>JAODKC010000009.1:10499699-10552297 GCA_026777985.1 Mormyrops attenuatus
CCCCCCAGGATGTGTGCAAGGAGACGTAAACACTCGCCATATGTCTTCCCGCAGCCGGCCAGCCCTAATGACAAAATGAGCGCTCGGCGAGGGCGGCAGTCGCGGGCCAGTGTACGTCAGCGTGCTTTGGTTACTTCTCAGCGATGGATCAGCTGAGCTGTTTTGCCGTCGCACCATGCCAGATAACGTGGAAGCCTATTAATTACATAAATAGGGCATTCCCTGTGAGTGTCGCCGAGTTATATAGATGTCACGTCACTGGAATTCAACCCATCCCAAATTTAAAGCGAGGCTGAAGCACGATTAAACGCTATAGTGGGGGACTCAACCATTCTGTTCCCTTTTACACAAGAACTTGAGGCTTTGTTAGTGGTGGCGGCTCACAGAAGGTTGCTGGCTTTGGTCCCTCAAGGCACCCTGCTGTTGAACCCATTCCAGGGGGCATGTAATGTTCCAGATCAACACGAGTGCTTTTCTCAATTTGAGATATATAGTTGTGCAAAAAGCACAGCCAACCCTGGATCTCCTCATACTTAAAGCCAATACATCTTTTGTAGCAAACATCTAACAACCAATACAGCACAAGCTCTGTATTATTTGTGTGTGATTGTTAAGAGGGCCCTGTAAATCATTCAGGCACATGTGTAGCAACAATAACATAACTTTATCATTTTAGAGATTCGTTAATTGAATTATTTAATTGATTTCTCCGCCTGGTTAAATAATGTTGGTCAAAAGCAGGCGTGAGACTCAGTAAGAGCCTGTCCTAGTTGTTTGAGCGTTCTCAGTATTTTAAATAGCTCACAGATGTTTGATACATTCTCTCTGTTTGGGTTTTTTGTTTAGTGGATGGAGTTTTGGGAGGCCCACTGCCCACTCAAATGCACCAGGGAGATACAAAAGCAGAATAGAGCAGGAAAATAGCATGAATTGTGTGAAAAAGCAGTTTTGGGTGTACAGCAATTTTACTGTCACAAATCACTAAATCTGTCATCTCAGAGTTTTGCGAAGAACACAAGCCTCGTGAGGCTGGCTACGTATGCAAAGAATACATTTAAAAGGGCGTAATCCCAGGTACAGAACCTGAAGTGAAACGACTGTAGGAATTTATGGCTGTCTGGAGAGCTAGTTGAACACAAGGCAGGTAAAACCGTACATGATATTTTATGCTGAAATGCCTGAGAAAGACTGGTGCCCAACCCTGGTACTAATGGGCTGGAGCTTCTGCGAGATTCCAGTCCCACACGGTCTCTAACTGAAAAGCGGTTATTGGACTGGAGGTTCTGCTCCAAGCCTGAGAGGATTTCTGTGCAAGCTGCTTAACCTGACACATACCAGGAAAATATGTAGGTGCGTATGTTGTATATGTGTGTGTGTGTGTGTGTGGGCATAAAGGCACACAGCGGATAGACATCTTCATTTACCGGAGCATCTTTTTTTGACTATGGAAACCCAAGTACCCGCACCCAAGAGGCATAAGGTGACAACATTACTCGCCAAGCCACCGTACCACCGCTGCCCGCACACCCTGAGCAACTTTAATGTTTTTTTCCCCCGCTATCAACAGACAGGCGACACCTGAGTACTGCTCAAAAAATGTAAACACAATAGGTGAATGGGGGACAGTTATATTGACAAATGGAGCCTCCGAAGGTGAGGTTCCTACATTAATTAAACAAGAAATATCTCAGCGTGCTTAGGGTCAGGAATTAAAAAAATATTATTAGAGTAATGATATGCAAGGCAGAAGTAGTCGATCTCAGAGATACTGTGAAATAATGAAATCGATTGGCGTGTGCTTCAGTGAACAGCACAACTCAATCTGTTAAAATTTTACGAGTAATGAGTGTGATTTAAGGTAACACCGGCTGGGAGGCAAGGGAAAGAAATTATTAGGAATGGAGGAAATGAGGCAGAGGGGAGCAGCCGTAGATCACTTAAGGGTGAATGTTAAACAGCTCTGCTGTGGTCAGCTTCATCGCAAGCACGGTGTAGCTGGAGACTTTACACTGGTGATTGTATTGCTGTACACCACATGCTGCCTGTAGGGAGACAGCAGACAGTCTCTTGTCATCATCATCATCATCATCATCATCATTGTTATCGTCTCCACAACCATGACATGACAAACTTCACGCTCATGCCACCGTCGCACATAACATGCAACCATGTTGTGTGTGGCTGAAAGTCAAAGCATAAAAGACCATAATAAAAGAACTCTCTAAACTGCCAAACTCTATAAACGACAGAAGCATTCTTTTGGGATACAAGAAAGACAAGTCTGGACTGAAACCAAAGAAAATAAACAGCAAACGTCTGGGAAGAAAAACCAACGGCACCTATAAAAATGTTTAAGTTCTCGCAGCTGGTTTTGACTGTCAGTTACAGTACATACCTGCACTCCATGTAACTGTGCGACTTTCTTAAATACCATGCATTTCAATGCCATCAATCTTACGTACAATTTAACAGTACAGTACCATTGGAATCCGGAAGCCAGTCCCAAGAGGCATAGGGCACACCCTAAAAATTTGGAATCACCAACTCATCTAGCTACATGTTCTGTGAGAGGAGCCTGGAGTGCTCAAACTCGGACAGAACATACATAACCCACACACAGAGAGTTAGAGGCGTGAGGCTGGAGTGCTCCCCACTGAACTACCGTTCCACTGCAGTCAAGACGATCTGAGCCAAATAAGCTACCACAAGTAAAGTCATTCTGGTGCCGGCTGTCAAGAAAATGTTGATTAAGATGTCATGGTTTCACTGTGGTCAACAGAACAGCCAAATCATGTGTCTTTCTACTCAAAGGTGGCTTTCTGCTGATTCAGTACCTCTTGGAATACTTTAGAAATCCACAAGGCTTCATACCAGCATCTCAACAAGGCCTGGTGAAAAAATTCATTCTCGGTGGGCAGGATCATTCAATGTATGTGGGAACCCGTTCTTATGACAAGCTTCCAAGATCCATCCACCCATTTTCTGTAACTACTTGTCCTACTCAGGGTCACGAGGAGAAGATAAAAAAACTATAAAAACAAATGAATAAAGAATAAATAAACAATTAAACAATTTCTGCAGCACAGTGCGGGGGTTGTATACTGAGAAAAAAAACGTGAATCTAACGGCCATAGTTTCATGTTCTATACAACTACACCACTGATAATGTAAAGCCACCCCTTTTGTCTTTGCTGAGCACAACTAACTATGGTTTACAGCTCCTTAACTAGTTGTAAAGACTATATCCGAGCAGAAGGTATATATTATAGCAAGGGATTTGAAACATAAATAGGGACACTGAAACACATGCACACATAAACTCACATATTAACAAATATTGTCGACATTTCATTGTGCAAGGTTGTCCAAGTATAAAAGGAGTTACAGTAGAGCCTCCCAATCAAGGTTTTCAACTTCAACTGCATGTTTTTTATTACCAAAAGAACTGTTTCAATCCTCTCCAAAGCAAATGGAGTCAGTTACCATGTTTGTGCTAAATCAATGAATTAATTTCACCGAGAAGATTAATCTTAAAACTAAGCCCATCTCCTTTTTACCCTTGCTAAAAGGCTAGTCCTCCAAAAGGATGACACAAATATATTCTCTCTATAACAAACTCATCTCAGCATTTCCAGCAGTTCAATGATGTGGCCTTTGCCGTTGCAAAACACATTAATGTTACTACATACGAAAAGTCCATGGGGCTGCCAATGCCTCAGTAAATCGAAAGGAAAACATCTGACTCAAACTGTTTGTGATCCTGGAGTGCCGGTATCCAGCACGTTTTCCATCCTACCTGGTCTCTGATGAGCCACATCTGATCTCAGGCAGATAGTAAGTCATCAGGTAGGATAGAAAACCTGCTGGATACTGACACTCCAGGATCAGGGTTGCCTACCCCTGATGTAATGCTTAATTCCCTCCATCCACTACAAGGTCCTCTTTCCAAAAATCCACAAATATGCTAGCAAACTTTTATGATTATTTCTAAGAAAAAAAAATCGCAAAAACAGGATGTGAATTTTCGAAGCGTACCATTTTTTTTTATAATGCGACTTGTCAACTCCAGACATGCTTTGCAGGCATGTGATCTTGAAATCCCAGGAGGAGCCTGCTGTTGTACGGTCAAGATAGATGCTCACCTGCATCTGAATCGCCCCAGTGAAACATCCATCTAATACAAAAGGGTAAAAGTCACTGTGCATAAATGCATCAGCTAAATGACGAGATGTGAATGAGGAGAAGGGCGTCTGAAACTCTGGTGTAGGCATCCAGACTGTGGTGGAGAAATTTCCTTTGGATGGAACATGATAGACCAGTTTTGGCTGATGCTGCTCACCATATCCATGAAATCCGGAAATGAAATGAGCTGAATTTCACAGATGTGTGACAGAACCTGTGTTTTTGTTTATTTGTTTCCTCAGAACCTGTCCCTCTAAATTTGGCTGTTTCAGGTTCTGCCGAGAATAAGGTGACACAACATTTGCGCTCCTCTCTTTTGCTATCTTGTCACAACACCCACTTTTTGTGGAAATTATATGGCAGGAGAGCTAAGAAACCTGTTGGAGAAGTGAAAATTTTTTTTTATGGCAATTAGCCATCTGCAGGTACCTGCCAGGTGACTGCAGTCAGCAAAGACACCCGGCCAACCGTACAGGGATTTACAGCTCTACCAGAATTCAATGGTTCGGCAAATGTCTTTATGTTAAGATAAATTTGGGTGTATTAGGAAGGCGTCAGCTTTTAGTGTGTAACAGAATTCCCGGGGTGACTGTGTCACGTGAACATGGAAACCTCAGCCCTGCCACACCTGACATAAGGTGACCCTGATCTGAAGCTGTGGCCAGCAGGACTGTCTGAAGGGGAACATTCTGCGTGTCTTTTACAACCGTCATGTGGATGCTCAGGAATAAGGCGCCGACAGCAGCTCCCAATCTTGTGGAGCTTAGATACTACCAGCCAAAGACTGAGTGATGAGAAGAGTGGTGCCATTGGTCTGCAAGCAATAATATTGTTCTTTGAAGCTCCACCTTCCAGAAAAGAAAGCCCTGCATGCATCATTTGCAGGGGAAATAAATATTAAAAGTACAGGCATTTGAGATCCCTCGCTGGCTGTCAGTATGAAAGACAGGAATATCTGATCACACTAAACTTACCAGGCTGAGGCAGATTTCTCAGGTGTGAACATTTTGTCGCAATGTCAGCACAGGAATGACTCACAGACAAAAAAAAAGTGACGCTAACTCAGTCTGAATAAATAATGTCTTCTTGCTCTCGCTATCAGTGTAAAAGTGTTCCCCCTTCTTCCTTTAGATTACTGTGATGTGAATGTACCTCGGGTTTGCTCGGCGCTGCCTGTCTCCGATCATTGCAAATTCAATGACAGGAATCTGATACCTAGGACGTTATTTATTGTCCTGTTGACGTCAGTCAGTGAGTCCCGCAGTGTTGGAGCGTACTGAAATGTCCGCTGACATTATTTATGGCAGCATACCTGGTATTTATCTTAAATACTATACATATATAAGTTTTGACTGAGCAGATAAGTCACTTGATGCACCCATAACCCCTGATTCAGCACATACCTGTCTGTCGACGGTAATTCCATTGAAGAACCATGGAAATTTTCCACTTAAGTATGGAGCAGCGCTGTCTGCCTCCACCGATAAATCCAACGAGCTGAAATCATATAATATCCTATAAATATTCTCAAATCAATTTTCATAAGAGATATACACGGCATAAGTGGCACATACATATAAACAGAGTTTTTGTCATTTAGGGAAATTGTATAATTTATTCATATATCCATTCACCTTCCCGCTCGTCCTGAACATATAGTTATACGTACGTGGATAATCCGTGAAATCTAGAGACTATGCAATAATACTTAGTTCTTTTAGACTTAGTAAGATTACAGTGTATCTGTTTCAATACATGATAGTAAACGGCATTTTATAAAGAGAACATGTTTCATATGCTTTATTTAATTTCCTGAAGTCAACTAACGCTTACAAAACGCTTGACAAGCGCCACCTACCGACCACATCTAAGACGTGACGATTTCAGAAATAAATGAATTATCCAAAACTTGGGATGGAGAACATAGAAATGATAATTTAAATTTTACATTAAAAAATTAATAAATTGTAGATAGAGTAAGCATGCAATCACGTGGTCTATAATATGTTGATTGGCCTGACATGTAAAAAGTAAAAAAAAATGGAAAAGGCAGCATACAGATTAAAATATAAGACTTTCACTGTCTTCGTTGTACTTTGCTTGGAGGTTTGTAAGCTCTGAATTATCTGTTCAACGATTCGCATGCAAAACGTAAACATTACAATATGCTTAACAACTGAACAATTTAAATAACACTAGGTGAAAGCATTAGACATTGTAACAATGTTCTTTATTAGAATTCATGATTTTTTTGGCATATATAATGTTCATTTTACAATTAGAATGTATTTAAACATTTGTATTACATTGGCAATATGATATTTGTAAAAAAAAAAGAAGAAAAAAGTGCTTTTTTTTTCTTACTGTATATTTGTAGAATGAAAACATTCAACCAGTGAAAAGACGAGAGCAACCGACACTGAATTCCGACTATTGCCCTAGTATGATCGTTTTAAAAAAATACAGTTCGTCTTACTCCAGATATCAGGCTTGAAACAGTATCTCACTGAAAACGAGTGAGAAAGCACCACGAAGTGTTCTCCGTGTAGAAAAATCATGAATTCGGCAACAGACGTTGTATTAGATGCACCTTTCACATTTTGAAAAATACAGCATAAATATAAAGCTTGAACCCTATAAAGCTTGCACTGAGAGGCGTTCAATAGATCAGTACCCGAGCCCATGGTAATTTCCAAATACAATGTGCTTTATTCGCCGCATTTTGACGACATATAGTGCATAATACAAACTGCTTATATCAAGCAGATACCACAGTATTGCAGTTGCGTTCCAGTCCTTTACTTTGGCATATAATTCAGACTAACACTTCCCAAAAATATCAATTTTATGACATAATGTAAGAAAGGGTGTTTTGTACCATAAAGATAAAACGGCTTGATTTAAAACATATCATGGGTCAAAACATATCAAATACGAATCTCTGCACTTATCTATCCAGTTTTGGGGGGAAAACGCGCCACCTGAAAGCACTATAGACTTTTGTGGACAGTTTAATATAGTTCAAAACGACACAGCTCATATTCGATTGTGAGTAGAAAGGACATCCAAAAATGCTGTTTAAAACGAGACAGATTAAAATGAAATTTATAGCCTACCTTTGAGGCACTGATATGTTTTGCATAGCTAAAAACACACATTCAAGCATATTCTTACATTTAGGCAAAAGACAATCGCACATCCACTGTTTACACAGTATACAACACTAAATGTTTGAGAAAACGAGCTTATTGTTTTGTACAAAAGGCACATACATGTATATTTCAGCTGCCTTGCTCCTTTAGAGAATCTGTCAGATCTATGGCGAAGATCCAACAAGATACAATTAAAACAGTTTGATAAGTCCTACGAACTTCAGGTTCATTTTTACGAACAGTTCCCCATGGCTTTGACAAATGAGCCGTCGGGGAGCTGCCGGAAGATGCCCCTTAAAGTCTCCAGTTCACGCGTGAGATGCTCCACTCTCTTGCGCAGTCTATCGTTGTCAGCTGTCAGCTCTATCACCTTCTGCTGCGTCTCCACATTGCGCATTTTCGCCTTGTCCCTACTCTTCCTCACGGCGACATTGTTTCGCTCTCTCCGCAAGCGATATTCTGGACTGTTCTTGTCGATTTGCTTTTTGGCCTTTCCCCGCTCGTTGCCACCCATTATCTTCATCGATCCGCCGGGCAGGTTGTTCTGTTGGTGGTGGGGGCTTGGCACCGGGGTCGGCGGAGGGGTCGGGTGGCCAGGCTGGAGGTGCATGGTAGTTTGCGCACAGTGCGCGACCTGGTACTGGAGATGTGGTAGATGCTGGGTGTGATGATGGTGAGAATGATGGTAAGTTGGTGGCATGGACGACGGACTTGCGTCTTCGTCTTCTCTTGGTTCTTGCTTGATGGCCACAGGTCGGATTCTTGTGGCAGAAGTGTTCTCGTACATTGGTTCCTCCTTTGAGTCCATGTAACTCGGCATACAGCCGTAAATTTGTTGGTGAACCCCAGGCGCGTTGCTGCCGCCGTGGGTGTAGTCGTAATCAGCGCTGGCCAGCTTGGCTTTCTCTTGTTTCGAGCTGTGGTGAAACAAATCTGCCAGAAATTCGTCGTTAAATGCAGCGGGATCGATGTATGCACTAATGTCAATCGAGTTCTCGTTCTCGCAAATCTCACTCAGGTCTCCAGAAACTGGAGGTTCTTTGTAGTAGAAGGCACTTTGCTGATTCTGGGGAAGGCTGGTCATCGGGGGTCGAAAGGCGACCTCGTAGAAGTTAGGCTGCTCCATCGAGTATCTAAAACCCGCCAGACATGGTGAAGAGCTCCGGGAATCCAGCTTGGTCGCAGTACCGGAGAAAGCCGCAATGGCAAGGCGAATAAATCAGTTTACTACAGGTGTTCTCGCTAGGCAAACTGTGAATGACAGATCAACAGTTACCTGTAGCTACAAAGACCTAGAAGCCTTTGACAGTGCGCTCTGGAAAAGTGGACGGCTTCTCAGAGAAGGTCTAAAGTACCATCGGCTCTTCTAGTAGTCTCTAGAAGATCACTACTGACTTACTTCTCTGAACTCAACCTATTTATACACAACTTTCTGGCGGCATCTCCTGGGTCCTAGCGCCACCCTCGCCCAGTCACTACACAGTGATTATTCTGAGCAGCCGATTGAGCTGTCGGCATTTAAATAATTAAAAAACTTTAAAACCATGAACTATTTGGCATAATCACTGGAGTTTATTTTAAACCTAATCAACATTTAAAAACCAATTACCTAAACAGTACTTTATAGTTTATATTTCAATTTTTTGGTTTATAATAATTTCGTGCATATCTTAATCAATTGGTTGACATTAGCTCAGAGTCTCCCGTAATATAACAGTGAAAAGTATACTAATTTATTGAATTTATACAGTCAAAATGGTCGACAGTTACAGATTAATTGATTCTTGTAGGCTAGAAAATCGTTTGAAGTCGTATACGTTATGTGTCTACAAATCAAATTTATAACAGAAGTGAATGCATATCTTGTCATACATACATATATATCGGCAAAGGATATATATATATATATATATATCATATTTATAATATATTCATGTGTTCATATTATTTCTTGCACTCTACGAGCATTCTGATACTCCATTGTAGTCCTTAATTCGTGCTTGCCATGTATCATCATTGTATCGGGGTAAAGTAGGACACATTTTAAATGCACAGTACGTGCTCAAAAGATTGCATACGTTGTTTGCTTTGGACAGAGTTGTATTATTTACTGATTATATTAATTAAACAAACGTCGTCGAAGGAGTTTTTTTTTTTTGCAGAAGTATGTGAACATGAAGTTCAGCATTTTCACCTAATCTGTGTAAGGAGCATTTTGGTTATAGCCCCAGATAATCTTTAGCATGAAAATGCTGGTTTTCTGTGTAATATGTTATACCATATGCCGTCGGGTGAGTCCAGTCGCATTGTGTTTTAATGCTGTTCTCCATATACTAAGAACGTGACCACCCCAGTCGTGCTGCTCGTTTTGCTGAAACTCTCGAAATGCACGATTAGATACCTGCCGCTCGTTATCGGGACAGTCTTTTCATTTATAACAACAGGGGACTCCTGATTGCAGAACAATATTATTCATTATTTAAGAGTGTTAATTAATTAATGGTCACTTAACACACATTTGTGTGACTGGCGTACTCAAGTGACTTACAGCGACATTGGTGCATTAAACTCCGAGTAAAAATAAATGAAAAGATGCAAGCTGAACCTACAATTACGATCGGTGTATTTAAAACCGGAGACCACAAACTGTGTGCATCCTATTGCTGCTTAGACAGATCACCTGTAGCGACTTGGATACTATTACATTGTGCTTTTATAAATAAATACATAACAAATACGTGCTATATATAAAAACTCCATATAGGCCTACTGCAAGCTTTTTTTCCAAACTATCAAATAACTTCAAGAAACACAGAAGAACCAATCTCCTGCAGTTTGCTGTATTTTATTTAATTTTACACAAATAACAATGACATGGGTAATGAAAACGCGTTCAGGGAAATGTCCTCAGGTTGTGTTCCACAGTGTGTCGCGTCAGAGAATGTAATACTTGCAGACATAGGGCAGGGAATAGAGCGTGCGCGAGTCTCGCCTGCTCGGAGCTCCCTCTGTTGTTTCACGAAGAACAATGTATAAGGCTCTAGTTAATCGGTTGGCTATTGTAACAGAATCCGGGGAAACCGATGTAATGTACTAAGAGACAAATACGTAATTTAAAAACTGCAAATATAATCCACATTCTTTAAATTATTCTATAATCAGATGATAAATGATTTATAATAGATATCTAGTATGTTAAAGAAATATGATAAATGTTAAAACCATTAATAACACTGACAAGTTAGGCACTTTTGTTAGTAGGTAACAACGAATTAAGTCGAACAATCAGTGAAAGGAGCTCTGCCGGAGAGGCTGAGGGTCACAGACCCTGGGGCTTCACGGATGTTGTACTTCACGGGCATCACGTGAAATTACTTCTGTACCAAGAGAATGACGTCAGAAACGCCTATTCGTCAGAACTCGGTAATCCTGTCAATTTGGAACCGAAACATATTATTTGTATACATAGGCTACATATAACATATAACTGTAAAGATTAAAAGAGGGGCTCCCTACACACTTCCTTGAAAATGCAATAAAATATAGACATTAAAAACAGTCCTTTTAACAACAGCTTCCAGTATTCTTTGTAATTTCATTATGAAGCTGGTTATTCGTGGGAAACCTAAAATCGTGACAAATAAGTTGATGACCTCATAGCACTACACTCGTGATACATTAGAAATCCTGACTAGCGTTGATTAGGATTACAAGAAACATGGTTTAATATCTAAAATACGACTTACAGTTTAAGTGTATGGTAACAATAAGTGATGAATGTCACTGGACATCAGTTTTGCTCAAAAGCTTAATAAGTTGCTATACCTATCACATATATCTTATGACAAATATGAAATACGTGCATTCAGTTTGTGGAGCTGCAGTTCCTGGAGCGCTCCCGCTGGCCAGTTAACCTTATCCACTTAAGTGAAAATACAGAGCTATACAAGACGTTCGTTCTCAAACGAAAAAATGTAGGCATAATGATGTCGATTTTTTAAATAAATAAATATGAAAGAAACTTTCAGTAATTAAAAAATACGTATCGATCAAACATTAGCGGACTCTCTAACTTTTTCTTCTCACTCTCCCTCATGGCTTCTACTCATTTAACTTTTTAGGATACGAAAATAAAACCAGACTTCTGTTTTTAGCACCCCAGTAAACGTTCCCGTTTCATAACTGTAAAATGGGAGTCATATTTTAATTCCACGAAACGCCCTAGAAGCTTCTCTGCCGTGCTATTGGCTACAGGGACTGTCACTCATTCCGCATGTTGCGTCACCTTCTCGGACACGTTGTATCCATTGGTTCGGCTGCTACATTTCCCTACATGGTGAATAGATTTCGCAATGCCATGCGAGTCTCTGTTCCCAACAAAAACAGAAACTAAAGTTTTAACAGAAACGGGATTCAATTAAGAAATTACCATCGACGGACTATTAGTGCGATCGACACGTTTTAAGGTAATGTGTTTATTTACGGTTGTATTTCAAGAGAGTTGGTCCCGTCTAGCTAGACCCATATTTGGGTTGTTTTTTTTTGTTTCACGTACGTGTTGGTGTGCACAGAGACAGATGTTAGCTATGATTATTTCTCAAATATTTTATAAGTGTCGTGTTGGCTAAACACGTAACATGCGGTTATGTGTGAAAATTGCCGTTTTACACGAGTCCGAGCCCCCTATATAGCTGGCGAGATGTAGGTTATCAAAAGTACCCCCTGTCGCTAAGCAGCAGTCAGTGGGCGTATCTCGACGGTGTGTCCATAGCTAGCTAGTTAGCTAACCTCCTTTGGAACTTGTTGCCACCTTCAGCAGCGAGGCGGTTAGTTACTTATACAGCTGTCTGTGTTATGACAGAAGAGTGGGTGACCCAGATCCCTCCTTCAGCCGTCTAACTGAACACAGTCGGCTAGATCGCTCGGGGAGGCGCTTGCATGGACGCAGCGGCTCGCTTTAGGAGCGACCCAGGAATTCCCCTTCCTGGTGGCACAAAGGACTGTAAGGGGCACGAGCGGGCGATGACGCAATCCGCCGGCAACGCGCCGGTGACGTCAGCGGCGGCAGTTGAGCGCCCGAAGCGGTGAGCGGCGCTTCTCTCGGCGTGAGAGTCGGGCGCGCGCTAACCAGCGAGTATTTCTCTTATGTTATCAAGCTCATTAGAGCTTTATTCTTGGGCAGCTTATTTGCAGTCAAAAGCACGTTGAAAAGTTTGTGCGCTGCTATGCTTGTCTTGAAGCGAAGCTCTTTTGCCTGGTGGCGCCATCCCTCCCAGAGAAATTGAGCTGTATGTATTTATACGAATCGGGATTAAAACGCGGCGAAGTGTTTGTGAGTTCGAGTCCCGTTCTTGGCTTTGTGCGCGTGGAGTTCAGTGGATTGGTATGTCTGAAACGCCCTACTGAGTTTGTGTGCCCGGAGATGGACTGGCACTACGCCCAGAGTGCCCGCCGCCTAGTGCCCTGCGCTTCCCGTGATTAACTCCAAGCTCACCTCCGATCCTGTACTAGATGAGTGGTTAACGAACAGGGATGCATAAACAGCATTAATAACGATGTACTGTAGGTGTACCAGAAGCCAGACCACTGCCTTTTCCTGGGTGTCAAACATTATATTAAACTATGAAAATGTTTCATTCAAGTAATTGCTTTATCTACCAGCATTTTTTAACAATAACATTGGGTTTTCGGTCCTCGCTACCTATCACCTGGAATTGGAGCAGTTTTTATTATTGTAATTCAGACTTAGTTGCACTTGTGGGGGTGTGTTCATATGCATTCAGTGAAATACTGCCCCAGGTTATTCATATCTTTGTGGGAGGCTGTAGTTTTGTGACCTAATATCTACATACAGATACGCATGTGTGTAGCACAGTGGTTCAGTAGGCAGCACTGTGGCCTCACACCTTCAGCGTTTAGGGTTTTTTTTTTCTCATTTGGTTGTGAGTGACGGTCTCCCCATGTTAACAGGGGTTTCTTCCTGCGGTTCAGAAACATGCAGTGTGGTTGAGCCCTTTAAATGCCCATAATGAGTGTATGTTTTCTGTGATGTACTGGCATCTCGTCTAGGTGCCTCCTGCCTTGGGCCTGGTTTCCTTGGCATAAGCTTCAGTCTTGCAGGGACTCTATTAGATGAATATCTATTCATCTGCCAAACGCTACGTCTGGTCAGGGTCACGGGAGGCCTGGCGCCTATCCCAAGCAGCACAGGGAACAAGGCTGGGATACACCCTCGGTGCGATGCCAGTCCATTGGAGGGCACATAAATGCATAGACAACCATGCATCACCAGTTTAGAGAAACCAGTTAGCCTAACTGCATGACTGGTGTGTGGAGGGAAACGTGTGCTTTACAGAGACAACACACAAACTCCACACACACAGAGCCACGGGGTACCTTTACTAATGAACATTTATGGGAAAATGAATAAATGATTTGTTTAAACAATTTAAAAATGTGTATTTTAAAGGAACACATTATTCCAAGATTTAAGCATAATCATAATCATATTCATACTAACAGTTTATATGATACTGTTTCTGTAATTAATTAACCAGAATAGACTTTCTGTTGTTCTGTTGTTGTTAAATTGAGCATATAAGTGAAATCTTTTAATACCGATATATTTCTCTTTGTCATTTCTCAGATTATTGTACAGTACTCTGTTGCTGTGACCCCCTTTCCTAAAAAAAAGTCCACCCTGTGACATACTGGGGTACTTAGTGGGTGAAAGTGGCAGACACGTGGCGCAAATGAGCAAGTTGCCCGCGCAGAAGCTGACTACAGACCAGAACGGCGTGAGCGTGATCCAGACTCAGGGCCAGGCCCACGCCAGCGGTCTGCAGCAAGTGCCGCAGCTGGTGCCTGCCAGCAGTGGGGGAGGCGGCAAGGCCGCACCCCCCAGTAAGGCAAGGAAGTCTGTCGGCGACAAGAACAGCGAGGAGTACCGGCAGCGGCGCGAGCGCAACAACCTGGCCGTCAAGAAGAGCCGTATGCGCAGCAAGCAGAAGGCCCAAGACACGCAGCAACGGGTCAACGAATTGAAGGAGGAGAATGAGCGGCTGGAGGCCAAGATCCGTCTGCTCAGCAAGGAGCTGAGCGTGCTGAAGGACCTGTTCCTAGAGCACGCACACAACCTGGCCGACAACGTCCAGGCGCCAGGCACTGAGGCTTCTGGCACCAACAACCAATGAGTGCTGGTGGACGATCCAGAGGCTTGGTGGGTGATGGGGGAGGGGATTTGGAGCCGTCCTTACCGCCTCTCTGCTTTTTACACTCCTAACAGTCTGCTCTCCATCAGCTGAGCAGAAGATCAACGATTCCATGTAGCACATCTTGGTTCTAGAGAAGCATTTCTGAGACATCTCACCCTTGATACATTATCTCTCCACATCAGCTTGCTCTCATGACGTTTGACAGGTCTTGTTTGCCCGGCAACACACCTTTATGTTTTCACGCATTTAGAAGATGTCCGTCTAAACCAATCAAATTCATGCGAAGACCCTCATTTGATTAGTGATTAGTCAATAATATGTTTAAGACCTAAATGATTAGGTCTGTACAATCTTTTATACATTTTTAGGAAAATGCACTCTATTTATATCAGGATTAACTGGATTACATCCACCGTGCAGTTTGTTTGAAATCAATTTAATCAATCCGAAGTTATGGTGCAGAGGACTCCCTTTCAGCCGTCTTAAGACTTTGCATCATGTACATTTGACAAATAGTTCTGCGGATTAGTTGTTCTGGAACATTCGAGCAGCACAGGGAATGAAACCATGGCTTCTGTCACACAGAAAGCGCGCTGGCTCCTGAGGTTTTTTGGGGGATTTCAGGGTATTTCTGCTCCTTAAGCTTTTCTGCCAAGTGCCGGGCTGGATTGGTGACTGCCCGAGGCATCAAAATTGCAGTTACATCGTCTGTCGGGGTTCAGCGCTCTTCCTGCGCTGCGGTGGTGGTTTCATTCACTTGGGGCACAGTGGGACACGTTTTGGCCTGGACTGGGAGGAAGCTGTCAGGCTGTATGAATGTGTGCTGAAGAGCAGAGAACCTGCTTTTTTGGTTGTTCACACTTATTTAAGAATTGCAGCTGACATCGGATAACTGACATTGAATAAAGGAAGAATACTCACCATTAATAGTACTTCAGGATACGCAAAGGAGGTTTGTTCCAGTCTGTCTTTTGTTACAGATTTTTCTATTTTGTATTGAACAATTGCATGGTAAATGCTGTCAAAATATTCTGTTTGCACTGCTGAAACAAGGAACAATATTGTAACACTTAATATTTTGTAGGTGGATGGTTTAAAATAAGTAATAATGTGGACGAAATATGTGTAAAAATAACTAAGGCAGATTTTTCCATTTGGAGAAGTGGTTGATATATTTTACTAAACTACGAATGTTGCTGGGCAGCGTTTGTCTGTAAGTTGTGACATGCTTTTTTACAATAAAATGTTTGGTGTGATGCATAAACTGTAAATTAAAATCAAATAAATGACCTTGCTTAAAATCTCTGCCGGTCTGTTCATTTTTAAGTTCGTGTCAATGTGCAATCCAGCACAAACAAGAAGATGAGATGAATGGAAAATTCAGTGTGATTAACCTCGATTAATTCAGTTAATTTGTCAGCAAGTCAAATTAACCCCAGTCACCAAATCGATTATGGTAATTATACAACTAAAATAGCTGAAGTGATGATAAACATGAAATGGATGTGGGTTTGCTGTTCAACACCACAGTCCAACACTACAGTCTCTAGGTATCCCTTGACCATTAAAACCATGTATTTATGAAGCGTTGTTGATTTACTGGTTCATTTATATGAATTTAAAATCAAAACCAAATGCAGTCACAGTTGAGTTGGGGTTGTAGACCTTTATGTATTAAGTGGAGTAAAGAATGCAAGGCATTCATTTGGAAATGTGGTTATTTAGAAGAAGGTGAAACAAAAAAAAAACAGATTAACCATGCAAATGTGCATGATAAAAAGCAGAGGAAATACCAGAGCAATTAAACCTTGATTAAAATGAAAAAGTCACGTACTAAGAGCATACAGCTGGAGAGCCTGATCACAAACAAAGCTGCGTTTCGAAATCGAGCTGGATCAAAAGGATGCCCTCGCAGTGGAGTGTGAATGTTTTCGAGAACTCGTAAGGTGTAGCCAGGCCAGGGGACCGTACGTACAAATCCCACTCTGTCACTCCCGATTCCCAACCAGGATCTGATTTCTGAGACTGTGTAAATGAATACAACTCATTTAAGCCCTGAGCAAACAGGCCAGGTAGGAAGAGGTGCTTCCATGATGAAATGCAGGACAATCAAGTCAGGCTGTGACCACTGCAAATATTCAGTCACTCTATTCACCCTTTGAACTCCCAGCCTTCGCTGATTTAACATGGCTTGTTCTGCCAAAAAATAATTTCTCTGCAAAGTCGTCCTGGAGACATACGCAGCCACAACGTGGGAGATGTAAGGACTTTTAAAGAGGTCTGTTGTGATTATTTTAGTGGCAGAAATGGGGATTAGAAAACCGAGTCATCAATCACTTGGACTAAATAACGAGGGGATTTGGACGCTGACCCAATGAAATGCGTTTTCCAATTGAAGGTTGTTCATCCTGGGCAAACTGCACAGCTTCCACCTTGCACGTGTTCCCATATATTTGGACATTTCCCTTTTATCACTGGAAAAATAAAATAAGATGCTTCAGTGTAATGCAGCAGGGATCCTCAGTTCACAACAGGCACTCGAACCACGCCAACATACAATCCTAAAGGCTCCCAGTGCTCACTGGAGCCTGTCCTGCTCTAATATCAGCCATTTGAACTTGCTTCAGGTAATATATGAAGATGTGAGTTATCAGGTTTCCATTCTAGAGTGATGTAACTGGGGTGGGGCATGGTTTGACTCTCTAACAACCCTTTTTTATATGATGTAGTAAAGGCTTTTTTAAGGGCAGCTCAAATGTTGTTGTTGGAACGCCGGGCCCATTAAAATCGATATGACACAAGCTAGCCAGAACCATTCTTGCTTTTGTCAAGGCGGAACCAGAGGCCCGTACCGCTATAGCTACCATCCTCCTGCACACACTGACTGTCACAACTGCACACGAAACATATCCGCACATTGGAATGAAGATTTTTTTAGAATTTTTAAAAAAAATTTTGTTTAGAAGTGACATGCCAGGGACATAATTTCTGCTTATTTTATTTTTCTTAATTTATGTTCTGTGTCATCGGAATGTCTGCACCAGCGCTGCTAAAACAAATCCGCAGTACGTCCAGGTGTGCTTGACTAATAAAGTGAATTCTGATTCTGATAACCAGGGATGTAGTTAGACAAAATGTCACCTTTGACCCTCCTGCCCAATTTTACATATTAGATTACATATTATTCAGGAACAAACTACATTTTATGTCGCTGTACAGTAAGTGTAAGAATCCTGAACTCCCCCTCAGGTGGAGAATGCACTAAAATGTTTAATTAATTGGAGATAGCACCTTGAGCAGTCATGATCAGTGGCACCCTAAACTTTGGCAGGCGCAGGCTACCTGTCCCAGATAATTAGACGCCGTAGGTGTGGTGGCGCGTGGAGGGCGCCGTGGTTTGTATAACCCACTCGGTTTCCCAGCACAGCTGAAACAGGGTTGGAACACGGTGAACCAGGCGGCAGCCCCCACCCTCGCCACCCCCCCCAAACCCATCCGCGGTCTACACGCCTCCCCGCCAAATCTGGCCAGCACGAGTTTACATAGGAATGCCTTATCGCTCTTGACAGAGGTGGACCGATGAGGAGGTCAGTCATGGGACTATCAAATATACACTGAGTAAATTTGCTCTTGGGAAGCACAAATGAGAAACAGAGAAGCTGGGCTTTGGACCGCGTCCCAGCCCAAATGTAAACTAGGCAGGACGGTGGGGAATCAAGCCTGCAAAGTGCTCTCAAATCCTTAGCAGGTCCATCTTTAAACAGGCAGGGTGATTTAAAGGGTGGGGGTGAGTGTGACGTAGCAGTGGTTTTGCCCCCCCCCACACCCCCGCCCCCAGTGGACGATGCAGATGTGACTCACTGCAGTGCTGATTGTATGTTCTCAATCGGGGAGGGGTGAGGGGTGGCTATCGCTAGTATCCAGACTCAGCTGGTTTAGATCAGCACGTGGCCAGTTTGGGGACAGTGGCTGCCAGCCCAGGTGGCGGGTCGGTGGCAGACCTGCAGACACACGGCACAGCGGCACCATGCACATACGCACCCACCTGCCCCCTTTGCACGACTCGCCTGGAGACAGAGAGGAGTGCCCATGTAACACATTAACCAGAAGTGGGTCAGCGCCGGGGATATTACGGTATTACACATTAACAGACTTGGAGGTTCAGTGGAGCACGAGCACCTCTGTGCTGTATCTCTGTCCTGAAACTCGTGCTGTCTATTATCCTACTAAAAAATTTAAGATTAATAGATGGAATACCTGATCACTATTCTCAATGTGATTAAAATCACATCTGAAAGTATAACTGAAATGACAAACGGCAAAAAAGCGGACCATCTACATTCCTTAGGGGTGAGGGTGAAGATGCTCTGTTAGAGCCCCCTTCCAAAGAAAGTGAGCTCTGTCCTGTCTGAGCTGTGATAAATCTATTGGGATAATGTCCCACATGCCACCGTCACTAAAATAATCACCCGATCTTCTGATGCGGTCAACTAAAAGTATGATGTGTTCTATCACTCTTTTTTTCCCGTATTTGGATCGCCAAAGGAATGCGTTGTCATCTAGTGCCTGGAAGTTTTTTTTTTCACCTTCTCCCCAGGAAAGATATTTGCTCCGGCCTTATCTGTGGTGTCGATAACAGCGCCTTATCCGTGTCCTCAGACGCTGGTGATAACCGTGTTAGAAGGAGCACTCAGACAGGCTATCACTTCACACTAGGTAGATAGGGCACACTCCGCACCGCAGCCCACTCAGACCCGGCTCACCTGTATGACTCCGAATCCTTGACGTTTCAAGGAGCTGTTGTCTGTGCTATCACCGGATAACACTGGATAAATATAGCATAGCGGAGGGAAACAATGTGGGCCTCATCTGCGGCTAGGGTGGTATGGATGGAGAACATTCAGCGGCAGGACACAGTTAGATATACTCTCCTTCTGCGGAAACAGAAACAGGTGTAGTGTGTCTTGCACTGTACATGCACGAGGAGTGCAGGAATTCTAGACATGTGGAAGCTGTTTACATGAAGAGGCTATCGGACTTCCTTCTGGGTCTCCATGAAATGATTTAACCATTTATGGGGACAGCTGTATCACTTATGCCCACTGCTGTGGTAACCGGTGTCAGCCAGTGGGAGGTGATTAACGGCACACTTGACAATGAATGGACTAATCATCTTGTTAGCATTTAAACTGGGTCCGCTGGGTGAAGGTGGGGGATAGTGAATCTAAGGTTTACTCTCTCTGTTGTGGCTTACGTAGTTTTTACCCCTTAATTTAAATTAAGGGTGTTTTAGAATGGCCTTATCAAGTGAGCTTTCTTAAAGTGGCAGCTACCCAATTTCATATTGTAGTTTGCGTGTGTGTTGGGGGGGGGAATGGCATAGATCACATCTGGGGACCAAAATGTCCCAAAAATGTGGTAAAACCTTATACTTTCTTATGTTTGGGGACATTTTTAAGGTCCCCATTTGGATAATTTTATAAAAATCTGTGTATGCTTTCAAAAAAGTAAAAATGCCAAAGTTTTATATGTTGTTTGCTTACTTATGGTTACTTTTAGGGCTGGATGGGGGTGAAGGGAGTTGTTTTCCCATAGAAATGAATGGATGGTCCCCATGTAGATAGGCACTCCAACATGTGTGTGTGCGTCTCTCTGTGTACATGCTTTGTTTATTTGTTGTACTGTTCAATTTGAATTGCTTTATTTGTCCATCCCACCTTTATAACAGACTCCACCCCCTCTACCACTAACCCTACAACACCCCAGGGATACCCTGACCACCAAATAATCATGAAATCACAAGTTACAAACTAATGATACGATCTCAAATGTTCTGTGCGCTTTAATCAAGAATCAAAATTAGTCTTTTGTGGTTTTGCATGGTGAAAGTTTTTGTCTTGTTCTCAATCTGAATACATCATCATTTACAGTAAACTGGAGATTACTTGCAGAATGAATAATCCTCCAGAGTGGAGCAGAACATGAAACCTGTAGCTGAACGGCAGATAAAATGATTGTTTTGTGGTGATCTTGGTTTGCCAGTAGAAATGGCTCCAGACTGAAGCGATTCACAGGTTCCCGTGCCAAGTGGATGCCGTAAAGGTAACCCGAAATTGGCTCCCCTGAACATATTTGTGATATCTGTAGCGGGGGCAGTGGACAGTATGTGCCAGGCTGTCTCTGGAACGTACATGTGGGCCAAGTTATTCTGTCTAATTTATTACAGCTTTTTTTCTTGTAATTATGTCATTCTTCATTTTTCACAAAGATGCACATATGTCCTGTACAATACTAAGAGGCATTCAACAGAAATATCATTTTAAACTTCTTAATTCCTTAAAGGAAACACCAGGGCAGGCACAAGTGTTACCCAAAAAGCAGGTCTTTCCTCCGTAACATCAATAGCTCCCCTGATACAGGAGTGGAGAACATTCTTCCATAAAGGCTTGTATTATCTATGTTTTTGTTTCGCCTTTCTCTTAGCAACACCTTTGACGCCAGGTGGACATAGATCGCAGCAGTTCGATCCTGTTCAGATACTGGCTGAAGTCCCTTAACCAAACACAGTGAGATGGGACTCAGTACTTCTGTTAGACTGGCTGTTCCCAGCAGCCATCTGTTCTCTTAGTGCTATTTACAAGCATTTGGAGAAGGCTCGTAAATGTTTTAACATGAAATATCACTGAAAGACTGAAATATTATTGCATTTAATCTAAGAATTGTTCTTTCGTATTATTGTCCTAATGGGAGTTGCTACACTGGGAGACGCTGTCCAGTTACTGTTTTTATTGAGTTGTCCCAAGATGAAGATAATTGGCACATTATGTGTGGGCCTTTTTGCTCAATAGAAAGTTGGCTCTTCCAAAAGGTGAATATGCAATGACAGTAGGATCAATCAATCAAATTGCGGTTTACCTGGCTCCGCCTGATTAATGCCATTGCTGCCGGTTAGCTGGCTTTCAGGGTCAATTTGTGGGCTGCTCAGTGTGATATTTCTGTGGAGAAACACAAAAGCAAAAGGGCTAATAACAAAAAAACAGTATTAATTTGATTATTTGGGTCTCCTAATGATACTTTCAACAGAGACCTGACGCATTTAAAAAAAATATATATATATCACTAAGAGGAAACTGTTATAATTTCCATTGTAAGGCGGTATAGAACAAAATGTGTGCCCTCTGTGGATAGATATTATTTTTATTAAGTCAGTGTCATTCTCTTCCATTTTTTAATTCTTTAGAAAATTGGAGGAACTGAGAGTACATGGATGAACTTTACAGAGCGGAAGGAGAACATGCAAGCTCCACACACAGAGCTGAGGTTACATTCACCCTCCCATTTAGAGCTTTGTTGGCAGAGGCTGTATGAAATGCACGCTGGTCCTATACTGGATAAGCAGCTGGAAAATAGATGACTTCCTTCACAAAATGTGTGCACAGAAGGAAAAGTTACTAAATAGTTGTGATGTACGTAGGATGGATCTAGGAGATCCAGATATGCATGATCAAATCCCTCTGCTGGCTAGATGACTTACACTAGCATTTGACTTTGTTATTTGCTGTGTCACGTCCTGCCCATTCTGTCTGCCTGACCCTCCTGTCTCCTCCCTCACGGGGCCCCGATGCGCCACACCTGATGCTTGTTGCCCCACATTAGTCTTTGTATTTAAGCACCTGTTTCTCTCACCCTCCCTAGTCTGGTTATTACCCTCGCTCTGCCCATCAGCCCTTGTCCTTCCAATGTCTAGCCTCCTGGTTTACATCCCTCGAGGTCTAGTTTATTTGCAGACCCTGTTTGTTTAGTCTTGTTCTAATAAAGCCCCTTTTGTTTCGCTCGCAACCGCCTGCTCTTGAGTTGTTCGCTCCCCCAGCTGTCACGCAGGTGCTCACAGCACAGCCTATTGGGGCGCTTTGACGGGGGGGGTGGGGCTCTGTATCAGCCCTCCCAGTAGGCACAGCACTGGGCCCTCTAAAGAAATGTACATTTCCCACCCGAGGTCTTCCAGGTGCATCCTGGGATATGCCCTCAGCTTCCCTCTGTACTGCCTATTCTTATGGATTGATGGATGGCAGATGGATAACTATGAAGAGGTTTTTTCTTTCCAAGCTCACTCTGTGGCTGAAGGTGATGCTTTTTAGTGGGACGGCACCTGCACCTGTAGCTGGTTCCATTCTGATGCTGTACCTTTGAAAACGCAGCATAGATTGAGTGGATTTAGTGAAATATCTATAGATGAGTAAGAAAATGGGCAAAGTATTAGCTAACCAACTAAATGCAATGAGTCATGTCATCCAGGGGCAGATCTAAGGGGTGGCTTGCATGACCACCCCTGCACTCTCAGAAAAAAGGGTAAGAATTTGTACCTTTGCTTGTCACTGGGGCTGTACCCTCAAGTCCACCAATTGTAGGTAGGAATTTGTACCTTTTAAGGTACAGAAATGGACTCTGAGGAACATTTCTGTACCATTTATGGTATATACAGAATTATGTTCGTATCTTTAGGGTGTTCCTCAGAGTCCATTTCTGTACCTTAAAAGGTACAATTACAAGGGTACAGAATGCTACGAAGTTTAACCCTTTTTTTCTCAGAGTGTAGTAGATACGTGGCTACCCCTGTACCCACGTCAAAATAATAACGAAATATGGATTATTTTCGTAATAATTATAACATATAACAAATAACATATTTCACAGGTAAGTCATAACGTGACATCGCCATCCCCATAAATAACTGGCCCCTGATGGCCACTGCAGTCAAAAATTTTCTGCAGCCACCACTGAAGTCATCATGGAAACGTTGAGGTCACATGTAGATCACTGTATATTTCATTTATTATAGCAGACACTTTTATCCGGAACAAAACACATTTTTTTAAGCCGGTCCCTGGAGCACCTGGGGGTTAGAGGCTTGGCTCAAAGGCCCAAAGGTCGAATCACTTTGCTAACCCTGCTCTTTGACCTCGTAACCATCCTATCACAGCCAGACACAGCTTCCTTGTCCACTGAGCCACACGCTGCCTGCACGACCATGCTCATTCATGCGAGCCTAAAAAGGCCGTCACATCAGCTTTCACAAATGCAGCCCATGGGAGCTCCGCCCTATCCCACACATCCAAAGTGATCCTGTGGCATTATCAATATCTTTAAATAACTGATTGCGAAAAAACACTAAGTGTAAGTCCTTTAATTCAGGTGTGACTTGCAAGCTGCCTTAACAGATGGACAGGGTCTAAAAACACTTCAAACTTTAAACAAAAAAAGAACCACAAATGTTTTCTTACGAAGGCTTTTGTTCGGTGATGATTCCAGATAGTTTTGCTTAAACCAAACCTCCTTGAAGAATTTGGCGCGCAACCTGTGGCCAGGGAACATCTGGAAAACATGTCCTTTTTTGCCTTTTAAAACGAAAGGCCTTTAATGGTTTTTATAATTTAGCATAACGTTAGGGGTATTAGTTTCTGTAATCTTTCATTCATGGGGCCTCACTCATAAAATACAGTTGTGCTGGGCTGTCAATGGTGACAGAGTATTCGGACTCCCAGAGCCAAGAACACTGTGTTTCATTAAGCAGTTCAGATAAGGCAACAACAGAGGTATCATGAAGTCCCCATCGCTGAGAAAGATCTTCTTTCCAAAAATTTGTTCATGATATTGCTTTGCAGGAAGCTTTATCTGGTGCGTCTAATACTCTCGGTCCAAAGGGCGTGCTGCTCTTACACGCTTCGTTAGTGTAACTGGGGCCGGAGGCTGGAAGAAACGGCCAGATCAGAAGGACACCTTCGAGCTGGAGAGTCCGCCAAGCCACCGTGATATTCAGCTAAGTCACTCGAAGCGTTTCTTGGAGTGACCGGAAAGTTCCTTTGCTGCCACCTTGGCTGTGGTTATGCATGGAGCAAGAAAACATCAGAGGAAGCAGAAAAGGAAACCTCTAATCCTGGGCTGAGCGCAGACTGCCCCGGCGCTGACAGTTTGCGTCGCGGCCTTTGGCCCGTCTGTGTTCCAATAAAATCTGTGCTGCACAGCTACCATTGTCAGATATTTGGGGCGCTTCAATAAACTCTGCAGAAATAGAGACAAAATTAAAACAAAACATTCCCCCTCTGGGCCAGGAAAAGAACCCTCCTCCAGAATACGGGGCCACTCACATGTGTCTGAAAGAGGAAGGGGAGAGAAAAATACAGCGCATTTTATGCAGACATGCAGGCTTCTTCCCTGCGCCTGCCAACAATGTGAAATTTCTGCAGACACAGCGCTGGATATCGCAGGCCAGAGATAAATGGACAAATTAGAGGGAAGGGAGTCGCCCGACCTAAGCCCTCACTCTCTCGGATCGGAGTAAATCCCGACCCGGGACCCGATGCCGTGGCTGGGATCTCTCACGCAACCCGGCGTGGGGGTCTGTGGGCCCCAGATAAAGCTGTGGGAAGGAGAGAAGGACCCATCACCACAGGGGGCCGTTGACGGGTGACATCGCACATCTGCCGCCGCCGCCGGCCCTGCTGCTTTGCGCTTCCATGCGGCTGATGTGGCCTGTGACCCTTTTCGGCGTACTGCTACGCGGGAAATCACATGACCAGAGGCAGAGGGCATGACAAGGCTGACGCTGAGTGGCCAAAGCTCGGCTGTCAGAAAAATCCACACGCTTTTTTCCTCATACGAACAAGTAACATGCATATTCAGGAATGGATAAACAGAATAATGTCAGCTGATAAAGTATTCCCAGCATTTTGGCTCCATAAACATGGCCCAGAACCAACTCATGTAGAACAGGCCAGTATGGACAAAGTCCAGATTAACAGACATGTAGGCAGGTATATGGATAAAGAAAAAAACCAGTGAACCGCCTTACTGATGGCCTCATCTTCAGCTGCCTCAGATTTGGGAGAAGCTGTAGATATACAAGAGGCTCCACTACACAGCTGGGTGGGGGAGGGGGGTGGGGGAACTGGTCCAGTTATGCGTGAGACAGACATGTATTATTGGGTTCTGTTGCCAGGGAGGAATCCCTGTTCATGTTTGAGAAACACAGAATGCTACAAGAATGAAGTATCTTCAAAGGAAATGGGAACCACAGGCAAAAGAAGCTTGTTTCTCTGTCCAAAACAAAAGCTTGGGTCCAGATCTCTCACGTTGTTTCTCAGTTTGTCACAGTCAATCCCGGCTCTGTTGCAGATCCTTCTGGCTGTCACTGTGTCACCCTGTGTCACTCTGCTCCTCCTGGCTGTGTCACAATGTCTTGAGGCTGTGTTGCAGTTCCTTTTGGACAGGAAACCCTGTTGAACAATGAGAATGTTGTTCTTTTAATGTCTGGCAATCAGAATCACAAAATTAGTAGAAAAAACTACTCCTATATAAACACTAATTTAACAGCCAGATTTTATCTAATCAAATATTGTGTGTGAGTTCCCGCATTCTAGTTACATCTGTCCAAAGATTTTGCCCCGCCAAATGGAATAAGATACTTTTAAGCATGAAAAAGACCAGCTGGTATCCCATAACAATCACACAGCAAACATCAGTTACATCAGCTCCATAGAGATAGCTCCATATCTGGCTAATTGTAAAGCAATGTAAAGAAAAACAATACAGACACACCACTCAACATCAATTTAACCATAAAACTTTGGATTGGTTTGGTCAACAAAACTGTCAGAGAGCAGACATTTATTTTGTTTTCAAGTTTGTTGAGTTCTTGTTGAGACTTTTAAGGTCTGTCTAAGCATAGACTGGAATTTGTTGTGATGTAGATCTCTTTCAGCAAGAAACTGCCCCGAGTTCATTAAAACAATCATTTTTAGGTGTCACTTTTTAAGAACTGAAGAAAAACTAAGCATCGTGCAAGACTCTGGGTTGTGCCTTGCCTGTATGAAATAATGCTGACATTATAGTCTAAATTGTGGCTGACATTTGAGGGAAGATTAAAAAATTAAAGTCTTGAGTTAACTCTTTTTCTGAAGGGACAAATGCCAAATCCTTCCACACGTGGACATTATATCTGTTGGGCACTAATGCAGTCATTTAAGTGAATAATGCAAAGTTGCAGACACAGACTGTAACTTAATCTGAGCACATAACCATGAGGCTAAAAGCCTTTGTCGCGACCAAGTCTGATATTTACATAACATGTATTAGAGGTGAAATGTGCTGTCTCCAGGGTTACCGGATAGATGCTCTCTTGTAAGGATATGGAAGGGAATCTCCGATAGGGCATTCCACCCAATTACCCACTACAAGGAACATCTGATCTGCTGACAACAGGTTTGTGTGAATCCATGTGGTTTGGAGGGCATAAGATTAATGGGTGTGATGCTAGCAATGCCTCACAGAAAGCAAAAAATGATCTGTCACTGTTTTCACGTTTGTTCTCTACAGGTCAAGGATGATTGTGAGAAATCACAATCATTCACATGGTTACAATCATTTACACAGGCCTGCCAAATTGTCACAAAAGGTTGCTGTTTGCGAATAACAATGATTGAAAAATGGCAGAATTTGCCATCAATCTGGTGGTGCAGACAAACTTCTATTAGGTAGATACACTATGAAGACATGCTACCTAGAAAAGTTATGGCAACATTTTGTAAACAAGTCCTTTTGCGTGTAGGATATCGTCGTGTCCATGCTCTGTATGCTGTTACTGCTCTGAGTGCTCAGGCAGATCCTCTATTTCACGCACATGGATCCCTGATTTGCTCTGGTCTCTCCCTCCCACACAGAAAGTTGTGCTCTTGGCTGCACTCTTACTGCACACTCCCATAGGATCTCCTGCAACATCACCTCTCCGTAAATACAGTCAGAGATGATAGTAGCATTCCAATTTCATTTTATAACAGCAGAAGACTAAATCCCATCCCTAAGATTAAATGTGGGGGCGTGAAGGGTGGGGATGCTGGGGAAGGTGGAGCTTAACTCCCCCCCCTCCCCCCCAAACGCACCCACCCCTTGTGCACATGCATTGAGGCACTTTGGAGAATTGTCCATTTCCAACATTAGTGGGATTTGCTGTTTATTACAGGGGAGGGGTTGGGGGGTTGGCTTCAGAGGTTGGATCAATACAAATAACCTTCAGTGCTGGGGTGGATTACCCAGGCCCGGGGTTGTGCAAAAAGAAAACATTTGGACACATGTTAGCCCGATTCTGATCTAAAAACCTTGGAGAAACTGGCTGATTGGGGGGTTAGGTCTATGTTTAAAGGACCTATTGATCAAGAAACAAAGCAGAAGAAAATTGTCAAATGTCCAGATATCTGCAAACAATCAGAACACATTTGATTGATGAGGCCACAATAAATAAATTATGCTGCAGTGAATTATGGGACAGACACATGTGACTCGTAATTTGAGTTGCAGCTAGATCGACGCCTTGTTGTTGGAGATGCATGGTTCTAGTTTGCCTGAGATATTCAGATTTATGTGTCTGATATCACTGAAGCATTTCAGGCCCATTTCTTATTTTTTTTCTACGCCAGTTATCTCATCCCATCTAGTGCCCTTTAGTTCAATATTTTTTTAAATAGATTAGTTGGTATTTCAGCTTTCCTTACTATCCATTTGCTGTTTCTGAAGACCAAAGACAGCAAAGCGTTAAAGGGTGGGTAGGAAAGCACCAATCATGTTGTGTTTTTGTTAGATATAAAGCAGCAATGGGTTTCGATCAGTAATTAACAGCCAGGCCACAGAGGGCCCCAGATGCGGTTGTCGGATAGTGCTGATGAATGTAAGATGAAGGCTACCGACTCTTGGACGGAGCTGCCGGCAGCAATATCCAGCTGGAAGTCATCTGACACTGTCCATGAGGAAATACTGAAGCCAGGGGCCGCTCTGCTTGGGTCAAGCTCCGCATCTCTTTCAGTCCAAAAATCTCCCTCCTCCGCCAGACTGTTGGGATCCACGTGGCCAGTGGTTGGATCGTTTGGGGGTCCGGGGACTAGGCCGCAAGAAGGCCTCACCTCAGCGGGGGCAGCCTCGGGGCTGACAATGAGACAGCATGTGTCCTTGGACTCCGCACCCCCCACTCTCCCCCTTGCGCATGCATGCTGGGGTCCGTGCCCAGGAAAATATGCCAATGAGCCGTCTGCCGGCCTGCCCCCGGATGAGCCAATGAGAGAGAGTCGCGTCAGCCAACCAAAGGGCTTGCATGCGACTGCATAGCAACTGGAAGGTGGATGGGGGAGAAAATACGAGTGCGTGTTCATTGGCTGCTGGGGAGACTTTGACGCTCGGGCAACAGGCGAAGCTATCAGACCCATGCTGGGGATACAACTCGCCTCTGGGAGCCAATGACAGTCACTTTTCACGAGAGATGAACCTAGATAAATACAAACAATACAAAATGCCTGCTTTGGTTGCCCGACCTCAGCCACGGTGTGTTATCAACCCCGGCGGCTTGATTTTAATGAACGAGAAACTCAAACATGCTCCGGGCCCACAAGGAAGGGTCCAACTGATAAAGCGCCTCACCCTTTAAAAGGGCTGTCAGAAAATAATTAAACTGGGCAAACAGGCTTCGTACAAACCTGCAGTAGTGACCTAGCACCATTAGTTGCCATTATCAAGCTCCCAGGATTATGAATTGCTCCAGAATGGATCCATGTAGATGGCGACCGTCTTGTAAATTGGCCCTGTTTACACCAGCCAATCGTCCTGGTGTCCAAATAGACGGGGAATAAAGACGGATTTTTTTCATCCTATACGAGCCAGATAGGATTGTCTGATCATAGGTCACTGTCTGCTGTAAGACTCGTGAGCATCTGAACATTACATCATCCACAACCGAGTCGCAGTTGCAGGCTTAAACATTCACAGTGACTGATCTCAGGGTAAATGCTGTGAATGGTTTAGCCTGGTTCAGCAGTGCTACCGCTTGTTTTGCAGCTCCGCTCGTGGAGAGCCACACGTATCGGGGGCTCGGGGACACGCTACAGCCGGCCTTATCCGGTATGCTTCTCCGGGGGGGGGTTTTGTATTACTCAGTCGTCACATTTTCAGTGTTTGCCATGCTGACCTGTGACGTGTGTGACGGGCCTGTGAGACATTCCCGTCTAGCCTGGCCGTGTGGGAGGGTCCGTTCACCGGGTCCGTTCATCAGGGTCACGGGGGCTTTGTGAGAATGGCCTGCCCTTTATGCTGCCAAATTGTGGGCCTCCTTTCCCGGTTTCTTGTTTTTGCCTCATTTTCAGCCCCACTCTATGTAAACCCGATGATCTGACCCCCCATCGTAGGACATAAGGGACTTAGGTCAGGCTTTTCTTGAACGCCAGCCGTATGGGCCAGCCAGTTCACAGGCCACCTTCGACTTCGTGCGCCACGTTGAAGGGCACATGTCGGGCTCTTCTGGATCACGGTGACATGTTTGTTCACGCATTGTTTTCCCAGCCTGGAGACCCCCTAACCCTGTACTGCCGCAGGGTGTGTTCAGTCGCTAATGCAAAGCAATAGGGTAGAGGTCAGCCTCGCTCGCATGGACACACTCACTTTGTAACCGATTTCGCAGTTGGGTTTTTGAGTGGCAGGTCTAGGAAGGACGCCAGACCATTGTGACCACAAACATTATAGAAAAACCTTTTCCATATCAACTGGCTGTGAAAGGAACAGCTAACATAGCGGTTATTAATGTTAGCAATAGGAGCAACGTAAAAGGCTACCCCTTCTGACTTCATAAGCCTGATACGGGGGATAACAAGTGATCTTCAGGAGCCAGGTTCTAGCTATTTTTCCATACATGTGTTTTATAAAACAATATAACGACATATTAGGTGAAAAGCATTGCATTTATTTGCTGAAATATATTACGCTGTCAACTCTTGGGCTGTGGCTTCTTGTAAATAATATAGCTATGAGTATTAGATTTTGAATCCAAAAGTGATGTTTCAGATAAATTCTAGCTCCAGAAAGTGCTTCACTATAATCCATGGGGATTAGAGAAAATAATACTCCTTCTCTAGTGTAATAGTTAAAGTACATATAGGTAAAGCAGCCAGCTTCCATCCATCCAGTGTCAATAGCAGCACCTCCAGTGAGGTCTGCAGTGGTCCATACCCAAAGAGGAGCAGAGGGCCTGTTCTGGAGGGGATTCAGGTCCACAGAAGGGGAACTGCGAACAGTCCTTTCCTAAAAGCAACTTGCAGGCACAAATATATCCAAACTGCGCATGCTTGGACCTCAGGAATAATCACACATATGAAAAACCACACACTTATGGAGCTGGGGCCAAATTTGAACCTGAAACCACGGAGCCTTGATACAACAACGTTACCCAATAAGCCATCCAAGTGGCCTGTTCAGTGTTACATACTGCTTTCACGTTTGTAAAGGAAAAGAAGCGTCTCTCAAGGTGCTACCTGAAAAACTGCCAAATCCACAGGCAATATTTCCTAAATACAACTTCCTTAACGCAGGAACTGGCCCGGTACCTACAGACGGTGCCTGCCAGAACAGGAGCACTCCTCCAAGATGTGCTTTCGTGGACATCCACAGCCTCTTGGTAAGACACTGGGCCCCTTGTTCATGCAAAAAAAGAGAAATTTGGAATATTTCCATAATCTAATGAATGGCAAGACGCAGATGGGGCAAAGGAGGTATCCTACCTTGCAACGCGCATTATCAGATAATATTCTCAGCCCTCCAAGGTGACTTCCGCGACGATCGCCGAATGCTGTCACAAGGCTGTGCCACGCGGAAAAGCGGGCAGCCAGCAGACTGAACCCCTAATCAGAACAAAATGTCAACTCAGCATCTTTCAAATTTCCACGGGACTGATGAGTAAGCAACTGAAACGATCCCATATAAATATTACAGCCTGTGTTTACTGGGATTTTCAACAAAGGGCTAACGCCAGAAACAGAAGAGCAACAAGAGAGGGGGTAATCGGTTTGATCAGGATTGCATTATGGGGGATTTGGGCGACCCTTGCCACCAATATGTGGAAATAGCTTTTATTTCCGCTGGGGGCACTGGGCGCACGCTCACTTCTTCTCTAGGGGACAGCAGGAGCTACTTAAGAAGTCAATCAGCGTTACAGCAAGCGGAGCCTCACGTGCGTAGGTGCACTGTGTATCCGGGACATCCGAGCGTGGCACATCTGCGCGTGATGTTCCAGCGCCGCCAGTCCAGGCAGCCACAGGAAATCAGCGGAGCCGCTTCGCGGTCGAGGGACCAGGCGGCGAGGCATTGGCGCGGAATGCCGAGGCCTCCAGCTTTGCCGGCAGCGATTGACAGGAAGGGCGTCGCTGCCCATGGATGACAGATACAGTGCTGTGTGAAACTGGGCACACAGGAAGGGGCCTGGTGTGTGTCCACTTGGACTGCAATCAGGCTGCAGAATTTGCAGAGCTCTGTTTGGCTAACTGGTTTTTAACTTGTCTAAACAATAGCACCTCTTGTATTTGAGCAGAACAATTAGTTCCCTCTCCTAGGACCCCAGCCCCCCCCCCCCCCTAGCTCCTTAATTGATCTGACACCTGTTGCCAGATGACCTCAGAAAGAGCCCAATGCACTGACCAAAAATCTGGGCGGCTGCACCACTTTACACCGTGCTGCGGGTCTTTCTAATTCAGGGGCCGACCTGGTTAATAGCACATTGCATGATGCAGCTCTTAAACATGAATAATGGGAAACATGACCTTTAATCATTCAGTGAGTTCCTGTAACTCCCAGTATTGCTGCCACCTGACCCTCCAATCCATACTGTATATAAGAGCATATACAGTATGGATTGATGTACTGAGATGCCAGTTCACCAAACTGCATGTCCTTGGATGCGGGAGGGAGACAAAAAAACACAGGGAGAGCATGCAAACTCCACACACGCGCACACGTATAAACGCACACACACACACACACACACACACAGGTTTGCAATTACATCTTTGTGGGGACTCTCCATTCACGTCTGTGGACCAACCTCTAATCCCATATGATGACCTTAACCCCCACCCAGCCCTAACCTTAACCATAAGTAACCAAACAAAACACAAGACTTTCAGCATTTTTAGTTTTTCGATTGCAGTCACAGATCTTTGTGGGGACCTTAAAAATTGTCCCCACAACGTCAAAATACCAGGTTTTTATTACATTGTGGGGAACATTTCATACATAATCCGCACACACACACCAACACACAAAGCCCAGAGACAGGATTCAAACCCAAAACTTGTAAGTGTGAGGCAACAGTGCTGCCCACTGCACCAGCATACTTCCCCTAATTAAATTTAATTCTTAAATTAATAATAGCCGCAGTGAAACCCATATTGCTCTAGTTCTGACAGGCTCTGGGGCATACTGTAAGCTTGCAGAGAAAAACGCACAGAGCAATTTTAACCAGATTCCAGTGGATCCGGTATCTACAGCGGGGACCCACAGCTGCTCGTTTTGACGGTCGGTTCTGATTTCCCTCAGGTGCCACGCATCACATCTCTGCGATGACTCGAGTTATTGTGTCCCTTATAGCCCTATCACACATTTCTGTTTCCAGGCTGTATATTGTGCATCTCCATAATGTCTTCGGTCTGGTAAAACTAGAGGCTCCCTCTGGACTGAGCAGTGGGGTGGGAGGTGGGCTAAACTGGTTCAGTCAAGAAATTTAGATCCTTCTGGTTCAGACGAGCCATTTGCCCACAGACACCGGGCACAGAAGGGCCTGGGCCGACTGACCCTTGGCCCGAATAGCTGTGCACACATTCTGCAAAAAGGCCTGACTCCTGCACCGTCCGCCCGCCCATCATGCCGCAGTGGGCCCCCAGGGTGGCGGAGGGATACCATCGTCATGGGAAGCCCCCAGTCCCAGCTTGAGCAACCTCTCTGCACATAAGCAGCGCCTGTCATACGCAGGTGTTGTGCGTTGCTCTGCAGAGTGATCTGGAATCGCGGCCCTCTCACCTCCTCCTTAGTGCGCCTGAGGTCTGCCTGGATGTGGGGACGGCTCTTTGTGTCTTTCTGACAACGGTGCAGTAAACAGAGACAACGCAAACAGGGGCCTGCTGAGGTATGTCTGACTCTGATGCCAGCCCGTCCGCCGAGGTCTGGTTAAGCGATGGAGCCTGTCGGGGAGAGGGTTTATCCAGTCTGGTCAGACGCCGCTGGGGCCCTGGGGCCCTCCTGCAGAACTGGTGGAGAGTTCAGACGGCAGGGCCGCACAAGGCCACGCGCTCCCCGATTGCTCAACACCCCCACATCGAGGCAACGCCGGGCCGCTTCAGAGCGAGGATACAGACGGGGAGCAGGCCGGATAGGGAGCTCTGTTGCAATGGCCCAGTTTGGACCACGTTGGAGAGGCCGTTTGTCAGATAGGAATGAGCGAGCGGAGCCCCAGGCGTGACAGCGCACTGGAATGGGCCACATGGCGTGTGCCGCTGGGCACACGCTCAGTCACACACCCACACGCACAGCAACATCTCAATGTACACACACACACACGTGCGTGCAACATGCACACATTCACTCAAACGTTTGCTCACACACAACATCACATGCAACATCTACATACAGACATGCGGTCCCATAGGTTGAGACACCATGCAGGGCCGATCGCCTCTTATCTGCACCTGGAAAGTCACAGTGTGGTGGCCACGTTCACTCAGGGCGCCTAGCAGGTCAACGTGGACAGCCATATTTCCCTGCTGCACGTCCAGTGTCACGCACACTGAACCGTGAATAATAACCCAGCTTCAGACAAAGTCAAATTAACCTTTCCTTTTGTATCATGCTAACTGGCCGTACGTTTCCAGTGGGTAAAAGTTCAAAGAGGGTTTCATTTTGAAACACTCCCTGGCTGTCAGAACTAAAGCTCTGGTGGCGGTAGCTGTCAGATCTGAAGGGAGTCTGTTGGAGACAGCAGTGCGTGTTCAAACCTCTTGTTCCAACTGATAATTGATAGCGTCTTCCCCTGTGCAATTGAGAAAGCTCATATACATTGGTAAACGTCCTAACTTGCTCAATCTCCCTCTCTGCTTCCCTGCTTGAGTAGAAGACAATAGACTGTTAGGTGGGGGGTAGGAATGATGTGGATCCAAGAGAAGATGCATGTCCTCATGCTCCTCTTCCTGTCTTCCCTGGAACCTGAATGTTAGACATAGATTATGTAGATTCTTGTCTAACCGGTCTATTGTCACCCCTGGAAGTCTTTGCTGCCTTGTCTCTGGGGAAGATTGGTTAATCATACAAGTTAATCCTCCATTCCTTATGAGGTGCCTCAGAGCACAATTCTGTATCTATCTTTTTTAAATGTGCTCCGTAAGAGATCAAATGCAAGTTCTGAATAATTAACTTTTTGGGCACTTCCCCTTAGGTAACAGTGTCACTACCTGTTGTTCTCATCAAATTAACAGTTTCTCATATGCTAATTAGGTTTATTTATGTGCATCGCATGCAGGTATTTGCAAAAGTTTTCAGCTTTACTCATTAAAAAGGAGGAGAAACATTGAGCGCGCCAGAGGGTGTGCTCAGAGAAGAAATGAAAAACCTTTAGATATAGAGACGGACTGAATTTTTGAGGTGGGTCCAGGTTGAATTCCGGCCTCGAAGGCTGCATTGAAGCATAAGCACTCTGTCAGTGCCTCAAGATCAGCCTAGATGAACCAGAAACTCTTACCTTCACCACCACACCCCTCAGGAGGCCTGTCGGGGGGCCAGCTGCCTTCTGCCCCTTTGCCAGGGTCCCCAAGGATGAAATCCTTTGGCCAGTGAAAGCATTAATATAATTGTATTCTGCAAAACTTTATACCTTCACAGCAGCCCTGATCCATCTCTGAATGTATGTAAGAGAAGTGGCAACCGCAGAATGACTATTTATAAAGATGATAATAATATGACAGGGAGTGCAATACCATGGTTAAAAATGCCAGGTTCTGTCGCCGGATGGTTGTGGGTTATATTCCCAGAATGGAACTCACTGATGTGTTTTTGGGTCTTCAGTAAAAAACACAAACTCTGTCTAACTGTGCAACAGAAAACAATTCAATTCAATTCAATTCAATATTATTTATATAGCGCTCTTAACAACAGTCATTATAACAGAATAATAAGCAGCAGAATAATAAATATTCCTGTCACTGTTCCTATTGCTGTGGTTTATGATGGATTTATGATGTCCCAATATGCTAATGGAACAGTTGTTCAGCCCACACAGGTTCCGGTATTTGGCACAGGTGGGGAGGAGTCCAGCCATCCTTTGAACACAAATTAGGTAACTTCCCCTAGTTTGGCCTTTATCGGGACACTTTTCTGTTTGGGCCGGGGTGGGAGGGGGGTTGCCTGATGTGTGCTGGGGGTGCTTCCTGTGTGATGGGGTGCGTGCCCTAATGCCCTAACCCCCCGTTCATTAACGGTGTGCCATTAAACCGTTTATTACCCACAATCCCCTGTCAGTCGCTACCTGGCTGTGCTTGGACCTTCCAAAAATAAAAAAAAAAGCAGTACGGTAGTTTAGTCGCTGTCGTTTTAACCAACGATAAATTTGGCTGTCTCTTGTGTAACCAAAAATCATTGTGAACAGCGGAGGAAGAGATGGGAAAGAGACCCACATTTATTGGTAACAGAGCCGTAATAATTCATGCACAGTTAAACAACTGTCCCCCATCCAAAAAACTGAAACAACAGTTTTTCCCCTAAGTAGTCTGTCACCAGTGTGTAATTTGACCTTTGCTGTCAGAAAATGGAGACACTCCTCGCCTTTATGCTAAAGCTTTGCACTTTAATGAGATTTATCTTTATATATTCTTTGGGTGCCGAAGGAGATCTCGCATGGATTCTCTCGGGTGAGGACTTCTTTGTTTGTCGCAAGGTCTTCTGCTGTTTGGGTTTCTCCAAACCCCCTCAGGTCTTCAGGAGGGAAGTTCTTCATGGGCCCACGGTGCCGGACATCTGTGAATGTGGACCTCAAAGCCAAGCTTCCTTGCACCACATAAGGTCTGAGCGAAACTGAGGCGGCCCCGGCGACTCAATCGGGGTTCTTGTGTGAGGACGATCTCGGCTCTGGACTCGTGGAGCTGCGTGCATGACCGGGAGCAGTGTGTCAGGCAGGGTGGGCAACTATGTGGGGAGAACACTGCCTCTGCCAGCCTCCATCACACCGCAGCATGATTTACTGCACTTGGCACGTCCCCTGGCCTGCACAGCTGCCTTATCTCCTGCCAGTGAAGCGGGCGGGGTGAGTTCGGGACAAGTGCAGCCTTAAAGGAATTAGTTGATCTCGGCCATAAAGTGAGGCGAGCTGTAACCTCCAAGGGCGAGCCAGTGCTGGGCCCCGCCAGGGTGCCATTTGCAGGGTGCGGATCCACCCGCGGATTACGCGCCACCTCCGGTGTGAAGTCCAACGTCGCGTCAGGCTCCGCTGTCTCCATGGCGAGGACCAGTAACAAAAAAGCAAGGTGCGGCTCAGGGTGGTATGGCATTGGTGTGATTGGGCATTTCCTGTAGTGCTAATGGGGTTAAATCTAATTGTACATTCATATTTTTATTATGCTCTCATTATGTATTTGCTGTTTATGAGGAGCGACCGGCATGCAAGGGATGGGTCTCCCAGCGAGTCGCGACAAGTGAAATAACAACAATGCAAACAAGAGAGGGTGACTGGGGAATGGCGTTTCTATAAAGGGGCTTCAAAAAAAGAAAAACTTGGATCCGACCCAGTCTGCTGGATGGATTCGTTTAACCCAATAATTCATGTCAGATTTGTCGAGGTTGAGCGTGACAATGTCAGACGTAAATCTCGACGCTAACTCGACGCAGGTTTCTGCGTTGCGAGCACGGGCCCGCGCATGCCGCAGGTCAGAGCACAGGGCCGTCCACTCGCACGTGCATGTGTCGCCACCAAACGACGCAGTGACAGCTGAGCCCCTTCCAGCTGATCAGCATGCGCTACGTGTTTTTCCCCGGCACAGCAATGATTGATGCAGTGAAGATATTTTTTTTCTTTTTCTTTGCTTGTCATGCATAATTACATACAGTTTTATCATCCGTAACCCTTCATGGTTTCCATTATAACGTAGGTCAAGTTCTTCCACTGAGATAAAGAAATCAAATATATCTTCTATATTTTATATATTTTATAACATTTTACCGGACATTAAGTCTGACTAAGCGTTTTGTCTTCCAAAATCTAGTTCTGCTTTCCTTATGACATGACACAGTCCCTTAATCACTTCAAGTCACTTTTTTTAAAAAATGCACTTTAACATTCAATGCTTTAGACATGACAATTCAGTATGCATGCATCAGTCACATAGCCTCAGACTTTATAAGCGTCAAACTTTGTCCACTGAGGTATTCTGCTTTCACTGCATGGAGATAATGCCTACAAAGGACTCTCTGGCCAGGGAGACACCGTTTTCACTAGTGACACTAAGACATGCTGACATTACGGAAGAAGACAGAGGATTGGGGTTAATTATTCGGGCACACTCTCGGCTCACTTTGTGCGGCAGGAAAATCTTGTTTTTTTTGACACATTTACGAGTCAGCTAACCTGACCTTTTTAAACACCACCCGGCAGTCCCCCGTTCTGTAAATCGCAGGAGTGAACTGTCACGAGCAGGCAGGAAAACGTCAAGTGCAAACCCACCCTGCCTGGGTTACTATCTGTTGCCATGGGCCCGTCTCCCAGCTGTCTCCCACAGTCCCAGGATACTGTAGGTGCTTCGCCAAGACGTCCCGATCAGCGTGATAACCAGAATCCAATGCGCAAGTGTTATATTGATAACCCACCTCCCATTTAAGAGGTGCAGAAAGACCAGCGACCTTTTGTGTGCTGTCAATGGGTCCTGTTTGGCCAGGTACCTTATATATGACTGGGTACATATAGGGCCAGTCCTGGCACCTGAGATACAGCCTGAAGTGAGTCTGAATCTTTATTTTTAGTTACCAGATAATTTCCTTCGCATATAAATAAAACACAATTTCAGGAACTGACATCTTGCCACCATTTCACAATCTTGGAGCCATGAGTCCTCTTCAGAAGGTTTCCCTTTTATTTGTTTTGAAGATCGATGAAGAACATGTAACCCCTTGCCCCTCCCATTTCTCTGGCTGTTATGAAAAGGTTAAGAGGAGGACTAGATGATGGTAAAATCCTCACTGGGAATTATATGAAATCACTGGCCGTTATCCTCACGCCAATGAACGGCATACGAAAATACTTATTTTATTAACGTGGCTTAGAAAAGATGAACAACCTAAAAGCACAACATGTGAATCCAATGAAATTCCCCTTTAAGCTGGAGGTATGGGTTGGATTGAAAGCAACCGTGCACATCACCCTCTTGGGACTGAGTTTAGCGCTCCCGAGATGCAATTGGCTGACGGAGAATCCCCACGATCTCCACAGATATCCAAACGGACTATCTGATTCATGCATCTGTGACTTACACAGGAATAAGGCTGCAGTTCCAGCTTACTTTTGTTGTTATGTAAAAACACAATGGGCGGATGAAAAAACATCCTGTGAGCAGACCAAGTGAAAACATAAAACGTTCAATGTCGGGTGTGAGTTTAATATATGAGGGACCTAAAACAGCCTGAAGAAGTCGGGTCAGGGACTGGCCTGAGAATGCAGGACTGGGTGGCAAATTAAATTGGATAAGCCAACAGCAGTGGTCCCTGGAGACGATCTTTAATCCCTAGTGGATATCTGCAGGACTAGGCTGTCGACAAGTGGGTCAGTGGCTCCCCAGTGCTGCTACAAATGTGCCCCCCTCCACACACACACACACGCACCCCAGACCTCATCTATCAGTCTGTCTGCGAGACAGAGACAGCAGACATTCAGAGATCACAGTTCAGTTTGGGAATTTTTCAGTGGGGGTCATGGTGAGGTGGGGGGGGAGAGATCATGAAAAGAGACAGCAAGCATGTCAGTGAATCACAAGCATCTTGGCTGGAGTTAAATCGAAATGTGTTAAAAAGCAGCAAGCACCTTCGTCCTCCGCAGCTGTTGAGATCATTAGGTGGCAGCCAGTTTTTCAAGCATGACAGAAGCTCCAGGACACGCCGGAAGGTCGAGACACTCCAGCTAGTGATGTTTCCACATGCGGCTAAGTCCCTTAGCTTAGGAGTTGATTCTTGGAGGGGGGGTAATCAATTACCGTCTGACAAATTTACATTTATTTAATTAGCAGATGCTTTTATTCAAAGTGACATTTAATTGATTAAACAGGATCAGCCTGTCCTTGGAGCAGTTAGGGTTAAGGACGTTGCTCAGGGGTACAACAGCAAAACCACTCTGGTGACCCAAGGATTTGAACCAGAGAGTAGCTGAGCCACATACCACCCTGAACCAAAAGCTGGAGGAACAATAGGTAATTTGTTTATGTTGCCAAGGGTAGAATTGTTATTTTCAGGATGCACTTCAACCCCCCCCACAAAGCAGTAGTTTTGTTTCAGGTTCGTAGACAAGGGCTTCAGTCTGTTCCTTGAGTGATAAGAAGGTAATAAAGGCCTTGGGTGGGGTCCAGGACGTCAACAGCAAGACGAGTGGGATCCAGCCCTAATCTGTCTGACCCCTCAGGGGTGGCCAGGTTCATGGTGTCCCTGATAACTAGCACTGATAACAAGGCCTCAATCACATGAGCCATGCTAGTACTCAGAGCTCAGCTCTGCAATCATATTCTAATTCCAAAACTTTATCAACCACAGAACCAGGATTCCACTCAAAAAAGTGTCCATTATTTTCTCTCACAGGTCGAAGTTGATGCTGAACTCCTTGACCACGTAATGCGATTCCTGTACAGGCATGTATCTGTCTATATATCTAATTATATACATCCAGCCATGCATCCATCTACTGCAACTGCTTGCCCTATTCAGCGTTCTCTGCCGAAGGCTACAGGCGCAAGGCAGGGAATAACCAAGGAGGGGGCACCAACCCATCACAGGGCACACTCACACCCCAGTCACTCACACATGCACACCTATGAGCAATTTGGTAACTCCATTTAACCTCAGCGCGTTTTTGGACTGTGAGGGGAGACCAGAGTACCCGGAGGAAACCCCACAGTGACATGGGGAGAACATGCAAACTCCACACACATGGAGGTGGAGACTCAAACACTGGTCCCAGAGGTGTGAGGCAACAGCGCTAACCACTGTGCTGCCTATCTAATTCTGTTATATATCAAATAATATCTAATTATAATTATATATTATAGTTTAATAAAAATTCTGTCAGCACTTAAACACACTGGGTGAGGTGACTTGTCTTGGATGATCAGTTATAGTGATGTCCTGCTGACAGACCACTTCACAGCTCCCTGCATAGCAGCAAACATCGAAATGCAATATGAAAGCAGAGGCCCAGCTGGACTCACTGCACACGTCTACACGTTATCCAGTGCTGGCAGCTGTTCCTCACAGGTAGCAGGGAACAAGGTGTCCAAATAATTTTATGGCTGACCCCCACAAGATGATGGCGTCTGACGTGTGCAGCCAACGTGTTGTAATCGAGAACATAAATTTCACTGCTATCTAGCAGTCTGATGTCCTCTCTGATGATTGCAGAACTGCCCTCTTTCCCTGTGCCCTGTTTTCTATTAAGTTTACTCATTTTAGGTGAGGGGGGGAGAGGGTTGTAGTGCAAGCTGCTATGGGGACCCACTCCCTCAGCCAGGCCCACCAGGGCTTCCATCTCCGGAGACTGTACCTATAGCGTCTATCAAGACTAAGCTAATCGACATTTGCTACATCTGACAATGCATGCCTAACATATGAGCTTTTCTTCAAAGTAGTGCGGATAGTTTAGACAGTTTTAGCGTCTCCCTCATATATGTTAATCTGAACAGTATCTGGAATGTCCCCAGGCTCCGGTCATGCTTGATACAGTAGGGGCTGGATCCTCTGTTCTGTTCCCAAATGTTACGATAGCGAGAGTTTTTTTATTGTGGCCGTATCATCCTGTTACACTTTTACACCGTCACTCTTTCAGACTGTTACTCTTTCAGGTTGTTACACTAACAGAATGTTACCCCTTCAGACTGTTTTCCACCAGCAGGTCAGCAGTGACAATGAGAACCGTTACCATGGAGATGTTTCACAGGTGATATATACGGTGCACTTTTGTCACCATTGGTGATGCAAAAAGTGGGTGACCACCAAGTTGATTGGAGCCACCATGTGATACAGCGGTGGCCCTGTTAGGGGTGCAGATACACTCTGAGGGTGTCCCCTCCATGCTTTTCAGGGCCAGCGGGGTCCGGTCTGTGGCTGAGTGATGGGGGCGGGGGGGGCGGTCAGTTTCGAGGGTTCAGCAGCAGTGCACTCTGCCTCCTCGTGCTACAGGGCCTTGCACAACTCCCAACGACACCCCAGGCAGACATAACTCCCCCAAACTCATTTTCCTGATGCGACATGATTGTTTTCTTTCCACCCCAGTGCTTAATGCACATATTGTGAAATCGTCGCTCCCAATGAATTTACGGTACCTTCTATCCGGAGAGGCATAGCGCAAACTCCTGCCCATTCCGCCACACATCGAGATAAGCCATCACCGTGGTGCTGCCGCAGCGCTCCATCAGGGGGACGGCGTCGCCAGAGCTGGCTCGGGGTCAGCAGGTTCATAGCGAGTGCGTGTGTCGTCCACATTGGCCCTGTGCTTTCGCCCTTATAGCCCTGCGACAGTAAGCCACCCTGGGCCAGTTGGGCTACCGCAGTCCGCGCCAACCGCTGCACTCGCCGACGCTCACGTGGGCTGGCCGTCTCAGTGCTGATTCAGTATATCTGCCGCGTGGAACGGGCCCATGTGGGTGAAAGGTCGAAGTGGCAGGCACTTAGCCCTCGCTGTTAATGTGCAATGTGCTCTTGTAGGCTTCAGTCCCTGGAGACGACTCTGCATCTGACTGGGACTCTGTGCTCAAGGTCGACCCGTGGGGTCCGGCATCAGCGTGGTGACCTTTGTGCAAAGGTCACACAAACACCATTATGTCACTTTTAAAGTGACTTCAAAATCAGGACAAGTTAAAAAACGTGATTAGATCAACTGAACAGACATATCCTCACTGCTACATCAAATCAGGGCTGTGGGGTACTATTATTTACAATTATATGTATTTTTTTCATTATATCTTATTAGGATTACTATTAATATATATTAATCACGCGTATAATTAATACATTTCAACCTGCTGCCATTAGCCACTTGCTTAGCTGGAACAATTGTTTGATCTAATTGTTATATTATCTCTATTACTTCTTTTTATTGTGAAATTAATTACCTGCCATTGTTATTTTCATGGTATTCACATTCTCATCATTTTTTTTCAATTTTGCAAAGACTCAAAATATTAATTTGGTTTCCCAAGGAAGCATCAACCGTGTGCATGATACGTAAGGAGTGTAACAAGGAGTCAGTGAGCAGGTGAAAACTGACTCACGCATACGACCTAGATTAGCCACGTTAGCATCATGAGAGTCCCGACTCCCACTGTTTAGGGCTATGATGTAGGGCTCAGGTCAGTGTAGGACTTATTTGGCCCACTCTGTTTTTGCTTCAACATTCCACTATATCATCCGCAAACTGGAAACGTCTAGCCGTCAATGGTTTCCTGTGACTCATCAGTAAATGTGCAGTGGGCCCGGTGGGTGGAGTGGGCAAGAGGAAGATTTAAAGTTCAGCCCGTAATCAGGGTTTGAGGTTTTTATAGCCTCATCATTGCAATCTTATCTGGGCCGGGCCGGGTCTTCTGTTCCCCCATTGACTGGACGCCATCAGAGGTGAAGCCTTGAAGCTGACCTGCTCCCCCCACAGAGAGACAGACAGACACACATACCCACTTATACATGTACGCCTCAAGAAGACTGGACAATGTCAAGAGGTCGGGGTATCACCTGACTGATCACGAATACAAAGCAGACAGGCAACTCAAAAAAAGAGTCAACAACAACAATGTTTAGTGGCTATGGTACTCAGTTGGTGACTAGATTGATTTAAATATATAATCCACATCCGGGGGTGTCATTAGGCCTATTTTAGGGGGGCTTTAACCTCCCTAAAATGCTTTTAGCTCCCCTAAAGAAAAGTGTAACTATTGGCTTAAGTCATGGATAGCTTTGTATATTGTATAAGTTTGCCATAAGCACCCCCCCAGTAAAGACCCCCCTATCCATTCATCTATAACTACGCCCATGCCCATGTCCAATATTCCTCTGTAAACCTTTAGTTTTTTAAATACACAAAGAGTACCACAGTAGGGCAACTACTGACATTTCAGCCCTCAAGTTCCCAAGCCCATATCCATATCGCCTGCGCCATCTGCTGTTACAATAGTAACCCTTCGTAGGTATTGGACTCTTCTTAGAAGGCCTATGCCTCCAGGCTTTCACAGAGCCAGCTTTCTGCTTTCTGTCATCCTCCATAAACCAGTCTTCCTGTCCAGCCCCTTAGATCACAGCTGTATGAAACGGAGAAAGAATGCAAGGGGGAAAAAAAACAGTCAAAGCTGAAGCATTCTCAGCGATGGCGCTTATGCCGTACTCCCCATTTCATCCTTCTTTTTATGAGCAAAGTATGTAAACGGAACATTCCACCAGAAGATGCATTGTATGGACACACACATTTTGCACATAAAAATGGTCCCATCAGGTGTAGAGATGTTTTGTGCCGTCTCTCTCAAGGACACGTTGAACACACTCGCATATCTGCCCTGCTGTAAGTGCATGAACCAACATTCCGTGGATACCAGCCACCCTGCTCCTTGCGTGTGAGGGAGGGAGGATAGGATACCCCAAGCTCTGGGAAGAGGGCCTAATGAGCCCAGGGGAGAGTAAGCCTCCGTGGGGCCCTCCCTCTGCCTCAAGCTCTTGTGGCAGGCCAGGTCACCTTTTCAAGGTCTAATGGCTTCGGCTGGGTGGATCTGCAGTGCCATCCCAAAATTTATCAAAGGTTTTTTTCCAACAGCCTGGATAAATGACACACCACACCAGAGGAATGAGCAGCTAAATCCAGGGGGCACTATGGCATCCAGAGCGACGGTGTATGGCTCAGTGGTTTCAGGCTCTGTGTCTGTGTTCAGAAGGTTGCTGGTTCAAATCCCCAGGCTGGCAAGTTGATTCTGCTGTTGCACCCTTGAGGGATGACCCTAACCTCCAATTGCTCCTGGGTGCTAGACATTGGCTGACCCTCCCATTGCTGCCACTTCCCAACCCCAAACTTACTCTTACTTGAAAGTTTGTCTCATGGAAAGCCAGATGGGACCAGCAAAAAGATCATTTGCTTGCTTGTCATACCAGTCTCATGTTGAGCCCATTTGCATTTATCCATTTGGCAGACGCCTTTATTCAATGTGATGTACAATCGCTCAAGGGTCCAACGGTGAAACCGCTTGGCCATCTACAGGGTTTGAACCAACGACCTGACAGGCAGAGTATCCTAAGCCGCAGAGCTGGACACCACCCTAGGTAAAGAAAAACAAAAACCTTTCAAAACACAAAAACCGCATGCAACATCTTGACACACATCTAAGTTACGCCAGAAATGTATGACACAGCAATGAGGTATTTATGTTTAGGTGCCATGTGCAAGGACATTAAGGCAGCGGGCGTCGTTCTTACGGTAAGACAGTAAGATCAGGAGTCATGAAGCTGACTCAATCGTGTCAGGAGTCGCCCCTCCCCACCCCTACGCGGAGAGTCTGTGCCGACCATAGCAGTTTGCTGTTTGCGTGGCCCACAATGACTGACTCACCATCACACCCAACCGTCCCACCTCCGCCCAGGCCTTTGATTCCTGCGAAGTTTGATCCGCACAGCTGGAACAAGCAGAGGGCAGAGAATGGAGACCCAGGGTGACAAAAAACCCCCTTAAAAAACGAACGCAAGATTAGCCATTTTGCTAAACACGTCTCACAACGAAAGGGCTCTTTTTATGGGTTACAGTCAAAACAAAAGTGACCGCCAGTTATGTATAGGGGCTCAGAGAATGAGGAACAGCTGAACTGGATCAATATAAACGACAGTGGTCACCTCAGTTCTTTCAAAGACCATTTCTTGTAAATTAGCTTGAGATAATGCCACATCGCGCCATCCTGAAAAGGCAGTTTCTTTGCAGAGGGACAGGGTTACTGCTCCTTCACCGGCTCTTATCCAGACACTTGTCCACGCTTGTGGGACGAGCCACTTTTTACTACTGCTTCCCAAAATGTCTGGGTGGGATTTACCACCCAGAGAAGCTGAATTCAGACCCAAAATGTCTTATGTTATTTCTTAATATGAAGGTCAATCATGTCACTCTATACTTGTAAAGGAAAACTATAATTTATCCTCCAAACTAAATGTGAATGAGGCATCTACCATTACATTTGTTCCAGATCCATCCACCAACTGTCAGCAAGGGTGTGACTGGAAATTCTGGGCCCCTGAAAAGTTGTCCTGTTTGCTGGGCATGGAGAGGCCACACTGCAAAGTGTTGGGCCCCCTGAATCTGCCAGAGTCTCCTTGCCCATCTGACACCCCTGCTTGTCAGAGTCTCCTTAGCCATGCTGGTGACGATCCTCCTCATGTGATCTTGCCACTGACAACTGTGCAGATCATGACAGAAAGCATTTCACGGCTCCCTAGGCGTCTGCTCAGTGTCTGTAACATCTTTAATTTACTCCCTGGCGAAAGGAAGGCAGTTTGCTCTATTCAGAGACAATACATTAAGCATTTTCCGAAAGAGTTAGGAAAGAGCTGCTCTGGGCCAACTGTAATATAAGACTTAAAATAGTCAACTCACATTTGCCAGTAATTTGTCGTTCTTCCAAACAGGGAGTGTGTTATGAAATTGTAATTAGTATTGTTGAAGAGAAGCCTGCAAATTTAACAAAACACAGTAGATCACAGCTATGTCCAAGTGGGATTCATTGATGGACTTAAGAAAATAATAAAATACAGATGCAACAACAAAACTGAGGATGTATTTTACCTGCAACAAAAACCTTGCAGCAAAGCAGTTTGCACATGACTGTTTATCTGAAAACATTTAATAGTTTTAAAGTCTGTAATAACGACTTACTCCTTGTCCAAGGAGCGTTCTCAGAGTAGTATTGGCATAGACTCCATTTCTTATGGTGCAAACGCGCCCCCTACAGGACAAGTGCATACACTTAATAATCACCCTAATCCCAAACAGGCATCTGTCCATATTGCAGCATTACCAAAAAACAAATAAGAATAGCCCATGTCGTGTTTATGCCCTAACTGTGCACATAATCAAATATCATGCAAGCTAGAAAAAAACATTCATGTTTGAGACTGTTACCTCATACATCTAGGGCTGGTGTATGAATCCCTCCTTTGCTGTGTGACTGTGTAGTTTCCACGTTCTCTTCATTGTGCATGCCTGTACCTGCACTCAATAAATAATAAAAACCTTACTGTGATGTTGTAGGGACCATTTCTTCAGTCCTCACAAGAGGAAACTCAATTTTTATAAAAATCTGGAACTGCAGTCAAAAAGGTAAAATTGGCCAAAGTGTTGTATTTTGCTTGGTTGCTTATGGTTAAGGAAATGACTGGGTAGGGGTTAAGGTCGTCATATTGGATTTAGGGTTATAGCCAAAGAAATGAATGGTCGGTCCCCACAAAGATAGGAATACAAACCTGTGTGTGTGTATATGTGTGATTATGTCCCCTGTGATGGACTGGCATCCTGTCTAGGGTGATCTTGCCTTATGCCCTGCGCTGCCTGCTAAGTAGTTAGAAGATGGATGTGTAGTGAGATAACAACACATTTATCAATGATCCTGAGAACTGAAAAGTGGACAAAGTAAATGTGGGAATAATAAAAATGTAGAAAAGTCATGGTTAGTCAGGGTGGGAGGAATACAACTTTATTTATTAAGCACATTTTTCACACATTAAATAATTCGAAGTCCTTTACATAAACGACAGAAAATGTGAAATAAAGAAATAATATAAAGTAAATGTTAAAAAATGGAAATACAAAATAAATACAAGTATAATAAAATACAATTTAAGCAGTAGAAAATAAAAGTGTTTTAACTGTGGTCCACATATTGGCTGAAAGTCATTTCTCAATTTTTGGGGGTTTTGAATCCTTTGGGGGTATGAATTTCTGCAATACACACGATTGCTCATTGCTGCGTATAGGGTTAAATAAATTTCGTAATTTAATTATTAATGTGGTTTGCGTTAATTGACATTTAAAGTAGGGACGTTTAGATGCTTGAAAAAGTGGTGAAACTATGTCAGCGAGTCACTGGAGATACACACACAGACTCACATGCACACACATACACAAGCAAACTGCCGACCAAACCACATACTCCGTAACTGGGAAACAGAAAGCCAGTCGAAGATACCCGGCTCCCATATGGAACAGGGATGTTATTGTCAGAGCTACGTTCCAGGAAACATAGAGCACGAGGCAGTGCTCACATACATTAAATCACACTCCACGGACAACAGTGTGAACAACCTATCGGAGACGCTGGTTTATTGCTGGTCAGAAGCTCCCAGCTTACGCCCTCCGTTGCAGCGAAGCTGCAGGTGATGCTTATCTCAGCCACTAGAGGGCGCCCTTTTGCTTTTCTGCGTTACGGTGAGGCTTCATGAGTCAGCAACCGTAACTATAACTGCTACTGTCATCAGCAGAAGCAGTGCCTGAAGTGCGTAAAAACCAGGTGCCAGTTTTTCCCTTGATATTATGTGTCCGTACACAAGAAACATTCCTGGTGCCAGTACTGTGTACTGTGTACTGTGCCAGGGAACACAGTATTATATTAGGGGATTTAACAAAAAGCTAAAATTTTGCATTTCAGAATGCCAAGTCAGAGTCGTGACCTCCACCTTTAAATGCTGTGATATAATACATTTTACATTTAATTTTAATTTTGTAGTAAATCAAATAATATAATCACTTTTGAAATAGGTTATGCCATGCAATAGTTATTAGTGTTCCATTCAAGCAAGAGAGGTCACCAGGAAGTATCTGTACTCTACCGCAGGCCACTAGAGAATTTACTTCTGGATATTTCTCCTCAAACGGCCACAGATGCTCAGGGTGGTTCCTAGTCAAGTCTGCCCTTCTGCCATCACAGCGAATGTTCCTGAGCCCTACAAGTATGTGTGTGCACCAGTGTCCGAGTGAGAATACAGCATATGTGTGTAATCACAAATGCAGCCACAAGTGTCGTTTGCGTTCTCTGCATGTGGGTGACAATCCCCAGATTGGTGCATCTTCACGGCTCCATCGCTGGCTTGTCTTCAGGTGTTCACCTTGTTTGCTGCATCTAGGAGGGATGCAAACAGAGAATCTGGTCTCTGCACCAAAACCTCCGGTCTGTCAAACTCTCCAACCTAAGATGAAGGAAGTTGCAAAGTCAAGATATGGGCCAACAAAAGACACATAACATATCTGTGTGGTATAGGAACTCTATAAGACTTTAGTGGCTAAAAGATTATTCAGGCTAATGGATACTTCAGATGCTAACTGAAGATCTTTCTCAAAAGTAACTCAAGTGTGAAAGCCACTGGATACTGGCCAGACCGGTCCACAAGGGCTGGTACGGTGGTCTACCTTTCCACCGTCCATGACAAGGATGCGGTCACACTCCAGCACAGTGTTGATGCGGTGGGCGATGGTCAGCATGGTGCAGTCATGAAAGGATTCTCGTATGGTGTGCTGGATCAAGGAGTCTGTCTCGGAGTCTATGGAGGCCGTGGCCTCATCCAGAAGGATGATCTGAGGGGACAGAGTGCTTGTAACCAGAGGTAGATATTTCAGGTCCAGAAAGTAAATATCCAAACCAAGATTTTGTTTCAGCCAACCAGTTGAGTATAAAGAGTCACAGTCACAGAGTACTCAGTTGGTTGGTTGAAACAAAATCTTGGTCTGAATTTTTACTTCCTGGACCTAAACTACCCACCTCTGTTTGTAACCCTGATACCATTGACTTGAGTTTATCATAAAGTGATATAAACAGGCTAATTTACTTCACCATGCATTTGCTTAAAGTCTAGTCTCCAGGTTCATTGTTGTGCTGGTGTGGTCTGTGGTGGCCTGCCCCTCACCTTGCAGTTCCTGAGGAGAGCTCGGGCCATACACAGCAGCTGCCTCTCGCCCACTGAGAAGTTCTCACCATTCTCCACCACAGCTGAGTCCAGCTTCCCAGGCAGCTTGGAGATCTGCGCAAGGAGAGAGGAGAGATATTGGCCACATTCTCTGCAAAAATCCACTGTGATCTTAAGTCTGGCAGCCCAATAACTTCTGCATTCTCCCGCACCCCTCAAACACACAGGAAAGTGATTCAGTTACCGCCAGGCCATATTTCTGTGGAAAAACAAGACTATTTGGAGAACTATAGACATACAGCATCTTTCATATATGTCCTTTCCAAAGCCTTCCAGATGTCCTCATCCTTGTAATTGTCGAAAGGGTCCAGATTATATCTGCAATTTAATAAAGAAATAAAAATATATTTAATACAGCCAAAGAGCACTTTCTGTCTGTATATGTAAGGCTGGTGTGGCATTTGAGTTTTACAGTATATTGAAAAGTGGCGCCCAGGACAATTCATTGAAACACACACAAGAACCGATTATGCAAGTAGGAAGGAAGTGCAGATGTGTGAGGGGTTTAATACGAGTACAATCTGAACTGACAGGTCACTGAACACACGACCATTTCATACCTTACGGTGCCAATGAACAACACAGGGTCTTGCGGTATAACAGACAGCTTGCTGCGCAGGTCCTCCAGGCCAATCAGGCTGACGTCCACGTCGTCGATGAAGATCGTCCCCGCGGCTGGCTCCACGAGACGAAACAAGGCCACTCCGAGCGAGGACTTCCCTGGGAGTCCGATGAAACTGCATCACTTTCAAGCAATGTTATTATGGGTTCTTTCATCCTTAGCAAACATGCTAGTCATGAACCCACTGACATTGTTGGCAAAGTGTATTAAATAAAGCATTAGCATACACGAGAGCGAGGCTGCCATAAACACTGTTTTCATTAATTTAACAAAGAGGACTCAGATTGCCCTGCCTCCAGGATAGGCTCTGGACCCCCCCTGCGACCCTGAATAGGACAAGCGGTTAGAGAAATCGGGTGGATGGACTCATCAATTGCTTTAAACTTGACACATACGGTATATCTGGTAACACTTTACTTGGTTACTACTGAAGGACAAATCATAAAGAAACATAGTAGCTAATTGAAATAAGAGATGTGTGATGATTAATTAATGATGAACAAAGATGAGATTAATATGTAACTAAGACTTAAATTTGTGGTTAATTAATATGTAAGTAATAGCTTAATACTACATTATTTGTGCCCCCTAAAGTAAAGTGTTGCTGTATGTTCTACATTCCCTTACCACGCTGTTTTGCCCAGGGTGACAAACACTCACCAGAGCCTGTTCTTCCCACAATTCCAATCTTTTCATTTGGCTCAATGCTCATATTAAGGTTGTTCAGCACTATGGGGGTGTTCTCCCTGTATCTCATGTGGTAGCTCCTAAAGGTGATGGCTCCTTTCTGGGGCCAGCCACTGGGGATCTTAGCATCCTTTATCTTCCTAGGCGCCTCTGGGACACAGTTCTGGAAGTGAAAACACATTGGTCATGTTAATGTCGGTTTGAAGAACAGTGAACCTCACAGAACATTCGGCTGGCACTCGACCAGTCTCACCGTGATATATTCCTGCAGCCTTTCGACGGAGGTAAATTTTGCTTCTACCTCTGTTGATAGCCTCACAACATACTGCAACATTCCTGTCAGCTGCAATGTGGAAGAGAGTTATGGTGGAGTCTGGTGACTGTAACACTGGTAATGTGGTTATTATCGTCATGCAAGCTCTACAGCTGTCTCACAATGCTGGATAATGGGCACCAGATGACAGTTCTATTGTGGGATTTAACAGCGGCATATCCAGCATATTACATTTTTAACTCCAAATATGCCGAATGAATGATGTTTAAATTACATGTTTAAATGCATCGCCAGATATTGACGATGGACAGTTCCAGTCCTCCTGGTCATTCAAAAAAAATCACGCTAGATTTTTGTTAGTTGCTGATGTTAACATCTATGAACTTGTTCACAGCTCCTACCTGGATTGTGTAGGACAGAGCCAGTCCTTTCAAGGCTGAACTTATGGTTTCTGGGCTCAGCACGACAAACAGTGCCACTAAGAGGGTGACAACGGCAGAGAGGAAGTCCAGCCTAAAGGACAGCCAGCGGGTCCCACAGTTGAAGAGTAAGAAGTGGTTCGAGTTCACGTCACTCAACAACTTGAACCTGAAACCATGACAACCAAATGACTGGTGGTCTGAAGCACCACACCAGATCAGTACAGTAAGTGTCCATTCTACATTTGCTTAAACACTCTTAGGCATTATACAAGTGTTGGACATGTTAAGCGCAGGCCTTACTTTTCAATGTAGTGCGTCCCTTTGCTGTAGGCATGGATGGTGCTGAGACCATGGATAGTGGATGTTGTGTGTGAGATCCAAGGGGACCTGCTAATGTTCTCCATCCTTTTCATGTCCCGGATGCTCCTCTGGAAAACACTGCAGAAACACCCAATGTTCCGAAGGTCATAGTACATCAGATCACGCTAATCAGATTGACTTCTCACACATGCATAAAAAACGAAAACCAGGGTGAGGACTCACTAGAGGATGGCGCTGAACACCAGCCCCAGCACGACTATGCCAATGAGCAGGTAGGGAAAGACAGCAGAGACGGTGCCGAGGATGAAGATGACTATCAAGCAGAACTGGAGGAAGCTCTCTAAGTGGAATGGCAGGGCAGTGTCCACCTCGTCCTGATCCTTGGAGAAGCGGTTGACCATCCTGCCCGTGGGTGTGGTGTCAAAAAAGCTCATTGGGCTCAGGAGAATCTGAATGCAACACAACACGTTAATATAACCTCAGCAAGTAACCACAGGAGGGGAACAGTTTGGTGACATTAATCTGTTCATGATGAGATTGGTTAATTTTCCTATGCCCTCAACTTTACAGATATCCCAACCTTCCTATAGCCTCGACTTTACAGATATCCCAACCTTCCTATAGCCTCGACTTTACAGATATCCCAACCTTCCTATAGCCTCGACTTTACAG
>JAODKC010000009.1:10554950-10567404 GCA_026777985.1 Mormyrops attenuatus
CCCGCCTCTCACCTGTCGTGCGTCTCCGCGCCCCCGCGGGGGGCGGGGGGGGGGGGCCCCCCACAGCACCATCAGGCCACAATCAGGGTAGCATATGTCTAGTATGTCAATCAACAATATAATAGTAGGTCACATGTTGGCATTTGTGGAAAATTGCTTGATAAATCAAATTCAAAAACTGCTTCGTGCATTTTGGGTCTTAAAATACTCATTATCAAATGGTTATGCTCACTTTTAGAGGAAAGCGCTCATCAATCACACCGGCTGTTACATCTGCTAAATCACAATAAAAGAGGGTCATGTGAGCCTGTACCTGCAACTGATGCGTCACCAGGATGACCGACTTCCCTTTCAGCTCCTTCTTGATGCACTCCTCGAAGATGTGCTTCCCCACGTGGGCGTCCACAGCAGAGAGAGGATCGTCCAGCAGCAGGATGTCCTTGTTCGAGTACACGGCTCTGGCCAGACTCACTCTCTGCTTCTGCCCACCGGAGAGATTCAGGCCCCTTTCACCGATCTTCAGGCAAGGGAATAAAGTACTTTTTACCTTTTTTGTCACCATCCATTCATTCATTCTCCATACTTGCTTGCCCTGTGTAGGGTTGTGCGGTCCAGAGCCTAGCCCAGAAGCTTAGCCAGCCTTAGCATGTTTGTGGACTGTGGGTGGAAACCCCACAATGACACGGGGAAAACATGCAGACTCCATACTCAGGCGACCATGCTAACCACTGTGCCACCATCCCACTTCCCTTTTTGTCACCAGCTGAAAAATGGACACTCCCATTGCATAACCATTCACTCAAGAAGTTATGTAAAGCCCAACCCTTCCCCACCCTGTCTGAAAACCTGCCCTGAATTGACCTTTTCAGCAAGCTGTAGATCATTTGAAGACTTCTCATAGATCATCGGGTATTACTCAGAATACAGGACACATGAATCATGTGTGTCAAGAGTGACACCACTCAGCAATACTACTTAGACTGTTAACCCTTTGATCTTCAGTGACACACTGATAAATGATTCATTAAATAAGTTGACCCTACCCAAAAAAAATAGCAGTGATAGCCAGTTGTCAGCTTGGGGAAAACGTGAGTATTAGTGAAGCTACAAATCCCTGGCACATGGGACTCTGCCATCACTTACTGCTTACTTCATCATACTTTATACTTTGATACTTCTTTTTTTTTTTTTTTTATTAACCCCTGTAGGGAAATTGTCTTTTACACCTCCCTCAACTTGCTTGGCGCCCAGGGAGCTGGGGGTTAAGGGCCTTGCTCAAGGACCCGCAGACATGCTGAGGCTGGGTTTGAACCAGTGACCTTCTGATTACAAACACACAGGCTTAGCCCACTGAGCCACACGCTGTCCCCGTCCACAATCATTCCCGTTGAACTAACATTTTTGTGGGATTTCAGAGAGATAACCAATCAGATTGTAAAGGAGGTGGGTCCAAGCAACTAGAGGAGGCAGGACCAACCAATCAGGTATCTCGGTCGTTTTTTCCTTCTGCCCTCAGAACATTTTTATGTAAGTAAAACTCCCATGAGCAGTTAACATGGGTAATGGTTGACAGCACACCCTAAGCCCACCCCAGTAAAGCTCAACGCCTGGCTCCCCACAATGCGTTCAGTGAAAGGCTCTCTTACCTCAGTCTTATCCCCGAAAGGGAGGATTTCCAGGTCCGGCTTAAGGCTGCAGGCACTGATCACTTTGTTATACCTGTGAAAGGCAGGACTGGGTTCATTAAAACGCAGAGTCAGTTTATTGCAGTCAGCCAAAATGTCACGTAGACTGTGAAAACATGACCCACGACACAGTTACATCCTTATTACACCAAAATCACAGTCCACTGTCAATAACACAAAGCAATAACATAGACCAAAGCCACAAGGTTAAGGTCAGACTAAAACAGTTACACAGTACCTGTCCTTGTCAAACTCCTCCCCCATAAGAATGTTGTCTCGCACGGTCCCATGAAAAATCCAGGCCTGCTGGGCAACGTAGGCAAACGTCCCATTTGCGATCACCAAGCCGTGATGGAGGTGCAACTGAAAAAGATGCAAAGTCATACCCTTCATGACCAAGTCTTATGTAATCAGTTGAAATGTCAACTATTAAGCAGAAATGATTCACCAACAGCAAAAGAATCTGAAACTGAATGAGTACAATACTACTCATTCAGACAGAATTTGTAATGTTTTATTACATGATACTATTTAAAATACACGTACAATTTTGTACTCCCCAAACTTACCTGCTCCAGAATGCTTGATATTAAAGATGTTTTTCCAGATCCTACATTCCCACAGATTCCAAGAAGACCTCCCTGAAAGGACAGTATTAAAGGGAGATTCTGAAGAAATACAGCATGATTTCGTTTAAATTCAATTCAATGAATTAAATTCAATTCAATTCACTTTATTAAATTCAATTCACTTTATTTATCCACAAGAGTCAATTAAAAATGCATGTGGAGTAGCATAGCAAGGCAACGCCATTGGGCAAACCTTAATCCTATGTGTTGTAATAAAGTTCCTTTAAAAAGAATGAGTGTTATATTGCTAATGCTAATCTTTTATTCAGGAGTGACAAATGCAACCACTACCTCTGTCTGTAATGGATTACTTTTGCGAGTAACTTCCCCAGCACTGGCCCGCAGTTAGACCGGTACCTTAGGTAGCACAAAGTTGATGTTTCTCAGCACAAGTTTGACCTTCTCAGGGGTACATGTCCCATTCTGAGCCTGGGGTTTTCCCTTCTTGCCCTTCACCCCATTGGCGCGGGAGTCCTGGGCCTTTTCCTGTTCCCCTTGGGTCTTTTCCCATGAGAAAGATGCTTTCTCCATCACCAGGGCATAAGGAGACCCTGCTTCCATCGTCACATAGGATTCCGGGTTTTCCAGAAGAAGGATTTTCTATTCAAATGGGTAAACAAGTATTAGTGATGTTTCTGAAAGTATGTGCTATGTGATGCTTCCAGAAAGTCTACCTGATGAATTCTTGAGGCAACAATGAGTGGTACAATGGTGGACATGTGGTATGACAGATACAGTGGAAAAGCGGTGACCCCCACCTTCAAGCGGGCCAAGGAGACCTTAGACTCTGCCATGGATTTAACTGCAAACGGGAGAAGGCCCAGAGTGAAGCGCATGGAATTGAAAATGGCAATGATGGTGAAGGCCTGCAACAAAGAACGAGGCTCCAGGTCACGGTCAGCTGTCGGGGAGCAGAAAAGCAGCCGGTGATGGAGGAATGGGAGCACTCACAGATGACGACCTTAGGGGGAGCCTCAAGGATGTGTGTGCAATGAAGGCAAGGATGGTGGCCACAATGGGAATGACGGTCGTGACGGCGTTATTCAGGCTCTGAATGTAGCCAGCTTTCTGCAGTAAGAGCTTCTCCTTCTTCCTGATATCTGAGGGGAACCACAGAAAACATATTGCTGCCATTTAGGAAGGCATCCAAGCTCCTAATACCGGCCATTGTGGCAGTGGGGTCACATATTCAAAATCACGACCCGGTACATTAATCTGCATGAAACGTCCAGATTGGCTACACTAACTGCTGGGTGCAGAAACCCAGATGGTGCCAGATGTTGACAGAACCTCGGCTGGGAAACCCTTGAGCAGTGGAAGTAACTGTGTCCTAAAGCTGCAGGTTTTTGGTTGAGGTTAGCGAGGTTGCCTGGGTGACTCCACCTGTTGCTTGGTGTGTGGATACATTAGCGAGCTGGCTCTTACATCAGTATGATTACAAAGGCAGTCGATGACTTCACTGGTGGTCAGTGGTTGGGGAGGGGCGGTCTGACTGAAGTAGGTTTAAAATAAGGTCGCAATGTGAGGATTTGTACGGAGGTAGGTACCCACCAGCAATTCTTTCCTCGAAAGAGCTTTCCCAGGCGTACATTTTGATGAGCTTAACACATGTAAGGATCTCATTCATAGTGCGCACGCGAGTGTCCGTGACAGAGATGGTCTTCCTCCTGTAGAAGTTGATCAATCTACCCATAGCAAACTAGAGAATAAAGAAGGGGAGAAGTTTAACTCTCCTATTGCATAATCATTCAAAAAAAGTGCTTAAAAAACTTCCACCATTATGTTAATGTTTGACAATCATTACAAAGAACTTTAACCAATGTTTATAAGTTTTTTAACATGCAGGCAGCATGAGGCTATATTATGTTATAAAACAAGGTTTGGTGAAGTAAGGTCGTTCGTGTGTTTTTATCACAAGACACAGGAAGCAGAGTGAAACGTACCTGTACTGGAATAAAGACGGCGTACGCGAGGACGCCAATTAAGGCTGTGTAGCCCAGGATATAGCAGGCATACGTGACGCAAATGATCAGCAGCAGTGGTAAGCAGAAAACGAATGTTCCAAATATGACAGCCTCAAACATCCGGTACCCATCATTAGTGAGCACGTTAATTATCTGGAGGGAAGCAAAAGCAAAGAAAAAAAATCATTCCCCCTTCGTTAATTCACAGACTCACTTATTGACTGTGACGGGAATCAATGGAGCTGATTAAAACCTGGCACAGATCCAGATAACCCGGATACCCTAAATACCCCAGATACCCTAAATACCCCAGATACCCCAGATACCCTAAATACCCCAGATACCCCAGATACCCTGGATACCTATGTGACCAAAAACATTCATCTCCAGACACGTTTTTAATGAAGGTTCAGTTAAAATTAGGGGTGCAACGATTCTCCAGACCCAGTTCAGTTCAGGCCTCGATTTTTGAGCCAGTTTGGTTCTTACCTCAGTTTTGTTTTTTGCTGGGGGGGGTGAATATGAATAAAACAGGGCAAAATTTCTTTCGTTTTTAATCATCAATTATGAACACTAAACAGAATACTAAAGAACATTAACTTAACGTTGCATAAAATAACTACATGAACAAAAATAAATTTGAAAATAAAATAAGATACTATACTCTACTGGACAACCAGAAATGTTGAATGTGTCTGGGTGCACTGCAGACTTAGGGTTATTATCCATCTTGAGCCTATGAAACTAGCCTAGCTTTTACTGCAGGCATGATCGCGCAGTCATGGTTGGACAAAAATAGTCACATGATATGCAGTTGTAAGACAATGAAATAAGTGCAATGTGTAAAATTTACTAAATGCCCTAACTTAAACCAAAATTATAATTTTGTGATTTACATGTGTTATAGTGTTAATTGTGAAATGCATATTGAGTTTTGTAACATCAGTAATGTTCTTGGTATCCCAAGAGGCTGCACCAATGCAGTAGGTTGGGGGGTGGATATCGTGGTTCAGTCCAGAACCACAAGACCACAGCATGAATGTTTGTGCCTTGGGCTTGGTCTCAGTTTCAGAACCGTTACACCCCTAGGCAAAATCAATTATCTATAGTTTAGACATGACAGAGCATTATCCCAAAGACTTGGCTTCTCAAAGTGCATTCGGACAGTTTATTGCAGAAATGCATTCTGACACAAAATACAGCAAAATTCAGTGAAAGTCCACCTACTTCCCCCACTGAAATGTCACTGAGCCTCCTCAGAGAGATGATCTTCTGGAAGGCCAGGGTGCAGAAGGCACTCTTGACTCGGATGCCAGTCCGCATGTTCACTGCCCAGAGCAGTGATATGAGGAAGGTTTTACAAAATTCGGTGGTGAAAAGGGCAAAACAAAGACCAACTCCATGAAGTACACTGGAGTCCTGAATGTCCACTAAGTTCAAAATTTCATAAACTAGGACAGACTGCAAATAAAAGAACATGAGGATTAGTAAAATGGCTAAATTCAGCATAACACTTCACACAAAAGCATTCAACGGTTTTATATGTCACGTGCAAGGTATACAGTCAGATTATAACCTGCAGTGAAATGAAAGCTAGTCAACTCCGACATAATAAAAATACTTACGCATAATAAAGAAGAAATGTAACTATATAAAAAAGTAAACAGACTTGCATTTGGTGTTTACATGTAGCTATGAACACAGAACTACAACTGCAACAATAACCTCTTCATTCATCTATCCATCCATACAATTACCACAGCCAATTATCCTATTAGTGAGCCCCCTTAGGGTCTGTCCCAAGAAGCAGTGGGTGCAATGAAGGATACAGCCCAGATAAAAACTAGGGCTGCATAATATCACATCACGATATGCGAAATTTCCATGACTGCATTATTTATAACACAAAAAGATGAAATTATGCAAAATTAACTACAGACGCTCCCCGGGCTACGATGGTCCCTGTTACGATATTTTGACTTTACCATAGGTTTGATTATTCAGTAAATTACATGAGATATTCAACATTTTATTATAAAATAGGCGTTGTGTTAAGTATTCTGCCCAACTGTAGGCTAATGTAAGTGTTCTAAGCATGTTTAAGGTAGGCTAGGCTATGATGGTCAGGTTATGTGTACTGTACTAAAATGCATTTTTGCCTTACGGTAGATATATCGGAACATGACCTCATCATCACCGTGTCAGATATATCAGAGGTATTGCCATGATTTGCGATTATTGCACATGCACAGATCACATTGACGATGCTTAAAGCGATACATCCCAACTCATCCCAAAGCACTCACACAGATATTCATACACACCATGGTAACTAAAAATCGAAATCCAACCTAAACTCTGGAACCTAATTCTTGGAGACACGTACCGGTCCAAGAAAAACTGCTATTGTGAACAAAACGCTGATGAAGAATGCCATAAGCATTCTCGTCCTCTGAAAACGAATGATGACTCGTCCTAAGGACGCCTTCTCAAATCCCACTCTGGCTACCTCTGCTTCCCAAAGCCTCTGGAACCTAAAAAGCGTAAAATCACAAAGGGATTCCACTATTCAACAAGTTAAGAAAATGCAGCAAGTTCCATTCTGTTAAGAAAGGACAGCCTGAGTACCTCTTTCCGTTAATGTGAGCACTGTCTTGTGGAGACAAAGACAACGAACTGGGGTCCAGCTTCTTCCTGAAGATCTTCCACATTAAGGGTGTCATCCAGGAGAATGACGTGAAGGAGAAAAACCCAGCATCATCCATGGGGTTAGACCTGCAGAGAGCGCCACTGACCTTAGATTTTGGCACGCCTGTCCTTGTAGCACATGCCAAGCAATGAAGTTAACAGATTGAAAATATGTTGACACATGAAAGCAGACATTGGTATGTTCCCATCAAGCACAGGCAGTACTACACCCTATTTAGTGGGGTATCAGCCCCACTCTTTTTTGTCTCAGTCCCCCAAAGAATGATGTTTCTAAAACCATTTAGCAATTTGTCCCATATTTTTGTATACATTCCATAGTACCCAGCTCAGTAAATTTTATCATGGGGATTCCCCCTCCCCTGCTTTAATGGTGTGGGTGGGTAGCCTGTATTTTTACAGGAGTAAGACCCCGGGGGTCAAATCCTAGAATTGCCCCACATTTCAAGCATGTTGGGTGGTGTCTGTGCACTATGGCTTCGTATAGGTGTTGCCGGGGGTTCCCGAACCCTAACCCTAACCATAATTTAAACCCAGCGGAGACGAATCACAGCAGCAGCTGTACTCACCGAGAAGTAAAACGGAGAGGAATCAAATTCTGACAGCTGGCATAGTACTTGTGATGTTGGGCTGAAGGCTCCTCGTCCCGGAAGTCTAGAGATGTCAGTAACTCAGGAAAGCCAACGATGCTGCTGGATGCGGTCTCCAAGGGGAGGCTCTCTCTTCTCTTTTTCTTTATAGGACAGAGGGAAAACAATGGAAATGAGAATGGTGGAAAGCAGACCATGGACAAGACAGAAGAGGGACGAGATTGATTGTGAACTCACAAAAGAGATCCCCTTAATCATCTCGGAATCTCCAAAGTCATTCATCTTACTTTTCATATCTGCTAGGACCTGCAAGAAGAACAATATCACAATGAGGGCCTCTATCAAAGACAGACATCCAAAAGCAATTGTCTTCATGTCTACATGATACTTCCACACCACTCTTTTTTATATCCATTTAAACTCCAATTAACAAAAAAAGAGTAAAGACCACGAAGAATCGTACATAGCCATAACAGCACATCAGATCAATCTTTGAACAAACTCTGAGCAACTGCTCTTGTGACAGAATCTGCTCCATGGTAGATTCTATTTCAAAAACATTTTCAATCATTTAAAATGAGAATTAGACGATACCTGAATGGCATGGAAAGGTCCGGTGAAATGTGTTACTGAAGTTTGTCCAAAAGCTTTATATATGTCACAGAATTTTATGAGGCTCAAAGATCACTTTGTACAGAGGTCTCATCACTCTCTCAGCCCTCTTTGCCATCTCATCTCTATAGTTTGGCTCTGGTACACATCAGTTTTAATATTTAACTAAATCACCCCAGACATTAGGGCCAAATCACAGTTTAGGCAGTAAAATAAAAGTTTCTCTAACCTTATGCTACCATTCTCATAAAAGATCATTTCACCAACTGGAGATGGTAAAAGCTTCAGGGTTTTCAAAAACAGAGATAAAGCTATGTCTTAACTATATGTAATATATATTGTACTTCATTCTTTATTAAACCTTGTCGTTTCTGTCACGGTTTTGTCATGGGCTTTGCCCATCAAAGCCAGCCATTGTCGTGGAATGTGGAGAGATTCATAGCGGCATACTTTAAAAGATGTGACACCAACGTTCCCTTCATACAAGCAAAAAAACGTACTTTTCACGAAACGAATGTGATCATCAGTAAAAGAACAGCAGGTTTAAAAATGGATGGATGTATGGATGGATGGATGGAAAATTAAGTGTTAAATTTCAGCAGAAAGGTTCTTCCCCCTCGCTTTGACATAAAAAGCAAACAAACTCATCGTTCATGTAGATATATAATCGGTAATCCAAGGACGGTATTAACAGAGCTAATTGTTCATGTCGTTCCAAGCCATTCAGTTGAAACCCAGAACGCACATAGAATGTCCGTAGATACAGTAGTTCACCGGGAGAAGGCATTTAAACATGCGTACAGCGTGGCTTTAAGGAAGCTGCTGTTGCAGCAATACTTACGCGGATATAGGTGAAAAGCAATAGTAAGGCATGGAGTACAGTTCTGTGCCAGAACGGGTATGTGTTCAGCAGATTATCCACTTTTATAGTTTACCGAGTCGGCTTACACAGGTTAATTCAATCTAAGACATAAACGTAAGACGTATATTGCGCGTCATTTTAAAATATGATCAAGAAGTCGATCATAAAATTTTGCGCCCGCCGAGCGTGTATTAGAAATGTAAAAGTTAAATATAGCTACCGATTCGTGTAGGCTAAATTCGCCATTTATTTATATACTTCCCTAACTTGAATAAAATGGATCGCTTTTATCACCAGTTTAAACACGAGGTGTATAGACCAAGCGTAAATTTAGTTTAACGTAGGAGAAAGTAACCATAAAAAGATACACATATTAAAAGAATCGGACGTGAAACTCATTATATCCAGAAAAACTTCATAGTTTCAATTATAGTTTTATGTTTGTTCGTTTCATTTATCCATATTAAAAGTCTGTCAGCGTTTCTGATATACGTCATACTAATTGTCGTCATTCATTGAATCTTCGCGAGGTGGCAGTAAAGGAATAAAATGAGAGAGCAGGCGCGTCAATCCAGAGGAACTAGTCAAAAACTACGGGGATTTTATGTGTTTAAACAAGACTAATTCTTGTCTACAACGATAATGATTTTTTTCCTCAAATGTTTGAATTAATTGAACTATTAAACAAATGGAAATGGTTGAAAACAAGTGGTGTGCTGATATGCTCTTCGTATATTACGTCCCCGATGCTGGACGACATGGTCAAAAGGTTAATTCAGGACTGGCTCAAGCTATACGATTCAAGGATTTGTATTTGTCACATGCAGGCTATACAGTTAGACTATAACCAGCAGTAAAATGTAAGCTGGTCTACTTCATAAAGCATAAAAAGTAACACAATAAAAGAATTAAAATAGAAAAAAAATACAGTATAATAAATATGCAAAGAATCAGGGACATAAAGTTATATTGAAAAATAAAGAAAAAGAAGAAATAAAAACCACAAAGCTCAAATAAAGTGCATGGTGCATACTGTATGGCGCAAGTCTGATATTATAAGTGTTGTAGAGGTACTCAGTAATCTGATGGCCTTGGGTAGAAGTTCCTTCTGGGGCAAAATAGGCAGTTGCCTAAGGCCAAAGAATTACCCGTGTTCACACACACAGCAACATCTCAATGCACACGCGCACACACACACGTGCGTGCAACATGCACACATTTGAAATGATCATCAGTTTTCTTGCTGGGGGGCCTCCCAAGTAAAGCTTTGCCTGGGGCCCCTAAAAAGATAGAGCAAGCGCTGAGTTAATTTAATTAATAAGGTGTTATAATGACATCTCAGCTTGGGTTGTTGTACTACTGGCATACTGAACCAGTAAATATATGAAATATCATCCTCATTGAAATGTCAAAGTTAAATTGCTTTTAAATTACCTTATGTTTAAAGGTAAACTATCCATATGTCTGATACAGTTAAAAGTGTAATCTCCTAAGGAAGACCTCGTTAATTCTTTTTGTTTAGTTATAAAACTAAGCAATACCTGAGTTAGCACTAAAAATCACACCCAGTTAAAGTCGCATAGGCTCCCAGTCTTATTCTGATCCAATGATAGATAAATTAAAGATAAATAACAGAAAACTGAGGAATACATTACTGCTTTGTGAGACGAGAGTGCCTCTGGAGAGCTGTGTGTCTTCTGGGTCCAGATGTGACACCGAAGAGGCGAATCTCATTTTCCTGTCTTGCCCCGTACTCGTAGGCCTGCTTCGGGTCCAGCTCCGGATTACACCGTCCATGTAACGGCTCATCTTAACTTGTAGTCCACCGGTTTTCAAAACAAGGGGTCATCTTGTTCTGTGTCTGCCTCAGAATGTGATGGCCTCTGGCACAGAACCCTGAGTGTTCATACAAGAGCGAAATAAGATACAAGTGAGCATACGAGGCACAGGGAGGAGAGTCTTCAAGGATGGTGTTGGGCGGGAAACATTGGCCATCATTGTGTACAAATCTGAATCGCATTGGCTAAACACAGACCATTTTAATCCCTTATACACTTTGTTTGTTGGACGCCTTAAGCGCTCACCACTCAGTTAAATATTGATGGTAATTTATACCTCTAGACATTTACACATGCTGATTCTCACATAGGATTTGATCTTCTAATATACTACATACAGCTTCAGATCCTTACACTCTATACCTGGTACAAACTACTACTGACATTCATTTGACTGTTTGATGTTAGACCATTTAATATTCAGATATTGATAAATATATGCATGCATAGCCAGACAAAGCTCAGTGGTGTGAAGACAGGATCAATCTCTGCACTTTCGTACTACTGACATGTTTGAAAGCCACAAAGTTCATTTTGAGAAGCTGGGCTCTGTTTGTCCCTGGCCAGATCCATGAGGACAGTCATTATTAATATCAAGAATTGCTTATTTTTTAAAAGCACAAAATTGCACACAAAATGCAGAGGTGGATAGTTCAGGTCCAGAAAGTAAAAATCCAGACCAAGATTTTGTTTCAACCAACCAGTTGAGTCTCTGTGACTGTGACTCATTATACTGAACTGTTTGATTGAAACAAAATCTTGGTCTGGATTTTCATTCTCTAGACCTGAACTATCCACCTCTGCAAAAATGGATGCACACAATGCAAATATGTTGTTATTGATTTAAAAATAAAGCAATTTTGTGTGATTATTATTTATTTGTTTTATTTAAATAAAGGAAAGTTATGGGGTGGTGCAGTGGTTAGCGCTATTGCCTCACACTTCTCAGACCAGGGTTTGAATCTCTGCCCAGGCTCCATGTGTGTGGAGTTTGCACATTCTCCCCGTGATGTCATGAGGCATCCTCTTGGAAATCCAGTTTCCCCCCATGCTCCAAAGACATACTATTGTGAATTACAGTTAGCAAATTGTCTGTAGGTGTGAATGGGGGGTGTGTGTGTGTGTGTGCCCTGTGATGGGATGGTGACCCATCCCGGGTTATTCTTTGCCTTGTGCACATAGCTTCTGTGGCGCTGGACCCCCGTAGCCCTGAATAGGATAAGTAGGATGGATAAAGCAAAGTAGTATTTGTTCCAGGAAAATTTTAAGTTCTGAAAAGACTTGTGGGAGTTGTTAGAACTTCTGAATCCGAAGTGGGAGGGGGGTCTGACAGTGGAATTAGCCTCCAGTGGTCATAGGACCCAGACGATCTGGCAATATAACCATCTGAGAGCTGACCTCATGCACCACTGGAAAATTCTTGCCTTCTTCTTCCATGATATGTGCCTTTGAGAAGCCAGAGTGATTCCTCAAGCAGAATTCCAGACATGCTCTGTTCACTGTATTCAGTTGGGGGGGGGGGGGGTTACTCCAATTAATAGCATAGAAGAGTTCATTAAATATGTGAA
>JAODKC010000009.1:10567504-10601943 GCA_026777985.1 Mormyrops attenuatus
CCCCCCCCCCCCCCCCCCCCCCCCCCCCCCCCCCCCCCCCCCCCCCCCCCCCCCCCCCCCCCCCCCCCCACTCCTATTAATAGCATAGAAGAGTTCATTCAATATGTGAATATGCTATTCAGGACAATGTCAATGCAGGGTGAATGGAGCCTAGACTACACAAGGCAAGATTATTTTAGTGAAGATAAGATTATATCCTGTTTACTGACACTTTGACCCAATTCAGTGTGCTATTGGTGACTGATAAATAATGAAAAATATGTTATTTCACTTCTTTGCAGGACGTTTCATCCAAAGCGTCATGAGTAGCTCTAAGTATTATGTTTTGACCATTCATGTAGCTTGCTGTATTTCTTACTGAAATATAGAAGAATAACAGTTTTCACCTAACTTTTGTTGTCACATCCTGCTCCTTGCGATGTTCTGTGTCCTCCTGGCATTTACCTGTCCCTTAATTCATTGCCATTCATCCTTTGCTGGTTTGAACCCTGTTGCTTGACATCTGTTACATAATGATGGACAAAATAATGATTCATGAACCATTTGCTGTATTTTTTACCCCACTTGACATACACACATATATATCTATATACACACACATATATCTATATACACACACATATATATCTATATACATACACATACACACACAATACATATATACACAATCAAAAAGATAGAGGTAAGATGGTTTTGAATAAAAAATAAAAACTAGAACCCTAAAAATTCTTTTTGAATAAACTTATTGAGTAAACTGATGTAAGTAAACCAAAGCGAGTCCTAGAAGGGGTTCTTCTAGAATAAAAGGTCAGAAAACAACATTTTACTACAGATGTTACAATAATAATGTTACTTTTGTGAATAACAAAAATTAACGTGGTTAATTGATTTGGTTAATTTTTGCTCCTTAAATGCAAAACAAATTAGAAAAGAGCAGCTCAATATATGTAACTTATTAAATGATAAATGTTCAGATGGAAGCATGCAATGGAAACCAGTCTATAATCAGAATAGTGGTCCAAGATCAGGGATTATAACATCATTTTTATATTAACAGAAGTACTGGCTGCAGCACAGCAGCATTGTTACATTAACTGGGTTGCATCCTTGGGTGTGGGGGCTACACTGGTGTCAGAAATGGGATTAAACATTATATCTGGCAACTATCCAGGTGGGAAAGGTGAAGAGTAGAATTCAAGTTTCCCTGAGTAGTGTGGAGAGTAGAATGCGCCCTTCATTATGTCAGTTGCTGAAGGTCTGTCAGAAGACCAATGAGGGGGTGCAGTGCGGTGATCCTAGTAAAGCAGACTTTGACCTATAGCTGATGTGCTTAGAGCTGCTGCCTTTGATGGGGAGTCTGGTGTGGTGTCTCGCCATGACCTGTAAACAAGCTGGATATCACCATTTCAGGCTCACCCCAAGGATCGCAGTGCTATCAGTCTGTTAAATGTCACAATGTGAATGATGACAACCAAAAAAAAGGCGGCAGAGTAAAAGTTAAAGGTCACCCATTAACATCTCACTTCAGTAAAAGTCATAAAGTGTCTGTATATTAATACCACTTATGTATCAAGAGTATTTAGTTAGTATTAAATGCAGGCTTAAGTGAACTGGCGGTACAAGATAGTCAGTTAGATACAATCGCCATCTGCACGGGATTACAAACGAAAAATGAGATGCTGTTTTTAATGACAACACTGTGTTTCTGTCACCCCTGTTTAGAGCGATTTCCCGTTTAGAGTTTTTCTATTTATGCATTTAAAAAAATCACACAACAAAAACGCAAATCGCATTTTTATTGATGTCAGCCCTTGTCGACGAAAGCTTGTCAAAGTTACGCCTAGATATTTATTAATCACTTTTAAAATCTGAAGCATTCTGGATATTAATTTAGTTATAACATTCATGGTAGGCTAATGATTTGGAAACATCTACCACATTGTCTATTGCGTTTTTCATTCATGAAATACATTTTACATCAGGATTGAAATAGTGCTGAAGCAATATCGTTACATAATGATCATTTTATTCTTTTATTTCATTCTCCTTTGTGCGTGTGGGATGCTAAGAATGGCGAGGCTTGGGAATGGCGAATTTTTCTGAGCATGAGTGGAACGGAGCCTGAGAACTTAGAGAGTGCGTCCGTCTACGTGATGTCGTTGTGTTTAACGGTGGTCTTAAAATGCTGAACATTTGAATGTGATCAGCACGCAAAATACTGGTTTATTTCCTTGAGATACAGTATACTGGGATTTCAAATATTGGGCTAGTTTCAGCTTCCGTTGTGCGGATTTTTAGCAGCGTTTGGACTGGAGATTTTTGCGGGACCCGCCAACACTGCTGAAAAGGGTGGCTGCAGCCGTATGCTTCTTCTGGACTGACTGTACTTGTTTTTTTGCTGTGCCACTGCAGACAGAAGTGGGTTAATTATTAAGTTGCCAAAATAATACTTAATTACAGCAATGAAGTACAATTGCTCAAGTACTGCACACCACTGCCCGTAAATTACAGTGCACAAGTACTACACTATCAGTGGGGTCTCACCTCTCATTTCTTCCAGTAGTACCCGTCTCCACTCTGCTCTCCTGCATATTTTTGGAGACTGAACTGCACTGGAGCTAAAGCGTGAGTTGGATGGTACATTACTACTTCTGTCCAGCAGGTGGCAGTGCGATCGCAAGGTAAGGCAAGGGAATCACGCTGACTAGATGATGGATTTCCACAGGAGTCCCTCAGGACTCTGTTCCCGTCGTGGGAACAGGAGAAAGAGAAAAAAATCGGTATAATCCCATGAGACGGTGCAGGACACAAACCAAAAGAAACAGGTTATGATTTTTTTTTTTGTCAAAGAAGGCACACGCAAGAATATATATATTCTTTATTATTGAAGCAATTAATGTGCATATTGCGTGGTTTCTGTGCTGACTGTCAAGGAAAGGGGATTTGTGGGGGTAGTGAAACCATTAGGTTCAAGGCATGTGATACCCAAGTGTAAATATTCCAGTCAAGGAGCCTTGCCCAGTAAACACAGTGAGCACCAGAAGAAGGCTGAGATGGAAATATAAAATGCAGCGTACTTTGCTTGCACAGCAGACCTGTGGCCAAGCCGCATATCCAAGCCTTATATTAGTTTGACAGTACATTTCATCAGTGACGACTGCAAGCTCACAAGCAGATGTTTGCAGATGTGTTGTTCTCCTGGTGATCACACAGGGAAGTTGGTTGAATAAGATGTAAGAAAGACACTGGAGGCACAGAGGTTAGAGTTAGGGTTAGGATAGGTTAGAGTTAGGGTTAGAGTGATGTCTGAAGTCATGATAAAAGCTATGGAGCTGATCAGCGGCAACAGGACAATACAGGATCACAAAACAAATATTTTAACAGGAATGGAAACGCCAGAAAATTGGATAAGTGCAGTACGGAAATTAAATGTATACTCCTATGTAATAATGCTGACAACAAGTCAAGACAATCATTTATTATTAATGACTGATTGACATATTTATAGGGGCGGCACAGTGGCCCTATTGCCTTATGCTTTTGGGACCAGGGTTCGAGTCTCTGCCATGGTGTATGGAGGTTGCATGTTCTCCCTGTGTTGTCATGGGTTTTCCTACAGGTACTGTGGTCCCCCCTCAGCCCCCTCAGATGGCGCTTTAAAACACTAACGTAGAAGTACTTGTCAAGTTGCCCACTTTAAAAAAGCGCTGATTTTAATTACGTGCCGCTGCAAAAATACATTTTAGCAATATACAAATATGACAGGTGTAAAACGCTGCCAGTGTTTCAACATCTACAACGTTACAAATAATTACCGATTAAAACAGCACATGAGTTACTGTAACTGTAAGCATTATATTCTTAAAACAATAATATTGCCCGTTAGAAGGTGTATGTGCAGTCTGCCCGTACTAAGCGCTCGTGGCTCGACTACTGAACCTAAGTTCATTCACGGTTTCGCTTCCTTCCTGATCGCGTCACGTTTCCCAAGTAGGACGGGTCTCCCAGTGCGGTTCACTTCGGCTTTAAGTCCGGCGTGAGGAGGCGCCCCGAGATTTTACCTGGCTGACTTTTAAATGGATGTGATCGACATACAAGTCTGTCAGCTACGTATTACAGGACGTTAAACGTGTTTAGTGTTTTTTTCTCCCTGAGCTGGTTTACTAATACTGATATTAAGCTAATAAAGTATGGCTATTATAACATGCCGAGTGCAATACCTGGAGGACGCGGACCCCTTCGTCTGCACGAACTTTCCGGAGCCTAGACGACCGCCGCATTGCGATTTCCACGAAGACTTGCACCTAAGTGAGCAAATAGCCGGGGTTCATAAATTGTTACAAGCCCCGTTGAAGGTAAGCATTACTAGTCGTGTATACAGTACAGTCAGTATAACATTGGAACGGCTCTTTTTTTGTTCCATACCGACTACCTTGAGTTTTTACCATGTGTTTTAAATAATTTGCCACTTCCGTTTAAATATATGCCTATTTCATAAATCGTATTTGACCAGTTATAACTAGTTTTAAATGTTCTAGAATCAAAAACGAAACCCGGCTCTATCGGAAGATGACATCATTTGTTAAAATAACTTTTTAAAAGTACAACTAGTAAGTGATTTACTTTCCTCCGATGATAGTATTTTTTATTTCGCGTTTTGTATTGTGTATGAACTCTTTTATCAGCGTTAAAGCATTCTGTTTAATTTATGTATGTAGCACGTCCCACTGATTAACCGCATGATGGTTAATCTTTGAGTGTTATAAATCTTAAACGCCTCTAATTGTTTGTTTGAATGAAAGGTGCTGTTTCATACAAAATATAAAGAGTGGGAGTCCGAGTTGCATTATCATCCGTTGGGTGTGAATGCAAGGAATGTCCAAAAAAGTGACACATTTGACTTCAGTGGATCCTGGAGGTTACTTGAAATCGCACGCCTCCTGTTGCTATACAGATTTTAATCTGAGGCTCTTTAAAGTCGTTAGTGAAATAAAAATCAGAGTTTAACGGCTATGCTTCAATGAGTCCTTTTCCAGGTAACCCTCTGTTTATAGAAATTAATATTGTGTGTATATTTATTTGGGCATGGAGTAAATTTAGATTTATAAACTTTGTACAGATTTGCTATAATTAATGGATGCTTTGGGTGGGGAGAGGGCATTTTTAAATGGAAAATCCTATAGGGAAACTGCATTTCCCCAGTAGCAGGAAATAACTCACTGGGGCTCCTTTGTCACCATAAGTGTAGTGTGTCTTTTTTTTTTTTTTTTTTAATCCTGCTGTAGAGAGATGAAGCCTTTCTGCACTTTCTTGGCTGCTTCTGGAAGCTACTGAACCAGCAGTGTCTTCTGGGATGGTAGATTGGGCTTAATTGAGGCGTATTCTTAAGGAAAGGGTGGGATCTGGTAAGCAGAAGATAAGGGACAGGAATGTGATGTGCTTAGCTGGTTCCTTGGGGGATGGAGAGACTGGGGATGGGGTCAAAATAAATATTTCCTCTATAAGAAAATGGGAGGTTAGAATTTTTCTACTCCTGCCAATGAATCCACAAAATTGGACTGAACTAGTTTCTTGTTGCAGTGTGTATCAGACAAGGCACAGTCTGTTGTAATTGATTGTGTCTTTTTTAAGCTAATTTATTGTACAGTGTTGTTATTCCCGTATTCATTTTTTTGGTTGGTGGAGAGCCGTGCTTATATTGAGTATGAGGGGGCACCTGTGCATGTTAATGTCTCCAGAAGGCCAAGTCCATCTTAAACACATTATTTCCTGAGACATACTTTCTCGTTTAGAGAAGGCATTGAAGGTTGCCATGTCAGTTTTGTGAATTGTTTTAAGTGCTTTTGAAATCAAGTGTGAGGAACTTCAGCATTCAAGGGCTGTGGCAGCTTGTTGAGGTTCCTACTGTGTGGGACACCAGGTGAGGTCTTTCTTTTCAGCCTCGAGGATTCAAACTTTGGCCCTGGATTGACCCAGTCTCACCTTTGGCATCTCCTGTAGCATTAGCATGATATAAACTTTAAAACAAAAAAAAATTCCAGTTCTGTGTTGGTCTGTTTGGTAAGCGACCTGTTCCAGGCTTCCACAATCCTCCTGAACTTCAAGTTAGTGCAGTATGTAGACCTGAAAGGATTGTGGGTCTTCAAGACCAAATTTTAACATTTTGGGTGTAAATTATTTGGAGGTATTATGGCCAATCATCTCATAATATTTTTTGGTTGTTACTTGGGATGTTTGCACTCTGGATGAAGACCTCAAACCTGCACGGTGTTTGCTGTGTTGTCTCCAGCTGGAAGAATGCACACTGCAGCTCTCTCCCGGGGGCAACTACTTAGACTTGGAGTCATCCCTCGCCGAGCAGAGAGACGACCTAGAGCAGCTCTACAGAGATGTTGCGTAAGTATCCCTTCATTGGTAGAGGTGAGCCCCTACTCAATCTACCCACATCTGCTGCAGGTAATACTGCAGTTATAGGGGCCCCATGATGCTGATTTTCACTGTTCGTAATTTTATTCATTCTAGAATAGATTTACATGCTTCAGTGTTCCACAAACACATTATTTTTCTCATACTGTACATGTCTATCTATATTCACTCTGTCGACAACTCTGCCTAAAATGGTCTGTGCTTTAAACACCACTCCCTGATGAGCCCAGTTTGCTGTGATTGGTCAGCTTACCCTATATGTTCTGCCCCTGTTTTGCATTCTGTAGACAGATCCTTGTTGGTAGGCAGTCAATAAGGATTGTGTTACAAGGTGACCTCACCATGTCATGGAAGTATAGAATGGAATTCCAACAAGGCCTTTCAGTCAGATTAGACAAGTGGTTTCTCAAGGGTAGTGTGATTTACTCTCTTTGCCGTATATTTTGTGCTTAAAGAGTTTACAGATTGTTTACATGCACACAAAGCTATATAACACATAAAAGGAAACGGAAAAAGCAGAAAAACATAATAGGGCTCCTTTAAAGCACCAGTGTGTAAACTGACATATAAGTACAGTGCTGAGCTTGCCAGTTGTCTGCAGCTAGGGAAGATTAGGAGGAGGTAAGGAGCGTGCACTGATTATAGCGCGTTGTCGCACCCACCACACGACAAACCACCTCAAGGATGAGAACCTGAGTGCAGCCATGCAGCAAGCGATACCTCAGTGCCACACTAGTCCAAATGGACCAGTGTGAGGTTTTCTTCTGGTGGCTGGAGTGCCAATCCTGCCACCAACCCCCAAGTTATTCCTTAAAAGTTGGAGGACCTCCTTATAGGGCTGGATGTAGATTAACGTCATACGCAGGATGAAACCATTACAGGTTAAGGGCCTTGCTCAAGGACCCAACAGAGTAGAATCACTCTAGGCATTCGCGGGATTTGCTGGCACAGATCCCTAGCCTCAGAGCCACCAAGGACGAGTGATCTCTTACAAAAGTTTCTAATGAGGGGTGTGGAACGAAATGGGATTGAACAGTGGGGTGTTGGTGTAAGACCTCCGGGCTGTATGAGCGGAGTGTCAGGGCCATGAATGTGATTAAACAGTGGGGTGTTGGTGTAAGACCTCCGGGCTCTAAGAGCAGAGTGTCAGGGCCATGAATGTGATTACACAGTGGGGTGTTGGTGTAAGACCTCTGGGCTCTAAGAGCGGAGTGTCAGGGCCATGCCTTGGAATGACTGGCTACTGGCTACGCAGTTAAAGAATGGGCCAGAGTTTTTTGAGGCAGAATATTAACCAGGCCACCCTGCTTCTGGAGGAGTCTCTGGTTATTTCGTGATTACCTCCCTCACATCCTTTTCACAACTCCTGCATTGTAAAAATGGCAACAGTATTGGTAATGAAACATGTTGGATGTCTCATTACATCATCGACACGTGGTGGAGTGTACCACAGTGGTGGTGATTTGGATTCTGGAGGCTGAAAGACGCTGTTGATGTATGAATGCCCCATTAAAATTAAATGGATTTTTATGGGCTTCTAGTTTTATATTCAGAGTATTAACATATTCCCCTCTGACAGATGGGAATTGTTTGGTCAGCTGGTCTGTGGGCCTTTCAATGAAAATCTTTGTCATAGTGGAATGTAATCTGAATTTAATATTTTTTTTTTTTTTAGAAATATCAGAACTGCAGCACTTCTGACGCAACCATTATCGCAGTGAAACGTGTGTAATTGCCGCTTTGTTGCCCAGCAGTGCAGCTGCGGAAGTACAGACCTGAATACAGCCCAATTGTATATGCAGTGCTCAGTGGCGTCACGACAAAATTCTGATTGGGGTGGCCATCAGGGGCCAGTTGTATTCATGGGGGTGGCTGCACTGCACCCGCTCTCTTCTATGGAACCACTTAGATAATACAGATTTCGTTTTTATTATTTTGACATTATATGACAACAGAGGTGGCCACAAATTTATTTGCACTGGCCATGACCACCCCTGGCCACCCTTTAGATCCACCCCCAGGTAATCCATGAGGGATTGATGGGGATTATCAAATGCCATGAATCTAATACTGACCAGGAGGAAAGAGCAATCATTTACTTAATGTAATTTTTATTCCAGTTTCGCGTAACTGAGTTGTTGTTTTTTTTTTATCGCCATAGTAACATTTGAATGGTGAGCGTTGTTTATGCTGGGAGCTGAGTGTGTAATTGTACAGCGTATGTGTGGTTACGGCTCGGACAGCTGGGGGAAAGAAAAGCAGAGCGCGTCATGTGAACTGGAGCCCGCTGGAAAGTGTGGGCCAGGCACTCCCCGGACTGGCATTTTAAAGACTCGCGCACTTTCGCATGTGGCATGAAGGAGGTGGATCGCCAAAAAGATGATGCTGTCACCCCCCCAAAAAAAATTCTTATTATTCTTGAGTGGCTGCTAGAGAGCTCAGGTTCAACTGGGCTGCACCTGACTGCTCCTATTACTGGGCTGTTCAATTATAGCAAGAATAACAATCACAATTGTTTTGGTCAATGCTGACATCATGATTATTTATTGATTTGCAAATATCAGACATTTATTGGACTTTTAAAAAAAGCTTGTTCTTTTGGCACGATTTGTTCAGGTGCATTACGTAATCAGACTGCTGTGCCGATTAACGTGGGGAATCCCCAGTTTTACCTTGAGGTTGTGTTTGTATAGTTATAATGTGACCCATGTGGCGCCCTGCCCCTGGACTCGCAGATATGTGAGCGGTGATTCCCCACACGCCACGTGTCGGAGTCAGGGTTGCTGTTGAGGTTGCTGTTCAGTGGAAAACGTGTCTCCTTCCTCTTCCGCAGACAGGGGAAAAAGCCGATCTTAATCCTGAGGACCCAGCTGTCTGTCCGTGTTCACTCCATTCTCGGTAAGTACTTAAATTCCTGGCTGCCTTCAAACAGAAAAATAGGAGCGGTGAGGTGCTTTCCATAGGCCACTCCATCCTGCTGTGACTGGAGTTTTTTTTTTTTTTTGCCTTATGACATCACACTCGTTGCCATGGGAGTTCTCCTTCTCGCCATTTTTCCACATTTCAGTACTTCAGCACCATTTTATTTGTCCCTGGTTTTACCCTCCGATTTAAAACTTGCGCTGTTCCCTCCCATGCACTTGCATCATAAGTTCCAATTCCCAGGATCGGCCATGGGATTTCAAGGTGTGCAGTGTTTTGTCTTTCAGCCTTTGCTTCATACTTTAACATTTGTATCTTTTTAGTAGTTTTATTCACTGTTTTCTGGGGGTGAGAGTAGCTTAGTGGGTACCGCTGGTGTCTCATTCCTCTGGGTTTGGGTTCACATCCCACCCTCATTCTTAAAGTGAGGAGTTTGTGTGTTCCTCCTCTGTCACATGAGTCTCTACTGGGTACTTTGGTTATCTCCTGCCATTCAAAGATGTGCAGCTTGGTGACCTGGAATAAGTGCATGTGCCCTCACATAATAAACTGGCTTCCGGTTCAGCATTCCAGGTGCCTTGGGCTCTGTCTCCTACAATAGGCTCCACGCTCAGCTGAAGTCCTATACTGTGAACTTGATTGGGCATAGATAGCTCTTAAAATATTTGGTTGGAGGATGGATGGATGAATGGATATTTGTAGTTTTGAATCAAACTGAAAGTGGGCGGGTTTCCTGTCATAGATGCAGTTGAATGTTGTTGTATTTAGTTTCTATAGAAACTTTTTAGTGGATTTGATGGTGGCTGAAATCCCCTTTTTCTCTCTATGGTCTTCTGAGGCTAGTTTTGCATGTGGGACAACCGGAAGCTGTCCCAGCATTCAGAGGGAGTCTTCCCAGTAAGGGCCAATGGTCTGCGAGTTACAATGCTCAGATTCATCTCAACCTACATAACCTCTTTAACAAGCTATTTTGCATCCAGGCTGCATTCAATTCTTTTCATACATCCTACACAGTGCTATGGTATCTAATGCTCTGAAGGAGGGTTGAGTGTCACCTGGCACCCTGGTTTCAAAAATGTTTTAAAGAATTTGTTTTTGCTGCCTTTGAATAGTTCTGGACTACACCCTGTGCCACGTGGTGTCTCTCTTTCACTGGATCGATGCTCCATTGTTCCTTCTTTGTCTGTTTTTATTAAATTCATATCCTCACTCTAAGCCTTCACCAGGAGGAGGCTCAACCTGACCAAACTGGTCTGGTGTGTCACATTCCTGTCGCTCCACTGGCTCACTGCAGCTCAGTCTTGTTTACAGTACAAGAGCTAATAAGAGTAGTTGTAGCTTTTGGCCATTAGTATTTAATTTGTTATGAGTAAATGTAGGGAGGTATGGTGGCGCAATGGTTAGCACCATTGCCTCATACCTCTGGGACCCGGGTTCGAGTCCTCACTTCTTCATCCTTTGTTGTCCCTGCCTTGTGCCCACGGCTTCCATAATATGCTCCGGGCCCCCGTGACCCTGCAGAAAATGGATGGGGTGATTCAACAATGTATAAATGTGTATTAATTGCAAAAAACAGTAAGCTTTGGAAACAATTGCAAAGCAATATCTCTGAATATGGTGAGGTCAGTCTCAGGACAGTTGTGATGTCATATACACAATCTAGAGTGTCTGCATGTGAATGCTGCCAAATAAATTCAGGTGCCTTTGTTTTTCATGAAGACATGTTTTCTCTATTTCAGGTGAGTTACGGTCACTATGGACTAGATAGTCAGGTAGCATAGTGTCGAAGACCTAAGTTATGCCTGCTTCACTTGGTGCCGGTTTCACTTGTGCTGTACACTGTGTTCAGGGTGTTCCGGTGAATCACTTTTGACTCATTTTTCCTTGCAAATTAATAACATGATTAGCTTTGTCTTGCTTTAATGTCACATTGTGTGCTTTTTTCCAGGTATGTGTGCAAATAATCAAGAGAAGTGAAAATTCTTTTAGCATGTTTTGTTGAGGAAGAAATGGCTTCAGTCTTTCCTGTTTGGATGAAGCACATGTGGCTCTGCCATCCTGACTCAGCCTTTCCCTGAGCAGCCTCCAGAGTTATTGCATCTTCATGTTAGCTAAATTAATGTGTGTCCATCAGTCTCACTTCCCCTTCAGAGAGTCGCGGTTAAATTAGTGCCACAGTGCAACCAAGGAGGAGAGGGTATTTGTTTATTTATTTTAAAAGCTGCGCCCACATCCCCAGAACCCAGTGGGTGTTCGGTCACCATGACAACATCAAGGAAATCAACATAACCTAAGTGGCACTGGGGATGGTGGTACCCCCAGAGGGATACACTGTGGTCTTAAACACCACCCCCCCCTCCCCCATGCTGCTTGGCTCATGTGACTGCGATCAGTCTTGAAGTGAAAGTTCATCTGCAATTCTGAAGTTGAGTGTGGGGAGGCACAATAAGGAAGTGGGTGGGTGTGGATTCGACCCCCTTCCCAGATCCCAGTCTGTGGAGCCCCTGCTTTCCTTTGCCCACGTCACTTGCTGCTGGCTGACGTACCATCCTGTTTTTTGTGTTTTTTTTGTTTTTTTTTTCTTCCCTCTCACTCCCTGTGAGTCAGACCCAGGCCAGTGCCTCTGTTCTTATTCAGTGTCTGGAGCACTGCAGGCAAAGGACTCAGAGCTGTGGGCCCTTTTCGCTGCATGCATGCTGACATGAGCAGCACTGGACTGCGACATTCCAGTCTGACAAGCTGTGTGCACCGGCATGCTCTGCTGTGAGACAAAGATAGCTTTGCCTAATGTGGTTCATAAGTAAATGACTTTTCTGTAGGCGTGGAAAAGGCCAGTAGCTGCAGGTTCGATGTCTTAGCTGTCAGCGAGCCTGAAAATCCTGAGGAGTCAGTGTACTATTTCATCACATGGAAATATAATCATTTTAGTCATACTTAAGTGGAATGAAATGGATACACCCCCCCTCCCGGGACCTGAGTTGGGAACCTGTTTTACATACACCTTTGACACTGCTCTACACCTATTCTTAGCTGCTGTAAAAGCAAAAACATAAAGTTTGCTGGTAGGGTTAGGGGGTCTGTAATTTATTCTGTAACTATAAAGAAATTAGCACTTTGAAAAAAAGACTTCTTGATGTTTACGTACTGCATTATTTTTTTTAAAAGCTGTGGGTATAAGTTGAGATGCATTGCTGTGTTCATCCAAACGGTTATAACATCTAAGGTAATGACAACCCAACCTACAGTAAGATGATCTAAGCTTGTCCAGTTGGTGGAGTTCTGGTTAATTGGTGTTACTGGTGTTGGTAAACAATGGAATTAAGTTTCCATAACCTTCTTTAATGGTGAGGTGAGGACAAGCTTTATTACTTAGACAAAGTTTGTTTAGTGTTTAGTTGCCTGGCCTATCATGGCTGTGTTTTAGGAGTCATGATTGCTAATAAACAGTTCCTTGTCATCAGTGGCCTGTACTACGAAGTGGGGTTACTGGCTTATCGGGGTAACTTGTCGAATTTAAGGTACCACAGTTTAAATTGACTTCATATTCGTTCACTTACATTTTGCCCTGACTACCATAAATCCGACAAGTTACCCCGATAAGCCAGTAACCCCGCTTCGTAGTATGGGCCACTGGAATCCTCTTAAGGGGCAGCAGCAAGGGCTCATGGGATTGAGAACCACAGCACATAAGTCCTTGAAACTGGTCAGCTGAACCCAGTGATTAACATGAGATTGTTCAGTCAGTAGTTGTTGGTTTTTGGTTCCGCGAAAAATGCTGCTGCCACAAAACATCAACTCTGTTTTTACCTGAAGTTTACATTTTAGTGCAGCAACATGCGTTGTTGAAGTTGTTGGAATCATTTACAATAATCTCTTATTTGTTTTCGTTCTTCAAAGCATGGCATCTTTCTTGTGTTGAGGATGTAAAGTTGGCAAGTGCTAATGTTTTGACTCTTTGCTTAGCGGTGCTTGAGAATGAACTGCGTACTGTCATAGGGAGCCTTATCTAACCAGAACCATATCTGAGGTGAAGTTGTGTCATGAGCCCTCAGTTTGACAGCATGACTCTGCAGCGGATGAGATGTGGCAACAGGGGCAGCCACGTTACTGAAGTGTCAGCAGACAACAGAACATTGGTTTCTGCACCGTCCCTTCAGTGAGGGTGGGATGTTCATGTAGACACTTCTTGTCGTATTGCTACACATTGGCAGTAATGGAAATGTGACTGCTGGCTACACGTCATCAGAGTCAGACTACTCTTTGTAACTTTTGTAGCCATATGGCCACATGCTTTGCTTGACAGGGTCCCTGCTTAACCTTAGTTGTACGATGAAGTGGCACGATCCTTTCTGGAATCTGAATGTTTTCCAAAATGAATGGCCCCATAAGCCCCCCCCCCCTCCTTCTTCCTCGGGTACTCTGCCATCTTTGGTCAGGTCTAGAGTACTGCTGAAGCCATGCGTGTGAACTGTGTTGTACAGGCCGGTCCCTGGGGACCTCCTCACTTACCCAGTAAGTAGCTTTGACCCTCAACCAGTTATATTTCAGTTCCAGAGCTCTTGGGAATCCTGTGCTGTTATTGGAGGATTCGTTTTCCCCCACATTCATGTATGTAATACTTATAATAATAATAATAGATACTTTATTGATCCCCTTGGAGAAATTCGCTTTGCGCCTCCCCCAGCTTGCTCTTTGTAGGTGAGGGTTTTTCTTGTTCATGGGCAGGTGAGAGCAAGCTGGCCCTGGAGGGCAGTCACCTATAGCAGCACCCAGAGAGCTGGGAGTTAAGGGCCTTGCTCAAGGACCTACCGATGTGCTCCGGATGGGCTTGAACCAGCAACCTTCTGCTCCGCCCACTGAGCCACACGCTGCCCCTTGTTGGGTTGTTTTTTTTTTTTTTTTAAATTATTATTATATTTAGCCCCTTTCCTTGTTCATGGACAGGCTGTGCATGGTGTTACTTGATTGTAAAGGGTCCCTGAGTGTGTGCATTATGGTCGTGGTCTTGGTAGTGCCCCGTACTTCCTGTCTCCAAAGTGAGCAAATGAAACCAATGTGTTCCAGGTCCCAGGCTCTGAAATGACGTGGGCGTCACCCAAACGCTGGGCGTTTTCTGCCCGCGGCTGCCACTGTGTAAAGATGTAGTGCTCGTCCTTTACTGTCGGGGAAGGCATTTCGCAGTCTGCTGATTTTGCCCCCCTCCAATCCCCAGCATTCCCGGCTGCCAAGCCCAGTCCGTCACCCCAGTGCCCCTGCTCAGGTTCTGCCCAGCTTCTTCTGTTGGTCACCAGCCCTCAGCGTCTGTTTTCCGATCGTACTCCCATCTCAAGGCACAGACGAGCTTGCCCTGCGTCATGGCTTTGCAGAATGTTACTGAGTCCCTGGTGGTTTTCCTGGAGAAGTACGAGCGTTTGGTTTCTAGAAGAAATGGTTGCCACAACATTTTTTCCCTGTCGAGTCACTATTCATGAAAAGTAATATTCTCTCTTCTTTCTCTTCATTCCTTTTTGCGGGCTATTTATAACCTATTTGCATGTATGTGAGAGCAAATTCCTAAACCATTTGCAATATTATATAAAAACATAATACCTGATCTGCTGACGTACAATGTGGCCAATGATTCTGCCTTTGTACATCAGGAGGCCTGACTTTTCTGGATTATTATTTTTTTTTTCTCTAATGGGATTTAGGATGAATGGTGTGTAATGTGTCCTTTTTAGGTGAGGCTACCCAATGTGCAATGACTTGACACATCGTTGCAGTTTCAAACCTGCATAAGTTACAATGAAACAGGCAGAAAGACCTAGTAACTATATTTTGAAGATGAGAACGCTAATTCTATGGACATTCCTTACAAAGTATGTTCAGGTAGTTATGCACCTCCATCCATCTCTCATAACTTCCTGACCAATGTAGGGTCTTGGTGAGTCAGAAATGATCAACAGGATGCCAGTCCATCTCAGCAAATTTACTGAAAAGAAAAACCACGTGCATTACAAGGAGGAACCCAAAGTGCCTGGGAGGATGTGAAAATTATATTTACACAGAACCGGGGGTGGGAATCGAGTCCACTGTGCCTATGAGCCTGGTCCTTTCTTACCTTGGTCTTGTAGAATTTATATAGTTTTCATTTAGCTTAGTATAGTTTGACTTTGGCAAAAAGAAAAAAACACATTCAAAAACAACAGGACAAAAATAGAATTATTACCTCAGGGTTATGTTTCTCCACAGTTATGCTTAAATTAGCTTGGGGTTTCATACTAAATGTTACACTTTTGAATTGTTGTCCTACCAAGAAGGAACCTGGATTTAGGCCCAGGGAGCTGGTCAGAGGTTACATTCACTGAACTGCTGTAGTTGGATAAGGCCGGTTCTGTTTGTTTAGTGTTTATACAAATCTATAGGTCAGGCTTGTTGACTAATGTCACTGATAAGTTAGGTTGCGGACCCATTTTTGTGTTAAATGTATACTAATGGGCTTCTACCCACTGCAAAGTTCTACGTCCAGCCCAATCTTTGGATGTTTGTTTGAACTTCTGGCAGAAAGACTATATTGCACTATTAAATAGGACATAATTCCAGTTGCTGCAAGTTTGGCCACTATCTCAAGAATCCAGAATTAATGATTTCCTGTCTCTTGCAACATGGTGCCGACCCAAACATGCCACATAATGGTCACACCAAAATGACCCGCGTGGCGGTGGAGAGCCAGATTTTATGAAGAACTGGAAGGTCCTCCCGGTCTACCTGGCTGCAAATGCGCTAGGCTGCCCTCTGTACCGCGCTGATAAGTGTAGGCGATAAGGTCTGCTGCACGCGAGCTATGCTTCCCAAAGCTGACTTGGATGCTTTCACAAGGCGTTCGCGTCGTGCCGCATTAAGTGCCGCTTGGCCAGTGGCGTTTCTTTTGTTTTCAACAGTTCAGCTGCAACATCCTGAGGAAAACATAACAGCAGGATATAATGCATGAAAAAAAACCTGAGCGTTGTAATCTTTTTAGCCTATTTACTGAACTGGAAAATGCTGAAGAAATGGGGCTGTGTCAGCGATTGAACGTCTGAAGTCTGACTCTAGCATAATTCTGCTGATTCTGTGCCATTACAGGCAGAACTGTGTATCGTTTGGAAGTTGTTCATTGCAGCAGTAAGGCTTGGATTATTAGGCAACTGAACACAATGTAGGTCTTTCATACTATGAACTGACAATTAGGCCAGGGAAGTCTCATAGGGGGGGGGGGTTTAAAGCAAGGAGCTTGTTACTGTAAACTTCATCAGATCTGATTCTCATCTGGCATTTGGTTTATCAGCATTTCCTCATGCAACATAAAATGTTATGATTCTTGAAAATATTTGCTGTATTTCTAAATGCAGATATGCCATATTTATGGCTGGTGACACATTTCCCAGGGAGGGGCAAAGTTGGGTGATAAACTCATACATTCACTTCAGCTATGGCGTAAAACCTGTTACATTAGACTGAACCTGTGCCCAGATGCTGAGCCTTAATCCTGCATTCCACTGCAGCTCTCCCCCAGACCTGGTGCTGCTCTTGTCTTTCTGGATGTTTTTTGTTGCTCTAGAGCCAAAAATGGCTGTCTCTTTGTTTCGGTTCCTCTGTGCTGTTTTCTTAAACCCAGCTCCACCACTGTACCTAAATAAAGTCCGTCTTCCTTCCCGTCCCTCCCGTATCACGTGGTGACGTCACGCTTGGAGCTGGCTTTACAGTCATGGGGATCAGTATTCTAGATGCAAACAATAGAATTTGGGCCGTTACTTGCCTCTGCGTGGCACTCAGGTGTGCGATTCCATCCCCTTCTAAGGCGTCCTTTGGAGCCTGAGGTGGCATGATGCAGAATGCACTCAATTGTATGTGGCCCCCAAGAGGAGCTCAAGCAAATAAGGCACCACCCCATACACTGTAGAATTTCATCCCATATTTCCCCCCCTTCCAACCCCAGGAATGTGCTTATTTGCCCCTCAGCTTGGAATGTTTGTGTTCACTTACTTTTATCATCATTGGCATTGTTGTATTCAGCCTTCCAGACCCCAGGAAATCTGATCACTCTTGATTCTGCAAGGGTAGGAGCCTTAGAAGAATCATTTCAGGACTGCGAGATCCCTCTGGACCATCAGACACAGTGCTGCTAATCCTGCTAATCTTTAAACTGGAACACTAGGACACAGATCATAGCCCTTGGTGGTGGCTGTGTTAAAGGCATCTTGTTTAAATCCAACAATTACTTGCTCTCTGTTTCCACTTTCTGCTCTTTCTAATGTTTCTCCCTTTGGATTGCATCATCATCCCTGGCAATATTGTCTTTTCCACCGATATGGTTATAAGCTTGCAACAATTTTTTCCAGTCAGTTTATCTGCATCTTACTGAACCGTTTTTGCCACTGATGACTAATTGTACACTAGCATGTGCTACTTAAATGTCCGTAGATTTTGGCTCACAATTGCTCTCCCCTGGTGGTTCCAATTGTTTAGGAACAATGGATAAAATTTTATTAAGCGATAGCCTGAAGACGATAGTCAGTCTTTATCCCCACACATTCACAATCTTTCTGCTGTTATATTTCAGTTAGGGGTTTTGCTTGTCCTTAAAGATCTTGGGTATTTTTCCTTCGGCCATCTGTACTGTGAATCCATGATTATACTGATAGCAATGCTAGTTTCAAAAGTTTACAGCAGCACTATGACTCATTGGATTATCATGTTTGTGGACCGATTATCTTGTTGTGTTTTGTGTTTAACCCTGTGCTTCAAAACAGTGTTCTGTTAGCCAAAGAGTGACAATCTGAAACAAGGATTGTCATTGGCATGATAGATTTACCGAATACTATAAGAAATTTTGTTAGCCATTTCGTAATGGTGACAAAAAGTAAATAAATATATTTTTTTATCTTTTCCGGCAGTCGTCTGCTGTTATTGTTATTAAGGGTAAATCCGAATGGACTCGTGGCACTGAGCAGGATCGCAGTATGGGTGTTATCAGCATGCACAAGCTTGTTGAGGGACATTGTCACAGGACAGCAGTGTTGCGTAGCCTGGCTCTGAGGCCTCCCCATCTTCCTTCCTGTTCGGTGTGGCACAAGGTGTCTGCACACATAGGGGAAAGGAATGAGCTCATGGCTTGAAAGCTGCACCCTGGGCACAATACGGTCATCAGGATAGACCACAGGTCTTGAAAATACCGTTTCCCCAGGTTGGGAGAACAGCCATTGACCTACTGTAAATAAAGGCGGTTTCTCATATGAATATTAAATGTCATTGTGATGATTGATCTCATGATTGATTTGTGAGTTGGGTGTTTGGATACCTTATCTGCCCTATAGGAATCCTTTTCTGGACTTTGGCGTGGATTGTTCCAGCCTTAAGGAATGTGAGTTTGTAAACTACCATAGCTCTGGAGAGCGTTTGATTGTTAGGTTTATATGTCTGAACCAGTTTCCATACGTGGCCCAACACAGGCCATAAGATCTTCCCAAGGAATTAACTTTTATCCTGCAGACATGGAAGGATTAGTAGATTGCTGAGCGCGCTTGGAGCATTCTTCTGTTTCTCTTGCATGCCTTAAAGGGAATTACTGGCAGAAAACGCTCAATTTTTCTGTGAGATGATGGCTTCCAGCTCTCTGGTGTTTTGGAAGAGCACCACCTTGTGGTGATGGTGCTGGAGCTGTTAAAGAAAAAAAAACTGAGTTTATGGACTGTTTGTTTGAACATGAACTTTTGTATGCTTGAATAATGTCCAATAATACACACATTTTAGCTAGAGCACTCACAGCAAAAAGGCATGTTCTCCTCACCTTTTAAAGAGAGGATCGGCTGTACTGTGTTTAAAATATACTGACATGTTACCAGTAACAGAGTATAACCTCTATAGGCAGAGCTCTAGAAAATGGGCCACTGATTTCTGGGAGAAAAATATTTACACTGTGTGATGAAGGAAGCAAACGGCCATCGTTGCTTATGTTGGAGAGATTTTTGTCTATTTTATTAAAAGTAAAGATGTTATCGCACATTGGGGAGAAGTGTGCCTCTTGGAATACAGATTCTCTATGATATGCCACTCAAACAGACGTTTTGAATTAACTGTAATTTTGTAGTTCTAGTAATTTTTTTGCTTCCCTATTGGACTTTTTCTCTTCCAGTAACTGAACTCGAACACATTATCCCAGACGCATCTTTGATAACATGAACTTCCTAAATGACATTTACTTGTTTCTAAATGTTCCCATAGACTTTCTCTGACACCCCAGAAAGTTTGGTGCTCTGCGTTACTGTGACTCTGCCTTACAATAACAGAATCGGGTGATTGTGGTGTAAGACCTGACTGGGCCATTAGCTGGGTGGCTAACTGGGCCAAAAACAGCTTTCTAATGTGTGAAAGCTAACAGGCTAAAAGCTAACTGGGCTAAAATCATTGATATAAATGATTTGTGTCTGTATGATGCTGCACCTTGTCTGGTCATCTATATTTATTTGTGTGATTCTTCTCTTTGCTCCTTCAGAGAAGCTGTACAACTCCCATGGACCGGAGCTTAGAAGGTCCCTCTTCTCCCTGAAGCAGTTGTTCCAGGTACTGACCCATAATGTGGGGTGGAACAACTCCTACCAACCCAAGTATGGGGAGAACATGTGTACGAAGGGATTTTAACCTCTGACCTATTCCCTTTGGAAATGGCAGCCTAATGGGGAATGTAAATGATTTTAATTTTCAAGCTGCTTAAAGTGAAAGCGTTGGGGAAAAAAAGTCTAAACAGCGAACTGTACAAAATAAAACTGAGAGTGCGAGTTTGTAAACTGTTTGCCTGTGATCTCCAGCTGTTTCCCATCATGCTTAAAAGATGTAATTACGTTCTGACTGGTTTATGTTTTGAACGGGGAGTTGTGTCGTTTGACCTTTAGCTGATTAGCGATCTTCTGTTCGATGCATTCTCTGGTAGAGTGTGTGAGAACTTTTTTTCTCAAGTTTTTTTCTGACATTTTAAAGACCGACAGACAAAATGTGAGCCCGCAGGATTACCCTAGGAATGAAGGACATCTTATACCCATGCTAGGGCCAAGGGGCAGCTAAGTGTCTGTCTGCAAGGAAAGCGGTAGAGGGGACATCATTTCTGTGCCATGATATTCGATTTGGCCGGACTGAGCTCCATTGTGCTTTTATGCGATGTAGGACGACAAAGACCTGGTGCCAGAGTTCGTGAATTCTGATGGTCTCACCTGCTTCATCAAAGTAGGGGCTGAAGCTGACCATAACTACCAGAACTACATTCTGAGAGGTGGGTGATGGGCGGGGCCTGTCTGAGGGGTCAGAGGTCATGTTTGTCCTGGTGGATGGGGCACAGTCGGCTGGGAATGCGATGGCATCGCTGTTGCTGCTGCGCCGTTGTCAGGGTAAACAGCGGCCGCTTTGCTGTTGTGTAATGGGGCAATGGGAACGCTGTGTTCTAAAAGGCAGCTGAGGACTTTGGGAAAATGTCTTGTTCATCTCTGTCAGTGGAGATCACACTCAGGCTTGTTTAAATCAAGGAAACAAGGAAACGCCGTTGTTTACTCTGAGGGCTACTGTGTAGGTGCCATTTGCATTGGCCCTCCTCTTCTCTGGGAATTGAGGGGACCCCCCCCAACTCCCCACCCCAACTTATCCCCAAAATGTTGCCTATAGCCCTCAGCCAAATCATGCTGTTTGTGGACGGGATGAATGGTGTGATTCACCACAACGAGACCTTGCAGTGGCTGTACACCCTTTGTGGGAGTCTGGTGAGTGTGTTCAGCTTCTCTGTAATCAATCAATCAATAAATCAATTAATTAATTAATTATTTACAAACAAACAAATAGATAAATGAACAAAACATTAACTGTCATTAAGTAAAATTTGCATGGTCTTTTCATGAGTAAGATTCAATGAGCCTCTGTTGGATGTTTTGCGTGGGAGACCTTATCCGATGTGAGGTACAGGGGCTCCGTCTGGTGGCCGGACTTGTGCATTGCCTCCCTCTTTAGCCACTCACTCTCCCGCTCTGTCTGGCTCAGTCGCGGCTGGTGGTGAAAACTGCCCTGAAGCTGTTGATCGTGTTTGTGGAGTACACGGAGTCCAACAGCCCGCTGCTTATCCAGGCTGTGAACACGGTGGATGGCAAAAGGGGTGAGTCAGCCTGCCCTTGCTGGAAATGCAGCACCTTAAAAAGCATAGTCACCAGTTCCTGTGGAGTGATATGCACTCTTCTGAGGCCGCACTAATGCTTTGTGTGTGTGTGTGTGTGTTTCCAGGTGCAAAGCCCTGCTCCTACCTAACTGAGATCCTGGAAGAGAGGAACGGTTCAGACAGTGAGCTTCTTATCTATGCCATGTCACTTATCAATAAGGTATGATGTTCTCCTGACCTATGGTGCACCACATGGTGTCTGTGAGATCAGGCCATGGGAACCACATTTACAGAATGGCACTTTCCAGCGCAATTACCAAAACACAGATCTGCCAGGATCTTCACCAATCAACCAGCTTTTTTCTAATTCCATCGGGTTGGCTGTTAGATAGGGTTCTTGGTTCTTAGCCCATGCTGTCTATATGAGGATATGGTTTATAACTGTTTCTACTGTTCTTCTGTGCAGGTCCTGGCAGCCTTGCCAGATCAGGACTCTTTCTATGATGTCACAGACTGTCTGGAGCAGCTGGGGATGGAGCAAATCATGCAGAAGCACATGAACATCAAGGGCACTGACCCCGATTTGAAGCAGCAGTTCACCATATATGAGGTAGGATCTCTGTCTTCTACAACTAGGCATTCCTGTGTCCTAAAGCTGGTGATGAATTTAATTGCACTGATTATTCATGGGTTGTGGGTTCAAATCCCACCCCTGCTATGTGTATGTGGAGTTTGAGTTTATTCAGTGTGTTGTGTGAGTTTCCTCTACAAACTCTGGTTTCCTTAAAAATATGTACTTTTAGGAGATATAACGTCTGCAAATAATGCTCTTGGATGTCAGTGTGAGTTTGTATATGTCCTGTGGTGGTCTGCTATGTAGGTTGGGTACAATTTTGGCCTGACTCACAGTGACAGTTAGAGATTTTGTTTGTGAATAAACAGTTTGTATCGGATACTTTCTTGTTCAGAGGAAAAGCATTGTTATAGTTTTTATACATGTAGTAGAGTTTTCTATACGAATAATAATAATCACTTTATTAATCCTCATGGGGAAATTGTCTTTACACCTCCTTCAACTTCCTCTTCGTTGAGTAAGCTGTTTGTGAAGGGTAGCCACCCATGGTAGCGCCCAGGGAGCTGGGGGTTAAGGGCCTTACTCAAGGACCCACAGACATGCTGAGGCTGGGTTTGAACCAGCAACCTTGTGATTACAGGCACACGGGCTTAGCCCACTGAGCCACACACTGCCCAAACATGGTAAATACTGCATTTATATAGTGCTATATCTACTCCTACGAGTATTCAAAGCACTTTACAAATTCATGCCCCACATTCATATACCAGTGGCAAAGGCTGCCATGCCAGGCGCCAACCTGCACACCGGGAGCAATTTGGGGTTCAGTCTTGTGCTCAAGGACACTTTGATGGGGTCAGGAGGAACCAGGGCTCAAACCAGCAACCCTCCGGTTGCCAAATGATAGCACTACCTCCTGTGCCACCATCTTCCCCAAACATATATGGCCAAACCAGTATTAAAAAAAAACTTTTGTAATTGGCTGAACAGTATTGGTGATGATACAAGGCAAACAGGTGTGGTCTAATGGCTTTGTCACCCTGCCCTGCTGGCATCGCATTCAGGCGTCACCCTGCCTTGTGCCCTATTCCATCTTAACAATGGATTAGCGTTAATAGTAATTGAAAACACTTACATATGATTATGAAGCTCAAGTGTATGGTTCAGTGGGTTAAGCCTCTGTGCCCATGATTGGAAGGTTGCCTGTTCAAGCCCTGGCCTCGATAGAACAGTCACATTTTCCTTTGGGCCTTTGAAGACCCTCAATCCCCCATAATGCTCCAGGGGCGTCAAATAAATGGCCTGACTGAAGGAGAGCATGATGGGATATGTGTAAAGAAGCATTCCAATGTACCAGAACTCATACGGTACTTGTGCAAATACAGCATCATTTCTGCCTTTATTTTTATGCTTGGTTCTGTGACTGTGGCGTTTTGTGCCGGTTTGTAAGCAGTGTGCTGCCACTCTTATGCAGAACGCGCTGCGTTACGAGGACGGAGACGTGGAAGAGGCCATGCCGACCACCCGGCGGGACCGCCGTAAGCTGGCTCCGAGCGCCGAGGAGGGCAGGAGGAGTCGCAGGTCCTCTGCGCAGAACCTGGTGGACGGTCTTCTGCCCCTTGTCTTCCCATCCCCTGACGTAACCGCTACAGACCCGGTCAAGGGGGATCTCCCAGTGCCCCCGTTATCCAGGAATGGTTCTGCTAGGAGTTCCGCCAGCTCAGAACCGCAGGTGCCGTCAACTCCGTAAGTGTCCCTTCTTACCTGGTTCTGCGCGTCCTAGAACATGCATCATTGTGGCTCTGTTTTGTTTGCTTTGTCTAAGTTTTGTGCGCATGATAAGAAACTTCGAATAGATACTCATTCACCGTAACTCCTCTAAGATAATACCTACCACAATTAGGCATGGCTGATAATAGACGCAAACCTCTGACTGACGCTTGTGTGGGAGCACTGTGATCACGGATTAAAACTAATATCGTAGTTTTAAATGAAGGAAATGCAAGTAAAATGCTGCTGTGTCTTTAACAACGACCCCCCTCCCCAGCTTCCCAGAGCGTGATGTGAGTAATGTCAAACTGCCAGAGACAGGAAGTGATGGGGCATGCGGTTCAAATAAAAATACTGAAGGACCCCAGGTGGCTAAAATGAACCCTGGGCCTGCCAGCTCAGTCCTAATGTGGCCATGGCTGGTCATGGCAACTGCCTGTTGGCCGAACCTGATGGTGAAGTTTAAAATGTCACAACACCTGCACTGCGGTTTCTCTCGACAGCCTGTGCTGTAGAGGATTCGTTTCACTACCTACTTTTGCACCATTTCCCGGGAGGAGATGAGCTCATAACTTGTTAATTGTTAGGCTCAGCTCTAATCTTTTAAACTTGATTTGAAATTGTCAGATATAGCCAGAGGCGGACATTTCAGGTCCACAAAGTAAAAATCCAAACCAGGATTTTGTTTCAACCAACCAGTTGAGCACTATGTGACTGTGACTCATTATGCTCAACTGGTTGGTTGCAACAAAATGGTGGTTTGGATTCTTATTTTCTGGACCTGAAATGTCCACCTCTGGATATAGCGACACTGCAGAGGTGAGGGCTACTTTCTGTGCTCTCTGCGGCCTCAGTCACGGAAGCAAAATCAGGTGCTAACAGTGTCCATCAGCAGTGTAAATCACTCTGGGAATCGCGTAAACGCCGCTGTGTTCCCACTGCGCAGTGCCTTTTCTGGACTAGCACTAGGACCTGGGAGGCATGGACGGGAACCCCCGTATGTGGGTCTTGGGGATTCACGCCGCTGAAGTTTGCGCCTGCGCAGTGTGAGTCCGTCTGCCTGTTCAGTAGAGCCAGAACAGTACAGCCATAATTCTGTTCATCTGTTAGCCACAACTATCGTGGTACAAACTTGTATGTCTAAACCAGATATTGATGCTTTGGTGTCAGTTACTTAATCTCTTCATTAATAAAATAAGCAGAAATAAGTTTTTCCCTAATCCCCTTTTTGATATTTAAGGTTTAAGGAAAAGGTTTTTCATGTAATGTACCATTACAATAATTCCATTAAAAATAATTATAGGTAACTGATGATAACTCAAGACGTTGCAGCTGCAACAAACTGTTTTTTTCTGATCGTAAAATAAATTTTAAACAGTTAACAATAAATGGTATTGAATATGCGCATACATTCCAAGTATGATTTTTATATGCTGTTTAAAAGACACTGAACTAGTCCGTCTTGTTTTTGTAGATTGTTATATGATCCTTTAGACTCAAAATACCTTAGTCCAATGTGCGGATCGGTAGGGGGTTTTGGTGTTAAATTAAACGCCTGGAGCTTAATTCCACTGAACTTATTAAAAGTGAATGAATCTAGATTGTACTGATAGGCACTATTTAATTTAGTTTTATGCCTGGTTATCGCAGTACTGTTTGTATTTTTGCGCGCACACGTGCTGGTGACTAAAACGATGAATATCGCAAGTATTCTGTGACGTTAGTTGGCCGGGTAAATACTAAAACTGCCTTTTTAAGTATAATCCGTGGAGGCTGCGTAACATTTTATTCTTCTGACAAACCATGTGTGTAAATGTTTCACTTGGAACATAGCTGTCCTGGCGAAATATTTTTTTATTTAAAAATAGAGTATGAAAAGTTTCTCTAACATTTTGCTCCAGGCACGGTTACGTTAGCAGGTGGTTACAGCCGGGGATATTGGGAGCGTTTTGGGTCATTTGTCGTCTTGCTCAGTGTGGAGGCTGTTTGTTTGTTTAAATGTAAAATTTGCACTCGCTTTCGCAAATATACCCTGTTGCTTACGCTAGATTACCATGAATGCGATTTAACTTGACACCACGGCTAACAGCGCATCGTTCGTTTGCTCGCAGTGCACTGCATGCTGTACTTCAATCTGTTTTGTTATAAATGACAAAAAGCATATGCCTGCGACAATATTTAGTAGCAGCTTAAAGTTATTCAGTAATGCATACTTTTTCTTTTATATATGACTGATTATTTTCTCGGGTCGCCTTCTTTCAGTAAGTTAAGTTAGTGTTTAAAAGCTGTGTGGTGTGCTTGCTTACATGGTGTGTTCCATCCCCTACTAATAACACATCCTCTCCTCACGTCATTCAACATGCCTGTCTTTCTCTTACTATCCTGGTCCTTCCACTAGGGGGCGGTCTTTCATCAGTCATTATCTGTCCAGTAAGGGGGGTTCTAGACGGTCAAGGTTGTTTAACAAGGCAAGGTCAATAACTGAGGAGTCTCCTGCTGCTGCTATCAGGTCTGTAAACCGAATCATTGCTTCTGGGTCTCTCTTATCCCTATCTAACCGATCCATGTAATTTTTCCTTCATTTAATACATTTCTGTTCTTTATTCATCTCCTTAAGCGCCAGTGCATTAGATTTTAACTTCAGGAGCACATCAGTCTTGCTTAAGAAAGCAGAAGCGCCACTTGCAAATCAAATACTATGTTTTGTTTAAGGACTAGAACTCAATTTTGATCTCTACTTTTTGTGTGTAGACAATATGGTCATTCTTTTCAGCTTGTGCCATAGCAGAGAACTTTGCTGTGTAGCCTGGTGTTGAATTGTGCATTGTGTTGACACTGTGATTATTAAAATGGGCCCTGTGCCTGTGGGGATTTGAAAGGTCTCCCACCCCCCACTATCAAACTATACAATCTGCCACCTCCACCCTGTTGAGACTTGATAGAAATGTTAGAGAGGCTCTGTAAGGAAGGGATTAGTGTTTCCCCCACTAAAGTGGACTTCTAGAGTTCTATCCCCTCCACAGCTGAGAGGATTTGGAGAAACTACCCCCCCACCAGTGATGTTGGCTTTCCATAAATGAATAAAGGACATGTTGAGCTAAGCCTGTCTTTTTGGGTGCCGATGCTCTGTCCCTCCCCAGAACCTCCACATTCTCATGGTGCTTCACTTATCAAACAGTAAAGAGCCAGAGGTGTTTGTTTATGCTTCCTGTGTACTCCATCTCCGACGTTTCCTTGGGAGCATTTCCTCAAAGCATTTTCAGATTTTCAGTGAGACGGGCTTCATTTAAGAACACTTTTGAGTGTCGGCCGGGCAGTTGTGTGCTGTTATACAACATTCAAGATTCAAGAGGGTTATTCATCTCGTACACAGTTGAACACATACAACATGTAGTGAACTGTAACCCTGGTCAATCCGAGCAGCTGTGCATGATTAACAAAATATAGAAAAAATAATATGAGGGAAAAAAAAAACATAATCTATACATAAGTGATAGGTAGAAGGTACAGTATTGTGCTGTGCAATATAAGTGCAATGTGTAAGAGGCCTGAGGTATGTGCCAACAATTTGGACAGTGTGAAAGCAGTACTCATAGGATTATGTGCAGTACTCATAGGATTATGTGCAATACTCATAGGATTATGTGCAGTACTCATAGGGTTACACGATTGTGAATACAAAATGCATTTTTTTATTTCCAAGAAAACCTGACGTTTTCATGTATCTTTCAAAACGGGCAGCAACCCGGAATCCAGTTAAATTAATCTGAAGTTTTATATAGTTCAAATTTAAAATATTCTGAGTGTTTCTTTTGGAGAATGTGAACTAATCCCTTCAGCTTTCAATGTAAAAGAATGTAACAACCATTCGGTTCCTCGAACCTTTTGAGTTCATGTCTTAATCTTTTATTCCTCCTTGACCACTGTTTTCAACATTTATTCCCTTTCTGTCTGGGTAAATGAAACGACTTTTAAATTATCATTTAAATATAAAAATCTTTCAACTTCCAGCTTATATTTCCAGAATATCGTAGTGTTTTACCACACTGACAAATGTGCACTACTATTGTCTTCTCAGGTATTGCACACTGGCAACGTGTGTGCGTGCGTATCCGTGTGTGTGTGTGTGTGTGTGTGTGTGTGTGTCTGAGTGAGTGATTGTCATTTACTTGTTCATTTATTTTTGTTTTTGAAGCACTGAAAAGGACTTGAGTCTGTTCCCAGAGTTGACGATCGCAGCACAGTGCAGTGTGTCAGGCAATGGGGCCACACACACACACACAAACACACACACAGAGCTGCCTAAAGCACCCCTGCTTATTAGAAAAGACACAAACAGGCTTTTCTGAGTGACCAGTTGCCCACAAGCTTTTAGTGTGAGTAACTGTATCGGATGGGGCTGTCATGAGGAGGATCGTTATTGTTTTGGCTGTGGCTCACTCTGTGTGTGTGTGTGTGTCTGTGTGTGTGTGTCTGTGTGTGTGTGCCTATGTCTCCTCCTGTTTGCAGTCCATCTCCCACAGACTCCACTTCTTTGGAGAACCAGAACCAGTCTCAGCCTCCGGTGAACACGCAGTCTCGGACCGAGGACATCGGCGTCTTCAAGTAAGTACCCACCAAAGTGATTTTGAACATGGTGAGCTGAAGAGGGTCCGGTGTTAGGAAAACAGGATTCTAATCACAAGCTGGAAAAAACGTTACTGTTCAAATGGCTGGATGCTCCGCATGTCATCGTAAGCAGCTCTGTCACCCTTTCGAATAACGGTACAGCATCACTGGTCGGAACTTGAAAACGTGGAACTAGAAAGTTTTTGAGTCTTATGAGAAGCTTCAGCTGTGACACTTTTTGGCGTGGAGAATAGATTGTCGTTTTGATTTGTCTGAGGAGGGGAAAACAACTTTATTGGTTAACTGTCTGTGTGGAAGTTCTTGTGAAGAAGCTGTCCATTGGAGATGAGGCAGATTGATTTGGTAAACTTTGTTATGGGTTTTACACTTGGACTGAGTCCTGCTCTCCTGTGAGCTTCCTCAATCATGTCCTGTCCCTGCACGTTTTATCTCTGCTTCCTCCTTTAGTCATCTCTCCCTTATGATGTTTGGCCGGCATCCTAATCTCATTCCTGTGTTGCGCCGTCCGACATTCCTCCTGTCCACGGTCTTCTCTCCTTTTACAGGCTGCCCCGTGTCGAATCTCTGCTCGCCCTCTGCCGTGAGGGACGTGGCACCGGGAGGTTCGAGTGATCCTTCCCAAACGTTCACACGGCGTGATGGTTGTTCATACGGCTCCCTCCGTACTGAGCTTTTTATTTTCATCCAGCATGGTTCTTAGTCCTACTGGCTGTTCAGCATTTTTAGCGTTTTGGGCTGAAAATTGAGATGTTTTGGGAGTGATATGAATATAGGAATATTTCTATGGGAAAACCGTTTTATGCTGGTTCTCTGTGGTAGGTCAACCATGTTCTCATCACTCTTACCCCTCTCTTGTTCTTAATCCTTCCTTTTGTTTTGTCAATTAGCAATAAACCAAAATTTGAAGCATGGAAAAGTATTGTTTTGAAGCTCTCTGATCCACTGTGATTAGCGCAGCATACTCATTGTTTACTTAATATTTTTACTGGAAACACCTAAGTTAACAAGATGCTGATGGTTATAAACATTTTGGGACTTGAACTGGTTCTGCTAATGTAACCAAATCCTTAAAGCTGCCGTTACCTGGCCAGTTGTAGGCGGCCGGATGGCTTCCTGTTGGTCTAGCTCAAACTCTGCTGCCCAAAGGGTGGTTTTTGTCTCATTGGATGATGTGTGTCTATAACGACTGGGCATGCCTTCCTCTCTTAAACAAAATGTTTCTCTGCAGCTTGGACGCCTGTAGTATAAATATGGACAAACCAGTTCTCAGAAGGTTTGAGTAAGTATGGTTGGGGTCGGGGCGGGGTCGCTCTTATGAGAAGAGCTGATCAGGGATGGTTTGGTGATGGTGCTGGGGAACCTGTTGCTTCTGCATTCTCTCATTTTTATCCAAATCTTATGGGTTTTTCTCCATTTATATTTCTGGAAATTGATATCTCTTTGTAGCTTCTTGCGCATCTCAATTAGATCCTTTCTCATCTCTCTGGCAAACGTACCAATCTGTTTGGATGGCTTGCATTCAAGGGATGCACCACAGTATATTAAAATGATTCTTGTTGCTCCAGAAACAATCACCATGCGAACAAAGATTTGCAGAACCCTCAGCAGGCAGGGAAACTAGCAAATATTTGTAAGTCACCCTTCAATGTAAAAATGCAAATGTGATTGAAGGGAATGACTTGCTTTCATCATGTGATTTTTTTTTTTTTTTTACACAAAGGAAAACTGAACATTTGACACGGGCAGTGCAATTCTGTTGGTTGTAAAGATGGAGCTTTGCCAGCTATTAAGCTTCCTGGAGCTCCATCTTTTATGAAATGTTGCACAAATATTTTTTTTACTACAATGCACGTTAAGCATGTTTTTAATTGCTTTTAAATGCAGGGAATTTTGATTTTTATTTTTTTTTTAAGGAGGCCTTCAATTTATTGAATTGGCTCGAGTGTTAACATGAGTGTTTAATTAGTCACTGCTCTGAATACACCTTCACCTTCCACCTGCTCATTAAAGAATCCCTTAACGTCTGGTTAATCCTCTTCACCACTTCACAATACTGAACTATCCGGATCATCACCGCTTCCAATCCTCAGTGAATCAGGCCACCCGATTGGTTCTTACAGTACGGAGACCATGTGCACTGATGGCACGGTCAGTTCAGGACTGAGACGGCCTGTTCTCCATGATGATTTGGGTTGGTCGTTGGATGGGATATGGTCAACATGGCTTTTGTGGCTGGAGACAGGTTAGTGGAGATAGGCCCTACTTGTAGGTCGTAGTATGCGTGTGAGACTCTGTGATGTCACTCACTATACTTAGCCTTTTCTAAGGAGGACGCCGTGTCCTCTGAGGGCTGCAGATTGCTGAATCAGCATGTCTCTGCTTTTAAAATTAATACCGCATTCCTTCATGGTGCAATCGGTGACTTATTTGTGAATATTTGGGTTTTCTTTCAGAGGTCATATGTCAATAAGCTAACATTTTTGCACTAACTGCTTAAAATAGAAGCTGGTGGTGGTTGAGGTTTAGGCAGCGGCACTGGGGTGCCAATGATGAGGGAGTGAATCGTTTAGCCTGTAGGGGGCCTGTGGGTGGGAGGGGGTGCGTGTACCGCGACCTCACGGTCCACTTCATCCCGTAGGGGGGGTAACTTCCTGCGCAATCTGGAGGCGACGCAGTGGGAGCGACGAAAGAGGCAGTCCATCCATGGCACTCAGCCGGAGGGACCCTCCCCCAAACCTGAGAAGCCCTGCCAGAACAGTACTGCTGCTGAAGGTACGCTGGCGCCCCCATCTGGAGGGATGTGGGAAACCTTTTTGTCCAATTATGGCATTACATGAACATCTGTCCTTTGTGCTTGGATACCTTATTACCAACCTTTTAACAGGACCTGGTACCCATCTCTTACTATTTGTGCTCTTTCATGCTCCGTTTGTAGCTGAACTGCAAAGTTAAGCTGAACATCTGCCATGACTGATTGTAATGTTGCCATTAAATCGCTATTATGAAACGGAACAGAATGTCCCACGAGGGGAAATTCTCCTCTGCCGATCAAAGCTTTGGTCAAGCTGTCAATAGCTGGTTGCTAGGTAACTGTCAGAGTCCATATGTAAGTCAAGGACTAGTCAATGGAGCAGTTGGCCACTCTAGGCAGTGAGATCACAAGGCAGGAGAGGGTGGGATTTCTGGGATGGGGAAGTGGTTGGAGTTCTATGGGGGTGGAGTTAAGGGTGGGGGCTGCTTTTCTGGCCCAGTAAATGAAGCGTCACTGGCAGAGTTTGCGGGGGGGGGGGGGGTCACAGAGAAGCATAACAATGGTTGCTTGGCAGAGGGGCCAAGAGGGTGCCACTGGCATAGTAATGAGAAAGGAAAACATTGTGAGGACTGGGGTGGGGGGGGCGCAATCATCTGTCACACACACTCTCTTCGGCTCCATTCAGACCGGGAACTTTCCATTTCATAACCCTAATTACGGCAGTTCTGATAAACGCTGGGGCCATTAATCCTCCAAATGGGTTTAACAGCCTGTTACGGCTGCTCCTGCGATGCTCTGGGACCCATTATGAAACCTGTCTGTTTTGGGCCTTCGATCGCTGGCAGGCGTCTGGCGGTCGTAGGCAGCATGAACGTGGTGTGGTGACCTTTCTTGTGGTTAGGGGGCCAGTGGAGTGCGATGTCTGCTTGTGGAAACATCGCTACAAGCCAGCAACACACTGGGTTGCAGTTTTGGGGTCGGGGGTCCTACATGGAACCTGCAGAGTTGGTTTGGTTTGGGTGGAATATGGCCATGTTACAGATGTGGATTATTGTTTGGCCTTCAAAAAACAATGTAAATACATCAGAATATTGTTTCTGTGATCTGTCTCACTTGTATGTCACTTTGGACAAAATCGCCTGCCAAGTAAATGCAATATGAATCCAAAAATAACAGCAAGCAATTTACATGTTAAATGGATCAGTCCATGCCTTTAACTGTGCTTAATTTTATTGTGTGTGTGTGTGTGTGTGTGTGTGTGTGTGTGTGTGTGTGTACACGTGCGTGCACATGTTTGTGACACCAGACTGCAGTCAGCTGGAAGAAAACAGAAAGGCCGGTACCTCTGCTGTCGTCCTGGAGCAGCCTGAAGTTAAATGCGTGACTCATGATGAATTTGGTAAGACACAGGACATCTCCCTCCTCATCTCACCTGTGCCTTTCCTCCCTTCCCACGAAAGCTTTCATCCTTGGAGTTGAAACACACCTGAAAAGCTCGATTATGGGATGCCCAATGGGGCTCACTGGAGGAGTAGATAGCATCCAGTGTTTTAATTGATCAGATATGCGGTTTCCACAAGGTCTAGGAAATCAGAAGCAAAATGAAAACGCCTTCTGTAACGTGATTGATTAAGTGATCAGCCGATCACACCATAGTGCACATTCACTCATTCAGTTTTTTGAGGTGTTGGTGGGGGGGGCAGAAATGGGGCACTTGAGGAGTTCTTTCTTTCAGGCGAGACAGAGAAGCTGTCGAGACTGTTAGCTGTTTCTGTTGCTCTCAGATCCGTAGCAGGGTAGACAGCAAGGCAGCAAAGCTCAGCTCCCCTGCTGGGAGCCGTTTCGGGTAAGGGCTCCCTTTTCTGCCTCCCTTTCTCCCTGGCTTGGATGAAACGTTGGAGTAGGTGGTCTGAAATGCAAGTGTTCGGACGTCACGTGGAGCAGGCTCTGGTGCAGAGAGGGACTGGAAGAGAGGAGGACAAAAGGGGACTGAGGGAGACTGATTGCTAGAATATGAGGTGATGCTGCTAGTTACTCATTGGAGACCAAAGACTGGATAAGTGTTTTTTTTTTCCTTTGTACATTGAAGGTTTTTTTTAAAGACCACATTTCCAGATCCAGCTGTAATTGCTGTACGGTTTAGACTATGCAGAGAAACTGTCAACAATACTACCTGATCTTTGGAACATTTTGAGGGAATATACCGTAGATATGAGATTTTGTTTTCGGTGTCCTTACTTATGTATTTAGGACTGAGATTTGGCTGCCCTTATTGTGGTCTGTATCATGTAGAGAGAAGGTGCGTAGAGATGGGAGCTGTAGGTGTGTGTAGATCAGGAGTATGCAGATGTGGTTCTTGGAGTTGTGTAGCGTTACAGTTGCAAATGTCAGAGGCGATGGACTGTGGGTTCGTGTGCATGTGTGACTGTTCTCCTCTTGGCTCAGGTGGAGAGATTAAGCGGCAGGGCAGCGTGGTAGAGCAGCGCAGCACCCTCTCCAGTGACAGGAAGTTCATGCTGGACATGCTCTATGCCAAGGACCCCATTGGCTCCCTGACCATGCCGACAACAGAGGAAGAGAGTCCTACGGCAGACGAATCTGAGGCTGGAGATGGGGAGGGACCTGACTCTGAGAGGCGGGGTCTATCACATCGGCAGGCGGAGCTGGAGAGCTTGGAGGGCAGCATGCGGGTGGCCAAGGCACGGCTGGCGGAGGAGCAGCAGGTCCGGGCCGTGCGTCCGCAGTACAGCATCGACGCGGAGACCAACACACTCAGCCTGGAGACCACCCTGATGACGCCGCTGTCTCGGGGTAGCCAGGGCGGCTGGGATCGTCTGCAGCCTTCCAACAGGCAGCTGCGCATCAAAGACCTGGACTTCTCCGACCTCCATGAAGAAGAGGACATCGACGTACTGGATGTCGATTCTTTTGACGCTGGTGTGCCTAATGGGGTGCCACCACCCCCACCACCCTTAGCTGGCTTGGGGTCTCCTCCGCCACCGCCCCCCCCACCTCCCCCAGGGGTCCCAGGTCTGGGCTCCCCTCCTCCACCTCCTCCCCCACCTGGCACCGGTCTCCCTGGCCTACCTCCGCCACCCCCCCCCCCCCCCCATCCCCCCCCCCCCCCCACAACGGGGGGCGGCCCCCCGGTGGCGAAGTAGAGGGAAAAAGTGCAACGGATCTGGGCAGGGCGAAAGCAGGCGGGGAGCCCCACC
>JAODKC010000009.1:10610295-10652099 GCA_026777985.1 Mormyrops attenuatus
CCCCCCCCCCCCCCCCCCCCCCCCCCCCCCCCCCCCCCCCCCCCCCGGGGGTGTGCTGGAAGCTAAGGAATTTTCACAGTATATATATCTACTATTGTTACATACTTTTATTATTTTTTTGCACAAGAACAAATGGGTTAGTATATGCGTGTGTGTGTGGGAGAGGGGTCCTGTGGTTTGTGGAGGGTGGTTTGGAGGTGGTATAAGCTGCCCCCCCCCCCCCCTTAGGTTATGTTTTAAATGGGATGAAATTGGGATACCTCTGTGAGGCTCTCGAGAGGAGGTTACGATGATATGGAGACTTAAGAATTCTGAATTAAGGGTTGTACGCTTTTTGGCGTTTGTCGTTGTATATTATTGTTTAATTTATTGCTGGGCCATTTCTCTTGTTAGTGAATGCGCATTTGAATCTTATTTTATAGTCTTTGTTGTCAGGGAGACGTTTAAAGACGTCCTCCAGATGGTTTGGTCCTCGCCACGACACACGGCACGGAGTCTACACAAGACGGGAAACAAATCCCTTTCAGTTAGGTCAGCAGTCGGTTATCTGATGAACTTAGTTTGTTCTCCCTAGTTTTTAACTGTTTCCCCCTTGTACTTAAACAACAGATTGTATGCTCAAAGGTTAAGCAAGCAAATGTCTTAACTTGGCGTTTTAATTGCGCTGACAATGTAAGCAAAATAAAATTTTCATACCGTCTAACATCGGTTAAACATTCATATTGAGGATATTACGGTTTTGCACTGCAAGGTTAGGGTGTAGTTACATAATTCTGTATCAGTTTCGTATTGTGTGTGAGACATACAAAAATACACGGCATTCACTTTTTATGTTCTTCCGGTGGTTTTACAATTAGGATTTATCCGAACTCTTCTGTTAATTATAACATACCAGCTTACCCTTTTAAAATGTATTAATGTAATCTTGTGTCATATGACCCAATAACATGTTGGCATCTGAAAATAAAACATTTTAATTGTTGTGAAGTCTGACTTGTGTCGTTACTCCAACCATAGACTCATTGTCGGGTTATTCGGGGTCGTTAAATGATGACTAATGCATTTCGTCCGTGGTCACGACCGGACCATAATGTTGCCCGTTCTTCGCCGTCCACATGGGGGAGTGGTTGCATTTCATATGCTCGATTTAGTACTCTTCAATTACCGCCAAGGTTCATGAAAATCCCTTACTTTTCTCAGTATACTGCACCTTCTTAAAAGTTTTTATTTTCCCAAACTCACTTCATAGCCTACTTTTGTGCCCATATTTAACGTAGGCCTAGAATATATAGCAGGCCTAAATTTATTAACGAATATTACGCTATATATAGTAATCAGACAGCAAAACCATTTAAACAAATGCTAACTTTTCCCCCCAGAACTGGTTCTATGCTATATATTTGTCTATAGCTCGCTGGTGTTATTGTACGAAATATACTCGTATTTCAACTCAAATCTTTTTTTTTTTTCGTCAATTTTAAAGTAATTGCATTTTTTGATCAATTATAAAATCACAATCGGTGAAAATACCTTCGAATTGAATTTTCGCAGAAATCAAGAATATTACGCCGGCGTGTAGAATCGCTGCAGAGAAACTGCGTTCCTTGCGGTCGAAGTTAAAGCGGTGCCTGTGAGACGCCTTGCCTCTTTAAAATGATATTTTTTGCGGCTTGTGTCACGTGTTGAGATACGCCAGAGCCGTACCTCTGCTGGAAGCGGACGCGAAGGTGTTGGCACTGTGAGCCGGCTGCTGGGCACGCACCGTCCCTATGTCCCTTCGGACGTATATATATAAGAGAGGGCGACATGACAGCCCGATGAGGACACGCTGAAGATGCTCTTTGTCACTCCGCTCCTGTTTGTGACGGCCGCCGGGGTAGCTGCAGCTGACCTTTACGGAACTGAAGCGTCCGTTCGTCCGGAGCCGGCTGTCAGCGCTGCCCCGCCGGCCACCCTCGCAGCGTCCCCTGCAGCTTCTCCTTACCCTCCCGAAGAGTATGCCGAGGCTGGCATCGCTTTAGCCAGATCCGCCGATGCGCACGACCCCGTCGCGACCACTGACAGCGGCGATGCGTCTCACCACGGAGGGGGCTATAAGATTGTGCAATGGGAATGGAGCTATGTCCAGACACCTTATATCATTGCAATTTGGATTCTGGTGGCAAGTGTTGCAAAAATACGTGAGTGCTTATTTTTTTTCCATTTTTAGGAAAAAGTTTCATGTCTTAAAGCCTGTAGGAGCGTACGTGTGCTTTCCAAAATGCCAGATTGTTCGATGACAAAGGAAAGCATTATATCAAAATCTGAAATCTTACTAAAAACCGGTGAAGTTGCACCGTTTAAGTTACATTTACCCACCACAGATAGGCAAAATGCCATTATATTCTCCCGCGTTTCCCCCACAGTTTAATCCCTGGAGACCTGAAGGTGGCCAAAAATAAATACCAATTGTTTTTTGATTGCTTATTGCCATAGACATTCAAATCCTGTATTTTGCAGGATTATATTATAAAATATCTTATATTATAAAGTTTGCCTGCAAACATTTTTAATGGGACATTACAGGTTGTGCAGTCACAAGTAATGACTGCGCTCATATAGTCTCTAGTTTAGGGGCCAGCTGACACTGGGATCGCACCTGTATTCTTACCGTGGGAGTGGTAATCATTTTTTGTCATGGTCTGTTTTCCTGTGCACTTGTCAAAAGCTCGGCAGCTTATCCGAATCTGAGCTGCCAAAGCATTTTGTTTTTGATTTTTCCCCCTTTCTTGTTATGACCGACAGCTTGATGCCGGTATTTTTATTGGATTTGCGGTTTACCAGGGCCCCGCTGTTACTTTGTGTGGAGCTGCTAGGGCGTAAAACTCCTTAGATGGGATAAAAAAAAAGTCCTTAAGGTAAACCCAACTTTTCCCGTAGTGCCATTTCTACGCGGCGGTCTTTACAAGCAGCTGTACTATTATTATAAAAAGAAATTCTGAGCTGGGATTATGCTGGGTCTGAAGCACCCAGTCCCAAATATTAAAAGCCGAACTAAATTAATCTAAGCCACTGTTACACAAATACCAACCTGAAATCCAGAACTTTAAGGACTAATGATACATTCTCAGTTTCTTCAGTTAACGTTTTCTTTGCAAATTAATAACTATTACCGCTGTATGATTTCAGATGAGCTGCTCCATGTTAATCACGTGTCTTTAGGGCACTACAGACGTACAGCCACCAGGGTCTTCAGCTGCTTGTTCCCATTCATGAGTTGTACCAAAAGCGTTGGTTTAGTTTCAACATTGGTAGGGACCAAAGTAGCCTCCAAACAAACGCTGTACTCCTACCACCATACCCAGCTTTCTCTAGCTGTGAATTACCTGCTGTTTTGATGTGGCATGTTGTCATGATGAAGCCATAGTGGGTGATGATTTACTGTAAGTATGTGTTTATGTATGTATCTCAGTCGCCGTTCACCCCTTTATCCACAGCACATTTTCTTGCCCTTTCCTCTCTTTAATCACCATTATCACAATGTGCAATTTTTGGCTTAACAAGGGTCATGATCTGTGGCACAGTTGGAATTTTTTTTGTACTTTCGCCACGTTCAATGTGAATGTATGAGCGAGTGCAGTGAGTAGACAGGACCTCCTCCTGGCTTCCTCCCCAGTCATGACGCCTCAGCCACAACTTCCCCTTTCCCCCAGTCCTCTTCCTCTCAGTTACAGAGTCTTTCTAGCAGACTTCTCTTCCTTTACATGTATAACTGAAAACTGATTCTTGGCATGAATGATAACAATTTGCCTACGTTTCCAGAGCAGATACTTAAATAAGACTGGGAGTGCTTTTTAGATAATAATGTGCTAAAATGACTTGTATGCATTATGCTAATAAGACTTGTACTTAAAGCACCCATGTATAATGCACTATAAATACCTTCATAATGCATTATAATACTATAATGCTGACCATTATAATGCTTAAGCAAGGTATATATAGTTTATTATAGAAGAGAGCTTCATAGAGCATTCGTAATGCATAATACACTTGGCTATAATGTGTTATACCTTTATAAAATAGTTATATCATTGTTTATAATACTTTATGAATGTGTTATTATACATTATGAAGGTATCTATAATGCATTATGATGACTGCTTTAAGTAAAGTGTTACCAGCATGTATTACTGTTAATAATAATATTTCCACTATTTTGTTACTTTTTTACGCAGGGCTTTTATGATTATATATTATTGACATTCAGACCCCATTTACAAGAACAGAAGAAGAATGGTCCTTCTCAGATTTGTTGCAGTGGCCCCTGTGGTCTCCCTGAGGTCTGTCTCCGCACTATTTCCACACTGGAGTTGTCACGTGTTCTTAGCTCACTGGTGCAGACCTCCTGACAGTGTGTGGGCTTGCAGTGGAGCCAGCTCATCACCTGAGCTCAGGAGCACACCCACACACACCTCCCTCAGCTCGTTCGCGTTCCACTCCTGTTCTCCTGCCTCCCCTTTATTTGCAGCTCAGTGACGTCCCCCCCCACCCCCTTCGCCCCTAATCCCTGAGAGATGGTGACCCTGTATGTGTGACACAGTGTCATTGGCGCCTGAGCTGCAGAGTTTCGGTAAACATGTAAACAGGCTATGGTGTAATGAAGCAACTGCCATTTACTCTTATTCATGATTAAATGTTTTACAAACTGTGAATATTTTAATTTTATGGGCATTTTTCTCCAAGAACACTACATGACTGCCTTTGTTTCTGGTGTAAGGAATTCGTTTTCAGTATTTCTAGTAATTCCCCTTTGGGTGTTTCTTTGAAAAATGACTGTACTTGACTGTAAAATGGTAAAAATGCTCTATGCTGAACCAATTTTGATGGTCGGAGGATCTTTTGGTTAGAACGATGGGCGGTCATCATTGATGTAGGGGTGAAAACTTTGAGCCAGTCCTGCAGCTGTCTGACTGCATTATAGAAAGTTCTTCTCCTCTGTCGGATTTTTCTTTAGACAGGAGGATGCAGTAGTGGAGGTGTAAATAAACTGCAGTGAGGCTGTTGTTGTGGTAATGATTTCTCATGAAAGGCACCCATGATATGCCTAAGGATGAATTTTGAGGTGGCGACACAGGATTTGAACAATCAAAAGTGATGCTTTAACGTTTTTTTCCTCATAAGTTCTTTGCGGTTCAAATAATGGATATGATATCCTGAGTGCATATATTCACCTGTTTGTTTTGTCAAGACGTCCAGCGATTAGCCAGCACAGCCAGGATACTGATGTTTATTCAGTCAGTCAGAGAATTGTAATTTTATAATTTATGCGTATGTGTCTCTGGACAATAATCTCTCGTGTGACAGGTGGCTGTCCATGTGGCAGGTAGTGTTGTGATCCCCCCTCCGCCTACATTGCAGGGGCCCTGAGATAGCGACTCTCCCCGCCAGGCCCACTCCACCCTCTTCATTTTTCCAGCATTTCTGTTGTGCAACGAAGTCGGCATTGACCAGAGCAGACAAAGTGTGGCAATAATCGTTTGTCATTCACAGCACCCTGATCACCATGGCGCCTGCACGGGTTGTAAAATCCACTTAGGACACACTGAAGCAGGAAAAGTACAGACCAGTTAACACTTTTTTTTAAAATATATGCACACTGTTAGTTGCCAGCATCCAGAAGACAAATCCCTTTTCATTTCTGGAATGGATCGTTAACGCCGACCAAAGTGTTATGACAGCCATCTTTAGTCCCCACTCAGTGTAGTCTCCTAGATCTATTAGGCTCTGCCATTCTTGGCGCTAGAACTGGGTGTGCCACCAGTGGGTTTTTAGGCCAAGAAGCGGGCTGGTACTCTGCCTTTCGGGACAGGTGATTGGGCAGGAAGAGTGCCATGTGATAGTGTTCTGCTGTGCTGCCTGGCAACGTCTGTGCATTACTTCCTGTTTATGCTCTTCTCTGTGAGCAGTTGGTGCAGTACCACAAGTGGACAGTAAACATCCTTTTTTTAAATGATACAAGTGGTCATATGATCCCACAAAGTTGCATCCTTGATAATATTTCCAGTTGGTATGTCCATCACCATTCTGTGCCAGCTGCTTCTTACCTTAACGCTCACACCGATTTAAATGTTGCACCAAGTGACAGTGATAAAAATTGGTGCGGGCATGGATCTGTGACGTTAGAGAAGATAACTGCATCTGGTGCAGAAGGGGGAGAGGGCGCATTGGCGGCATGCAGGACATAGTGCTGAAGTAGATTCAAATTAAAGCTATTATGATAAGCTGGGCAGCTACGTGGTTCAGTTGCTGAAAGGTATCGTCTGGGTTACTTTGATGATTTGTAATGACTGTCCCCTTTCAACCCCCCACCAACAGTGTTCCACTTCTCCCAGCGTGTCACCACTGTCGTTCCTGAAAGCTGCTTGCTCATCCTTCTGGGCCTGGTTCTGGGCGGAGTTGTGCTCATCGCAAGCAAGAAGCAGCTGTACCAGCTGGACCCTGGTCTGTTCTTCCTCTTCCTGTTGCCCACCATCGTCGGGGATGCTGGCTACTTCATGCCCAGCCGGCTCTTCTTCGACAACTTGGGCACCATCCTGGTGTATGCTGTGGTGGGCACCCTCTGGAACGCTTTTTGCACGGGGTTCTCCCTCTATGGCATGAAGCTGGCTGGTATTATCGGTGAGTCATGCAGGGGATGGGCGGGGCAATGGCACCCCCTGGGGAGTGAGGCAGCCCAAATGAGCTGTTGTGTGTGCTGGAAAAAATAGAGCCACTGTGGATGTTGCACCTTAAATGGCATCTCATCATTGCCAGAAGGGTAGCACTCTCTCTCCCTCTCTGACATTCTCTGACAGATGAAAAGGTGGAGGGTGGCATGATGGAGTTCCTGCTGTTTGGTGCACTCATCTCAGCGGTGGACCCCGTGGCAGTCCTGGCCGTGTTCGAGGAGGTCCACGTCAATGAGACGCTCTTCATTATCGTTTTCGGAGAGTCTCTGCTCAACGATGCCGTCACTGTGGTGAGTCCATGCCTCCATCCTTTGCCCCAGCATATCCGATCGCACCTCCCTGTTCTGATGCCAGGTATCAGGAGAATTCCCTTCAACCCCATCCTGGGCTCCGCCCTGGTTCGACTGAAGACATTGGTCGTAGACTGGCTTCCTGCACACTCTCCTTCGAGCCCCGTGACGGAAAGCACAGGGGACTGTATTGGCAGTGCCAGCCGTCAGCCCACACACCCTCCGTGAGTGGCGATGACTAACTTTGCCAGCATCGCCTGCCGCCGTCGAGAGACGCCGCAGCGCCACGTGGCTCTCTGCCTTAAAGAAAGCCGAAACACAAGCTTCCAAACCAGGCCTGCAACACGGGCGTCTGTAACATGCCTCAGTCGTGCTGGGCTGCAGGCAGATCCATACAGAGCCTGTGATTGCAGAGTGTAACTTAAATAGCTTCAGCGATGCACCCAGCTGTGTAAATCGCTTGGGGTGACAACTTCCGCAGCACAGCCGCGCAGTCTCGCAGCCCATGCGGTCATCCTCTTCCTTGTGCTGCACGGCTGCCTCTACTGGCCTTAATGGCCCCCAGAGCCGTCAATGCAAAGCTGAATTAAATCACAGCAACAAGGTCCTTTTGTTCTCCCGACCTCTCATAAGTCAGGCATTATCTGCAGGCCGAAACGTGATCTTGCCATTCTCATGGCCACAGCCGTCTACCTCATCAGGAACATACCAAGCGTGTCAGCCTGAGAGAAGTTTGTTGGTTACACACCAGCATGTCTCCAGCCCCAGTGAACTTCCCTGAACCTTTCCTTATCATTCTTCCTTTCACTGCTCCCTGCGCACCAAGAAACTGGGATTAACGGTAAACTTTGGACCCTCCTGGGTTCCGAGGGCCCTTTTAACAGGATTAATCAGAATACAAGTACAGAAATCCTCAGATTTCACCAGCTTCACTTAGCTTATCGTATCAGTTTCTGCCGTGTCGATTTACTCCCACCCCATTTTGAGTTATGATTCTCTTTCACTTCCAGGCTGGCAGCAGCTTTGAGACACAAGTGAGGCCTCTAGGGGGTGCTGTGTGAAAACCAAGACCCAGGTTATTTCATGGGTGTAAATGACTAGGAATTGAAGTGGCCTGTCAGCTGACAGTGAAGCTAGGCCCTCGCCAAAGAGATAACCCAAAAGCTTTCTGAGGTGATTTGCAAGGGAGCTGGACCTGCCGGACCGGTACTCAATATGTGACAGTCATACCCAGACATTTTAATGCTGCATATTACTAATTTCTCATTTTCAAAATGAGAGAAAACTGGATGTACGTGTATATAGGAGTTAGTGCAGTTAGACAGCGTGCAAGTTAGAGTCGCCCTTGTACTGAGCTTACTCAGCAGAAACATGTCACGCACAGACAAAGAGATGAACACACTTGCAGCTACTGCTGGATTCCACGTGGTTTGTGCCATGAGGCTACATCCATGCATTCCGTGTAATGCTATGTTTGCTTGTTTAAGGTCTGCGACAGTCATTCAAAGCTCAAATGAGTGTTTCCGTTAAAAGACCATGTGCACAGCTTGATTTGTTTTTTTCAGTGGTTAAGTTAAGTCACGTCAGGAAATGATTGTCTTTAGCATTGGTTTTCTCTCAAGTAACACAGGATATCAGTAGTTACGTGTTCAACCCTAATCCGCCTGAAGAGACGACATAAATAAACCTAAATGTCCTAAAAACATTTTTGGTTGGGCTTGACTGATATATTGGTTGGCTAATATTTAGCCAATATTTAGGTATTTAAATGTATCTGCATCGAACTGTACTTCCTGCATAATAAGTTATGCTTCAGTCTTGGGTTGAACCATCATGGAATGATTGTGTAGTTATGTACAGTAATGACCAAGAGAAATTTATTTTGCCGTGAGTTTATCTTACAGCCGTTAAGCGTACGCAAATTGAGAGTTGGATAACCTGCCTCGGACGTAGATTTTGCCAAAATTACAAAACACAGACTCACATCTAACGAAATGTACAAATTGCAGGTGATATACAAACATTTCTACACTGAATCAAAAAGAGTAACAGAAGTAACCCAGTGAACCCAAAAACAGGCATCCAAGGAAACACTCGTTTCACCGAAAAAAGTTGCCGTTTCTTTAAATTTTGGCCAGATAAAATTGGCTGATATGTTCAGTTACTGTGATTTTTAGCACCTTAAAATCAGCACTGGTATCATAGGCAAAATTTTCACATCAGTCAGACCCTACTTTTTCCAAGGGACATGACAGAAGCTAAAGAATCCAGCGCTACCAACTCGGCGCTTACAGCCGACAGGAAGCGACTGCATGGGGATTTTTCAGTTTTATATATGGATTTGTCTCCCTTTGATTAAGACACCGCACTCAATTAGACAGTGAAATTAACTGTCTCTCCTCTTGAGGAGCCCCTTTGTCTTTTAGATCAAAAGCCTCATCTCTACAGTATGTGCTCACAGAGGATGAGTGTTCTCATTTCATGCAGTGTCTGGCCGAGGGTAAATCTGCAGGGTTCCTGATTAATGGAACAGTTTGGATTGGATTTACAACCCCTCATCTTTTGGTTTGGCAAACCTAGAGAGTGTCTGTGGATTTTTTTATTCCTGCAGGATGTCTGAACCACCTGGTTCCACTGTATATTATCTTGATAGATCTAGTGATGGCTTTATCACCCGCTGGTCTGTGGCCCAGGGGCGGGCTACAAGCGACCCCTATTGGAATTGTGGCAGGGAAACGTGGTCTGGTTATTAATGGATGCAAACCCAGTGGCTGCCCCGGAAAATTTGTGAAATATCCTAACGGCGAAATTTACGGAAGGGGACAAGTCGGCTGCTGATGTGACAGATGATGATTAGCCGGACCGTGTGGGTGGAAAGGCTGAGAAACCCTGACCTTTGTTGCTTTCCATTTGAACTTGGAAGTTGGAATTACCTCCAACTGTCTGTGGACATGTGGCTATGGTGCTTGTATGTGCAAAATACCATGTGATGTGTTGTTATCAACTGGTACTACTAACAATGGCTAACAATGAACCTGGCTAGAACTGGGGCCTGTTTAAGAAAGGAGGATTTCTTGCTTAACCGGATAACTTGTTGGATTTAAGGTAGTCTGGGCTAAACGTAAGCAAAGATAATGGCCATTTAAACTACAGTACCTTAAATCTGACAAGTTATCTGGCTGAGGAAGAAATCCTGTTTTTTGATACAGGTCCTTGGTATTGCTAAATGGTTTTACAATTTGTTGTACTGGAATGCGGTTAACTTGGGTGTGGCGTCATTCCCAGCTTCAACTTCCAACCTCTGAGGTAAATGGAACGCAGCAGTAATGTAACTCCTAAACCCACAACTGGAAAGCCTCCCGGAGTCCAGATCAAAAGTTTAATTGCTTTTTTTGTGTAATTGTTTATGTGTACGTTATAGAGTGGTGTGTAGCTCAGTGCCTGTATTTGGAAGGTCGCGGGTTCAAATTCTCTGGCTGGCTGAGCTAAATCCCCAAATTAATCCAAACGAGACCCGAATGATTTGTTTAGCTCAGATGTTTTAAGTAACTTTTGTTAAGCGGACCTTCAGACAGAAGTTTCTGGTATCTTAAGAACCTAGCAACTCTCCTGGCACCCATTCAGAAATGTTCAGGGTTAACTGAAGAGTCCTTGGCCAGTACAAAGCCAATAAAATGAGTAAGAACAAATCACACTTCAGGACAAGAAAATAATTTAGAGACAGTACTATCACTGGTAAGAATGTTACCATAAGTGTGTTTTACTATCAATTATGTGCTGCATCATGTGGAAAATGTCTCCATACTGTTAGCAGATAACTTGTGGACTCACCTAGATACCAGGGAAAGGTGAAATGAAAATGGATTTTGTTCTGCAGGTGCTGTACAAGGTTTTCATCTCCTTTGTGGAGGTAGGACCTGGGAATGTGCAGACAGCTGATTATTTTAAAGGAGTGGGTAAGTGACATGAGGCACAACTGTCGTGCTCCGAAAGGCTCCTGAAGGCCTCAAAGACGTTGTCGTTCTGATAAATAATGTGTCACATTTCTAGCTTTTCAGGAAACATTTTGTGTTAGTCCAAAGAAAGCCAACAAATTTAACTTTAAAAGTTAACTATTGAATAGGGTCCCAGGTGAGAGAGGTTTTTTGTGGGGCAGATGTGGCTTGCATGAACATGTCACTACTATGTAACAGTTCCTCTGTAGTCCAGATGAGGACACAGCTGTGCTCACTGGACCCGCAAAAGGTGATGGAGGATGCTGGTATGTCGTCATTTGAGTGATTATTTTCCTCTCTTCCTGGTGTTGCTCCCCCTGCTGGACCGGACCTGGTACTGCAGCCTCTTTCCTCATTGTCAATGTCGGGGGCACCCTGGTGGGCCTCATCTTTGCCGTGTTGCTGGCCTTCGTCACACGCTTCACCAAGCGGGTGCGCATCATCGAGCCGCTCTTCATCTTCCTGCTGGTGTACCTGGCCTACCTGACTGCTGAGCTCTTCTCCCTTTCCGCCATACTGTCGTGAGTAGCCACGGTGCTCCTTGCTGGTGGGAGGGGCCATGAAAGGTACGAGATATGAGGACTAACAAACAGCACAGATGCCTAGTAGCAGAAGCAGTAGATAGCAGGTATATAAGGATGAAAGAGAACCAGGAATAGGAAAGCGGTAGAAGATGGATGGATGGATGGAATAGGAAGAGGTCTGTTATTGTATCCTCAAGGAGGCTACTTAAAGAAAAAAACACTGATTAAAAATAATAAAAAAAAAGATTTTAAGCTGTTTAAGGAGCTTTACATATCTGTAGCCAACATAACCTCTTCCAATAAAGAGTTATTTGATTATAGCTAAATGAACCAGTGTACTACAGGAAGCATGCAATCTACTCTCATACAGTTGTTATAGAATTTCTCAAACAGCATGGCTGAATATTTGGAGTAATATAAACACCAGGGTATGATTTGAACCGACAAACCCGGTGCCCGTGGGGCAACAGTGCTGTACACTGAGCCATCCAGCTCAATAACCAGGCGATTCTATGGCTGCAGTGAGCCCACAAGCTGCTCCGGAGCTGTTCGACGCCGAGTCATGAGAGAAAAACCATCTGTTTCCAAAAAGCCCCAAGCAGGCAGCCAGGAAAAGCTAAACCCCTCGCTTCTGTTAGCGCCATAAAGCGCTGCTCCAATGGTGCCTGAACAAGGACGTTGTTATGTCTTTACGACGTGCCTTCATGAGTGGGATCTGCTGTTTCTTACTAGTCGGCGCGAGAATATTTTTGTAGATGCTGAGGCTGTGCTTGGGAGGAAAATGAAATATCGTTGCAGCCGCCCACATTCTGCAACAGCCAAATGCTGTATCGATCTCCCAGCATCTTCTTGCGTTTCATCAGTTTAGTTGAACATGATATTGTGGCATGTCTGAAGATAAAAGCATTTGAGCATGAACAATATTATTTATGTACGCACACGTCTGTGTGTATACAAACATATTATGTGCGTCTGACAGTGTGGATCTGGTATTGCTTATGTTATGTGCTGCTTGTATTTTCCACATTTTATGAACCAAAAGCAAGATTCATCTAGCATTTATTGCATATTGTCAAGCAAAATGGTGAAGATATTAAATTCAGTATTGTTTACATGTGACATTCCTCTGTGTATTATCTGAAGAAAATTGAACAGGAGTGCCTCCTTCTGGTCATTCCGTGTAACAGTCATCAGGTAGACGCAAAATCTTTGTTATACACATTAGCAAATGATACCTAATGCCTGAAGCATTACGGGATTTAGACAAAAAAAGTGTCACATCTGGTGTTATTACTTGTGTTTTTTGCCTTCGGTCCAGAAGTTAAATTTCTGAGCATGTGTGCCGTAGCCATAATATACAAATCTATTGACCTGCCTGTATTTAGCTTAGCATGGATTTGTCAGTTTTGTACGATATGATAATTTGTCCTTATCTGTGCTTACACTGCCCAGTACCAGTTAGATAATTGTGTCAGTGGCTATCTGCACCCACCTGTGTCCATGCATCTAGCCATCACACCCTTTTTCTACTTCTTCTCCATTTGAGTGTCACGTCGCACGATTAGGTTTATGTCCAGCTTATAATATGGAGCTTACTCTTTCTCCATTCAGTGCGTCATGTCTGGGATCATAACAGATAAGGCTGGTAGCTGTGTTTGTTCTCCATGTAAATATGTGTAATCTGAAAATATGCTTATCCTTCAGGTGCTGGGTGTAAATATTGTTATCTAATTTATGAAATGAACGTGATAATGATGTAATGATAATACCAAAAAATAGAACTACGTAGGAGGACAAATTTTTATACCTTCATATTGGGAATAGGGCTAACATGCTACATTACGTACAGACTGAATGGTAGCTTTTGACATAATAATTCCAGAGGTGTCTGTGACATTCGATTTTTGCATGTTGATTTTGTTTACTTTCGGACCAACTTCTGTTTGGCAGGATGACTTTTTGCGGCATAGGGTGTAACAAATATGTGGAGGCCAACATTTCCCAGAAGTCTCGGACCACCGTCAAGTACACGATGAAGACCCTGGCAAGCATCGCAGAGACCATCATCTTCATCTTCCTGGGCATCTCCGCAGTGGACAAGTCAAAGTGGGCCTGGGATACAGGCCTGATATCCTGCACACTCATCTTCATCTTTGTCTTCAGGGCCTTAGGTTGGTAGTATGATTGTACCTTCATTTGCATTAAAATATTAATCTTTAGGTAAATGGTCTGCAGGGGTTTATTAACTTTAGCTCAGTTCTGGAGCTTTCAGTAATACTTTTATGTTTTTAAATTTATAATTAGGATAATATTTTTAAAGTGAGAGAAAGTTACATTTCAAACATTGACCCAGTTCACCAATAAACACCCTATTCGGGTTAGGGTTAGGTTTAGGGTTAGGGTTAGGTTTAGTGGGTCCCTAGAACATGTTTATGGCAGCAATGGGCATAAAGCTGAACTGGACCAGATGCCAGACCACTGCACAAACAATCACACACTACAGGTAATTTAGAGAGGCCATTTAGCATAACTGCATGTCTTGGCACTGTGGGAGGAAACTAAGTTGGGGATATGGAAGCTTCACACAAACGTTGGAAAGGTTTCAAAAATAGAAAGGTTTCAGGCTTGGAGGTGTTACCTGTCCTATCTGTCCTGCTGTTTTTGTAGGTGTCATTGGGCAAACCTGGGTGCTGAACTGGTTTCGGCTGGTCCCACTGGATAGGATCGACCAAGTGGTGATGTCGTACGGCGGCCTGAGGGGCGCTGTTGCATTTGCACTGGTGGTGCTGCTGGACGGCCATAAGGTGAAGGCCAAGGATTACTTTGTTGCCACGACGATTGTGGTGATTTTTTTCACGGTGATGTTCCAGGTAGGAACTTCCACATTTTATTCATCTTGTATACTATGGAGAAGCTTACGTGACCGGCCAGGACTTGTGCGAGCCTGAGTGACTCATCAATTATATTTCTGTGTGCTAGTGAGTTAGGCCTATACAGTGGAGTTACACATGTATGGAATGGAGTGAACTTAAAGGTTATGTGACTCATGTCCATTTGGGATTAGTCATTGTGTTGATTGTTCTTTCTGCAAGCAGATGGTCAGGCCTTCAGCTGGACCCAGTCTGGTGAAAAGCTCTGTAATCAGCTTGTTTAGTTCCGTCCCGCTATTGTCTCTGCTCTGCGGTGACTCTGAGATATGTCAAACTGGCAGCAGCGATGACCTCTGACGCTTAGGCTGTAATTATGGAAAATGGAAGAAATGGGGGGTGGCGGGCAGAGGAACAGGGGAGAGTGAGTTCACAGTGCATGACACAAGCCCCCTTTGCACTTGATGTCTACACGGTAGGCAGGTGGGTGATTGTGTCGCTCACATAGGGAGAATAGAGACTGGGTTCTTGAGATAAATGAGGGGGGTCTGTAACCTATTCACAGTGAGTGCTGTTATAGAGGTCAGTATTCTTTACCCAAAAACACTGTGAGTGTCTTTTAGCCTCTCTACATAAACTTGATGCTGCAGTGTTCTAATCTTCTGTCTCATCTGTTCATATCATTGGAGCCCCTGCTGTCAGCTGAATCGCAGATGTTCAGCCTTGGTCTGGAAAACTGAATGAAAAGTTTACATAAATTAGTGGAAATCACTGGCTGTAAAATGGCTGAGCAGGCCATGCTGTTCTTGTTGGGGTTTTCAGATGTTTAGCCTGCTGAAACCAATAAATATACATATATTTTTTCTGAAAGCAGGTTAGAAATATCCTGCCTTGTTGTTATATGTTTGCAGTTTGCATCATTTTTACCAGGAGCACATCTGCATTGTGTTTGAAATTATTTTGTTCCCCATTTGATTTGTATAATGGATACCACGGTAAGTTATTTAACTCGCTTGTATCTGTGTTTATCTGATGATCAAAGACATCAGTGGGCATGGTCACGCACACAAGTGACCGCTGTTAGCCTGAGAGCAGGCCGGGTATCTAACGCTTCTCTGGCACCCAGGGTCTGACCATCAAGCCGCTGGTCAGGTGGTTGAAAGTTCCCCGCAGCACCAACAGCAAGCCCACCATCAACGAGGAGATCCACGAGAGGGTGAGTGCCATGGAAAGCTAGGCCGCTTTCCTGTCTCTGCTGTCCAGTGTTTCTGTCAATAACCCCATTGCCATCCAAAACCAATCTTCCACAAGCTAGTGCTCACCAGGGTTTAAGGCCATTTTGATACTGTACATCGTCAATCAGTGGGTAATTACATTGGCTTTACCAGGATGCCATTCTGGGGTGAACATTTTGGTATGTGAGGTGGTCACCTGTGTCTGAACTGTGTCAGAGGTCTTGAGGGGTCCCTGGGTGAACACCAGTGTCTGAATTATCTCAGAGGCCTTGGTGGATGTTGCTGGTAACAGCTGTCGACTGTGTTGGGTGCACAGATGATCCATTTGGGTTAGGTGTCTACCTGTAGCTGCACCCCTGGGTTACTTTTCATGTTAATACTAATATACTATTAATACTCTGATTCTTGTATGTCAATAAATATTTAAAGATACATGAATGTTTCAGCTTTGGCAAGTGGTTTAATGAGTTACACTGTGTATATAGTGTAGTGTAATTAACCATCCGCTCTTAATACGTATTAGTCAGTCACTACGTGTGCGATTACTCAGGGGTTTGGGTAAAACAAGGCTGGAAATGGTGACCTTGCTGAGGAGATTTCTATAGAATGCCAAGTGTATTTTTAGACACTGGCAGCCAGCTACGTGAAGAAGACAGTGTCACTCCTGTCCAAGTCATATAAATAAATCACCAAGGCTGAGGGGCTAGCTGGCTATTTGCCTCCAAGTCAGACCCATCCCTGCGGCGGCTGCTGTGGAAGTTACCGAGGGCCTGTAGCTGTCTCGCTGCGGCCTCAGAATGCCTCCCGTCCACTTGCAGTCAATCTGTCTGAGCTGGGGAGGGGGGCCGGACTCAGCTGCCATCAATTCCTCCCTGATGACTTTAGGACCAGCAACCACCTGGCTAAACCGTAATTCTGAGATCAATGGCCACAGCAAGGTGCCACCCATGCAAGGTACAAGGCAGTGACTCGTTATCTGTTTGACCCCCACAGGTAATCCCCCCTGTTGATGCCATCGTGTTGATGGCTCTGATGCCGCTGTTAGATAACAAAGGCCAAACTGGAAATGTTGCATAACATTAAGGCTGCAAACACATCTTATTGCTTTCACAAAGCTTTTGCAATCCCATAAACAGCCTAATATTCTCGCTCAGAAAGTCTGCTCTTGCGATGTCATTCCCTTTCATTGACCCAGTGTGCTCTCTCACAAAAGGCCTTTGACCACATCCTGGCTGCAGTGGAGGACATTGCTGGACTCAATGGCTATCACCACTGGAGAGACAAGTTGGTACCCCATGCTGTTTCATTAGCTGCTAATATTAGCTTTTTGCTTCTGCTAATGCTAACATATTGACTGCTCAGAATTACGTTTATTTTTTTGGGCTAATGCTAACTTATTGTTTGTGCTAATTCTGTTCTATTGCTGCCCACGCCCGACAGGAACTTACAAGCTTTTTTTTAACTCCCAGTGTTTGTGCAGAGGGTAGTTCTACAACGGTATCCCCATCTTTATGTGGTATATAGGTGGGAACAATTTGACAAGAACTACCTAAGTAAGCTGCTGATGCGGAAGTCTGTGTATCACAAGGGCGAGCTCTGGGAGGTATATCAGAAGATCAACATTCGGGACGCCATCAGTGTCATCGATCAGGTGCTGCCAACCCTTCCACTTCGGATGACATGCTGCACGATATCCTGCCATGGCATATCATACCGTGCCATCCTACAAATATGAAACCCACACAGTATTCAACAGTGTAATATAATGCCCACTAGGTGGTGCATTTTGCAAACACATTGCCAATTAATGACACATAGGAGCTCTGCTCAGCTTGCAAGTGCACATTGCTCAGGTTGCAGTTTCTAAACTAAAAACAACTGTTCATGTAGTATTGAGGTCTGCGATTCATGGCAGAAACCGAGTCTGCAGACCTTTGAATAGTTTAGAAAGGTTACAGATAAGAGTTTCTTTACTCTTTTACATGCAGACATAGATGCCTTCTGCTGAGGTTCTGGCTTCTGCGTGTAGCAGAATTGCCGATACCATATCTAAGGGCTGAATGCGTGGCAGGATGCGAATAACTGTTAACTTTGGAGACGACAGATCGTGTCTCATTTAAGTTATCAGCGTTCCACAAAAAATCACTGCAAAACCACAGATTATGTTATGGGAATCTGGGTGTGTCATGGCCCAATACAGTGAGGGCTGATGGAATCGTTCAGCTAGGCCGGGCTTTGAAGCTTTGAAGGTGAAGGTGAGGTGCAGGTAGGAATAATGGAAATGGAGGGACATGGACACCCCCCCCAATAAATAAATAAATAAATAAGCGCATGTTCCTTATCTTTCATTATGAATCCATGCGTTACTGAGGCTAATTTGCTGTGCATGTGAAGCATAAGGATGAAACATGACTGTGGTCCTATATCAGACAAAATCATTTTACCATATACTGTAAATCAGTGATTTTTTAATGTTTTTTTTCGTGAAACTGTACCCTAAACAGTATTAGTCTTATTTTAAACAACTTTATTATTCTAAAATTATTTAAAAATCTTTCTTGCATCGCATCCTTTCACAATGCGACTTTGCAAGTGTGCCCATTGCAATGTCACGATGTACATTGCACCCCCCTGACATTGGGGCAAATTCAGCCCCCCCAGTGTTAAACTCCTTCTGACGCCACTCTGGGTGCAGGAATTACATGAATAGCAGAGTGTAGTATGGAAGTGTTTTGGCGACCGTAGGACATGGGAAGGCTCACTATTATGTCTGACTGGCAGGTAATCACCACTCCCTTACTCAGGCCTCCCTATGTAAACACTGTTCTAGGAAACCGAACAGGCTGTGTTCTTTTCCTTCACTCAGTTTTGTTCTCTCCAAAACTCCCTTTACTTTTCCCCCACTCCTTTCTCATTTTCTGTATTTCTATTATTTCTCATTTTAGATCGCTTCACTTTAAACAAACACACAAACAGCGGTATCCTGGACAGCAGTCGCTTACTCTCGTTTTTTGCCACGTTGGCCATGGCGAATTAGTGGCAGTGAGGGCGCAGGGTGTGAAAACGGTGCCCTGGGGCTGGGCACTGACCTCATCGGCAGCCTGGCACAAACCGACATCGTTAGCTGACGCGATATGGTCAAACTGGAGACTTAATGTTCTTAACGAAGTTAATAAAAGCACGATACAGGAAGTGACCTGTAGCAGCAGGGGCTTTTGGGCGTTAGTCTTTTTTTAACAATGTTGCTTTTTGATGAGTCTGGATCCTCGAAAAAATATTATTTCCTGCATCCTTGGGCAGCAGAGCTTTCCTGAGTTGGGGCTGACAGCTAATATTAGCACAGATAAAGTGCTTCGTAGACCGTACTTTCCACAGACCACCCAGCAAACTGCTGTTAGGAAGGAAGTGTGGAAAAAGTTCTTTCTCGACAGAAAGTAGGAATAAAGCATTAAATTCAGCAGAAAAATGGATAAAAATAAAACGATTAACTGGTCAAGGTGAACTTTAGCACAGATACATTTCATTTGTGTCAGAAATCCTGTGAAACACCAATTGTAATAGAGAATACATCTTGACATGGTGAAATTGAACACGTCTAGTCCCAGACTTAAGTTGTCATCTGCTCTACCCTCCCTCCTCATGTGTCTTTGAGTCTGTTGTTTGCCTTGGACTTGGTAAGGCTCGTTGTATAACCGTCTTCACTTTCCAAATGTTTTCTTTATCTTATTACCGCAGCACCTGTGAGCCGTTCCAAAAATATATATATCGAAGTCCAAGCCAACATTCTTGCAGAGCTGGAAGACAATGCTGAATTATGCCCCTGGTATATTCAAGCAAATACTGGAATTCTAGGAAAACATCCCTGAAAGATAACGGGTAGTTTGAGCCAAGACAGAAAGGAGTTGTAGATAGCGGCCAGGCTATCTAAAAGGCTTTAAATCATAGATAGGTTTGAGACGCTCTCTCTGTCTTTTCTGTATCGATCAGCGGTGGACAAGGGCTGCATTCTGAGACAGGACAAGCAGTAAATATACATATTTGTGTACATAAAAGAGGGACTGGAGTGTAATCTGCACTGATAATACTGGAGTCCCAATTTCAGCACTTTAACACCATTCAACATTTAGGCTTACTATAGTATTACACTACTGGGTGAAATTAGCTGGAATAAGAGGGCTTTTTTCAGAGACAGGGTGCTGAGAGCAGGTGTTCGTTATTATATGCTACTCTGTGTGTCCAGGGTGGTAATGTGCTGTCATCTGCCAGACTATCTCTGCCTTCAATGGCCAGCAGAACTTCCTTCTCTGAAGTCACCAACGTCACCAATTACCTGTAAGTATGGGTGTTAGTATGTGTGTGTGTCTGGGAATTTATATATTACACTGTGGGTAGAAAATGTCCCCTTAATGTGATAAAAACCTGTTATTTTGACTTTGTGGGGACATTTTTCTGGTCTCCCCAAAGAGAAACTCAGTTTTATAATTAATCTGCGACTGCCATCAAAAAAAGTAAAAATGTCAAAGTGTTGTATTTTGTTTGGTTACTTATGGTTAAGGTTAGGACTGGGTGGGGGTTAAGGGTGTCATTGGTGGGATTAGGGTTATGCCCATTGAAATGAAGCCCCCACAAAGATATGAATACTGTTGGTTTGAGATTGTGAGGACCATTTTTCAGGTCCCCACAAAGATCTATGAATGCAATCAAAACAGTAATAATGTCAAAAGTCTCATATTTTGTTTGGTTACTTATGCTTAAGGTAAGGGCTGAGTAAGGGTTAAGGTCGTCATGTTGGGATTAGTGCTTTTCCCCATATAAGTGAATGGAGAGTCCCCAGAAAGGTATAATTAAAAACCTGTGTGTGTGTGTGTGCGCGCATGTGGGTGGGTGAGTGAGTGAGTGAGTGTGCACACATGAGCCGTCTGTCGACTATTTTTGTGCTGACCAGTATCCTCAGCGGCTGATTCCAGACGGATGGCAGCATTAGCCGTTAAATGGATAAAGTTACCAGCTTCACAGTCATGCTGGGCTCTGGCTGGGCATTCCCAGGGCAAAAGGGGCAGGAAGTGACTGCACTTGTGCCCTGTGTCCCCGGGCAGGCGGGAAAACGGCAGCGGAGTGTGCCTGGACCTGCAGGTGATCGACACGGTGTCGGGTGGGAAGGTGGAAGAGGAAACGGAGACGCACCACCTCCTAACCGGAAACCTGTACAAGCCTCGGAGAAGGGTAATTACCCCGGAGTTACTATGTAGCTCTCGGGGCCGCCGCCCTAAGCTCCTATTTCTAATCCGTCCATAATCTGACTCTCGCCTTCTGGCCCCCAGTACCATGCCCACTACAGCCGGCACTTTATGACCGTGGGGGATAAGGAACGCCAGGACCGGGAGGTGTTCCAGAGGAACATGCGCAGTCGCCTCGAGTCCTTCAAATCCACACGGCACAAGGCCAAGGGGCGGCACAAGAAAGAGCGCAGCCAGAAGAAGGCAGGACCCCCCTCATACAAACACACCGACCTCCAGTTAGCGTCCTCAGTCACCATAAGGGCTGCCATCTGGTTCAGCAGTGTCAAAGTGCTGGAAAGATGGAAGGATGGGTCTGGTCTGGTCTGCTTGGGTGTGGCCCCCCCACGCAGTGCCAGAACACCAGCCTGAGAATAAGCCTACTGTCTTTGTCACGACTGATTGTCTAGCGGTGGTCAGTCAAGCCAGCTCTAAATGTCACAGTTTTGCAGACCCTCCTGAATCACCGCATTTTATTTACTATCATCAGATGCAAAAAGCCAGCGTCTGAGAAGCATTTTGATACGAGTAGTAATTTGACTGGGAAATACTACTGGCATCCTCTGTAAAACCAGTCTAGTACGTGCATAGGATAGCTACATACTCACAGCCACTTCCCTTTGCAGAGAAAAGGCTCGGATGCAAAAGAGCAAGATGCCAACGGCAAACCCAGGAGAAACGTCAGCTGGCAGGACACAGGTACCAACCATACACTTTTCATACACTGCAGCATTGTTAAAGGCAGTGTTCCCGGTCCACTTATTGTGCAAATGAGTTATCTTTCATGTGGAAAAACTGCATATTATGTTTAGCGCTGGGCAGCATGGTGGCTCACACTTCCAGTGTTGGGGGTTCGAATTCCACCCCCGCTGTGTGTGGGTGGAGAATGAATGTTCTCATCAATGCGTGGATTGCCTCCAGATACTTTGATTTCCTCCGGCATTACAAAGATGTGCAGTTAAGTGAATTAGCATCTTTAAATAGTGCATTTGTATGTGCGCTGTATCAGAACGGTGTTTCATCCATGGTGTTCCCTTGGCCTTAGTTCCCAGTGATAGACTCCAGGACCCCAACAACCCTGTACTGGATAAGTGGTTATATTATTGGATTATGTGTTGTGCGGTACTCAGCATTTCATTAGTCAGTGGGCTATAACTTTAATGGGGATACAATCCAATCAGCTCATCGCTTGTTAGTTGTTTAACTTGTTGGGTAGCAAGCATAACAAGGCTACTATTGTACTGTGTGCCCCCTTGCAGATCCTGTGCCAGCCCCAATTGACTCACCAGAGGAGAGGAGTGAGGAAGAAGCTGACAAGGACGAGGACGTGGGCATCACCTTTGTGGCACGCAAGCACGAGACTCTTAAGGAGCCCCCCAAAGAGCGGCCAAAGTCAGGTAGGTGGGGCAGGTGTGTGAGGGCAGTGCAACTGCTGTTGTAGAACAGGAAAATGAATGAGATCTTTACCATGATTGGCTAAGGGACCTCAGAGTATCCTGTGTTTGAGTATAGGGTGATTAAGCCTAGAGAGTCCTTGTTGTAGTTCCCATGTGAATACTGGGATTGACCAAAAACGGAACACATTAATGAACCAGCATTCCTTCTTGTGAAGACTCAGTGTAGGGTTTCCTCCCTCCCCCTACTTTCTCTCACTCCCAGATATGTTGGAAGTATATCAGAGCCCAGCAGTCATCCCCCCGTCTCCAACCTGCGCAGAGAAGCACCTGCCCTGGAAGGGGGGAGGTGGTACCCTCCCAGTGTGTGTCTCGATGGAGACCACCAAGATCATTCCCATCGACCTACAGCAAGCCTGGAACCAGAGCATCTCCTCCCTGGAAAGCCTAGCCTCGCCTCCAGTGCAGGCTGAACCGCAGCACCCACGCGTGCGGGCCCTTAGCAGGCCAGAGACGGCCCGTGGAGGAAACAGCGGTAACGGCGGGGGTAACGGCGGGGGCAGTGACAGTGGTGGGAATGGCCCGGCCCAGGGCCCTCGTTTCCATTTCCCAAATGAGGAGGACGAGAATGGCCAAAGCCTCCAACAACAGGAAACCCGGCCACTCATGTCCTCCATGAAAGCACCTGCACCCCCCCAAGTTTCCTCTACCCAGGGCATGGGGAGGAGACCTCCAACCTTCAACAGGAACCCCTGTGTGTACCTGAGAAGCCTAGTATCAGCATCCCCCCCTGGCAACGAGCCACGAAGCAGAGGGCCCACGCAGCTCTAATCTGCTCTGCCGACCTCTTATTCATATGACATTCATACCAACACCAGACTGACTGCATGGAGACCGCCCGCACTCTACCAAGGCTTCTCTCATTCATCGCCGAATGTGTGGACAAAGCCGGATCTAGGCACAGACAAAACTAGGCAGTGGCCTAAGGCTGTCGGCAAAATCTGCCCGCGAAACCATTTACACTATGTCACCTTTGTAAATTACAAAAGACTCAAGTCTGGTCCTAAACACAGATCTGTCCAGGTCCTGTTGACCTAAGTGAAGAGCAGATTTCCAAAACTCACTCAGCCCATGGGATACATTTTTGAGAACATTTCTGTGGGCTTATGAGTTTTGGAAATTTTATGAAAGGTCTTCGTTAGATTACATGAGTACTGAATGAGTTTTGGTTCCCAGTACAGTAACACATGATGAGGAAGCCTGACTTTAGGTCATAGGCAGTCTCAGCAACAAATAACAAAAATGGACTGACTGAGTTTTAGAAATGTACTCTCCATGGATGTGGATTTTATCATCTGTCATATTCAAACATATTCATATCTGATATGTTATTTATTGTTGACATACTGCAGCATGGGGCAGGTTCACAGTCACCTGACATGGGGACTTAATGCGAGGAACCACACACGCATTTATAGAATGTACCAGAGACATGTGCACTTAGTAAATCATGACAACCACCCCCCACCCCCCCCAAGAAAATGAAAAAAAAAAAAGAACACTCCAAACATGCAAACACTGGACCAAATTTCCTGCTATGGAATGCATTAATGTTTGTCACTATCATCCACAATCAGGGTGCCCAAAGCGGGCAACCAGATGGGGTGCAGCTTGTGCAGCTTCCCCTCGGGTCATGTGCCATACGTGGAGTTCCTGTCCAAATGCTCAGGACTCTCCTCCTCTGGGGGGCGCTGTGTAGGGCTCCCCTTCATCTTTTCAATCAATAGTTCAGGGAATTTCACCACAGCTTGTGCAGTGCCTGTCTTGTCAGCCCCCTCTGTTCAGCAGTACGCATTTATGTAGACATAGGCTCTTAAAAAGATGTACAAATAAGCAACTACAAGTGGCTGTTTTATGTATACAACTGATGCCTTATTGGCATAATGTATGGATCAAAGATAAATAAATTTAAGTTCTTCTGGAGCTGTGTATTGGAAATTTACAATGAAAACGTAAGTAAGTGTTTTTATAAATATATGCAGGTACCATAGTACAGAGTAATAAAACATGTCACTATAGTAGGTGGTATTTCCTCTTTTACTGATGGACACCATCTTCTGTTCCATACTTATGAAATCTGTAGTCATGCAATAGCTGTGCTTTTAAATTATTTTTGTCTCTGTTATTATCCTTTAATTTGTTTATGCAGCCTTATTGTATTTATTTAATTTGTGGTTAACTGATGAAACAAACACTGGGTAAAGAAAATGACTTAACCGTTGCAAGGATATAACTACCAAAGTGAATAAAGGAACTTCTAAGTTTTCTTAAATTGTCTTTTTGTTTTCTCTTCTTTTTGGAGTCTGCAATACAACTGCACATGAGAGAATTCATTTTGATCCTAAATGATGTAATGGGGAGGATAGAAAACTTGGTTAGAATATTAATAGTGCCTAATCAGAAGTTAATTATTAAAGAAGCTTAATGTGCAATTAACATAGTCCCTTTCCTTAGCGTGTTTTGCAATTTATTGCTGTAGCCTCAATTTATCGATAAAGATTAATACATTGCTCCTTGTTAGAGTCCAAATCATGTAACCCAAATATCACAGAACTAGAATTTGCAGGAACAAATACAGTACAATACAGGTGTTGGGAAACTCTTCATAATGGCCTGTGCTACCAACAGAGTAAGTTGCAATTTTCCTTTACAGATATTCTATATCCATCCCTTTTCCAACACCTAATCCTGGACAGAGTCCCAGGGAGGCTCATAGTCTCTCCCAGGCAGCATTGGGCACAAGGCAGGGGTACACCCTAGGTGGGAGGGTAGGTTATCACAGGGCGCACACACATTTTACAGATACCAGCTAGCCTAACTTCCTGCTTTTGGAATATACTGTAGAGGGAAACCTGAGTACAGGTGTGACACATAACAGACAAACTCCACACTATTCTGTATATTTTAGCAATTATACATAATTACACAAGACTGTTTAACATCTTGTAACAACTTGAATGTATGACAAGTGGCCAAACATTTGGAAGTGAAGTTGTTTATACAAAAATCCTTCGTACTTATCCAGTACCATGCGATCTTTCCCCCAAACAGTTATCCTAAACCCTCAGCACTGCAAACTTGTATATGTGGATATATGAGCTGACAGAGCAATTTGCTTCTTTCATCGTATATATCATTTGACAAATGAAGTGGTGCTCTCACGAAGTCTTGAAGCAGTGGGACTGGGACTGTGTTACTGTGGTCCCTTTGTGGCCTTGACAGTAGGATGTCCTTGTCACGATCCGCGTATGCTGAAAGCCAGAAACGTGTTTTCCATTCACAAATTGGCACAGTATCGAATAATAAAGAAAATCCAATCCCAACCTTTTGCACCTATCTGCACTGTTGTATAATACTGTGGCTTCTGAATAAAGAACAGAGCTAGAAAACAGAGAGAGCCCTCTGTCCAGCGTGCGATGGCACCTGCCAGTTTCAATCTGTCTGTTCAATCTAAACTAGTTTAACTAAACCAACTTCTTGTCTTAATATGTTTTACAAACGCTAAATGCAGCCAGAAAGTATATAGAACTCCGCAAAACTTCACTTGGCCCTAATTGGATCATTTGCAAAGAAGCGGTTGGTTTGTTCGAAAACACGTGTTTACTTGCAAACCAATCATCGGTTAGAATAGAAGGGCGGTAAAGGCGACATGGCGTTTGCGGCTTCGACGACCTTAACTGTAAGTAAAACTGTTAGTGTAACTTTAACAATATAGCTAAGGCATTTTATTTGTATATACATAGTCAGAAATTCGTTATAGTAATATTAAATTTAAGTAAGAAAATTAGGTACTAGTCGCTAGTGTAAAAATGTTATTTAACGGTACCGTTAATACGAACGTGTACAGTAATTGAGACATCCCACTTTGGGCATACAGATTTTTGGGCGGTGGATGAGGGACAGTCGGGAGAGGGGTACAGGTTAGGCCTGGCCGGCGTTGTGCCAATACCCCAACCCCACCCCGACAAATTCTATCATGAAATATCGGAATATCGTTGCTTTTTAAAAATCGATCAAAATATAGTATACTGCGGTGTAACGTGTATACGGTATGACGGTATTAAAGTTACATACTGCCTAAGCCTGGTGCTTGTTGTGGGTTGACGACCTGCCAGCAGTATATTTGCCGACCTGGCGGTACAGGACAGCAGCAAATTTTGACCGTCGCTGGATAGTGGACGGACAGATTCCCGGGACACTGCGCATCACTGGCGGGTGTCAAGGAGCTGCTGTCAATTTGTGAGGAAACTCCCGGAACTTCCGGGGGACGTGGGTATCTGCTAATGACGTCCCTTAAGCTCTGTTTAGTTAGGTATCCCTGAAATAGTAACATTTTATTTTCTTCTTTTTTTTTTTTTTTTTAAACTTTAGAGTAGATTCCATAGAACCAGTTCTCCGGGTTACTTTGTAAATAATCCGACAGCCTAGTCGATTACCGAAATAAAACTTTTTTAGAGATTATAAATAACACGTTGGCACCATCATTAGACTACAACATAAGATTTAGCTTGGTATTACTTCCAGTCAAAGTTTACGGGGATTTTACATTTTGTGCGGGTCAACCCCTCGAGATGTAAGTGTATTTAAAATGAAACGAGTACTTCCAGAGGTTCATCACATTTATGATGATTATGTTAGAAAACATCGTAAGTTATACTGCTTAATTTCCATGTTTGGTGAGCCACAAATACCATAGCAGTGTACCTTAAACATTAATTTCATTTTAAAGGCACTATGGTAATTTGCTGTGCAGCAGGTTTGTGAATCTGTAAAGGAAATGACTTAGTTGCTTATAATAATGTGCATGCAGTAAATACGAGATATCTTGCCCTTTTTTGTGTATTAAAACATTGTGGCTCTATCTCTGTATTCCATGCACAGATAAACAAGTTATCTCTCTCGTTAGAATCTCTTTTTGTAAGATAAAGCAAGAAAAGTCAGACGTTCCAAATCACAACCAGTGATCAGGATTATTTTACCACCCCTGTCCTCCCTCCTTTGAAATATGAATAGACGGGTGAAGTAATGACAGGAGTATAAAGAGTCTTTCCAGCGAGTTGTGGTTGAATGTAATCCCTCGCAGTTTGTGCACTGCAGTGAATTTCACACTCCACAGCAAAGGGAAAATGAATAGTTTGACTGCATTGTACATTTGGAGAGTGCAGGGTGGGCCTCTATACCCCATTCTAGCATTTGCCATATAATTTATTCCCTAAAGGAAAACATGGGTTGTATAATGGTAAGATTGTCTATTAAAAATGTAATGATCATTAATAGTATTATACTGGAATACTTTTGGAGGATTCAGGTATTTTGCATTGATGTTTGTGGCTATATGTGAGGCCTGAGAATGAAAGGCACAAATGTATCAGCCTACGATTTATGTGCATGTTCAAATCATATTGTATTTAAAATGAGACACTTAGCCTGTTAAGCATTTACTATTCACTCATACTAATAACACAATTAGTCATTTTGGAGTACAATACATATATAAAACTTGTACTTAAGCATTGCATTGTGTTAAAGAACATTTACTTGTTTTATGATTTTGAAAAGATTGTTATTGTTATTGCACCGCTGTGCAAAAGACACATCTAGTTATCTGCTTGCAGCTAAGTCTAATGCTACTGGTAGTGAATTGTCTGGTCTGTTGTCCAGTGCTGACCACTGAGCAACTATTGTAGAATTATATAAAAAGTAAGGAAATTTGGTGCTTCAGACTAATGAAGTGATTTTCTTATTTTTTTCTGCTATTTTACAATCATAATTTGCCTACATTTTCACAGTGATTGTTTCTGGTCACTTGTGAGCCGTGGAATGGATGGATGGAAGTTGGCAGTTGGACAGTGTTCCCTGAATTTCCTGTGTGTTAACTATGCCTTCACATTAACTCCAGGTATAAAGGCCTTGGCACCACAGAGAGTTCTTGACATGACTTGTAGAGGAACAGGGGATTCTAGTAATAACATTGTATCCATCTCATATTTTGAAACAGATTTACTTGTGCCAAGGTTTGATAGCAGTTCTGTTGATGAACCAGCTATTGTAAAATTCTTTTCACTGAAAAACTTGCAAAAGCACCTGTATGAATGCATTGGTTGCATGTTTCTTGTTGGATTAAGTGCTGACCTTTGTTTTAGGTAAATATGTTTTCACAGTCCTTTATGGTATAAGCATTTTGTTGTCCTACTGTGATGTAGTGAATCTGAGTTAAGCCAGAGTATGTATTGGAATGATGTGAAACCCAAACACACATTGCTGCAAAAGCCTTTTTTACCTTTTTATAATTTCTCTGGGTTTTTTCTCTGCATGGTTTGGTTCTTTCACCCATGTCACTGTCCACTCTATCTTTCACTGGGCTTTCTGTCTTCACCAGGGGATTAACTCACTTTAAATGAAAATAATTGCTGAAGTACAACCAGATATCACATGGGATTAATCCTTGTATGTGGCACAAATGAAAGACTGTCGGAGTGTCAGATTACAACCCTTCAACATCTGACAAAAGCACACCAGCAGTGGGAGTCCAGAAACCTCCCAACCTGACAGTTACAGTCCTCATTTTGTCTCCCAGGAAGCCGGAGGATTGGCACACTAGAGGCAAGTGTTTTGATCGGCTGGGTACTGCAAACTGTATCAAGTTAATGCCAACCTCTGCGGTATTAAATGGATGTTAAGGGTGGCCAAGAATACCGAGGATCTAAATTGGCAATAAAAGAAAGATTAAACTTGTGTTCATTTGGTTAATATACTCTAGTAGACAGTTTGAGGTGATATCTGAGTTTATTTTAGTGCAGGTCACGGTTTTTTTAATACTTCAATTACATCTACAGAAATGCAGAAAATGAATTGAATAAATGAATTTTTATGTGTTTACTGGCCCTGGTGAAAACCACAAGCCCTGCACATCTGCCAGTATGAGTAGATTTTCAAGCTTCTGAATATTACAAAGGAAGCATAAACTCAGTGAGACAGTGATGCCACACTGGCCAGTCAGCCCATTACAAAAAGTCTCTTTTCTATTTTAATAGATTTTTTGCTGCCATTTTTTGCTGGTGTGTTTTTAAAATCATCCTATCAAATTGATATATGAATTGTATATACATATATAATTTATTTCTATTCATAGATGTATTCAGCTTAATTTGTCATATAAAGACAGGCATGTAAAGATAAACATTGTTAACTGGTTAGGCTAGTGGCAGCCCACATGTGATAAACTCACTGTTCTGTCCATTGACAGTACTGGACTTGCCCCGCAGGGTGTGGGTGAATTGAGCTGTGACATGGAGCAGAAGTTCGTGGTGATAATTTTTGCTACTTGAATGTGATTAACCACTGGATTCTTCAGATCCCAGGATGAGAACAAGACCTTCAGTCTGTACAGTGTGTCACCACAACTATTGTTTTTTTTTTTTGCCTTCTCAGACATATTTCTGTGTTTAAAGAATTCCCAATTTATTAAGTGACAAGTTTCATCAGTGTCCTTAGGCATACTCTTATTGTTACTCTGTGTTAAATGTTTATTTTTCAGCTGCATATTGTACAACGTTAACCTGGAGAGGTGGAGTCAGTGAGTGCGTAAGCAGCAGTCATGTGACAAATAGCGTGGCACTTTTTTTTTTTTCTTGGTGTACTGTCAACTGTGGAACACACATAGGCTCTGTTGGTAGAGAAGCCATGGACTGATGTAGCATGACTGTGGCGCACATGCTTAAGGGGAGCACTCTATACATCCTGAGCAGTAGACCCCATGGGCACTGTCCTACTCAGGAAGCACAGATGCATGACTAGCAGAGCTCTGCCAGGAAGTGTCGGATGTGTGCAGTCTCAAATCCAGGCCTTTCCTTTTTTCCCCAGTTTCCATAAATGGATGTCACTCTTAGCCACCAGTCGTTATTCGTATACCACCAAGCATTCTGTCAATAAATATGGCGTCACCAGCATCTGAAAGTTTTATGGATGGTAACTATGTCTTACTATCCCACAATGAAACACAAATATTACAAATACAACCTGAGATCAGAAATGTATTGGCCTTGCATACCCAGACTTGCTGTGTAGTCGGTGTGAGTCACACCTTTTTAGTGCTTTTGTCGTTAACTTGTTGCATAAGAATGTGTTTGAGAGCCGCCTTGCCTAGCAGGCAATAGCAATGAGCTGCTCGTCTGTTCCAACTCCCACTTGTCATTCAAACACAGCTCTTCACTTGTATTTATGCTTAGATGAGACGTTGCTGAATGCTGAGGTCTTAAAGAACAGGTAAGCTTCGACAACGCGTCATAAAATGTCTTGCGGCACAAGAGATAAGGATGGAATTATAAACTTATGAGGGCATTTGTCTGGATTTTTAATAGTTGATTCAATTTTTGTTTGGTGTAGACTTCCACATATCTAAAGATTGTGTGTGTTTCATTATTGTGAATGGAATCCTTTTTAAAAGGAGTATTCTGTCTGCATCTGTTTAAACTGGTCCTCAGCTGAGGTTTTGCTTTGGGTCCTTTTATTCCATATTCTATATATACTCTCCATTGGCAAGCAGCAATTTTCTTCTTTAGTGTTAATTGGATGCTGATGTTGGGTGCCCCTCTGTAGTCTTGAAAAGGCTTTCTTATGCTTTCATATGGAACGTTCCTGAACCTGAACTTGACCTCAAAAGGGTAATTTTTCTGGTGGGAGTTAATTAGTGGATTTTAGGATGACATTTTCTCTTTTTTATTCAGGATGGACCCTGCTACCCAGCTTCTCTGACCTTTTGATAAAGGCTAAAAAGAATTGCTAAATATTGATAGGTATTAATGACCTCTAAGTGCGCTCTGGTCTTAGTTTTGCCTTTGTCCCCAAGGAGACATCAGATGACTGGTGCTTTGTCTCACAGTAGTACTCTGGGTCTACTGATGTCTTGTTCATTCGGAATGGATTTTCCAATCCACTTTTTGAAGATTGTCATTAATGAGGCAGGGCCATTCATGTCATGGCATCCTGGGCACCTGTCTCAGTCTTCAATAATGTTGTGCTCAGGCTGATTGCAGTCCAACCCAATGCAATATCATTACTATGCAGGTTGTTTAGAAATCACTGCTTGCCTTTCATTTTTATTTATGTTGTTGATGTTTCAACTTCTACAAACCAAACACAAGAACAGCTGACTTGAAATCTGCCGTTTGGAGTCACCTGCGGTTATGGGCTTGTTATGCTGCTGTGAAGCACATTCAAATGCAGACCCCTCTGCAGTAGCAGCGTACTGCTAGACTTCAGCCTGAGCCTCAGTGTCAGTGTCAGATCCTGTTACTTTTACTCGAATAAAAAGATGAATATGCTTTTTTTTAGTTTTTATTTCGTTGACTTTTACATTTTTGTTGTTTTTTTGTTTAAAATTAATTCTGAATTTCAGTCTTCGTTAAAAATGACATCAGGGTATGAAATCTGATATAACCACTATGCTACCTTTTTTTTAAAGTTTAGCGCAGTTTTTGTTTGTTCATTGTAAATCATTTGAAGTTTAATGTAGCTTAACATTTATGTACTTTATACATTATAACCGTTAGATATTAAAATCATTTAGCTAATTACAAAATAACCAAACTTGTGCCTTGTGAAGGATGCTTATTAAATGCATGTGGATTTATTCTGATATTTGGCTAGTGTTACATATTTAGTGTTGTACATTTAGATAATTTGGTTTCAATATTTTGGTGTAGAGATGTCTGGAAAGCACTATGGGGAAATCATTTCAATATACAGTGATCCCCCAGCTATCACAGAAGTTACGTTCCAGACCCATCAGTGATGGGTGAAAATCCGCGATATAGAAAGACCGCATAAATAAACATGTTTTTTTTATAGTTTAAAATACCCCTCCCACACACTTTAAACGCATGTAAACGTATTAAAACTCATTTTGCAAACACATATATGTGGGTGTCAGGCTAAGGATATTAGTAACATAATAATAATATAATGTATATGTGTATATATACACATCTCTCTCTCTGTATATGTAATGGAACATGTAAAAATAAAAACATTTTAATCTCAGTGTGGGTACGTTTGGGAGCCATCGTAGGGCTTAAAACAAAACGAAAAGTTCACAAAAAGTTTGCTCACAACAATCGGACCACAAGCAAGGTACGTGATAGGCAGAGAACTGTGATGTGTTGGGGGAAAATCTGCGATATAGTGGGGGCGCTATAGCTGAACCCCGATATAGTGGGGGATCACTGTATTGGTTATGCCTTTGAAATAAAAAAAATTCTTTGGTACCACATTCAAGGTTTTCCGACCGTGGTCTTTAAAGGCAGTTACGTTACAGGATTGAACGTCATCTAGTCTCTCACTCTCCACTGGTGTCCGATTTAGGCACGGCTAACCGTTGGCCACGATGCCAGAGTGAACCGCCGTTCCCAGTCGCTGGTGGTCTCCTCCAGCTGTCTGCCTCATCCGTGCGCGATCAGATAGATGAGCTCACATGCTGGGGCAGGCAAAGGGGGAGGGGGTTGTTTCAAAAGGAGGAGGGAAGGGGGAGGAGCCTTTGTGGCGTGCTGTCTGGGTCGTAACTCTCAGGGAGCCACTGTGCTGAACGAATCCAACGCCACGTCTCTTTGCAGAGTCCCACTGCACTGGGGCTACGGTTCGTGTCACGCTCTGTAACTCCAGATGGATCCGCTCCAAGCTCTTTCCGCACAGCAGTGGATGGGCGGGAGTTCACCGTGGGGTAAGTGTCACCTGTCTCTGGCATTCAGCCAGGACGACCTGGATTTGGGGTGTCGAATGACGCCCCATCCCCGCCTTGGGACAGCTAAACTTTTTGATTAGAAATGCAATAATAACATAATGTAATGTCTTGTTTTTCAGGAGTTGTGGTAATTTCCATGCAATCACTGTAAGATCTGCTCTGTGTTATGGTTGAATGTAGGAAGTGTGGAAATCAGCACAATGATAACAAATAACTGGGGCTTGCTTATAATCCAGAGTGTATTTGTAGGGATACAGTCTATTAACATTTACTTTAATTAGGAAGCCAGAATTGAATTAACACAAAGCTTGACTTTGTTACCCCAGTCATTAAGTCGGTTAAACTTTTTCAAAAGTTTCTTGAGGAGGAAGGCATATTGATCTCGTTCGGTGTGTAGTTTCTGCTGCGATGTGGCATTCAGACATGGGTGTGTAACAGCAAAGAGGTCATGAAATGCTTTGTCTCGTATTTAGGTAATTAACCTTTATACATGCTTGCGCACACATACAGCCACAGTAACGCTGATAAAAACAGTAGTAAAGAAATTAGATTTTGTGACCTTGACTTTATTGCCATTGGCCAACGCTCTGGCCTTGTTCTGTCATTGTGGCGTCCGGCCGGTTATACAGGGAAGGTTAATGGCCCCAGCCCATCTCAGTCATTTTGCCAATGCTGCCCATCTTCTGGCAAGGCCCTTTCTGAGCTCGCGGTCAGGCTGGCCAGTCATGTTTGTGGGGAGGTGGAGGTTAGAAGTATGTGATGCAGGCACACGCCTTTTGGGAATTCCAGCTCCAGGATTCCAGGTGAGCGAGTTCTCGCACGTGTGGGTGACGCGTGGCGCGTCTCCTGAGATCACAAACCTGACATGAAAAAAATTGAGCTAATCTGAGAAGATGTAACAGTCCCAGGTGCAGTGTTGGAGAGATTTATACACCCCTCTTTTATACTCCTTATCCAGTGCAGGGTAGCAGTGTGAGTAGAATAATAATGGAAATAAAAATGGATATTAAGTTTGCCAGAAATGCTTTTCTTGTACTGGCTAAGAATGGGAGCATCTTGAAAAGATATTTCTGTAGTTAAATAGTTTAATATTTGTTCACCCTCCCCAATCCTACTGATGAGTGCTAAAATCAGCAGTCAATTTGTGTATGATGAATGCCTTAAAATAAGATGCTCAGCTCTAATACAAGACAAAACATTAAAATACTTCTGGGACACAATTCATCAGCATCTATAGGTGGGAATAACCAGTGAGGCATTCCAAAATGACAAACTGATGGTGTGATTCCACTCTGGAATTATAAAAATAGCATTTTACTGTGCCTTTCTACATGCAGGGTGTATTTTTGAGGTTCCATATGTCATCTATGAGTTATGTCACGCTCTGCATTGTTTACAGGATAGGCATAGCTGTCTTCAGCATAGAGGTGGATCTCAAAGACAGCCAGTCAGATTTCCCTTCCTGACAGTTATATATCCGCACAGATCAGACCTTTTTCTGTCATGAGATGAAAAATGTCTTTTTCCCTGCTGGATCTTAAAAGAGCTATTAAAAGTGTTTGGGGCAGTTTTATAAGGCTTAAAGATTTTCGATGGGCTGTATCACACTAAATTGTAACTGTTTGATGTGTAACACATCTGTAAAATGCAGGCAGGTTTTTGCTGACCCTGTACAGTATGAAAGAGACACTTTAGTGAAATTGGGCATATTTAATAGGAAAAGTTCTGTGCTTCATTATGCCATATATAATGAGATGTACTTAGGATGCCTTATACGCCTTGGGATGACTATATTGAGATGGGGTGGGCTCCTTCAGCTTGGAAAGTTGGTAATCCTCCCTTGTGAGCCTCAGGCCTGTCCAAGTGACACGTGCAGCTTTCGTCAGCATTTTACCATGGCCTCTAGGTACAGTGTTCCCTAGAAGGGTACGCAGAGGAAGAACGTAAGCACATTCAGCACGAATCCCAGCTGCACGTGTGATTCTGCAGTATCATCATGACACCAAGTGACATGCAGTAGCACTTAAAAACAGCCATGCAGTCACAATTTTTTCGAACGTGTTAAAATGGTATGGAAGTAATTATATTCTCCATGTATCTGGCAGGCTGACTGAAACCATGCAGCTGTGAGTCCAACGTGGTTTCCCATGCGATTCAAGGAAGCTGGCACCTTATTCATGAAAACACGGCCCCTTTCATGTGTCTTTAAAACACTCTGGCCTTTTGAGACGTCTCTACTGAGCATCTTTCCATTTTCATACAAAGTAAAGCATTTACAGTTATCACCAATAGCCAAGCTGTGTATGAGGGTACTGTCTCTGACAGTTTAGAGATGACTGAAGGATTAATGAAGGGTACAAGCTATAGAGTCACTAGATTTATGACTAAGGTCAAAGTTCAGTCCTCAGATGTGTGCTGCATTCTCCTAGCTGTAAGGACCATGGTACTGCTGAAACACTACAGAACATTCATTCATTGTGGACTTTGAAGCCATTCTTCATACCTGAGGGTTGTGGGAACTTACTGATCCCTGCATCATGCCTTTTTTTGTCAACCCATATGCTCATTCACCTGCTTGTCCCTCCCAATCAGGTGAGGTTTGATGAGGTGTCCTGCTACAGTTGACGTTGTCTTCTCAGGTGACAAATTGTTTTCACGGTAGTAGAGCCTGGTAGTCAGTTCAGGGTGTCAAGTGCAACTTATTCCTCCTCATTCCAAACAGAAGAAGTAACAGTTGGTGCCTTTTGAAATTAGCTTTCGTCTGTATTGTGTTGCTGTCTGTATGGGAAGCATTCGGTGTAATTTGAATCTGTACCTCGGTACCATATTAAGGCAATAATCATGACTATCATTGGGTGTGGTAATTAGTTTCTGTAATATAATGCAATCATTTAACAGAAGCTTCCGTTAAAAGTGAATTTGAGTGCTCCTCAAGGACTGTTATTATCAATTAGAGAGCAGTGCACTTTTTCTTCACAAACCTTTGTCGCATGAACTTTAAGGTTCTGGAATGCAACCACCATGCTAAGAATTGTGCTTGAGGAGAACACTGAGAGACACTACTTGTGTTTATTTTCATAACAAAACCAGGTACGCCTGACATGGACACGTGGTATCATACAAAGCTCTGTACATCTCGTCTTTACATTCAGTGTGTGTGATCACCATGGTTATTAACGAAAGGTGCATTTTTAATAGCCTCTGTAGTTTGGTACAGGACGTGGATTGATCATTTTGTGGTGATCTTTTTAGTAGACATTAATCCTTTAAAATGACTGTGATTAGCCATGGATGATCTCTTTAGTTATTTATTTGCTCACCTTTTTCTAGTGTTATTCACAAGACTGATTTAGCTTGCACCCTGGTTGATAAATAGCATTATCATCAGTAGTTCTGTCTGCAAGACTTTCGTTGCTCTTAACCTTAATCAGCTGAATGATTACGCTGATTCAAGGTCATCCCAAGTTACTAAGTTTGCCTTACACTGCCCAGGATGTTCTGATGCTATACTGGGAGATGTACTTCGTTAGTTATTCTTCTTTTGTTCCTTTGGACCCAGCTCAGCCACCTCAAGTCCAGTATTTTCTGTCAGTCACAGCTGATCTATGACCATCTTGACCTCTCTTGGTCTTAAACTTGGATCAAGCTCATCGTGAGTGTTTGGAATGAAAGCTGTACTTTTTCTTGAAGGCAGTTACACGTTTAGAATTGGATACGATTAAGTTAATGGCTGTACTTTTCCCAAAGATCTTTCCCGCTTCCATGACCTCCCAGGTAGCATTTTTGGTACGATTAAAGGAATCTCTGAAGGCCATGATGGATTTGAGCATCAAGTGTTATTAGTCTCTGACTGGTTTAACCCATTCCCAGCTGGCTACTTTGTTCATATTGGTTTAAATCATACAGAACCACGGAACTCTTGTAGCTCCTGGCCACTTTGTGTGTCGCTTTCCCACTGCACAACAGGAACTGGGATTCTAAACAAGCATGGGAGATGCAAAATGACTAACAAGTTGTTTTGTTTGTTAGTTCCTGGGTGCATCGATCGCAATGATAATGAGAGACAGCCTTTTATTCATATTTAGTTTATCATTCATTGTTAAATCTGGCCAGCAGATGGATCTTTTATTTTCCACAGAATGAAAAATATTATTCCACTGATAAGCACTGGCAAATTTAAACACTGATCGAATTTTCTGATACAGAAATATGGATACACATGCAAAAAGGTAATCCTTAATGTATTAAAAGTAATATCTTGCTCGCGCGTGCTCTCTCTCTCTCTCTCACTCTCTCTCTCTCTCTCTCTCTCTCACACACACACAAACACACACACACTCTCTCTCTCTCTCTCTCACACACACACAAACACACACACACTCTCTCTCTCCCTCTCTCTCTCTCACACACACAAACACACTCTCTCTCTCTCTCTCTCTTTCTCTCTCTCTCTCTCTCTCTCTCTCTCTCTTTCTCTCCGGGTGTTTCATGTGATATAGGATGATGGTTTAAAAAAAAAAAAAAAAACAATATTGACATATTTGCAAGTCACACCTCCACCAAACTGTACAGTTGGCACAATTCAGTCAGCTAGGTAACGTTCTCCTAGTATCCACCAAACCCAGAGTTGTCCATCATACTACCAGACAGAGAAACGTGATTTGTCACTCTACAGAACACCACTCCATCCAACACTTGGCATTGCGCTTAGTGATGTGAAGCTTACATGCAGCTGCTTGGCCATTGAGTCCAGTCCATGAAGCTTGGAATTGGAAGTTTGGGATTCTGCAGATATTGAGTCAAAAGAGTGTTGGCGACGTCGCATTATGCGCCTCATCACTTGGTGAGTCCGTTCTCTTACTTTATGTGGTCTGACACTTTGTGGCTTAGTCTCTGTTGTTCCTAATCACTTCCACTTTGCAGTAATACCACTTAAAATCGACTGTGGAATATCTAGCAGGGAAGAAATTTCACAAACTGACATATTGCAAAGGTGAGAATCTTGACAGTACCCCATTTGAATTGACTGAGCTCTTCAAAACAACCCATTCTTTCACAAATGTTTGTAAACCTGACTGCATGGCTAGAGGCTTGATTTTACACACCTGTGGCAATGGGTCTGAATGAAACACCTGAATTCAATGATTAAGAGGTACGTCCCAATACTATTTTTTTCATATAAAGTACATCAGTCGTACATATAGCCATGGTCTAGTGAGTGAAATGACTGATAAAGGCTTGCTATCTGGAACATGTGGAAATATGTGCAGTTGCGAAACATGATAAGTTTAGGGCAATCAACTGCCAGCCCTGACAATTGGTTACATTGCAAGTGGTACTGGCTGGCACTGCATAGGACTAAATGCCCGTGAGGGCATAACGGTTCGCGGGACATGCTGCGACCTTTGGTGCAACAGAAGGACCAGTCCTGCCATGATATTAGTGATGCAATTTTTTTAGTCCTTCACATTTATTAAATATGCTAAATAAGGTAGTGGTGGAAAATAACTAAATTCAAATTCAAAGCTTAAATCGGGTAGACAAAAGGCTGTAGTGAGCTGTTGAGTGGATCTTAAAAGCATGGATGCACAATTCCAATATATATACACATTTTTTCTTGCTTGCTTGAAGTGAAGAACATCGAATCTGTCTTGTACTAGAAATAACGTATTACTCTTATTGCAATGGCCTACTTGGTGTAGAGACCTAAAACAAGACCAACAACATTTGATTCTACCCTAAATGTATCATTTTGCAAGTAAAGTCATGACGTTTAAGTACAACGACTAAAACGACTCCATATGCCACTTTTGATGAGGCATAAACACCACTGTAACAACCCAGTGACAGTGAGCTGTCTGTTACACAGAGTAAAAAAACACATTAAAGTGGCACTTTCAAATGGTGATGTTAAATGTGTGTCACAAATAAGTTTTGCTATGTTTCAGTCGGCCCGCCGTACGCATGGCATCTCTGATGCTCAAGTCCCTTATATAAAGTGGTGTAGTATCTGTGTATAATCTATGCACATCCTCCCATATTCTTCAAATCATCTCTAGATAACTTACAATGCCTATTGCAGTGTAAATGCAGTGTAACTAATCGTTACACTGTACAGCCTTACATGGAGTTACGCCTGATTGAGTCACGTCCAGTCGCATTTGTATCCAAGGTCCATATACACTGATTGAAAAACACCTGAAAGTGAACGTAGTGCTGAGTTAGTGGGCATAATGCTTTTTATTATAAAACTATTATTTTCTCTAGAGCAGTATATATATTACAGTACTGTACTTATTTCCTTACCTCTCCCCTATAACTATCGAGATGCGGCCAATTTGACTAGTGTCCGATTGTCCTGGTCCCAAATGCAGATGCATGTCTGTAAATTAACTGCAAACTACATGTCAGCAAATAATATTTTCTTTTTTCAACACTTCGATTAGTTTCCTTTAATGATTTAAGCAAGAAACACAATAAAACATAGAATATTTAAAATACAATTACATATAGAAAATATAATTATTAAGTAGAGGAAAAACTTTTGGGATTTCTTTTTCCCCAGAATATTTCCAGTCTGCAGACTGGAATACAAAGGGCTGATACAGTGGATACAGAGGGCTGTGTGTACTTCAAAATATGTCCATAAGCAGACATATTGAAGCTTGTTCCTGGCTTTTAAAGCTTTTGTCGTCCGATATTAACGTTGTGCCGATATCATGCATCTGTAGTTTAAAGTGGTCTTTAACTGTGGCAGGGGGCTGCTTTGGCTTTTTAGGCATTAGACATCCAATGTCATTATCCAAAAAAATCCTTAGAGGGACAATATCAAAGGTCTGCTAGAAAGTGCCATTTTTAAGGCTCATCACAGAACAGGCCCAGCCTTGAGAAAACCAAATATTTAACTTTTGTTACCTATTGATGGGAGAAGGGTCAGCCTGTGTTCCCACAAGGATGTGGCTGGTGTCGGTTTGCAAAGCGGCAGCCCTGACCTTGAGCCTCCAGTTGCTTTTCTGAGAGGGGAGTATTAAAGAGACGCTGGGCTTCTGCAGGCCCGCACAGTGTTGCTCGGCATGCATTTCCACATGTATTTCACAAAAGTCGGCCTGCTTAGAAGGGCTTTCTCCAGTCCCAAAAAGTCCCAGTTCCTTTTTTGATTTCTATTGCATTATAGTCTCCTCACAGATTGAGGCGTGGTTTATAATGATAATAATTGATACCTTTATTGTCCCCATGGGGAAATTCTCTTTTACACCCCCCTCAACTTGCTCTTTGCAGAATAAGTTGTCTGCAAAGGGCAGCCACCCGTTGGGGCGCCCAGGGAGCTGGGGATTAAGGGCCTTGCTCAAGGACCCGCAGACGTGCTGGGGCTGAACTTGTAACCTTCTTATTACAGGCACACAGGCTTAGCCCACTGAGCCACACACCATGTGGTGTATATTTGGGTATATATTAGGGCTGGAACGATTAATCAACGGTGTCGATTATAAAAATGCATTGTAAATGTTTTGCAACTGCGATAAGTGATAAGCTACATGTATTGTAAGGGAAAGTACATTATCCCCTTGGGAGCACGTTAACGCTGTCCTTTTAAGAATCACGCAATAAAACAGTCTGCTAATAACTGAACTTTACTGTCCACTGGATGATCTCTTCGCCACTGGAGAGCCACAATATTTTATTTATTGTACCTGCGGCATCGTTTTCATTTACAATACAAAGTTATTCCGCTAATAAGCTGGCACCGTTAACAGCACTAGTATATATAGGTCGATGTGCAGGTTTAGCATATTGTCTACTGTATATTGACTAACTTTAATGGGTTCCTTTTTCAGCCATATTGGTGCCTGGAACCTTTATGCCACCTGGCTGGTATGTGGGGGTTGAAGTGGGAGGCTGAGCATTAATCTGGGTGTGACATGTGGCGGGGTTGGGGGGACAGGGTCAAATTAGTGGCCATTGTCAATTTATAAACAATATCTCTGAGTTACAATTCATAAAGCAGCTGTGAGTTACTGAAGTAAAGAGCTTTATTAGAGAGAACATATGGCATTGTTAACAGTAATATTTTAAGTGCACACAGTTTAGGTCTTTGTGCTTTGTGTTAAATTCAGACCAGTCATTTTTTAAGGCTTTTGTCGTTCGCTGCATTAGCAGACGATTTGTCCTGGATAATTCTGACATCAGCTGTGGCTGCGTTTGACAAACATGAGCAAATTAAATTTGAGCAGCAGCCCTGTTCTAGACCACAGCTTCCACGTCTCTCAAATCCATTGGATCCGAACGGGGAAAGCGGCCGGCCACACGTCACAGTGACTGAGGTAGAAATGAGAGGAATTCTCTCTGACTGAGCGGATGGACTTTGCTTTGATCCAATAAAACCAGCTATCAGCAAATGTTCCCAGAGGGCTGCTTAGAATCTCTCATAATGTAATTACAAGATATTTAGCCTGCAAATCAGTCTGAACGCCCAGATTGCCTTTCCTCTCTGCCTATTGTACAGCAGCGCAGAGAAGCACAATGTACAACATAAGAACATAAGAAATTTACAAACGAGAGGAGGCCATCCGGCCTATCAAGCTCGTTTGGGGAGAACTTAGCTAATAGCTCAGAGTTGTTAAAATCTTATCTAGCTCGAATTTAAAGGAACCCAGGGTTTTAGCTTGCGCTACACTAGCAGGAAGACTATTCCATACTCCAGATACACGCTGTGTA
>JAODKC010000009.1:10652199-10663900 GCA_026777985.1 Mormyrops attenuatus
TCATAATCAGCTACCTTTATTTCAGTGGAACCCATAAAATATCTGTACTTTATATTTCTGTTCCCTGCATGGATTACCTTACATTCCAAGGTCAGCTTTTGTTGTTGCTTCTGTTTCTGTCAGTCCAGCTGAATTTGAGGTTCTCTTCCTTTATCTTGTGCCTTGGTGGCGACTGATGAAGACGCAGTAGACCTGCACTGTCATCACTGAGGCATCCTTGCCTAGACTGTGCTTTGAAGACATGCTGCTTCTGTCCTTCACGTTGACTATGAAGCAGCAGCCCTTGGCTCCAGATGATTACCCCGCTGGAGCAGTAAAGCGGTGGTTTTAATTAGGGGTACATTCATATCAATGCTAATATTGGTATCAGGTCCAATACAGCAGTCATGTACTGGTACTCATCCTTGTGACAATGTGTCGACACCATGTGATCACATATCAGCGATATAATTCAGGAGTGAAAGAAGCAGGACCACAAAATGTCTGTGGTATGGAAGTACTTCAGAATTAACCTTTTACAGTGAAAGTAACAGAAGCTCTTACCCAGTATATCGTTCTTGATGATCAGACATAATGTTGAAATGGCGGTATGCAGAGAGTGTAATTCTTTTCATGGTGGTATACCATGTAAAATGTTTGTAAGCTACTGCTTTACACAATTGAATTGAGTATTTCTGTGTGACACCATACTACTCGGTTAAATCTGATTTGATTCCAGAGGTGTAAAGTAGCAAAGTGCAAATACTCTTTTACTCTACTTAAGTAGTAGTTTTTTTTTCCAGATTTGTACTTTACTTGAGTATTTTAAGTTGTTGCAACTTTAACCTTCACTTCACTACATTTCTAAGCCAAGTAACTGATATATTGTCTTTATGAAGATGGAACAGTCAGCATGTAGAGATGCATGATATATCCATTATCATACCACAGCTAAACACATAATTCTTAAAGCAATGGAGATGGTTATATTGGGCGATCAGCCATTTTCCCTAATGGAGAATGAAGGATTTTGTTGGCTCAATAACCAGTTAGAGGAAGCCAAAAAGTAACAGCCCGCAACATCTTTATAATTCTTTATTAAATCTGGATTGTAGATCAATCTTTTGTTTTCCACAAAATAAAAATGTCATTCTGCTAATCTGCTCTGGCAAGCTTGCCAAGTTTTACCTCTTATTCTGACGGATATCTGCAGTTTTCCTTATTGTGATGTGCTGTAACTTACGATGTTCAGACCTGTCTTGAGTGAATTTGAAAGAATTGGTTGTTTTTTGTAAGATCAATTGATTTGAATATATGGTACTTTTTACTTTTGATACTCAGGTACTTTTAAAAATATTTTACTGGATGACTTGTCTTAAGTAATAGTTTGGTGTGCTATATAGGGGTGCATCGCGATATTACAACATGATGAGATTTCTCGTCAGTGTGAAAAGCGGTCTCACAAAGGCGCTACAAGTCAGCTGCTGTAAATCACCTGCTGTAAGCAAGTCGGCATCTGACGAAATTACCGTAGTAGATGCCCCAGACACTTTTAAATCTTTTGTGTGGCAGCATTTGGGTACCCGGCGGAAAATATAAACGGCGAAAGGGTGACAGACAAAACACGAACCATCTGTAAGCATTGCTTTTTACTTAAATCCACTGCACCGGTGAAGAAAACATAAAAAAAAGTTTTTTATGTTTGTTATTTATATTGTTTTATTTATGTTCTATTTTATGTTCAATTGAGAAGTCAAATAGGAGAGAAGCCTGCCATTTGAGTCTGTGGTGAAATATTTTATGGTGCTAGATATTTGTTCTGTTCTTTACTGCATATGATGATGGTGATTATTTAACACATTTCACCATACATCTGCATTATTTAGCATTTTTTGACTTTCAAATTAATCAAATAAAAGGCTGCTTTCCAGTAATACATTTTCTCTTTGAAGTTTTCCTTAAAATATTGTTAAAATATCGTCTCGTCTTGTTCTCGTGAACCCAATATCGTGTCTCTGAGTATATCATTGCACTCCTAGTGGTATGTGTACATGCGCTTAAGAATGAAATTTGTGTGCTTTTTACACCACTGTTTGATTGTGTTACATCTACAGTATGATCAGGTTATCTTCTTTGTTACTTTGTTGCTACTTACTGTGGGAATTGTAGTAATCAGGGTCTGGACCAGTTTATGTAATTATTTTTCATTTAGTGCATGTATGAATCTTTGAAGAGAGGCTTGTGACACATTGTGTGGTCTTTGGTGTCATAATCATTTTGTCCCCCCTTAGTGTTTTTTATGAGTGCGTGTTTAGTTAACAGAGGTGGACAGCCTCATTTTCTTCGAGGTATTTGACTAAAAGGTTGGTCCTTCTGTCACTTTTTTTCTGTTTAATAAACTTGATCATGCCAGCGCAGAGCTGGACATGGGCCATTCCAATGCGCAAGCCACACTGGACAACAACTGCTAGCCAGGGTTTTTACAGAATGCCACTCTGGGCAATACCATGAGAGAGGGGCTGTCTACACTCTCTTGCGCCCAGTCACCCAGTGTGCCACTGGCTGCCTGTAGTGCCATTCAAATAGCGGGTCCACGCATGCACTGTGGGATCTTTCCAGGAGCTCAAAAGTAGGCTTGTGTTGGCATTAGAGGGCAACCAGCCCATGGGCGTCTTGATCTCTGGGCTGCCTTAGACAGAACGGCCATACTGTCGGCCAGTCCACTCTTTACCTTTTGGTGCCCGTGGCCACTGTTCATCAGGAGTCAGGCTTTTTGCCTTGGCCTTGAATCACTAGGGGAATCTGAAGCCATCTGATTAAGTTAAGATCTCCCAGTGCTGCCACTCCATATTCCCACTGACCAAAAATGAGTTTTAGGGTTTGAACAAAAAGCCCTGTGAAGAGTCAGACAGAGAGATGAGCCAACTGAAATGTGTGGTAGGCTGGAATTTTTAAAGGTTTCCCAGGAAATGCCTTTCCAGTGCCAGGCTGTTTATGCCAAAAAGTGCACCCCCTGTGTTTCTTGTTGGAATTAATAGGCTATAAGTACAGTATTTAGAATGTTACTGCTGGGCCTTGGGGAGTGGGGGTAATCTATATTGCCCTACTTGAGTATTAATGTACAATTTCCCACTTGGTGGGGCTGTTTATGGATGCTGCCACATGCTGGTTCAAGATGAAGTGAGAGAATTTCCCGGCAGCAGCTGGAATGGATGGGGATTTTCTGCTATGCGTGAACATAATGCTTCGTGCCCCCACTGTCCTGCCCGCTGCCATTGACTGAATGTTGTAGAAGCACGGTGGCGGGCCGACATTATGACCCAGCCCTTCAAGTGGAGGCGATGGAATGTCTACCGAGATGGCGAGCCCCAGTGGGGCTCTGCACATGTTTCGTTGGTTTGTACACCGCTGCACTGCACAGCGAATGCTCAGTTGCCTTCAGCCACTTTCTAAAAATCTTAGTTTTTATTACGGTTTGTTTTGGTACATGAGATAATGAGCATCGTTAAATGCGTCGTTACTGCCCTAAAGGCTGAGAATGCTTATCTGATGAGGCCATTGTGAAGATTAAGTTCTGTGAATGTGCATGTGGCTCCGCACTTAGTCAGGCACAGTTTTTGTAAAATTTCAGAGAAACCCTCAGGTTCCGAAACCTGTCCCGCTTGCCTTTGCCAACCTTACTGACCACAGTGCTGTTGTGCACATACCGAAGAATGTATTGCCACCATAGGATTACCAGCTGCAGCGCCACCGTTGTGCAGGTATGAAGTCAGAGGGCTCAGATTTTTCTTGCACATGCGGTTTGGTGTAGGTTTTCTCTTCCCCTACATCCCCCACCCCTCAGGTGGCTGGTGTTGCTTACAGATCTGCAAGTTTCAGGGATTTAGCAACAATCTTCTGGGTGAAGCCAAATGACAGACAGCAGACACCCAGATAGTTATGTAATAAGTCACTGGATGGTTCAGCACTCATGTGAGCTCTTCCTCAGGGCCGTCTGTGAGTCAGGGGATTTGGTTGGCGGCACGGACTTGCCCCATGTAGCTCTGCTTGCTCTTGAAAGGCCTGCTATATTCCTGTGTTTTATCATGACGGCCTCTGAGCTGCTTGTTTCGTAAATGTGTGAGGGGTGTGTGGCTTGTGCTGTTGCGATGAGTTAGCGCCTCACTGACAATACCTGGGAGGTGCAATATGAAAATCCATCCATCTCCTCAAAAGCTGCTTCATGTGAGCTATGCTGCACCATTTACTTACACCACTGACAGTATGTAAATCTGTAGTCTGTTTTCCCAACTCCTTTGTTGTTTCCTCCATTGCCTTATATGATTTATACAGGGTGTTAGGCCTGCTTGTACAGTGGGTGGGCTGTGTGTAAAGTACTGAATGCTTTGAGCCATTTAGGTGTGATACTAGCCTGTATGTTGGATATAGGGTCAGTGCAAGTGTCTGCATGTATGTAGAAATATCTGCTGTCAGAGTTTTACAGTGATATCTAACTAACATTTATTAATACGTAATAATAACGCTTGTTACTAGAACAGAAGTGTTTTGCATATCTTATCTTATAAATCATCTTAAGCTCCTTTCTAAGGGTACAACAGTAGAGCCTCTTTTTGGAATTGAACCAGCAGTCTTTTACTGCTATACTTAATCGTGGGGTATGTGTAATCGTAGGTTTTTATGCTCTGTTAAAACAACTCATGAATAATTCATTTCATGCTGCCATTTACTTGGTTCATATGTAGGCCTTTTCCATTTAGGGTTCTTTTGTGGCTCCTGTCTGGACCCCACGCGGACAGAGCATCCCGGGGCCTGTCACGGCGGGCCGGGTCATCACTCCTCCTCATCCTCACGGTCAAAGTCCGTCTCGCTAATCAAGCCAGCCGAGCGAAGCTTGTGTTAGTGTCATGGGAAAATGGGATCAAATCACTGTGTGACTAAGTCACGCATGAAGGTTTTAATGGATTTCCTGCAAAATACTGGGATTATGGATTAATTACAGAGGGATTCTGTGCCGAACCTCCTTTCTGGCGAAACAACACTAAACTTGAACGTGAAAGCAGCGCTTCCTTTACTATGTGTGAAGCCGCCATATGCTTTTCCAAGTTTTCCTTCTCCTTTTATGTGCTTTTATTTAGTTTTAAATATGATGCCGCACTTTTGGTTGGTCATGCACTCAGAAAGCCGTCTCCTCTGCGTTTGAGGGCTGAGGCACACATCTGCAGTGAATTTCCCGGTGAAACACAGCACTCCACATGCTGCCAGGCCGGTTAACTTCCCACTTGACCACATTTCCCTCTGTCTAAAGCTGGATCGTCCGGGATCAGAAAGGGGCTGCAGAAGGGAGTAACAGACACAGCTTTGTTGTCAAAGCGCAGTGAAGCCTGTGGACTCGGACGTCGCTAAAGTGATTGTGCAGCTGTGTTACTGGGGCAGGCTGAGAGGAAACCATGAACAGTGGGGCTTTAAATCTCCCAGTCTGCCCCGGAAAATAGATCACCTTACCCAGGGGGTCGTTAGCCCCCACCCCCCTGCTCCCTTTATCATTCACCAAAGACATTTGGAGATTTCATTGTAAAACATGGAAAATAATTTCAGGCTATTTTAGGATCACATTTGTGTCTTTTTTCTTTTATTCTCCTTCCTGTTGTAATTTTCTCTTCTCCTTCTGCTTGCTGTATTTTCTCTAAGTATCAGGATACACATTTCTGGTCTTGAAGCCCAGCTGTGCAGCTTGGGGTCAGGCCATGTTTCAGTGCAAGTGGCTGTTTGGCAGGGAGGTCTGTTTGGGACAGGAACCCCCCCTGCATACTGCATCACCCTGTCCATGTGTTGTGGAGTGTGAAATCAGCGTGCAGGAAATGCGTTTAATACTCTGGAGATCAAAGCGGGGTCCGGCCTGAGTCAGGCACTGCCTGCTGCTCATGCCGAACCTCCTGGGCCAAACCTGGGGCCGGCGCTGTTTTCTTTCTTTCGACAAACCCATCTTAGTCCTGGGAAGTGGACCCAAGAGGCCGCCCTTAAATTAACACATTTGGGTTTTTCATTGTGTCTTTTCAAAATAAGTTAGCACAACATAAAATGGAGCAGATTTTATTGAGGAAAAATAACTGTGAACGATTCCATTAAAACTTTTAAAACAGTCATGTCAGAGAGGCTGTACTAGGCTGTACTCTTGAGCTTAATTTACACAACAGTTTCCCAATTCCCCCCTAGAAGCCCCCTATGTGTACATGTCGCTTGTCTGAGCACCCCCTTCCAGAGCCCCGCCAGCAGCAGCAGCAAGTGTTTGTGGAGAGAGGGAGGGGCATCAGGGTAGGGTAGGGGACGGCCAGGGGCGGGCCCAGCTTTAGGAAGCTTGCTGCAGTGTGTAGGGCAGAGCAAGCGCTGAGCCCTGGGGAGGACAGAGCCAGGTTAAGCAGGCAGAGCAGAGCATGGTTCAGCAAGAGGCAGTCCACCTCAGCGCCGGGGCCCAGCCTGCGCAACATGGTGAGGACTAGAAACTTTACCGAGGTTGTGTTGTCAGTTTTTTACTTGTGTTTGTGTGTGTTAGCAGTTGGTGCTGGTGGCTTTGCCTACCTGGGGGAGGGGTTGGTTGGATGAGGGGTGTGGGAGGAGTGGGGGGGCAGTGAAAAAGACAAGTTTACTTTGACCCAGAGGTGCTGTTAACTCTTGTTAATCCTGGAAGCTGTGAGGCAGCACCTCTTCTCAGCGGCCATGGTGTGGAGGAGCATGGAGGTCAAAACCTGCGTTGCTGCCATGCACTCAGAGTGGCTGGATGCAGGGCATGCTGCAGCATGTGCACACGAGAACGACGGCCCACTGGCTCCGGTGATGGGCTCACCACCCTTTAGCAAGGGAGGCATCTGGATGGAATGGCCTAAAGCTTCCTTCAGGCAATTGTGTGTGTTGGAGAGGGGGGTGACTAGATGGATTGGTGACTGGTGCTCAGTTAGGGGCTAGCGTTGGCGGCTTTTGTCATGCTGAGGGGCTAGCGTTAGCAGCTAGTGTGGCACTGGGTGGACACGGTTATGGGGTGCTTCCCCACTGGGAGGACAGGGTGAGTTGTGGGTGGGGGAGGATTGGATTGCAGCTTTGGCTACCAGTTCTGTATGCCGGCTGATTAGCGTGAGGTCCCCGTCAGGAGTCATAACTCCCTCATTTTACGGACATTAGGAGTTGCAGGAAAGCCTTTGTGTAGTAAAAAGTCACACAGGTGCTGGAGTCTTTTTTTTTCTTTTTTTTGCCAGCTCTTCTTCAGAGCTTCGATGCCGGTAAAAACTCTCATTTCAGCGCGTTTGAGAACAGCAGCAGCATGTGAGCCTGCTTCATGTTTTGCGGCTCACGTCCGCGGTCTGATGGCCTTGTAGCTGTGCCAGGAGGAAAGAAGAGTAGGATAGAAATGACTCATTCCTTCAGCAACACAGAGACTCAGAATCCGCCTCTGGGGTTTGTTATGGGTTTGATCTCTCTAAGGTAATCAGGAACAAATGTGCAAATAAACTGGAAAACCTTGTCTGTTGCAAAGTGCTCTCTGACTCATGATGTGAAAGTCTTTAAATAGATCCCCCTTGTTCACAGTAGCCACCCCCAACCCTATTTGGCTTTGGCCCCACAGTTAACGTGAGGTTCCATGCATTCAGCCATACCACTGTGACGTTTGGGTTTTTGACCCCCCACTCCCCAATATTTTTGTTAACCGAGGCTAATATAGACTTTTCAGCAACCATTTTAGACTTGTGCGGTGTTTTTTTGCTTGTGGAGTGTGATTTGTTGACCTGCTAAAGCATTGCGTCCCGAATTAGGATGTCAGCCATGCCGTCGTAGATGTAACCCAATGCCGGATCACAGCCAGGAATCCCCGGGGGCCAACTTCTCAGAGTATCATAATAGCTAGTACCCCAGAAGGCACCTTTCAAAACCAGTGCAAACATCTTGGCGAAAGTGTCCATTCCACCAGGGCTGCAGTGGCGGCAGGCAAAGTTTTCGTGAAGGCTTACTCCTTACAGGCACGGTTCTGTTTGTTTTGTCAACGTGAGGAATATACCAAAGCTGGAAGCTGCATAGAGAAACTGATTTACATGTGAACGCACACTGTAAAATGGACACCTACAAGGAGAGTGAGTGTGTTGTTCATGGGCTCGGCTCTCATGTATGGGAGCTAAGAGTGGGCCGTGTCATTACGTCCAGTTGTGTGATTGTGTCCGGTCATTGTGCAGTCACCTTCAGCTAGGGATTCTGTGCCAAGGAGTGAGTTATGTACATGCTGCCTGATGCTGGGTTTTAACTTTGTTACAAGAAAACACGCAAAAAATAAATACTCAGGGATTAAATGGTGGAATTATTCCCTGCCTTCTTCCTTAATGCAAGCTGTTTTTGTTCCTTGTGCGACTGAAATGTTAGCTTTGGTGTAATTTAAGCTCTGTGCACCTGTGCTACTGGCCTTTCTTGTCTTATTGTGACAGTGTTGAAATGATGTACAGTGCTGTACTGATGACCATGAAGGTGCAGCTGAAATATGGATTGATCACAAGTTTGTAGTTGCTTGTTTAGAGTTGGCCGATACCAAGATAGTTATGCTCTGTGCCGGAGAATATGGCTAGTAGTGGTTTCTGCTAACCGGTATAGCCAGCTAGTCTGAAAGTAAAAGGTGTACAGTTTTTGTGAGGAACAACAGCGCGCCCACAACTGAAAATAACAGATGACAAACCTGTTTCTTTTTTTTTCTGCTTTATAAAGAGTGTTCAGAGGAGTTTGACCGGCTGAGCGATATGGGTGAAAGGATGCTGAGGCCGTGATGTAGAGCAGCAGGTACCACTTGTGTGAGGCCAATAAACAGAATTGAACCCTTTATTTATTCTGCTGTTTTGAAATGATTGCTTTTCATCAGTGCTACTATCCATCCATTCATCCATCCATTCATCCATCCATCTATTTTCTGTAGCCTCTTATCCTATTCAGGGTTGCAGGGGGTCCGGAACCTATCCTGGAAGCTATGGGTGTATGGCAGGGAATAACCCAAGACAGAGCGCCAACCCATCACAGGCCACATGGTGCTACTAAATTATAAATATATAGAATAATACTTCTTTTTGAAACCGTACTGTTGGTTACAAAAAGACAAAACCTTAAAGAGCTTTGGCACACAGAGTTCAGAGTTATGGGGTACAGTGAAATCCCCTTAGGTCAGAACAGCTCGTAAATCCAAGCCGTGTCCAACCAGAGACATGTGGCTTTGGGTGCGGCAGGGGGTAGCCGTGAGCTGCTGTGACATTGGGGAGACAGTGATCATTCAGCCGTGTCCAGAGACTCTTGTAGGGCCAGCAGCCCTTCCCAGTTCAATTTCATCTTCTTAAGGGCAAAACCCATTGGAGAAAAGGCACATGGAAAATATAGCAATAGTGAGGTGGCATTCGGATTAATGCTCGACACATCTGCTTGCTGACTTTGTCAAATCCAGCAATGTGGCTGATTCTCTTCAGACGATAGATTTTTCTCTCATCGTGTACTGAAACGGTAGGGGGGTTATGGTTTTTCTGAGGCTTCCTTGTGGATTCAAGGTTCATGGTCATGCTTGTCTTTGCCATCAAGGCACAGGTATCAGGTGAGTCAAGTCTCCTGTCAGGGCTGTTGTCTGGAAACTGCAAACAGGGGAGCCAGCCGGGCTCTGAAGTAGTTACTGTGGAACTTTCCACAGGGGCTGGTTACAGGGCATGGCTTATTATTCCAGAAGAGGACCCATCTGCTGTGTGATGAGAATAAAGTCAGATGGCGGTGAAATAATGGCCTGGAACTGTGGTCTTTTCCAAAGGTTGGAGACGATGATGTTTTCCACATACATGCAAACTCTAGTGTACTACTGAACCCACTGTTTGCTGAAAAATAGTTACAGGAGAAGTTAACTTTTGAAACTCGTGAAGAGTGGGGTCATTCTGTCCCCAGATTAACTCCATAGTAATCCCTCAAGTAACTAATAGGAAATGAGTGGTGCACGTTTGTTCCTCCCACCTGGCTGGTTTCAAAAATTGTTTTTCTAATAACTTGTACGTATTAAGTGTATTTGTACATATTAAGCATATGAAGTAATATGCATTTAATTGAATTTTGGGTGTTTGGTGTTTTTTTTTTTTTTTAATATACTTATGAAATTTTAAACTTGACTTCTACTGTGTTAGTGAAAACTTTCTGTTGTCACTGTTTGTGTGAGGTTTGCCTGTGGTAGATTACTGATTAAATCTTTCGTTTCTCCTAAGGTGGGGCTGGGAAATTCTGTTTGGTGTTCTGGTCTTGGAAGTTGCTTGTAAGGATCAGCACAATTTATGTGAGAAAGTCCTTGAATAGCAAGACCTCAGATTGTGAGGAGGTGATGTCAGAGCCCTGCTGATACTGCACAGTTAACTCCTTCTCCAGAGGTAAGCTCAGGAGACGGAAAGGATCTCACATCTCAGGCTTTGTGATGCTCACGAGAGCCGCAGTCACAGGCCCTCTTGTCTGTCTTATGGGCCTGTTGTTGTTTAGCTCCCCTGTTCGTGCCATAAGGGCAGTTTTTTTTTATGCAGTGGACCAACGTTGCCTTGACATCATATTGTTGTTGCCCTGGCCCTGGGATAGTGTGTGATGGGGGTGGGGGGCAGGCCGGGATGGTGGCGATAGCAGGAATCGGCTGCTTCTCACAGCCCCCCCATCCGGCAGTCACGATGCAGTCATTTCTGTCAGTAAGTGTGTATTGTGCTTCTGAAAGACATGCAGAGCTTCAATTTGCCAATGAGCTTTAAAGGAAACCTATGTAAACGAATAATACTGCACATTAAGCATTTCAGAACAGTAAAATTGCTGGTCCTTAGTTATGATTTGGAGTTAAAAAGTTCATTCTCTTTAAATTTCATTTTATTCAATCAAATGCTTTTGCATTTGAAATTATTAGTCTTTTGAGCAATCACACCAGAAACTTTGATTGCGTATTTGAATAAAAATGCAAAATAAAATACACTTGTTTTGGTGTCAGGAATCCTCACTGGGACCAAAAAGTACACACTGGATGTAGCTGCAGTCTCTTTGCTTATATCAGCGTTGATCATGTTTTTAGATGTGCGACACTTTAAAATTAGAATCAGGCTGTGAATTTTGTTCAGGTTTCCAGAACCCTACAGAACAGTCTGTTTTGTTCTTTCTGATCTGGTCTGATAACACACTGTGCTCTTGTAGGGAGAGAGATACATGTGAAAGGCTAAATTCTTTTTTTTGTCATCAAACAGACCTTTTTTGCCTGGGTAACATATTTTCCTGAATATGATCTTTTTCTGGCTTGGCCTCTACATTTAAATCAGGAGAGATTCTGATTTTTATTTTTTCGTGGAGCTGATTCTGTTGGGAAACGGAAACGCAGAGCGCTGTGATTCAGAGAGAGAGCCTCAGGAAAGCTGAAAGGTGAACGTCTGTTTCATCAACTAGGAAAAGAGTCCAACCCAAGACAGACAACCAGCAGGGCTTGAGCTCTTATCTGCTGTCATCAGCTTGCAGGAGCTTGCCGTCTCTCTCGCTGCACTCCTGTTCCTTCACTCTCGTTGCCAGAGCTGGGCTTTTTTATCCCCTGAGCTGTTCTACTGCTTCTTGCGAGTCATGCCTGTTTCTGCTGTCTCATTACCACCCAGCGGCCCCCCCGCGCGGCGCGGGGGGGGGGGGGGGGGGGGGGGCGGGGGGGGGGCGGGGGGGCGGGGGGGGGGGG
>JAODKC010000009.1:10664000-10690828 GCA_026777985.1 Mormyrops attenuatus
GTTGTCGTCTTGGTGTTTTGTTGTGGTTCATTACCACCACAACCCCCCCCCCCCCCCCCGCCCCCCCCCCCCCCCACACCCTCGCAGTCTCTTGTGATTGACAGCAGGGCAACGCCATCCCTGCAGGGGTTCCTGTGGGAATATTTGGCTTCAGTCTGATAGGTTGGTTAACTGCAACCTCTGCAGTGGTTTCACAGCTGTCAGAAGAGAGTGCTGCTTTAAATGTTTAGGAAGTGCTTTAAAGTAAACATGGAAGTGCTGCGGAAGGTATACATTTCAGGAAAGATATGATATCTTAGTGCATATTGACAAAAGGTGTAAGAGACTAGAACATGGTTGGTGACAGGCTGCTACGAAATCAACAGTGGGTAAAGAATAAATAGACCTTTATATGAAAGACATGCAATGTTTTGTCTTAATTCTGCTCATTAAATGAAAGCCAAAGTTAAACCCAAAATGAAGAACGTAAATCAATCTGACTTGCTGACTTGTATGTCTTTGTCTCCAGCGTTCTCTTTAGTGAATGTGCAGTTAGCCTGTCTGTTCCATCGTCCTATTAACGCAAAACCTTTTAGTAAAAGTACAAAGTAGCATGCTTCTCCCCAGAGACTATTGATTGTCCTCTGAGCCATGAGCTACAGAGAGAGAGGATTAATCAGCAAATGTAATAAGTCTCCATTTGATGCAGCCTAGTCAACTTGGGCACATGCTTGACAAAGTGCTGTCTGTGTGGCTCCCTGCTGAGGGATATTAGTGGTTAGACAGTTCTTAGCATCCTACAGGGCCATCTTCATCAGTCATGCTGTCTGCTGTGCTGTACTGTCCACTGTGCTGTCTGCTGTGCTGTCTGCTGTACTGTGTGCTGTGCTGTGCTCTCCGCTGTGCTGTCTGCTGTGCTGTACTGTCCACTGTGCTCTCCGCTGTGCTGTCTGCTGTGCTGTACTGTCCACTGTGCTGTCTGCTGTACTGTCTGCTGTACTGTCTGCTGTACTGTCTGCTGTGCTGTGCTGTCTGCTGTGCTGTCTGCTGTGCTGTGCTCTCCGCTGTGCTGTCTGCTGTGCTGTACTGTCCACTGTGCTGTCTGCTGTGCCATGCTGTCTGCTGCGCCGTCTTCTGTGCCATGCTGTCCACTGTGCTGTCTGCTGTGCCATGCTGTCCACTGTGCTGTCTGCTGTGCCATGCTGTCTGTTGCTCTCTCTGCTGTGCTGTGCTGTCCTCTGTGCTGCCTACTGTTCTGTCCTGTATGCCGTCTGATCCGCTGTACCAGGCAACAGCTGCCTCCTGTTATGTTGTGGTTGTAATGCAGACACATCACTGGTAGAGGATAGGGAGGGTGGGGGTGTTAGGCTTTTCTTATTCCCTCTCTCTGGATGAACAGCAAATGGTTTTCCCAGACAGTCCAGATGCCTGTGACAGTGATATAATGTGACCTTGGACCCCACGATCCCGTCTCCAGCTATATTATAAAGGAGGTGTAATTTCTTGTCTCTTCTGATAGAGCCCACCAGGCAGTGGGTATTATGTGTGTTACGTTGAATTTCCTGCCTCGTGGTTCTTCTACTGTATTAAAATCCCACAGTTATATCGTTGTCCCTGTTCTCTGCTGCCACCTTGTTCTGCTGCCATGTATTTTCAGAGGAGCACCTATTGATTTATTGGATGTGTTTTTGTCTCACTACCTATGCAATTACCTAAAATGTCCCACATCACCATAGTCACAGCTGTGTAAGATCTGGTGGGACTGTGAAATGGATCATAGTGTCTTACAGTAAATCCATAGTGCTGTTTCTCAGTGTCCACTTCAATTTGCTGAGCTCGCCTTACTTTACAGTAGGGTATTTTTGTGGCTGGTTCAGTGATGGGACACCGAGGCCCAGGTCAGCTCATTCAGAGCCTCTGGCTCTTTTGCGGGAGGGGCTACAGTTTGGCCCCAACTATCCATCGCATCATTCAGGAGTCTTTGGTCCCGATGGAAATCGGGTGTAATCCGCCAGTGGAGGATGTTCGCGGTACCCGAGGCCTCTTGAGAGGGTGACAGATACTTCTGTTGTCTTCTCCTTGAGGAAAATTAGCAGGGATGTCTGAGAGCACCAGGCCCCCGGGAGCAGGCCTCACACTGCTAATTCCTCAAGAGGGTCTACGCTGCTCAGAGACACACTCCTGGCTGTCCACTTCAGCGTGTCATGTCACTTTTTGGAATTTAATTGGAGCTAAGCAGTAATACACAGGCAGTTAAGTGCCACTTTTTCGTTGCCTGCTTTAGCCAAGAGCAAACGATAATGTCTGTTCGACCTAATCTGCCGTTGGTCGCGGTGGCTGTTTCACCATCCCTTTGAGCGAGTCCATTTCTTTGTGTGTCTCTCAGATCTGTCATCGGTTCATTTTTAGCCTGTCCTAATGCTTGCTTAGCCGTCCTGTTCATAACCCACGGGCGGCAGAGGACGTCCTGCTGCACAGTCATGATTGAGCGTGCTTCAACGATTTCCTGTCGTCGTTCAAAGAAACTGTTTATTTTGCGATGTCTTGGAACGCTGAGTTATGCAAAGCCTATTTGTTAGGCCGTTTAACAGTTAACCAGAGATGTAAAGCAACAGTTGATTGTTAACCTGAGAGAATGAATGCAGATTGATCTGCAGTCCACACAGGGCTCTGTAGTCGGATGTGGTTTATTTGGCCTGCCTGCACAGCAGTAGTATGCTGACTTAAGGTGCACACGTGCTTAACGTTCTGCTGTTTGGTCCTGCTGGATCCTCTGTCTGGCTCTGTTGTGTCTGCCCTCGCTTTCTATTTTTTAAAGTACTAGGATGTTTGTTGTTCCTGTGTGTTTGTATGTGCTGTACAGTAGCCACAGCTGAATCGTCTTAGCACTTTTCAAATCTCATGTACATTCTTCTGATATCTGACTGTTCAGATGATGTACTGTGTGTTTTGCTCCTGTGCCTCCATACCTCTGCTGCAACTGGTGCATGTCAGATTTTTTTTTTCTTTAACCCGTTTTCTCAACTTTAAATTATATTTCAGTTAATGTTCTAGTCCAAACTAAAATATTTTTTTCCTACGTTTTATTTTTATATGCACAATGTAATGTGTCTGCTTCAGATAGGGTGGGGATTGGTCATTTATATATGCAGAGTTTCATCCAGGAGGTGTAATCCTTGTGGTGGTGTTGCAGGGTGATTTGTAGAAATCAGGAGGGGAGGGGCCATGCGGACAGCTGGGCTCTCCATTGGGTTACCCATGCGTCCCAGGGGAATGTCCTATTTAAAGCAGGGAGTGACCCCTGTGCCACATGATTCGGTCTGTCTGACACGAGGGGGAACGGCACATGCAGAGAGCAGCCGTTGCCAGGCCTTCGGGGCAGCAATCTGAGCGGATGTTTGTAACAGACATTGGCCTTCTGCCTCCCTGGATCGCAGCAGGGCCTGTTTCATATCAAGTGACTGGAACCCAGCAGTCTGTAGTGCTTCTGTGGTACTGATTGTTGCTCTCTGGGTTCATTGGTGGGTTTCATTTTGGTTTGAAAGAAGTGGGTTTACCTCTGTCCAGAAGTGAAGTTCAAAGCCTTGCTGTGTCTGCTGGGGAGCAGCTGCTTTTCCCAGGTTTCACTCACTTGCTCCCTGCAATTACCACAGGACTCTGAATCCCTGGACAGCTGCATACAGAGTGTCCTGTCTGCACTGTACCCACCGTTTGATGCCACCGCACCCACCATACTTGGCCAAGTCTTCGACGTAGTGGAGGGCACCTACCGTGGGGACGGCCTGCGCTACCTGATCAACTTCCTGATTCCGGCCAAGCGCATCCTTCAGTGCATCCAGCAAGATGCCTGCGTAAGTACCACGTGTGTAGGGTCTAAAGAGCACTAACAGGAAACACAATGATGGGAAAATGGACTGTGGATGGTTCCGGTGGTTATTTGAGAAGATGACCCCCACAAGGGGGCTGTCTGAGGCCCAATCCTCGATGCCTGTCGTCCTGTTTCGGTTCCTGTGCAGCTCGCCTGGAGCTATTTCTGTTGTCCACCTGACCCTGGCAGGATTTTTTTTCAGCAGCCGTGATGGCTGAAATATTGGCCGACATACATCTCACAACCTTACTGAGTTACCCTAAACTCAGGCAGATACTGGAGTATTGGCTGAACCATTAAACCATTTCAACTTTTAAATAGCTCTTGTGTAAGGAAGAAAAAAAAGCTCTGATGGTCAGCCTCTTGCACCAGGTTTTAGAGCTCAAATGGCCTTCCCCTGTACCATAATCTTCTGCATGGCCATAGACAGCCTTTTAATAGGACTTTCTGATATTGTGTTCTGTGATTGGTCGAGCACTGTGTCATCACACAATAGGGGGATTGTTTCCATTATTGATCATTTGTGCTGGCTGCAGTAATTGGCAGTATTTGGCAGCAGACTATAATGATACATAGTCTTGTTTTTGTATAGCTAATTATGCATGGAGACTTTTGGTTGGAGTAAGTTCAGGGAATGTGTTAGCAGGCTACTTCTAAATTAAATTCTTTATAATGTACCTCTATATGTAGCTGATATTAGTTTTAACAACCTTGCATTTATGTTTGTTCGTGTTTTTGGTTGGTATGATTTCCCTGCTGCAGTTAGTGTCCCTTTAAGTATGTTCAACACCCTTGACCAGGGTCCTGATTGTAATGGAAAATACTACTTTAGCCTGGTGTTAGCTTGCTTTTGCTTTGATGGTGTGAAAATGGCACTTGTTGAATACTCTAGAGATAAGAATGTGGCCATTAAGAATATTTTTAACAAGCACTGTGCAGAACATCTCAAAAGAACTTCAAGGTTGCGATTCCCTGATAATGAGAGACAATCCAAGAAATGAGAGATGGGGCTTGATTCATTATGATTGTAGGTCTTTGCTAAGAATCATAACCATATGTCATGCTTTATGATACAGGCCTGATACTCTCTTTGAAATTTCAGCTGCTTTGGGGATTGCCGCTGTACTTTGCACTCATCATAGCAGATCATTGCAGGCAAATAGATCCTACAGAGATCATCTCTAATGATTTGTGTGCTGAATTAACACGTTATTGCCCGGTACTGGAATACAGAGGGGTGTTCTGTACGGGGTGTTTGAGAAGAGGCATCTCCCCTGGACAGCTCCACAGTGGATCATTCCAGGCATCCCTCTGCATTATCAGTGTCAACGTAAACCTTGAAGCTCCTACAAATTGCTAATGCTGTAACAGCACTGAAGCCGGCTTTTGCTGGCACGTGTCTGCACGACAAAGCTGAGTACTGGAAAAAGGGCCAAATCCGGATGGGATTGTACCACTACACAGGCTCATCTGGAAACTTCTGGAGCTCTGTGATCTTAATCTGGTTATTTAAAGTAACCTCCGTACTGGATAAGGTCCCGTAAGTGTGTCCGGCCTACTCCTTTTTCATGTTTGCTTAAATGTCTAACTCCAGTAGATTCAGAGTTGTAAATGGTTGACAGCCGTCCCCAGCCAGTCATGCCTCTCGCAGAGTCTCCTCCCTGTGGTGGTTAGTCATCTTGTTTTGCAGGAACACATACCTCGTTGACTAAGGAAATGTGTGTTGCTTTATGGGTGAAAAGGGGGATTTTACATTTAAATCAAGGCTCAGTGTACTGGCTTGTTGTAGCAGTGCTGGTAGTAGAAGGAGTTTTGTAGAATGCTGTATTTAATAACATACCCAATTCATAAAGGACTTCATCCTCTGACGGTCTTGTTGGTGAGGGTTCCCCAGTAACCCTTGTTTCCTTTCGGCTTCTCCCCACAGTCTGCGTTCAGTGGCCTTCTCTTCCGCCATGAGGGTTGGCCTCTGTGTGTCCACGAGAAGCTCATAATCCAGCTCTCCTCCCTGGACCGGCGAGTGCTACGGCCCGGGGACTTTTACTTGCAGGTTGCACCGTGCTCCCCAAGTCCCCCGCGCATCGTGCTGAGGGCCTTGGCTGGTGACGGACGGCACGTGGAGCAGTTGGAGGTGCCTGAAGTGAGCTACACCTCCATTTTCACCATGGCTTGGCTGGATTCAGTCAACCGGGAGCGAGTGGCCGGGCCTCTGGAGCACTGCCTGCTGGCTGCCGATGGCCACGTTTTCCGAGTGCCCTGGGAGGATGTGGTGCAGCCTGAATTCATCTACAGGCCCCCCATAATTGGGGGAGAGGGGCTGGACAGTCAGTCCATGGGGATGAAGGGGAGGGGTTCAGACATAGCTCCACAGGAAGTAGATACTCAGAGTCCGGAGGCTGTGCAGGCCCCAACCCTCAGAAAGTCTTCTGGAGATGTGGACAGCATATCAAATGGACTGGATAACGTAGTATTTGACTTGGACAATGAACAGTTATCATTGGAAAACAATGACAAACTACAGGAGGATGACAACAAAAAAGTACTGGAACAAAATGGTGAAGTACTTGAGGAGACGGTTGTGCAGGATCCTAAAGACACGATGTTGGAGGACTCGGACCAAGAGGGGGAATATGTGGAACTGGCTGATCTTCCTCTGCCTTGTTTCATCCCCCAGAAGGGATCATTGACTCAGTCTATAAGTCTTTGCTACAAAAACCTGAACAAGCCAAGGACTCATTCGCACGGCCAGACCAGCTTTGCCGAAGGGCTCCTGGGCAGTGGCCATTACTGCCAGGCTGCGGTCTGTGCAAAACTCATAGAGGAGAACCTGAGCGATGTATCTCCCAGGCTGCCGCTTGGCCCTGCAGGCAAGCCACCAGGAGGTACGCGTGTGGAGGACATTGCCGTCGTGTGTGAAAGCGAGGTGTCTGTCTGCTGTCCTTCTGCTGAAAGCGATGGCTCGCAGTCGGGATGCATTGACGGGGCTGGTGAAGATAGTGTACCAGACTCAGAAGTAAACTTGGGGTCTTCAGACAAGGTGGGGTCTCCAGACAAGGTGGAGGGAGGTTCTGGTAGCCATAGCTTGAGTGGGAGTAGTGAGGCAGGTGATGTGTGCCCCAGTCTCGATCAGGAAGATGGCACCAGGTGTGATGGTGAGGAGATGTGTCTGGTTCCTGTTCCTTTAGCTGTAGACTCTCACTCAGGGGAAAGATCCCAGAAAGAGTCTGAAGCCCCTGGTCCTGGTCTTCAGCCAGATGCTCTGGGGAACTCTGGCACAGGATTGTTCCCAGTCGTGCTCTGCATGGAGGGCATTGGGGGTGTAGAAGAATGCCCGGGCCTAGCGATTGAGGGGGAGATGCTGAAGAGCGCAGCACAGGTGTTAGCTCCCAGTGCAAAAACAGAAACTGATCCAGTGGAGCTCACCAGCGGTCAGGAGGCAGCAGAGAGTGGGCAGGCTGAGAAGAAGGATAAAGAAAAGGAAGAAGGGGAAGAAGCGCAGGGAGAGGTAGACAAGCAGAGCGCAGGGGCTATAGAGATGGGCAGAGGAGAGGTGGTTGAGGACAAGGTTGCTGAGAGTGTGGCAGAGAATGGACATACCTCCTCCAGCAGCAGCACTCACAGCGTGGAGGTGGGGTCAGAGCACAACAACTCCGCCGTGGAGAAGCCCTGTGGCTTACTCACTAACGACCCCGAGGAGCGGGGGCTGGAGGATGAGGCTGAGGGCCAGGAGCCAGAACAAAGCCATGAGAGTGACGGTCCCCTCCACCTCAAGGCAGTGCCCTTGGACTCTCAGCCGCAAGGTACACAGTCATTCACACTGATTAAAGGCCCCCCGCTTCTGTCCCTCACCCATCTCTAACTATCAGCCTCACCTCTTCCCACATCCTTTCCAAGCACTTCTCATTCCATGCCAGTAAGTCCAACATGCTTGTATTTCTCAATGCTGTCTTCCTAAAAATGTCGTCTTGTCATGCATTTCTCCCACACCTTCTCCTGCCTCATCCCCACCTTCTTCCTCCTAGTCCGGTCTCCACTGTACCATAATGCCTTGACCTCTTTTTCTAATTATAGCTTTTTATTTTAAGCCAGTTTGTTAAACAGTATTAATCATCTATTTTCCAACCGCTTATCCTGGTCACGGTTAATCAGTTAAGTAATTTTACCTAACAAGGTTCAGTTGAATGTGGTGTACACTTGTGCTTGTTTCTTATTAACCTTGGAATTTAACTGGTGTGATACCTCCAAGTATTTCTGTGTATTTTGTTAATTTACCATGATCTCTTTCTAGTCTGCTTTCTTCAGATGGCATATTACCTGATAATAGGTTTAAGGAAGTCAAACTTAATTCTGTAATAGGAAAATTATGCCTCACCAAGAGCTGTCTTCCTGCCTTTTGTTCAGAATTGAATAATTCTTTGTTTTGCTACCATGTTGATTGGCTCTAAGGATTACATTTCCGTTATGTTCTTTCTGCTCTGCGGGATCATAGCCATTAATATTGCCTTTCCATTTGATGTATTCACCCTCTGAGTGCTGGGTTTCCTCCAGTGCATTCCCAGAGCCCAGGCCATCATTTCATTGACTCTGACGGTACCTCTGGGGGGCTGGGGGTGCAGTATTGCCATGGGCCCCGTTTCCTGCTCCTGTTTGAGAGGAGCATTGTACTGGTGTCCCCTAGGGCCCATGGCGGTCACCCTGGCGGGGATTTCTGTCTGCAGATATGCTTTTTGTCTGGGTGATGCATCTGTTCTTGGATGGTTGTGTCATAAGGAGTATTTTGTAATGTGAATGTTGTTTATGGAAAGGATTGGTTTACTGGTCGTTGTGTAATAGGTTGCAAGGTAACTCCTGCTCTCCGCACTGATTTGCTTACTGCTGTCCCACAATAGTAACAGATTGAGCTGTGTTATAAAAGTGAGCTTTGACCTAGGAAACGCATTCATGCAGTTGAGTAGTCCATATTCTTCATTTCCAATGACATGCGGCATTTAAAGTTTGCTTGCCGGACAGATTGTTTTGCAAAGCCCTCGACTGGGTTTTTGTGAAGTCTCTTTTTGAACAAATGCCCTTTGAAAGGTTGTAGTCCTCCTCAGAAGTTTTATTTTCAAAGGGACACAATTGTTTCAAAATTGGATGTGACTATACAGGCTGTACTTCTGTACAGTCATTTTTCTTTTTTTTTTCGGTTTAATAGTAATACAGTGTGGCAGGTCTCCTGATGTATTTTCCAGATGTTGTCCTTGTCAGATCTTTGAAGAGGGGCAGAGTGTAGCTGAAGTCACGTGACCTAGCGTGCTTCTGTTTGTGTCAGTGGGAGTTCTTGCTTCCAGAAACTAGCAGGCCAGTAGGGTTCAGACATGCTGGTAGGGAGGAAGGCTTTCAGCCAGAGTTGGAGGTAATGGAGGTCGCAGTCCCGGCAGGTGGGAAACTGGGTCACCAAGAAGTCAATGTTTGTAGTATCTGACTGGGCGTAAAACAACAGCAGCATGTGTTTGGTGACAGCAGTGCTAGGCTCCAGGCAGCAGAGGGAAAGCTGTAAAAGATGACCAGGTATCCAGGCCCTAGTGCCTTATCTGCATGGACTAATAATCCAGATAGTTCCATCAAAACTGTTGCTGCTATTCCTGCATACGCAACTATCTCATTGCTCCTCTAGCCTTTCAGTTGTGAATTTACAATGAAAAAGTAGCGTTTGGAGTTTTAAAAGCCGCTGTTTGTTTTATATAGCCGCATTTCCTTCTCCGGTGTGCTTGGGCCGGGGGGGGTCCTCCGTATGGGTGGCGTTCACTTCCCCGTGACGTGAGGTTGACTAGAATGGTGCTCTGTGCTGCCGGATCCCTTTCTGCACCAGCCGAAACAGGCTGTGAAAATGTGGGCCATTCTTTTAAAACCCCACAATTCGGGGGCCTCCTTCCCTCTTCACTGCGTTTCCAAGGCTAAAGGAGGAAGCACAAGGAATCTTAAGAACATCTTTAATGTTTTCTTGCACATTTTTAACATCAGTCAGCGGCTTGGTTGCGGTTGCTAGTCTGGTGTTTCATTTTTTTGGTATATTTATTTGATCAATTTTAATCACCCAGAAATAGGATTCTGCATTGTCTGTATATATGTTTGTGTGCGTGGTTTTAATGAGTGTGTCTACAGGAATTGTTAGAGACATCTGTGAAGCACTTGTCCTGTTTGTGCATGTGCCTGTATGAGACCTGCACCCACCCACATATCGCACCGCCTTAGGGCCCTGTGTGGGGGAGCAGCAGAGCCCCTGCCTCCCGCCAGCCTCCTGGAAGACACTACCCACCCTCGCCGAAGCTCACAAAGTAAACCCAGATGTCCTGGGCTCTGGAGTGCTCTGTCTCACTGGTGAGTTTACGTGTGCAGGATCCTAATTAACATGCAGTGCATCACAACCTAAACATGTCAATAATTAGTCATTTTGGTTGAAGGGGTCTATAACTGTATATTTTTTTTGTATCTGAAAGTTGGACCACGTGGCTGAATTGTGAACACTGGGATACAGTTGGGAGCATGAATGTGGTTCTGCTAACGTTGTGTTACCAGCTAAAGAATGGCCTCATTGAATTTATTTTAAATGTTGTTTCACATCTATATCGCTGCTTTGTTCAGCACTGACCCCCCTCCTGTTTTTTATATATTGCTGCAGGGGCAATAGATAAATGTGGGCGTGCCCTTGTCACTGTGACAACCAGGAGCACCGTTTGGTTGAACCCAGACTGCAACAGTGGCGAGCTGGTGCGGATCCTGCAGTACTTTTACGCCACCCTCAGGTAGCCGCCGGGCCTGCGCCTCGTCACCTTGTCCCTAAGCGTGCCTTTCCTCGCATCATCACCCGTCTCCCCCCCACCCCCACGTGTATCCCCGCATCCTGCAGGAAGGAGGCACGCTCACTAGGCCTGACAGTGCTGGTGGATGCCAGGCGCTGCTCTCCCGTTCCTGCCCTTTTCAAGGCGTTTTCCATCTTGCAGGTGAGTTGGATTCCCACAGTTTGGTCTGTTCAGCTGTGCCGCTCTGCTCTATTTATGTTGTTTTACACCCAGTGCTTTTGTGTGGTAGTGTGTCTTGTTCTGTGCCTTTAACAGTAACCACTCGCTTCAGGGTATAACAGTATTCCCCCTGGGTTTTGACTCCACCCCTTAGAGCACCTGCTGGCAGTTGAAGCTGATGTGAAATTAGTTGATACAGTGAAAAGGGTGTGTTAGTGTAAAGACCTGACTTTTTAATGGGTGGGTCATTTATATGGGACCTCATTTCAAATTTTGCATTGTCTTAATTAGATTTGGATCAGATCCCTGGGGGGTTGTGCATTATATTTGAATATCTAATAGTTTAATGGCAATTACCCAAAGATATGAAATATTCAGGGGCTCACAAGACGTGTCACTTTGTCACTATGACAAAAGCAGACTGGAATAAACAAGATCAATTTAACAGAGACGCTGAATGGATTTATGGATTTATTCCACACACAATGTGCTCTATATGAATAGAACGTGACCTCTGGTCATGGCTAGTGTTTGGTAAACAATGGTGTAATATTTGATTAGCAGGCAATGGCGGTCGCTAACTCGGGGCCCCGATGAATGTGCCCTGCCTGGAGACAGAGGCCCACCTCATTATTTCTGTGTGTTTATTCTGCTGCCAGTGTAACTCGGAGATTGATCCAAACCCTTGGCTGAGGCTGCGGGGCTGTGGAAACCAGCCTTGTATCACAAATTAAATGCTGAGACATTTTAAAAGCGGAGAGCTTTCTGCAGCTGGTGGGGGACACTAATCCGGATGCTTTTAAATGCCATGCTTGCTTTTCCATTTTTATTTTATGACTTAGGCATAATGCCGAATCCTTTATTCAGGGACTTGGTTCTGTTCATAGAGTTTCTTTTTCTAAAGTGGATTTTCAGAATCCTTTACAGTTGAGTTTGATCCAGCTGAGGTCATTGGTTTTGTTCTCAGGCAGGTGTCTAGGCATGGCACACAAACACAGGGTTAAGCAATGCAGAGTGTTCACAGATAAGCATCACTTCCTCCTGGGGGTGGGTGCGTACTGTTTGTCAAAGGACACCTTGGCTTTGTGTTTCCAGCCCAAGAAAGACACATCTGACCTCTACTCCATTCCGGGTCACCATTAACAAAGACAAAGGAGGCGCCCAGGGCTCTGGTTTCGGCAAGGATTGCCCCTGGCTGATCCTCTATAGGGACAATAAACCAAGATAGCATCTTCTTTTTAGACCTCAGTTTACCACTGATGTTGTAGAGTCTTCTGCTGGCTTCATTTATCATTCACTGATGATACCTTCTGAGCCTTGTATGTAATGGGAATAGTTCTACTCATTTAAATGTAATTTTTATTTTTCTTTGCTTCTGTCAGGTATATTGGGTTAGGCTTAGCCAAGTCAGTCCATGGTCGGGTTGCAGCACAAACCCAGTCGGCCGTCCATCACCATATACCACTTCAAAAGGGTTCCTTCATCCAGAATGCTGCTTTCTCATAGGCTGTGGCTTCAGTGTTTTTGGCATGTTGGCGTTGCGTTCAGGGAGAGCAGCGTGCAGCCCAGACATAACAGGGTAAAGCTGAAGGAACACAGACTGACTCCTAAATCAGCTTGTGATGTAATGGTATTGTGAAAATCTTTTGACCACTGAAACGGGTAACACAATTTTCTTGAAGTGGTCAACTTCACATAGTATAACAATAGTGGGTATTGTTTATTATGGGAGCTTATTGGATTTGTAGTAAAATTTTGGGCCACAGTTTTGACAGACACTGAGATACTGAAAGGACATCTCGTCTCTGTGATGTCTGGCCTTCGAGGAGCTATGTCTCGTTGTGGCTGCAGTTTCTTCGGGGGTGGTGGTGTGCGGGAGGGGGGACAGCGCAGCATATGGTCAACAGAAGGTCACCATGCATGATCCGCACCCGTTTCAGCAGGTTTTTATTTTGTCTCTCTGATAGGAGGGGGCACCCGGCTGCATTAACACAGTGTTGCTGCTGTGTGATCGAGAGCTGAGATCATGGCCGGAGAGACCCCCCACCATACAGGTAATACCCTGTGACTTTCAGAGCCCTCTCCCAGCCTGCTCCCTAATGCTCGCCAACTTGGTTCAGAAAATCACCTCACCCTTAGGGCAGGCATGATTAGGGATCCAGCATGCCCTGAATTCCTCATTGTTTGTTAGCTCATTTAGGAAGATAGAGGGCTATTTTAAACCTGGAGTGGGCCCCATTAATCTCACTGTAAGCTTCCAAGAACACACTCAGCTCCCTTGATCTGTGGGCAGATCAATGTGCTGTCATGTCAGCTGCAGGGAGAACTTGTTTTAGTGCCATGTGTAGCCCGAATTCTGAGGTTTAGAGTTGGAATTAGACCAGGCAGAGAGGTGCTGTGAGATCTCCGGCACTCACACCATAACTCTTGGTGCTGCCCCTCCCAGTTTGAGGTCCTTACGTCCCTCAAAGCCCTCCACAAGCACGTGGACAGTACCCAGCTTCCCGCTACCTTTGGTGGAACCTTTCCCTACTGCCACAGAACCTGGATCTCCTTTCGGGTGGTGAGTGAACTGTTTGAGCATCTTCATTTGTTATCGTCATGGTGATTTTAGAATTGATCCCTGTATCCCTCCAGAGTGATTCAGCTATAAAGAACGCTGAAGGATGTGGGTTTTAGTCTTATTTATGACATGATAGTGAACATGTATTATGTAAAGTACACATTTGTTCACTTGAATTGTCAGTTGAATAAATTGTGTGTATAACAGAGAGAATATTTTTGGTGAGGTTGTTTATTAGTATGGTGTCATGTGAGTGGTGTGGCATCAACTGATTGGTGTAGAAATGACATAAAACTGGTGCGGTGACATAATCGGTACGGCTTTGTCATGGCATTCTGTGTGTCCCTTCTTCCCCCCAGGAAGTGGAGCAGTTGACCAGCCGCTGCCAGGACATTATTGTCGAACTTAAAGACGTTATTTCCACCCTGCAGAAAGTAGCCCTGCCAATCTGCACAGAGGTAACCAAACTATGCCCATTCTGTGGCACAGCCAGGCTGACAATCCATTGTATAGCTGAAGCTGCATATGGCTGTTTTATATTACTCTAATATAGATGCTTATGTTAAGAACTTGTAAAGTGAACTGGCACTAAGGCAGGAAACTTACAGAAAATTGGTTCCTGTGGTGACAAAGATTTGCTTTTGATAATGTTTCCACAAAAATTGACTAATGATACATCTTTAGAAAGTATGTAATTAAATTCCTCACTGTTGTTGGGAAGAATGGGAAGAAATCTTATAATGAATGTCAAATCGTAATAAAAAATGTCAAATCATAATCCAAAGTGGATGGATAGGCTCTGTATGAAATCTTACCCAGAATACTCTCAAAGGTGGAAGTGTGTAAAGATTAGATTGAAATAAATTGAGCGATTTGGCTTCAGTTCGGTCGTGGTTTATGCTTTTAATTTTATGGGTCTTGATTCGTTTGACCTTTCGGTGTCCATCTGTGTTACTGAGGAGCACATGCTATTCTCCAGGGAGTGGGTAATTTATGGAGGAGTGTTTTTGTTAAGAAAAAGACAAAAATGGGGGAGGGAGAGCTCTGAAGCAGCACACATCTGTCAGCAGCCATCTTTGTAATTACAGTATTTTTGCGTGTGGATGGTGCTTTTGAAAGCCTTCCTGTTGGTCAGATTTGTGTGTTCTTCCTGGAAGGTGTGTGACAGCTGGGTCCTAAAGGAGGTAAAGCAATGAACGTGAAATCTGGGGCCCTTCAAAACCCACTTTGGGATTAAGGATTAGGGGGTCCGTTGCCCTGAGGCTGTCAATCAACAGGCAGGGAATTTGTACACACACACTTTGCACACATGGCACATTCACACGCAAAAAGGTGGCATGCATACGTATTTAGCACTAACGACAGTCCCACCACACTGTATACATGCATGCACCATTGACAGCCATGCACATGCATTTAGCTCAATCTAAATACAGTCCCACCACACTGTATACACACATGCATGTGTGTGCCTACACGCTTGCTTTTCATTATACATGCACACCTTGCTGCTCTGAACCTGTCAGACAATGCTGTGTAGCAGTCTAGTCAGTCTCATATTCCTTTAAGATATTTGACGTTGCGCTGACAGCGAAAGGTGATCTAAGTGTGTAATTATCGTAATTACAGTGTAGTTAGAAAGGCTGGCATCGCCCACTTGCCATGTTTGTGTTTTTTTTCCTTTTCTTTTTTTTTTCCTTTCCATTGATAGGTGTGTGCTGCATATGTCAAAATTTCACAAATACCTTTAAATAGAACTTTGAGGGTGGGTGGGGCGGCGTCCATAAAAGTCTATGGGATTGTCATGGGATTGTCCCAGGATACCATGCTTGTGACAAATGCATAACAGGAATTTTTTTTCCTGATACCTCCATCGTGAATCTCAGTTCGGCCAGATGTTCTGGTTCAGCAAATTCATGGGTCATGAAGTGGTATTAACCTTTGGTACAAGTCTTTGCCACAGGTGGTGCGTCTGTGTGTGAGAAAGCTGGCTTCCTTCACAGCAAGACTTTGAGTTGTATGTTATGGAATGCTCTGAATTTATAATGCGTATAAGGAAGCAGCTGTACCCTGTTAACTGAGCTTAAAACCAGGCAATCGACCTTTGCTCTTCAATTTAGGAATACAGTACAAATCATGGATTCACAGACACCTGAAACAGGTTAGGTCGGTCTCTCTCCAGATTCTAATTACTTCAATAAAACAATTAGTAGTTGCGACAATTACAGTGCGAGGACTGGGGTGGGGACACGTGAGGTAGAGAAGAACACCCAATATGTTCCCAGGCGTTGCTGCAGTCTGGAGAGATGACACAGGGTTTGAGAACTGTCAAAACTCACTGCTGCCCTTTGTTCCGCCCAGGTGGCCCAGATGGCGCTGTGCAAGTGTGAGGACTTGATGCGCAATGTGCTTTTGGACGCGCGCCTGGCACAGCTGCAGCTGGGATGGGGTGCGGCTCTGTGGCGTCTCAGGAAGGAGAGCGGCATGGGCCTCATCGGGGACCAAAGGTAACTCCTCCCTCTCTACATCCAGGCTTGTAATTGGCTGCTCTGTGGGAAATGAAACAACACATGATCAGTGACCTACTCCAGGAACTTCTAGCTAAAGTAGTATTTCCTCCTCTGAACGAACCCTGATATTTAAGCTGAATAAGATACATATTTTACAGGAACAATTTTCAAAATAGATACTTGTAGCAGACAAGTGTCAATCTACAGTTAGCGTTGAATAAATCTGTGTCCACTCTGGAATGCGAGTTCGAGTTTTCCCCAATGAAAACCAATGAGAATATTCTTTTCCACAGTGGCCTGAATACGTGCTTCCTCTTTGTTGAGATTTGACCTGGTCTTAATATCTCTAGCTTGTGTGAGAGATATGCTGCTTTTCCCCATTTATGTTCCATGTGCAACAAGTCCCATATCCTGCTTTAAGGAATGCGCTGGAACCTGTGCCCAGCTTGTTTGTGGAAGACTGTAATATACAATAAACAAAAGCTTCATCTGCGAATAGTGTATTGCTTTAGGGTTAAAGAATAGTTTGTATTGCAAGCTTCTGCTGAGGAGCCTAAAGATTTTCAAGGTGACACTCTCTCAAGGACTGGTTTCTTTGGCTGTAAATGTCACTCCTGCTTTGAAGGCTCGTCTCTTGCACTTCTGCCTGTGCTGTTCTCAAAACCCTTTGAACTGTTTTATGAGGTGAAATTTGAAGCACCATCAGAACTCGTAGGGGCTCATACCCAATTTTGCTCACAAAAACAATAGTAGGTCGTCCAGGTTTGTTTTTTCTTTCTAAAAAACCTTAATGTCAGTGGGCTGGAGTTTTCTCCCCACTTATCAGTCAGATAGGCAGCCTAATTCTTTCACAGTGAGAACATCTGAGGAAAATGTTTTCTTGGCTCGGCCACCAGCCCTGGAGTGCCCGGGTAAAACGTCAGCCAAGCTCCTGTGTGGCAGGAAAGCCTCAGGCATGACTTGAGAGGTCAGTACTTTGGATGGTGCTTTGGAGAACCGAAAACCTCCAAATGCAACCAAAGAACTCAGTCCTGTTATGACCCTTGGCGTAAGAGAAATGACGCTCAGAGAAAGGCTTCTAATCTCAGTGCTCTTCTTTTGGAATGTTTTCCTATATGTACTGTGATTTTTGTGATTATGTTTGATGGAGAAACTCCTCATTTATTTATGATACTTTTGGGATTTTTAGACCATAGCTTTGAGGTTCCTGGAGTAAGAAGGGCTTTGTGAGCTGTCAATCACCCTACTGACTTTTATCTTTAAAGGCTTTTTGAGGCATTTTTCTCATACTTTAAAAAGGTCAAATTTCATGAGTAACACCATTGTAGTAAAGAAGTCGATGCTATATTTATTGTGAAGCTTACATGGTAACCAGCTCATCTTGGGATTTTAGTTTGGTTTTTGTGAGTCACTTCCTTGTATTGAAAGGCCTCAGTGTTTGCAAACAGCAAGCATCACTTTCAACGAAGGTCAAAGCCATCCGCTTCCAAGAGAGCGGGCCGGCACATCTGTTGCCTGGTGATTATGGCCCATGTTAAGCGAAACTTTCATCACGCAATGGATTCCTGGGTAACCAGCTCCTCTGCCCCATTAAGGGCTTATCAGTGCTTTTCCTCCTGACGCTGGAATGCTTTTGAAACATCTGGCTTGCTCACGAGTCGTTGATGTTTACACTGGGTGTGGAGAATGACCAAGCGCGTACCCACAAGACAGTGGGAGCGAAGTGGCACTGCTTCCACAAAGCTTCCATTCACTGCCAGGGCAAACGTCATGACTCACCCTTCCTAGGTTAAATACACTAATTATTTCATGGCTCTGATGAAACAAGTGAATCATGGTCTCTGCCCATAATTTCTTTTTCATTTTAAAGTTGAATGTAGTCAGTGGCTGCAGTTTAAACAATGTATCGCTGTCTTAGTTTCCTATTTAGACATTTTCGCTATTCGGCTTAGTACAGATTACACCAGTTAGGAGGAAAAGGCCTTTAGATCTTCCTCTGAGAAACCCTGATTAAAACACCACTCGGGAGGGTGATAAACATCCAGTGAGGAAAGCTTATTCCTTTTTGCAGTGTTGACTTTCTGCCTGCTGGTGATAAGGCCCTTTTCGGGGAATGAGCCTCCAGTCAGTCGGGGTTTGTTTGTTCTCCTGGCAGCGGGGAGGAAACCTTGACTGCTCCCCTTTCTCTGCCTTCTTGCCCCCCAGCCCTCCCACCTTCAACTGTACTTCCCCTCTGCTGGAAAAATGAGGAAAGTAATATCGCCCAGTATAGTTTGTTAAATGCTGGCAAATTCCTTTTCTAAAAGAACAGAAAAGAAAAATCACAGGCTGTAGACAAAAGCCCTGGCTGACAGAACGGTCCGATTGGGGCACAGACATTTGCATAAGAATGGAGCTGAAAACTTCCCAGTGGTCAATGGCCTGTTGTTCTGCAGAGTTCTGGCCCGCTGTTACCCAGGCTGCACAGTGGTGGTATTGGCCATTAACTTTGATTGATTGTTGATTTTATGTCAGGCGATGTTGCTGTGGATATTTTTTCTCCATGTCCCTTCTTGGGCTTTACATTGTTTTGGCCAGGAACCTGCTATAGAACTTATCGGGCACAGAAGGTACAGTCAACTGCAAGAATACCCCCCCCCCGTATCAGTAACGAGATCATTTTGGCTCTCTGTCGTTTTAATGTCAGATCAGTAGAAATGTCATCTGTTGGAATTGGCAGCCTTGTGAAGGTGTCCCACCTGGATTGTGTGGTCCGCCCCTCAGCAGGGGGTGCTGTCAGCCAAACGTCAGCTGTTTAAGGGATCAATATGCTGAAACTTACTTCTCACGAATTTTATGAATAATATGTTATATTTAGTTGCCAGGCATCTCTGACAGTGTATTTTTCATCTTTAAAAAGTAATAATGCAATGGCATATGAAACGTGTATGGACACACATCGAGATACAAAAGCGTCCACGATCAGAATTGAGAAACACAAAGAGGCACACAAACAAACGCACATGCACGCACACAGTCACACATTCAGGGGCACAGTGGCCCTGTGTGTGCGCAGGGCTGCGCTGAGGGCAAGGCTCCAGCGCGCAGGTTCCGGGATGAGGCGCCCGCCTCTCTCATTCTCGTTCCGAGTCTGCGGGCCTGGCGTACCAGCGGGCCCATCTCAGCCAGGCTCAGAGAAGGGACCACAGAACAGGCTTCAGGGAGAACTGCCGCTTCCTGTTGCTAAGGATTGACCACAGCCGCGACTTTTATGGACACGTCTTGCTCTGGTTCAAAAGCAGAGTCACCTTGGCCAGCTAGGATAAGGATCAGGGTGTGCGAGCACGTGTTTTTTTTTTTTTTAGACCCTTTCGTTCTGTGGTTACCATGACCGGCACAACGAGGCAGCAGCCAGGCTGACCAGCACTGTGTCTCCCCCGTCCCCCCAGGGATGCCATCGAGGCAGTCATCCAGCTGTACGAACAGGTGGACGAGCTGGTGCATGAGCTGGTGAGGCTGGCCAACAAGCGCATACGGGAGCTGGAGCTGGTCATGGAGTTCAAGAGCCTGGAGGAAGGTTTCGAGGAGGTGAGCTGCAGAAGGGATGTGTGACAAAGGAGCTTAAGCAGATACGCTGTAAGTGTGACTGTGAAGAAAGCTGAATGGGAGAAAGCCCTGTGAGAATTGCTGCTTCGCAGGGTTTGGAGCTGACACGTAAATCTTCTGGGCCTCCTAGACATTTATACAAAGATCGTGTGGAACATATTAATGAGGCTTCTTGTGACCTGGAACGAAAAGACAATTTAGGAGCCTGGCTGAGAGAATAGTCATTGTAGCGACCCTCATCTAGCGATGCGTCTTGTCATTCATTGTGTAAGTGAATCGTGTGCTTTTTGAAATCAGGTGATGGGCTGGATTGAGGAGGTGGGGGAAAGTCGCCTGAAAACCCTCAATGAGCTGGGAGACTCTTTGGAGCAGCTGCACAAAAAGCAAGCCCTCTTCAAAGACTTCTACTCCGCCGCATACGTGAGTCTGAGTCCCGACTTTTGATTGTACTGAGGTACCATGTGAATGTCTAATGCCATACTCTGTCTTGGGGGTATTCCATGGAGGTAAGCACGTAAGCCATGACCGCTCCTGTGCCACCCATGGTTTATGTTCCGGCATTTACAGGAGCACTGCAAGAGTGGGGAGGCCCTGCTGAAACGGCTAGAGCGCTGGGAGGATGTGAGCTCAGCAGAGCTGCAGGTCTATGGGATGAAGGTGCGCTCCTTCTGGGTGCACCTCCAGGATTTCTCCCAGAGGGTGGAGGACACCAAGGATAAAATCGACAAGACCGTCCGACTCTATGAGTTCTTCGACAAGGTAAGAGCCATGTGCTTCTGCTGTGCTTAGCCAGGACCATAAGCGTGCTCTTTATGAAGTCTCTGTAAAGGTGATGCTTTGGTGACATTGTCTTGGTGTCTGTGTAGGATGAAAACCAGCTGCATCGCAGGGCAGATCATGCTAATTACACAGCTCTGCTCCAGCACTCTGATGGATTTCTCATGGTAGTTTTCTTCAGGAGGCCGTTCCTTAGCGTAAACTAGCTTGGGACCCCGAGGGTGCTACTTCTCTCACCAGATGTTGTTATAGAATGCAGATGTGCAAACTGCTTTGGATGATAGTGCTACTGACCATGAGTAGGACACAAGACTCTTGTGTGGTCACTTTGATTTGTCCTTGAAAGATATGGCTCCTATTACCTATTACTGTACTGCTGTGTTTACTGTAGTCTGTATATAGATTTAATCACCATATATGCATTTGATTTGTAGTCTTCCTTGCAGTGTTTCAAGTTCAAAGTAATTGCAATTTTTAATTCATGAAGGGGCCTGCAGGATGTCTGGCAGCTTTGTTACTGTGTGTGACTTCACTGCAGTCCAACAACAATGAATGGTTTCTAATTGGAATCTGTCCATTCTGTGTGCTTCCATTGTCTTCACATGACTCTGGTAGCCACGGCAATGAATGAGTGACAATTGCACACTTTTCCCAAATTCCGGAAGCCATCAGATGGTGAAACGCTATCATGTTATACTTCGAATTCTTGTGCTGTATCTTAGGCGTCGGCAGGGTCTATCAAATTTACACTTTGACCCGAAAGAAAACATTGTTCTCGGAAATGGGCAAGATGCAGTCATTTTTATTTTCTGTATGTTCAAGTAGAGGTGAGGGGTGCCTTAACAACTGTATTGCATCTATAATCAGTTAACATGCACTGAGTCAACAGTGTTTGATTAAAAAAGGACGCATTAAATACAGGCTGCTGTTTTGTGTCAGTGAGATCATCCCAGCGCTGCTGGCTAATGGGCTCCTTAAGGTAGTGATTCAAAAGCTGCTTTTATGCTCAGGCTGCTGTATAACACAGGGAGGGGCCCAGACAACTGGTAGCTTTTCATAAAGCATCATTATTGGATGTAAGCATCAGTTCCACAGGAAGACCCACACTAGAAGAGATCCATGCAGCCAGGCCGGGTCAGGTACAGTGAAATGCAGGGACAGCTTCAACCTGAAGCCTCGTGCTGTTGCTTCAGTTCAGATTAGCACCCTTAAGTATTAATGTCTTCATACCTTCCTTCCATCTGTTGCATATGAGTCCCTGAATCCACGTCCTTAATTCCTACATTGCTTGGTACCCTGCATACGGCTTATTTGACTACTTTGACATGTGCTTGGTGGAGGTGTTCTAGTTGTGCTTCTTTGTGTCAATCCTGAGGCGTCACATGGAGGATTCCCCTCAGGAGCGGGCTGGCCGGGCTGCTCCCTCTGACATGGCCCAGCATGAGCGCTGCCGCCCCGCTGACCCTGACAGCACGCCGGCCGCGTTCCCTGCGCATGGGGATCCCATGCCATCTGTTAGCTTATTGAACTGTGACATTAATCCCAGTTGTTTTCAGGGCACATTGCGTACTGATAGCTTAGCGTGCATTTGCATTTAGATATATCCAGCACTTGCCTCGAGCATATTGTACCCAGACATGTTTACTAAATTGTTCAACAAGTGGAGAAATTCTGTGGAAAAAGCATCAGTTGTCCTCTTCGCTCGGTATTGTGGGAAAGTGAGTGACATGGATGGCCTGTGGAATACTTATTCCTATGGGGTCTGCTCTGTGGGACCAGCACGTACACTATATTCTTCTGGGTTTATGTGCCTACATAAGGACAAATTTCTTAATTTCTTTTTTTCTAAATTTTGCTATGACTGTGTCTACAGGCTGGTTATATTCAAATAAAGTTGTCCAAGTTCTCTAACTTCCTGAGTCCCGGGCTTTTGTTTGATGAGCATTTTTTATTTCCTTTAGCTATTTGGGATTAGTAGGACCTCATAAACATAAAAACCAAACATTGTTTTTGAACAATTAGTATAGTTTTTTTTAAAAAATGATGTCCTTGTATGAGGACGTAGGGTAGAGCTGAAGATCTTTGCCTGAACCTGACAGTTTCGGTCGGGTTCGGCCTTAGTTTGTGTCATTTTACACGGGCTTGGGCCGGGCTCAGGCTTGCGCTTCGGCTTGCGTGGTAAATGAGCTGTCGGGGGGGTATTCCATGAAAGTAGCTAAAGAAAGGCAGACTTTCCCAAAGAAGTCAGGCTCAAACTAGCGCCATCTCTAAACTTAGCCTCTTGTCGTTCCACTAATGCAGTTCAGCTTTTATTAATCAAGGCTCATAGAAGACAGACTTGCACAGTCTCACTTAGTGCGCACACCTGAGATATTTAAGAAGCCCAGATGAATGGATGAACGATAGATGGATCAAATGAGTCGGAAAGCGTGTAAAATGAGAGCGGTGTATTTTTTTTGGCACAGAACAAACGCTGCTGATGGAGCTGTATGAAAAATACAAAGATGGAGTAGCTAAAAAAGGCAATACTGCGGCCATAAATACGGCCAGGGAGTTGGCTTGGCAATGAATTGCAGACAGACTAAATGCGTAAATTACGTAAATGTTACAAGTGCTTAGTACAGTGGTACGGTGGTACAGTGGTTTATGCAGTGGCCTTACACTGCTAAAGTTGCTGGTTCGATCCCCATAGCCAACGGGGAACCTTCTGGGTTGAGTTCACGGGTCATTCTTACTATGTAATGTTATTCTGTATTATTTGATCTCTGTAAAATACTTTCAATCGTATCTGTGTGAAATGTTCTGCACAAATAAGCATATCTTTACTATTTTACTAATAGACTTTCAAAGTACAAAGTAACTAAACAAAATATAAAATTATCTTCCTGTTCATATTTTTTTTAACCCATTTTTTTTTTCCAGTTTCAGTCATTGCATTTCATGTTTGACCTTTGTAATATGGGTACGCTTTTACTTGAATTATTTTGGAATTAATTAGAATGCTGAGACGTGATTTTTATAAGCTTTATTATATTTATTATACAACATGAGTAGTGAGAGTGTGGAATTTCGTCCGACGAAACGATCTTTTGGGAATCTGTTCCCAAACGTCGGACGTTCTTTGAGACAACGCTTAACTAAGAAAGACTAAGAAAGTTAACCTGGTCCGGAGCAGACTTGTTCACTCGCCTATGTTACCGTGGTAGCTCAGCAGGGATTCATTTAACCTTCGTCCTGTGTTAGCTTTCTGTACGCATCTCTTGTGTTAAATCAGCCATGAAATACCCTCAAAACAATTATTTATCATCCAGTTTGTTTCTTACCTCTTGGTTACCTTGTTAGGCTTCCTTATCCATGAAAATATTGGTTTTAATACTTTTGGTGTGGCTTTCTGGACCTTTATTTTGACAGCATACCTCTCGTTTTCGATAAAAAATAACGGTAAAATAAGCCTCAGGTAAATTAAATAAATAAACTGAATTGGTCTTATCTTACCTTACATGTCTGGGCATGCCTTGCCTAGTGAATTTTTTTATTTATTTATTTTGTATAAATAGAGGTTCCTGATGCAGTACACAAATTTATGTGGCACTCTTGTGCATTTTAAACTTAAAAAGGGGTCGGTGCTGACCCCAACACCAGAGCTATTATAATCTTGACCAGAGCATTTATAATTTAGTGAATTTTTTTTTTTTGTTTAATTAGAAGTTCCTGACAAAGTCAAAAAGCCTTCATGCAGTACACAAATTTATATGGTGCTTTTATGCATTTTATGCTTACAAACAGGTCGGTGCCGACCCTAACACCATACGAAGGTTAAGACACGTTGATGGAACGGAATTCCCACTTAAATGAGCCAGACTTGTCGAAATAAGTCAGGCTTTCCCTTAATCCTGCTTCATGGAATACCCCCCCCCAGGTCAGCTGAAGATCTTTGCCTGAACCCGTCGGGTCCCGTCAGGTTCGGGCTTAATTTGTATCATTTTACACGGGCTCGGGGCGGGCTCGGGCCTTGTCAGGCCTAACTTTTAAGGCCCGACTACAGCTGTAACGTAGGGTCTCAGGAGGCTAAGGAGGTTTTGTGGTATGGAGCATGCTCCATGTGGGGAACTGTGGGATGGTGTTTCAGTCTGCTTTTTGTGATGAGTCATGACCCACAATTCCCCGGGAAAGAAGAAAGTAGAGCCCGTTAAGGTCACTTACGGTGAGAAGCAGTACCAGACATGGCTCTCTGTCTAGCGCTCAGCTCCTTCAGAATCGTGCTCAGAAGGTTGCAGTGAATTGAGAGGAAGTTGGTCCCCAGCACTGTACCCCACTCACACCAACATTGGAGTGTGCATTGCCTCTTACAGGTCAGCCCAATGGTGAATACACAGTATGAAAACATAGTGGTAAATGGGTTAGCAGCCCCCCCCTCTTCATTGAATGCCCCCAGCTGGGCAGAGGGTTTCTACTCTGACACACATTTACTCACAAAGCCCTATGAACACGCCTGGGTGGATTGCCCTGCGGCCAGAGGTGTCAGGTCTGGACTTGGAGCCAGCGGGCTGAACCGTGACGGTCTCCCCACAGTGGGTCTGCGACAAGCCCCCGCGGGCACGGCCGCTTATTGTCCCTAACCCTGCGTGCCGCGCTGACCTCCTCGCGGGCCAGATGGGCTCAGCCCAAGGAGTGCGGAGTCACTCGGGTGATTCCTCACCGCTTGATGTGTCAACAAAGGAAAATGTGAGTGCCAGGTTCAACAGTCAGGCAGATGTATTGGAAGGAGCTGCTCTTACTCGACTCGACTCGAATCCAGATGCCTGAAATTTTCATTTGTTTCATACATTTAATAGGACTTAAGTTTTCTAACAGAGAAATGTTTCAGTAATATTAGCTTATTTAATCTTTTTTAATTGTTATTGTTGAAGTAATATAATACACGCTGTCAGTCATCTGAATCATAAAAGTTTCTGTATTATTTTTTTCTTGCTGGTAGCTCATTATGAATTCTGTTTTTGGGGAAATTTTGCTAGGTGGTGACTGGGGAAATGGGATTAGCCAAGCAGCACAAGAAAAACATTTCTGCTGAAACTGGTTTTGTGTGACCCTACTGGACGTTTGACCGTTGTCCCTGTTCTTCAGGACATGCGGCTTGCTGGTGCCGCTTGTCGCTCAGCAGGGCCTTTCACAGATGACCTGCTAGCCCCCCCAGCGACCAGCGGCTCAGTAATTAAGTGCTGGACTTCTTCTCATGCTTTGTGTACCCGCAAGGCTGGTGCCAGGGTGTCTGACCTCAGGTGGGCCACCAGCTTGGCAGCGGAGATACGATGCGTGCCGAGGATCGATCTGGGTGTTAGCGCCGATCATGTGCAAAGCTCTCTGAGGAGTTGCCTCTGCTTTTGCTCCTAAATTGATTATTGGGGAAAATTAGCATGTGAATGTGAAATTAGCAGCTAAATAAGAGTGGCGTAGGCAGCTCAGGCCATCACCGTTAGACAGCAGCCAAACCTATACCGCTTGTCACAGAACAGCCCCGTCCATATAGCTGGCCCATTTCAGCCCTAAACGGACACATTTGACGATCTGTGATACAAGCATAGATCCATCTGGTACTGATTCATGCACCACGTCTGTCTGGTCATAGTCGCTGATTTTCTGGGGCCGCTCCAGTGCCAAGTTTTACCTCCACCCCTCCTTCCCCACTCCAGTTGCTTTGTAGTGCCGTGACAGGCACCCATCCCCCCCCACCAGCCCTCCACCCACCAGCCTTCCCCCGTCCCGTGACTGGGGGGCTTGCCCATCTGCTATTTAGACTAGCATTTGCCTGTGAATTGGGGAAGGGAGCATGGATGGGGCCTCTGGGCGCTGGGGGCTCAGTGTGGACTCAGTGTGCAGCATGACGGCAGCAGCTCCATGTGCCGCCCAGGAACCGGAGCAGGAGACAGTGCCTAGCCGGCGTGGCCAGGTAGGACAGCCGCACGGGGCTGCTGTGGGACCCCAAGAGGGTCACTGATTTAGTGCTTATTACCTGCGTCTCTGCTGATATTTTTCATTAAAATATTGCCATTGGTGGGTTGATTGAACGTAGTTTGCATGATGTTGCGGATTTGAGCTAACGGCAGACTGGGGGCTCGTATGCTGTACGGAGACCGCTGACAGGGAACACCCCCAGCACCAGCTGCTCCGAAACACCTCGTGGCGTTTGTCTCTTCTAAACCCGAACACACGATAGACAAGGAAGCTGACGCGGGGCAGCACCGCCGTGTGCTGCACGGGGACAATCTGCCGGTCTAAAGCGGGGGTCCGTGTGTGGCAGTGACCTGTGGGGTCTCTTATACTCCAGCGAGATCTTCTGCTCTTCTGCTATGGGAGCTTAAAACAAGCATCGTTTTAATGTAGTCATTCAGCCAGGAAAATGTAATCCACCCCTTTTATATTTTGTAAGCTGATGTGTTGATTACTTTTTTCACAGCTATAGCTTGGAGGCTGTATTGGGGGGGGGGGGGGGGGGGGGGGGGGGGGGGGGGGGGGGGGGGGGGGGGGGGGGGGGGGGGGGGGGGGGG
>JAODKC010000009.1:10693856-10708326 GCA_026777985.1 Mormyrops attenuatus
CCCTGGGGCCAACCTGTCTGGTGGCCCTTTTGGGGCGCCTGTGTGGGGCGGGGTCTTGTTGGTTTTTTTTCGGGTGCCCCCCCCCCCCCCCCCCCCGCCAGTGCTTTATGTAGGCCTACTCCAAGCCCTCACCAATCAAACATGCTTTTCACGGCTGCCCATTCACACTTCAAAGTTCCAGGACCGCTAACAATCTCAACCATGATGTCATTTTGAAACTCCAGCGACCAAACACAGGCAAGCGATGTTCCCTCAGTGCCATTAAGTGGCTTGAAACCTGAAACGGGCATTAGCCATGGGGATTTTAAGGCCGGGGTGGTCATTTGGGAGTCTGGAAAGAATCTGAGCCCTGCCCCCAACTTTCAAATGGCAGTGATTTACACTACAGCCATGAAAGTTTAATATGAATGAAACAGCAAAGAACATACTGTAGCTTACATTTTTCTATTGAAGCAGTGCTTTGGCAGGGTGTTAGCGTTCGACAGGTCCAGATTGTGTCTTGGTCAGTTGGCCAGTATTTTGCCCATCAGCTCTGAAATAACATTGAGAAGTTAAAATATTCTCTAAAATCTTGAATTATACGCATGCCTTCATCTGGCTGGTGTCTCTGCACGACTCCAACTCTGTCACCCTTTATGCTGCTCCCATTGTTGTGGGGACATGACCTCCAGGCCGCACGGTGACAGCAGTAATTTGCACTGGGAATTTTGTCACTGGTATGTGACCGCAGTCTCTGCATGCTAACCAGAAGGTGTGTTTGGTCACGGAGCTTCAGGGCTGAGGTACTGAAAACTCACTGACACAAATGCAGAGAGGGAGAGAGCAACAGAGCCAGGATTTTGCAGAAGCTAGCGACCCTCCCATCATAGGCCAAGGCAGGATCATGGGGTCCTGCAGTGTCAACCCAATTTATTCAGGTCTCGGAGCAGGTTTGATATGCGCTAATCTCTGCCAAAAATGCTTCTGTGCCTGCAAGCCAGATTGAGCTCATTTAGTCAATCTCCCTGCTGCTGGATTGGATGATTTCAATGTGTATGTTTCAGTAATATTGCCGGCTCTGAAATGGAAGGACACCCTGTCACAGATGCATTTTCCCCTGGTTGGTACAGGTGCTCTTGGTTGTTTCTTGCCTTGTCTAGTGCTTAAGGTAGCTGTTCGTCAGACTGAGCAGCAGTGGCGTGATGTAACTGCTTTGGTTCAGTCTGTGGTCCCCCTCGTTAGCATAACCATAACAGCCAGGAAAACGGAGATCTGAGAGGCTGTCGCACTCCATTAAGGAGCCGTTACCTCATCCTCAGGTGATTTGTGTGTAAAACTTCACCTCTGTAAATTCAGCCCGTTTCCATGAGAATGGCCTTCCTCTGATGGCCCTGGTCTCAGACGGACGGCCTCTCTCCACAGTGGGGGAGAGAATTGCCTTTGAGCCGGCACCCCCATAAAGCCGGCCTTGTCCGCTATGCGCATAAAAAACAGGCCCATTGTATGGCGGGGCTGTTCTCTGGGCCGCCGGCGGGCTGTGCCACGCAGTGTCGTTATCAAGCGCTCCGAGGCGTCCACATGTTCAATGTTTCCTTTCTTCTGCCCATGAGCATGACCTGATGCTGTGTTTTGTCCTCCGATCTCAGGCATACGAGTGGGCGCTAGAGGGCATGCGTCACCTCGCCGCCATCAGCATGGAGGACTGCAGCGTGCCTGAGAAGTGCGGCTCAGTCATCCGCTGCCTGGAGAGCTACCGGCGCAATCACCCAGACATCCCCGACAGCCGATTCCAGGAGATGAAGGAGCTGGCTGGGGAGCTGAAGAGTGACAAGGGACTCAAGCAGTGGAAGTTTGCCTGGTCCAAGTGTCAGGAAACCAAGCAGATGTTTGAGAAAAAGCTGGAGAGGGCGCTTCAGACCAGGCGGTCATTGCCCGCGGACAGTGAGAAGGCCGACATTGAGGATGCCACACTCCAGCAGAACTTGGAGAGCTCCTCCCCCCAGCCGCTCCAGAAGCGCAGTGGGAGCCTGTCCTCCTGCCGGAAGGGCCTCAGTGGCTGGGCTAAGGAGAAGCTGGGTATACAGTCAGTGGCCAGGGACGTCAAGGATGGTGACAACAGATGCACCATTGCCCATCTGGCGGCCCTGGAGTACTGCAGCCCCGGGACACCCCCTAACTCCCATCGGCTGTCCCGCAGCGCCTCCTCAGAGGGGCCCTCACCTCTCCAGGGGTTGCCGTCCTCCTACAACCCTGGTTTAACTTCTGTCGAGCCTGGTCGCCGGGTACTGAGAAAGACCCAGAGCTTCGACGCACCGGGTGTCACAGATTTGCTGCGGTACCCCACCTGCCAGCGCACCCTCAGTGAACCCGCCCGTCGGGGCAACACGGGCGTCTTCATCAAGGGCCTGGAGGTCAGTAGCACGGAGGTGGCAGACCGCTCACTCAGCTCCCACCTGCCCTCCCACAGCTGGACCCCCACGGACTCCCTGAGGAACAGCACCCCGGAGCCCACTGCTAAGGGCAGGTATGTATCCGCCCTGCGGAGTCAGCAAGCATCTGCATCCGTCTGCATCTATCCCGTATCCAGTGGCCTCAGCATCTTGGCATGCAGGCGTTGCCAGGGGAACCTGTACCCCCTAGCAAAACATCACCAAGAAGTCACAGACACTTCTTTACTGTCCTGATTTTCTAGTCTTGAACAGCCAGGTATGCTTCTGAACCGCATTATGTGTCTAAGGTCTGAAACAGCAAATTAGTTGCAGTCTGTAAATGCAGTGCCCCCGCCCCCCTCCAATACCACTAATGGCTTAAGCAGCCCCGCCACCTTTCAGCTGCGACCCCCAGTAGAGAATAAGCACTTTTCCTGATTGGAAATCCATCCTCAGCTCCTGAAACTCTTTTACACTTTATAACTTTGGGCTCTGTTTTTGTAGCAGGCGCCATCCAACACGAGCTGGAGTGCAGAATTTGAGCCCGTTTTTTTTGGGGGGGGGGGCAGCTTTGTGAATCCAACAGCTGAGGCGGCCTGTGGCTCCAGGGGTATCGGGCTGCATGGAGGATTTTTGCTTTTCGCCGGGTCTTAGCCAAAAATCACATTTTCCTTATAAAAGGGAATCAGCCGCATGGTTTCCCCTCGCCCTAATAAAGGGATCAGCCTTAATACATTCTGCCACATTGACTGGCCCAAGGACATCCCACTCTGGCAGCAGAGCAGGGATGTGTGTTAACTAGCAGGCCAGGCAGTCAACTAGTCTGTCTAGTAAGTGGGGCCTCTCAAATGACAGTGGAAACAATAGCGCTCTTACCTGTTTTTGTTTCAGTGACTGCTAGTTGGAAGGAAATATTTTATTTTTTCCTGACAGGCTCAGTGTAGATAAGAAAGAGTGGTTACTGCTGCCTATAAGTATCCCTTATTTTTAGGTAGGTTTTTTTTTTTCCCCAAAAATAGCCCATGAAATAAGGTGGCAAACCAGTATGAAATGGCGTGGTGACAGTGGACAGGGGTGTTTAGAGGGCCATGACCCACCGCCGTTGGCTTCCCTTCCCTGCCCTGACAGCAAGCTGCGGCACATCGTGGACGAGATGGTGGCGACGGAGCGTGAGTACGTGCGCTCGCTCAGCTACATCATGGAGCATTACTTCCCTGAGATGGAGCGCGCAGACCTGCCGCAGGACCTGCGGGGCAAGCGCAGCGTCATCTTCGGCAACCTGGAGAAGCTGGTGGACTTCCACAGCCAGTACTTCCTCAAGGAGCTGGAGAGCTGCTGCAACCACCCGCTACGTGTCAGCCATTGCTTCCTCAGACATGTGAGTGCGGGGATCCTGCTGGGGCCTGCTGGCCGCAGGGGCCAGTCCAGCTCGTGCTGAATGCCTGAGCTCCTTATCTCTATACCATAAGTACGACAGAATGAGGCTATAACCTCTGACTCAAGTCTGAAAAGATACAAAACAACATCAGAAGACTAACAATAACATAGTAGTGAACAGCCACTGTACATTTAAAGGTTTCACTTGTGAAACATTCTCGCTGTCACTCTCTAAGATGACCAGTTTCACTGATCAGGGCATGTTGGAGTATCGTTCACCTTCCAGTGAGCATCATTACCTGGATCCTCTAACTGAAACACTCGGACTGCTGCACAAATAGACTCAGGAATTCCGCTTTTCGGTGATCAGACTCTAGGTAGTTTACTAAGAAGGTGGGGGGGGTTCGTCCATATCACATTTCCTCTTCCTAGCAATGTATCTTTCATAAATACAAAAATCACTCCACAGCAACGAAGGAAAGCCACATAAAGCACATGGTTAAACTATTTCAGCACTCTTTGGCCACGTCTAGCTCATTTTTGCGGTAACTGCAGTCTGTCGGCTTAGCCCAGAGGCTCGAGGCTGGACATTTTAACATGCATAACCAACAAAGTCTGCCTGGGCACCAAGTGAAGAATAGATTCCTCTAATTAGTCTGGAGCCCAACAGTCAACCTTTCATAAAAGGCTGCAGGGACTGATAAATGTGCTCCGAGGGATGTGTTCTTGGCACCTGAAAATATCCTCAAAATACCGTACTGTATGTTGTCTATGTGGAAGACATTAAACCCATGCTGTGCCATACAAAAGTCACTCTAAATAAAAGGAAAAATGACTATGAAAAATGAGTTCCTTCATCAGCGGTCCTGGAAGGTGGGCAAAGCGCATGACTGACTGGCTCGTAATGTATGTGTGTGTGATTTTTTTTTTTTTTTTTTATTGATCCCAGCAAGACCAGTTTGGGCTGTATGCCTTATACAGCAAAAACAAGCCCAAATCAGATGCACTGCTGGCCAGCCACGGGAACACGTTCTTCAGGGTGAGCCTTGCGTCCGCATGGATACCTTCGCAGATGAAAACTAAGAGAGGCTGCTACTGGGGGGGTACAGTCTTGCACAGACTCCATTAAAGCTCCATGGGTGGTCTTGTACCTGTGATGTTTTGACAGATTTGTGATTATATGGCAGCTTTAGTCTTTTCTGTTGGATATTTCACTCATTATTCTTCATGGGAAAAAAGCTGCGTGACCATCTTTGAAGTATCTGCATGTGTGAGAGCTTTACACTTAATGCATGACCCCCCCCGCCGCCCAAACCATGTGTGTTCTGACCACAGAACAAGCAGCTGGAGCTTGAAGATAAGATGGACTTGGCCTCATACCTGCTGAAGCCCATCCAGCGCATGAGCAAGTATGCCCTGCTGCTCAAGGACCTCATCAAGGAAGTGAGCGAGGTGCAGGAGCAGGAGCTGGCTTACCTGCAGGCCGCTGCCGAGATGGTCAAGTTCCAGCTGCAGCACGGCAACGATCTGCTGGCGATGGACGCCATCCGAGACTGCGACGTGAGTGCCGAAGCCCGTGCAACTGCTCAGTACGCACCACAAGGGCCAGTCGTGAGAGTTTATTCAAGTCGGTGTGAAGGCAGTGTGGAAGGGCAGAGCCCTGGTTAGGACCATAGATCTGCTGGTCTGGAATCCTGAGGGACGTTCTTGGTTTCGTCTTAGGTCAACCTGAAGGAGCAGGGGCAGTTGATGCGACAGGACGAGTTCACAGTTTTGTATGGCAGGAAGAAGTGCCAGAGACACGTCTTCCTGTTTGAGGACCTCGTGCTCTTCAGCAAGCCCAAGCGCATCGATGGCGGACTGGACGTTTACATCTACAAGCACTCCTTTAAGGTGCCACACCGCCTGCGAGAGGATGTAAAAATGATGCCGTTCAATTAATGAATTAAAGGAGGGTGTTGCCATTAAACTTCGCCTGGCAGGTATAGTTCCTGTGGGGTTGGTCAGTTCATAACCTCTTGACTGGTGCACCAGGCTGGGGGTGTGTGTGTGTGTGTGTGTGTTTGTGTGTGTGTCTGTGTGTGTGCGTGTGTCTGTCTGTCTGTCTGTGTGTGTCTGTACATGAGTTTCGAGGACCAGTGAAGTTCCAGATTTGGGTCAATGAGAAAGGCACCGCATTAGAAACAACACATCTCCAGTTTGTGTTAGCATGCCCCCCCTCCCCCCCCAGACCGCCGACGTGGGGATGACAGAGACCTCTGGGGATAGCGGACTGCGGTTTGAGGTCTGGTTCAGGAGACGGACCTCCAAGAATCAAGCATACATCCTCCAGGCAAGCGCACCCGAGATCAAGCAAGCGTGGACGTCCAGCATTGCCAGGATCCTCTGGCAGCAAGCCACGCGGAACAAAGGTAACATCCCTGTTAGGCAGCGGCCGCTTGCGGTTTGGGATTGTGTGCATATAGTCAGCATGGTTATACTGGTGTCTGTCTGCAGGGGCCTGTCTATCTCTCTCCCTCAAGTGTCCCGTTACTGCTGACCGCCTTTAACTCTGTATCTCTAACTGTTCTGCAGAAATAAGAATGCAAGAGATGGTGTCGATGGGAGTGGGGAACAAGCCCTTCTTGGACATAAAGCCAAGTGACGCGGCGATCAATGACAGAGCCATCGACTACATTATGAAGGGCAGAGGTACTCCCAGTCCTGCAGTTGCAGCAGTGCCCGGTGACGACCGTGAGGGATTCCCGGAAGCATCGCGCTCTGACCACCTGTGTGCTCTCGCCTGCCTGTTCCAGGAGCCAGGACCAGAGCCTCCATAGCGGTCTCCCTCTTCGACCACTCCAATCCCTTCAAGCAAGCGCAAGTTAATGCAACTGCGGGTGGGAGCCCGACCTCAGGGGGCCCCTCGTCCTCATCTCTCCTGGGGCCCCTCAACCTGCACATGTACAGCAGCCAGGCCCTGCTGTCGGGCGAGCGGCCCTTCATCCTGGAGGAGGACGAGCAGGAGCACGAGACCAGCAGCCAGCCTTCCATGAGTACGTTCCTTGCCGCCCATCCCAGGCCCTCCGCCCTCCTCCACCGGGGGTTTGCCCCTCTGACTTGTGACACTTTTCCCTCTGCATTCCATCCACAGCCACAGAGAGCTCCGAGTCCTCCTGCCCCTGCCTGTCAGGCAGCGGCTCCAGCAGCTCTGACAGCGGATGCGCGTCCAGCCACCTGCCGGAGGCGCTGTCCGAGGAGCCCAACTCCCCCTGCGATTCCTCCTGCTACTCCAACGTGGCCTCCCCCGTCGAGGACAAGCCACGCTTCAACAGCCAGTATATCTCAGCAGTGAGTGTGGGCAATATGCTACCCATCTCTGCCCACACTGCCACACCTCCCAGTTTAAAGGCGACAAGTGTTTTTAACTTTAAGGCCAGGCTGCCGCTAACAGAAACTCCCATTTTAACCCAGTTCCTCATGGCTTTTTTCATATTGCTTGCAGTTCATTCATTTCTGTTCTTGACAATAGACTATGCACTACCCAAAAACAAAGCTGTACCGTAATGGGAAGGGGGACTGGTGTGGGGTACATCCCACCACAGGGGGCCATACACTCTGAACCGTGTAGGAATAACAGTCAGCTTGCCAGGCGTAGCTTTGTACCCATGAAACACGGGGCTTGCAATCTCCACACAGAGCAGAGGCGGGATTCAAACCAGCAGTCCTAGAAAGGCAAGGCAACAGCGCTAAGCCAGCATGCCATGCTTTTTAAAAGCCCTTAATCCTCATTAATCAAGTTTTCAAAAACAAACTTCTCCTGCAGATCATAAGCATGACTGGTTCAAGTGTCCCACTTGAAGTGCAAGAGAAATTTCATTTTATAAGTGACAGATACCGAAGGGTGGCAGATCCTTAACAGGCGATGCTGTCACGTCTTAGATCACATCCCACAGCCCTCAGCATCACAAGTGCAGGGAGTACATGGCCAGCGTGCCGACGCATGTGTGCGGTCTCCATCCCCCGCTTTCCCTCCATCTTCACCTAACAGCCCAGTAACAGCTGCCTCTCTCTCCACTTACAGAAGGCAGGCCAGACCATAAACCCATCCACCATTGTGTGAGTGTGGTAAGTGAGCACCTCTCTCCAGCTCAGGTTCCAGCTTCCCGCCACCTAACCTGCTTTTCCATTCCATTTACCTTTCTGTAGGCAGGCTCGGGGATGTGCATCCAGCCGTGCTCATTTTGGATTGTTTTGTTTTCAGGTCTGATGAAGCTCCTCTCATCAAGAAGCCAGTTTCGCCATGAGGAGCCTGAAGTATTTCTAGCTCTCTGTGCCAGAACACCTCGTCTCAGACACTGAAGGAGCTTTAGTAAAGCACTGAGAAGTCTCAGATATAGCCTTTAATGAAAGGATTTTTTTTCTTTTCCTTCTCAAACATGTTCAGTTGTGTTTGTGTTATAGTGTGTTCCTGTTATAATAAATTATATTGTAATAGTTTACAATGCAGTTAAACTGTCTTTTGACCACTTTGCTGTAGACTGCAATTCACAGCAAAAGATGTACCTTCATGTAAAAATGTATTTCTATGGGGTACATGCATACTCTGGTTTAAAAGCAATGTGCTTTCTTTTTTAAAAAGGCAATTTTTCTATGACCTGGTCTTCTCCACACCTCTTTTCGTTGTTGTTGAACTGACCCGTGGACAGGCCTCTTGTATCACTGTGACTCGCGCTGTGCTTGAACAGGTCACTCTCTGAGTTTGGTAGTATATCCATCTCAGAATAGTTCAGGGCCTCTGGCCCATCAGCTCAGGAGGCTCCTGGCCTTGCTGACTTGTTCCCCTGAGCAGAGTGCGCGCCTGGCCAAGGGGTCCGAAACAGGCCTGCGCATGGGGCAAAGAGGCAGCAGCTCAGTGCGGCTGATGGATGGCGTTGAAACACACAGAAGTGTATATTGTAAATAGTTTGCACCAGTGGTGCTCTGCGATTCTACTTGTAGATAACTTTGTACATGTATGTATTGACCAGCAAGACAGAGAATCACCTATGCCATTCTTACTGTGTTCAAGAAGAAAAATCTTAATCCTCACAAGTTCACATGTATTTAGTAAAGATGGAGTCCGTTTCTTTGAATCCAGTGTTGTGTGTGTCTGTGTCCGTACTCAGATGTAGAATTTATGTGCTCTGTACTGCATCCTGCCTGTTGTACGTGTGACCTGGACTTGTACCCTGTGATAGCGTCCATGTTGCAGCACAAGTGTGTTGTCAGTGATTACAGCCCCTCTCTCTCCAGTCCAGGGGTCCTGCAGGACTGTACATTCATCCAGGCTCATTCTGCAAAAAGACGACGTGATCATCTCACCAGCACTAGGCTTCATGGATGAGTCCCTCGGGTGTGCAGGGGTTTGTGAAGACCCTGTTGCGCGGTATGTGATGGTGCTGACCGCCACAGCCTTCGCGCCAGAGTGAAAAGGGGACATTTCTCTGTGCCGAGGAAGCCGCGTCACTGTACAGCTCTCCATTCCACCAGGCACTTAATACACTGCCTGTAATGCTTAGCCAAGGGTAAAGTGACCTGGCAACAGGGATAAGAAACAAGTGATTTAGCATCGGACATAATAACGATCTTGGAAGGTACAGAATCTAGTGCTACAGGGCCCTTCAGAGAAGTCAATGTTTTTGCAGTTGGCTCATCTGGTGTTTTGGGTTTTCGTGCCAATTAAATTATATTTTGTAAGACTACAGGGGACCAGAACTGAACTTTTGTCTGGGGTGTGTGGAAGCATCGCATGAACACACACATGCGTGTGCATCAGCTCCTGTGATACTGTCACTGACCGCCCCTAACACCAAACTGCAGTGTAAACTAGTCAGGACTGCAGACCTGCTGTCACATCAGTGCCTTCCCTCCCACTGTTTTTCCATGTGTTGCAGTTTTCTGCCATAGCCACACCCACAGATGCACATAACAGGATGAAGTTCAGACACCAGACCTTCATCCACTGCAGGAGACTGTCTGAATTGTGCTGCTTTTCCCGACAGACCGCCCAGCATCCCTCTGCTCGGTCAATGAACACAGCACAGACAACCCCGTCGTCCATCCTCACGGCCTGGCAGTAGCCTATGCTTACCCACAGGAAATATACTAGAAAGGGCTGTCGGAGTCTAAGGGTCTCTGTCAGAAAGGGGGGGTACAGCATTTACAAATCAGACTGAAGCAAACAAATGCCACATCTGGAGAGAAATGTTAAAAACGGTTCATTCAACACAGATCTTCAGAAAAGTCAGATCTTTACAAAGTCGTCACTGCATGTAGCAGTCCAGACATATGATGCTCACTTTACAAACCTATCATACTCACACCAACAGCAGTTTGTAGGCTATGATATGGTGACTGAAAGTGATACAATGCCTCCATCTTGTGGTGTTATCCTGCAATTACATCTTTATAACAGCTTTATTTACAAGTTATACTCCATGGGTGAAACTATTTTTAATCCAGATTCCTCCACTGCCTTCATTGCAATTTGCACCACTCGTCGAATCGGATTTAGAGGAAAACATAAATCCATTACCCCCTGTCTTACGAAACTCTTGCTACCCACACGCTTTTGTAATCATTACTGACTTAAACCAGCAGTGTAATTAAACTGACTCGCTCCGGCTTTTGCTCTTCAGCGCCCCCGTTGTGTTTCTGGCCTTTAGTTCAGACGCTTGCGTTATGAAGCGGAGATCCAGCTGTGGTGGAATGGCAGGCATCCTCACCTTGGTATGGTGTCGCCTTGCTGTAAATTAGGTTCTCGGTGAAACAGCCCCCTGCCTTCCCTCTGGCCAAGGAGGGTACTTGACCCACAGTGCACTGCCCGGGGAAGGCTGGGCTCCGCTGGCTCCTTTGCTGCAGACCTGTAGGGGGAGCCAAACCACAAACATACAATTTAATTGGCTCCTTAGTGCCATTAAGCCATCACAACAAAGGCCAACCCTACAGAAACCGAGGCAGGACCGTCAAATTATTTTGTTTATTTAAAGGGGCCTTATTATGCTCATTTTCACTGATCATGATTTTTTTACATGCTTGAAAGTTCCCAAAACACACTATTTATCTCACACTGTACATATCTATTTACTGACTTCAACTCTGTCTGAAGGACTCTGTTAGAGCTTTAATCCCCACCCCCGATGACATCAGTATGCTCTGATTGGTCAGCTTGTCCGATTGGTCTGCTTGCCCTACACGTTCTGCCCGTCTTGCAACCTGCAGACAGATCCTTGCAGGTAGACAGCCAATAAGGATTGTGTTATGAGATGACCTCACCATATCATGGAAGTAAGGACTGGAATTTCAATGAGGCGTTTCAGGCAGATTAGAATAGAGTGGCTTCTGTGGTGAGAGTTACTCCCTTTGGCGTGTAATTTGGGTCTCAAGACTTTGCAGACAGTTTGCATAAAGCTATAAAACACACTGAAGGAAATGGAAAAACCAGAAATTAGGCCCCTTTAATATTTCATTATCTGTACCATTTGCATAAGATACATATCAATATCAATTTTTTAGATTCAGATTTGTCGGTGGCCTTTTAATTGAGAACATTTTTAGAACACTACACATAAATCCTAAATAAAAGGGGTTTTGTATGAGGTGTAGAGGGTATTTACAGCACTTCTACAAAGATTTCTCAACCCCCTCATCCTGTAAGGTGCCGCTTACATGGAACAGGCCTTTGGGCCTGCATTGCTAACCCCATGTCAGTACCCTACCACAATCCACTGCTGACAGGACCCTGGGCACTGGGGCTTGTTCAAAATCGCCCTTATTCTTCACCATTAGACAGGCAGAAGCCCCTCTCTTCAGTTCCGCGGAAAGCCAGACATCCTTGTTTCACAGTCTACGTTCATCAAAGAATAATCATGTGGTTCTGGCAGCCTGGGATTGTTCTCGCACAGGTAAGACTCATTTAGTGCATCTGAAACCCCAAAGTGCCTTTTCTCTTCCCAGGGAAGAAGCAGGGACTCAGCTGATGAACAGAGCCCATTTCCTGTCAGCTCCTTGTTCTCACGCCAGGCTCTGGAAGGAAATCAGCATTATTCTGTTTCACAGCAGAGGGAATGTCCCAGACTGTGGTTCACTTGGCTGCCAAGTATTTTCTGTATATTATTGAGGTCACAGTTTTTATAAAGATTTGTATAGCTGGATAAGCCTCAGTGAAGAAGTACTTTGGTAACAAAGATGTCTGAATATCAGACTAGACGACTCCAAAATGGGTTTTCATCTATTCATTTGTAGACACAAACTGGACAAAGTAAATAAGGCACTGTTGGTGAACCAATGACTGGTAAATGCTGGAAAAGCAGAGGGCTGGGGATCCATGTGGTGGGAGTAACAAAGCAGGACCTTCATCAGAAGGTTAACATCTCCTCCTCACACAGAGCTGGGGTCTGAAACTGCTCAATTTAATGGCAAAGCTAAGGCCATCCCTAATACTTATACATATATAAATATATGGCTGACAATTTATATAATGAATATTATGACTTTGTATAGTCCATAGTCCATCTCAAACCCAATGAAAATGTATTGATGGAACTTTAAAATTTTGGTATTTCGAAAGTGTGATAGCACTGAAATGGTCTTATACACGTCATACCTGAATTCAGCTGGGAGCAGCATCTGGCCGCACCTCAGGAAGGTGAGAATGTATCTGAACATTTGACCGTCGCCCTTGACGACAAGGCTTTTGCCAAACAAAAGGACCTTCTGCAAGTTGGACAGCAGTTCTGAGTGCTGTTAACAGACAGGAATAGCATAAAATATACAGCCTGTAGAGTCACAAACATTCTGAAACTAAACATTCTTAAAATACAAACTAAATAGCTAATAGGTATTTTTATTTTCTTCTAGCTTATCCTCTGAACTACTTCACATGCAGTCTCATACAAAAAATAGGAAAAATTATTGAACTAAACATGCCTTCAGAAGGGCCTTGAGGTAAGGAGCGTACCGGTGGGTCCCCACGTAAACTTTAATGACTCTGTAAACTGTGAATGAAGGAGACCAAGGAGCAGCTGTAAAAGTTCCAGTTAAAAAGAGTGAAAATGAAAGGAGACGTGGGGAGAACAAACCAATTAGAGCATAAGAGACTCTATGTGTGTGTGTGTGTGTGTGTGTGTGTGTGTGTGTGTGTGTGTGTGAGAGAGAGAGAGAGAGAGAAGTTACTGTTTATGGGGGGCTTCTTGTTCAAAATTCCTCCTCAGTAGGCCCCGCCCAAGTAATTTGCATTGGTGCATGCACACGTGATTGACAGATGAAATATTACATAAGCTGGACAAGTACAGACTATTTACATATATTCAAGAGAATATTTCGATTAAAAGGACCCGGATTTCACTTTAGCACTGAGTTCTTGCTGTGTGCTTATTGGTCAGTCACCTATAATCATGAATGCTAATGTGAAACAGCTGGATGAGTCTATCAGTTAAGGAAACAAACCAGTCAAAGCTAGTCATAGTCAAACTATTTAGCGGAGGACAGGAGCCTTTCAGTTTGAAAGTAGTTTGTAAAAGCCGAAGTAGCTCAAAGTACCCTCCCTGACATGGATTATCTGGTAACCCTAGACATACTCCATGTGATTAAGTAACTGGCATCACATTCAACATTGACTACTGAACAGAATTCATCACCATCTTTCAGTTTTATTCATACGAGTATTAATTAGTTATTTCATGCCTCTAAGATCTGGTGTGCTTGTGAATTCAGTAATGCCTAACATTGGTACTTCAGAAATTAATGTTTCATAATCACTTAAGTGGAGATACACCTATCGACCGGCTAAGGACCGGAATCGGTTGATTTTCATCGTGTTCGGCCCGGACCAGAGACCGATCGGTCAGTCTCATACCAAAGCAGTACCAGACGTCTATGGGCCGGGATACGCGAGGAGACGCATACGCATCGCGACACGTACGCAACGCAAGCAGCGTACTTGCGCGCGTAGTTTACGTCTATCTGGAGGATTGAATGTCATGTCCACCAGGGGGCAGTGCGAGAAATCAATCTCGGTCGGCTCCTTCGTCTCCATTCTCACTTATTTTGTATGAGGTTGTGACATGAAATGATGTACCCTCGAGGTAATCGAGTTGCTTATTTTCAATACTGCCGCCGCATTCTCTGTATTCTAACCACTGCTGCACATCATACTTAGATCTGCCACACATATCACTTTACTATCCCATGTTGAATGTTGCATTGTATGTTGTTAGATATCTCGTAGTAGTATTTCGTAATAAGGCTGCGTGACACTGGAAAATATTAATTTCTGCAATAAGTATTGCAGTATTTATAAAGAAAAACAGTTCAAAATAAATCAGTTTCCCATACTAGATAACGCTCATTAAAACTCCACGGCTTGCTAAGTTTTGTTTACTGTAACAATATAAATGTTGTAGCGAAACGTAAACCCCATGCTCTCGGCGAATTTTATAACCGAGATTTATAAATATCGGAACTGTGTTGAGAAATAACTTTGCTTATGAAATTGGGAAAGTCAGAATTTCAAGTTAAGAGTTTCATTGCACTTCGTACACATGATACTGCTTTGTTAGAAACTAAAACTGCCATTAAATTTTGAAGACTGTGGGGTTGCGAAACAGGAACTGACCATCGGGCCGGCAGGACAGGGTGACCTGACCTAGACAGTTGAAATATAG
>JAODKC010000009.1:10708426-10720455 GCA_026777985.1 Mormyrops attenuatus
GCCTTGCAACTACTCCGCGTCTCTGGTGTGAATCTCTTCTCATCAACGGACCCTGGAGAGTGCGGTGACGGCACTCAGCAAAAGACGCTGTACACAGCACTTCAGTTTTATTTGGTTTGTAACTTATGGACGTTTTTATTCTAAGACGAGTAAAGTTATGGATGGTCAGGAGGGCAGTACAGGAGAAAAAGGTCAATGTCGTGTTTGATGATGGGGTAGGTGAAGAGAAGCATTCCAGTATAACTATGTCTATAATAAATGTGTTTATTAAGGTGTCCTCCTAGAGCCTATGTTAGGATCCAGGTGCAGAAAATCAGCTTTTATACACTGGAATGCATCTCTTCACCGATACCATCTTGCTTCTCATAGCATTCAGGTCAGCCAACACCCCCAGAGTACAGGGGTTAAATGCCATGCTCAAAGGCGAGCAGACACACAACCACTGCAGCAAAGCCGGGGCTTGAACCAGCAGCCTCCTACTCACAAGCACAGAGACTCAGCTCACTGAGCCACTCACTACCCACATAGGTTAAGGTAGGATCCTGGAGCAGAACTAGTTGGCAGTCAGTCTGGGGAAAAAAGAGCCTGAGCCACATTTAACAAAGAAACGTACTTTACACGTGTGCAGGTACATTGGAAAGCTTTGTGTCACTGACCCCATCTTACCGTCCATAGCTTGGGGGGGGTCCAAAGCAGTGGCCTCTGCTTCTGATTACAACCACAGAGACTTAGTCCACCAAGTCACTCACTGCCCCCATTTGGAGCAGCTCTGACTTTACCTTTTGACCAGATCCAGATCCAGTTTCTGAACATTTGGCCCGGATCTGGTTCAGACATACTATGTGAGGCGATCACACCTCAGATTCTTAGCACATCAGCCGCGCATCTGGTAAGTGACTGATCGTACATATATGGTCAGGCAAATGTGTGGCAGGTCTTCAGAGTGTATACAGACCAACTGTAGTCATTCAGAACTCTGGACAGACTCTGGTGCAGCCTCTTCTACTCAAATGTCACTGACACCCAGATTTAAGGAGACGCAGGTGGATTTGGGCCAGAATCAGTTGCTAGGTCCTCAAGCTATTAGACTCCTGAACTCTTAACTCATGACAGCCCCTCCCCACACTCCGCCTCTCTCCATCCATGCACATGTCAGTTTTTCAAGAACTTTTTGCACTACATGTCTTGCACTATAACCGATACGGTGATGTACATTCGTTTTTTGCTGCTATACTGCTGTTAATATATTGTATGTTAGTTCCTCTGCCGATGGTGAGCAAAAATTCAACGAAATTTCGTTCTGATGTGTAGGGCTGCAACTAATGATTATTTTGATAATTGATTAATCTGTTGATTACTTTTTCGATTAATCGGAGGGGGCTACATTAAGTGTATAAAAAAAAAAAAATTTGTAGCAGCTGAATCAATGTAATGAAATACACAAAATCTTGTTTTATTTAGTGCAACCAGCATGGTGCTTTAGATAATGTATTCAGTACTCCAGTTTTTTAATGTAAAAGCACAGACTACCGCTGCTGCTACTAAGAATATTATTAAATAATTCTCTAATGTTATTTAATGTTGATACACATATGTGACAGGGGGAGAGAGCACGCAAGCGAGTGTGTCTGCATTTATTACGGACAAACAAAGTAAACATTTATTGCGGAGAAAATGCACAGCAGTAAAAGCGATGGGTAACTATTCATATCCTTAACATTAGTGATCTCAAAAAAGGTGAGTAAACGCTGTTTTGTAAATTTAAAAGGTGCGTAAACGGCGTTTATGTGCATTTACCCTCCACTACACCACTGAATAAAGGATTTGCGTTAAGTAATCTGAATAATTGCATAAAATAATCCAAAAACTCCACAACGTCACATAATATATCAGTGTCTCTCCGACCTAATTTCAGCCAATTATCGTCAAATACTACCGTTTCTGGCAGAATTTTTCAAACGTTTTTTCCAATTCTCCCAGAATTCATCACGTAAGCTACTCAAGGCATGGCATTGGTTCTCGTCACCTGTTTCTTTTATGGCGGTCGGCATCCAGCTTAATGGTGCTTTGCTGCCACCGCGGCTTTGGTTAGCTTACTGCTCCCAAATTAGGAGGTAGCCACTGTATACTCGTGTGTATAATAACGTAGACCCAACTAATCGATTATTAAATTAGTTGCCAACTATTTTAATAATCGATTTTAATCCATTTAATCGATTAGTTGTTGCAGCCCCAGTCGAAACTGACCTCATTTTAAAAATTAAACTACTTATACATCTGTTCATTAAGGGAATCTTCATACCATAGAATGGAAATTGGCGATTTATGTAATTAAATAGAAAAAGTATGAATTTAACCTAATCAGTTTTAATTAAGATGGCTTGGCACCCGATCTAGCCATTTTTGCTTGTTGCGTGCTGCACGCGAGATCCATCACCGACTCGGCCATGAGAGAAACAGGACTCCCCTACGCGCGCCCTGAGCGTAACATTATGTTTTTAAAATCTGTACATTTCCAAAACCGAGATCTTTCACTCCGTTTTATTTGACTGGATGCCTACTTGCAAAATATCTGTTTACTGATATAACAAGCATGAGAGTGGCGCTTACTCAACGAGAGATTTACTAGCAAACGTGGGATCAGAACAGTTGCAGATTGGGGCAGCATTACAAAAGTTCAGACTCTAAATCCGTGCATCACATGACGAAAATCAATCAGATATCATCAATCCAATCAATTTCACATATACTGTGTATTTTGTACCTACTTGTCCAATATTATACACATCTGTCTAACTTTATCTGTATGCCTTACTCCGCAGGGTTGCCAAATCTCACACTCAGGAAAGCGATGGACTGGCATCTTGTCCAAGGTGTGACTTTGTCTTACGCTGCCTGCAGTGGACTTGAGGCTCTGATACAGTGTGAACACAGTGTTCCTTTCCCATGTCAATCTGCCATTGTGAAATGCTGTTCTCATTAATTAGAGTAGCAAGTCACTTCTCGAATAACACCTGAAATAGTTCAAGTGCAGCATAAATGTATGATTGATACAAATCATTCTAAATAGCTCATAAATTCCAAAAAGATATAAAAATCTCTAAAATGTGGGAAAGACTGAAATGTAAAGCTTTAATGAGACGATTGAGGTGCACTCAGCATTAGGACGGAGACTCACCAGTTTCTGCTGCATGCTATTCAGCTGCTCTGTAAGGAACGTCATCTCAATATTATCATATTGACTAAAGGGGGCACCACCCTCTCACTTTTTTGCCATGGAAACGGTCACTCCTCTTTGCCAAATTCCTGCTTGTTATGGATTTCACAGGCGGGGGAGTAGATGTGACCCTGCCAAAAGGTCACAGGCCGCAGCTGTGGGAGATATTGTCTTTGAGCTTGTTTTTGAATACACTATAGATGGTTTTTACTTCCTGAGCAACATGAGTTTGTCCTTAATAAAGTAGACATGATGGACCATTGCAGCCAGGCAAGCTAAGCTGCAACTTCACAAAAGGTCTTGATAGAGATTTAAATAGAATGAATGGAGAGCCGTCCTGCCGGTCAGCATGAACCCGCATCAACGCTCGGAGTGTTTATCTGCTCCCGGACTCTCAATCAGACAAGTGAGCCTCAAGCATCAGGGTAGATTTTTCCATGGTGTTATGTATCTCAAACATCTCTAAACAAGAGCATCAAGTCTTATTAAATAATAAAATACTGACTCATATTCTGTATGATGTATTTATATATGTCTTTAAAACTGGTAAATGTGTTGGTGAGTATTTTTGAATAATGAGGGGTAACGTGTCAGATGCGGAGCTTTGAGAAATCGTCAGCTGTCACCGCAGATAAAGACATGTTAAACTCAATAGTGCTAAACATATTAAAAAAAGAAAAACGGGAAACAAGAAGGATTGAGGCATTAACTGTGTAGCTATTAACTGAGTCATCCAGGAGGGGGCTCCATAGGTTGTGGGTCGGGGGAGCTGAGGCTGCTACTCAAAGCCCAGGAATCGGGCCCGGTGACCTAGAAGGACTACGGTCCAACAGACAGAGACGCTATGGGGAGAGCCAGTGCAGAGGTGCCCATTTTAAAAACCAGGGAAAGACTGAGCGATGTCAGTCAGGTACGCGGCTGAATGAGGAGCAAGAAAAAGTAAGGATTACAAGGAAGTAGCCTGAGCCTGCAGTCAGGTCCCATTCGATTTTATCTCTAATTAAAAATGCCTTTTTTGGGGGTTGCAGGAAATAAATTTACATGTGTGTGAATAAATACATTTTACAGCCTAGTATTTCGTTTCCCTTTACAAGGTTGCCCTCTAGTGCCCAGAAGCGGCAACTTCTACCCTTTATTACATTTAGCAGACGTGCAGATCACAGCTTGAAACACCGCTGGCTATTCCCGGGGACTGATCACATGGAATAAATTAACTACAAAAAAGCTTAGTAGATGAATAATCATGTGACCAGTCAAGGGTCATACAGCTGGTGATGCTACTGGTATGATGCTGGTATGATTGAACATTATCATAAATATAAGGCTGATTTCGATACACATTGATCTTACAGTTAAGACCAACAGACCAGTGAAGTATTACATGACTGTGACCCTTTATGCTTAACTGGTTGGTTGAAACAAAATCTTGGTCTGGACTTTTAATTTCTGGACCTGAACTTTCCACTTGTGAAGGTGTGTGGACCGGTTCCTGGCCCAGTGGATGGGAGCTGGAGGATTCTCCTGGGTGCTTTCTTCACTACTGACCAAAGGGGGGCTCTCTATTTCACAAGGGGGAGGCTCTTAGGCTCATAGAGCCTTTTTAGTGAGGCTTCAGCCCCCCTATTTTTTGTCTCAACCCCCTTAAAAACAATTTTTCTAAAACCATTTAACAATTTGTCTGGTATTTTTCTATGCATTATGACTGAAATGCCTGTCCAAACTGTCCTGGTGTCCTGGGCAAAGATCACGCTAGTGCCCCCTAATGGACCGGGCTGGGTAATACCTTGAATGTTGGAGAGAGCATATGGGACTTGGGTCTGGTGAGCTGAATCACAGTCCATGACAAATCGAAGGCACACATCCCCAAGGAAAACACTAAGCCTCTTGTTTCACTAAAATTATTGCAAACAAAACTACCGTATCTCAGAGTAAGTATGATCCAATCATTTATGGGGTTTCCAGGCTACCTAAAAAAAAACATTTTGAAGATTTTCTGGAAGTCACTGCCATTGTTTGTCATACTCCAGTGATGAAGAACATATGAAAATCTGATGATAATTATTGCAAAAATGTCACCCTGCTGATCGATAGAACTTCCAGATTTAGCTGCATAACATCACAAAGACGTCAGAAGAACTCAGACACCTCAATGTCAACAAACTTTGGTTTTCTGGCACCACTGAAGTCCAGTAGCTGTTGCACACAGATAATTGTTTTTTGCATTGAAAAATTAGATGCAGTGAAATGAAAAGAGGTGTATTGCAGCTCGACATTATTCAGAGCCTGTTTTATTTAATTTTGACATTACTAAAAGTAGGAGTAGTCTGTGACAGGGAGACAAATACAGAACCCTATACTCAAATCCTTTGTCATCAGTGTTGCAATATATTGAACTGTGAACACACAGGACTGGAAAAATATGGAATGTCACTTATTTGGCAGTGAAAATGGATTGGCTACAGTCTTTAGGTGTTTACATGCCTGTGCGCAAATATGTAGGTATGCCAGCGAAAGGAATGACTTGTTTGTCCTGCCCACTGACTCTCAGCATGGTTAGCCTGAGGACCCACATTTTTCCTGAGTCATTAAGTCACAACAGAAAGCTGAACCAAATTTATGTCACAAAAAGTAATAGTATATGGGACATATTGCAATAACAGTAGCATGTATTGTTAAAAAAAAGATCAGAAAAAAATTCTAAATAATTTCTTTAACCACAACCAGTGTCACACGTTAGTCACACAACCCATTTTTGGGTCATGGCCCACCAGTTAAGGAACAGTATCCTATACTTCCCCCAAAATGTGATGTACTTTGTCATAAGTAATATGGCTTCCTTGTTCTATGCCAGAAAGTACGAGTGGAAATGCATGTGACTGGACCCCTAGATGTGGGCGGAGCTTAACTGAGGATTTGTGGGCCGGACATTGAGGTCACAGGGACAGCAGGCTCCTTTCACCTAGGACCATGCCTTAAGCACACTTTCACCACAGATTTTTTTACAGCGGCTCAAAAAAACCCACAGATGGATACCGTACCAAGCTGAAATGCTAGTGCCATGCACAGATCCCTCCATCTTGGCTGGCCTTTTCAAATATAGTGCTCAAAAGATCTTTTTCAAAACAGGCACACATTATTGGAAGCTATTTTCCTATATTTCATTCACATTTGTTTGCGCTAGTGACCTGTCTTGCTTTGAAATTTGTTCTCGAGTGTAATTTTTAATGTTGCAAGTCCGTGATGACATTTTTGAATTACGCAAACACCTTTTCAAAGTGACCTGTGTGTTTAGTTTCAATCACCTACAGGGATGTGCCCAAATTAAGTCTCTTTTTCTCCTTTTGATCATGTCGGCTTTCCATCATTAACTGTCTGCAATTCAAATACACCGGTCAGCAAGACCGAAGTCATGATGCTCCAAACCGTACAGCTATCTGGAGCATTACAGCCCAAGAGAAGAAGCTTTGTGTTTCAAGGAGAGGCTACATTTCTTTGCATTTCTGAGATCAATCTTGGTAGTCATGGGTACGCCTTCTGGTAGCTAAACACAAACATATAACCTCTTTAAAAGACAAAAACTTGGGCTTGCGCAGTGCCAGACTTCAGCTACAGAAACACCTTCTGTCATATATATATGACATATATAGTAATGTCATATATAATCCTTCTGTATTTAGACTTATTTACTTAGCAGATGCTTTTGACCAAAGCAACAAGGAAAGACCCATGATCAGGGTTAGCCAGTGTCCCTGGTGCAACTGGGGTTAAGGACCCAATGGTGAAACTACTCTGCCATCCACAGGACTTGAACCAGTGACCTTCCAATCACAGACAGACTTGTAACCTGCAGAGACACACACCGATACACCTGACATTATATATAATGCTTATATTAAGAATTGTACTATTGCTTTTACTCTGTAATTTATCTGAGTTAATGTATTTGTGCACTGAGTGTCATCTTCTTGAAGAGTTTTAAAACAAAAGTAATCTATGCTTGCAGTCTGACTTTTTCTTTCTGGGATAATCAGAGCTCTCAAGTCTCACATATTGACCGTGAGACACACGCATTTCAACCAATACACACGCTGACACACCACACCTTGCTTTTCTCACGCTGAGAAGTTAGGGATAACTGCCACCAAGGTGTCTCATTATATAGAATCAATGGACAATGTGCGGGCATACGGAGCGGATTTCATAGCTGTCCCGATCAAGTTAGGCAGAGTTAATAACTTCCTACCAGCCAATCAGAATATAGCATTTGCTGTTTCCGGATAAATTCCCAAATAAGGTACAAGTGATCTCCCTGCAAGCTTGTTATTACATGGATGCACAAATATACAGAGTGCAGACAAGGTGGAAGTGGAAGAGCAAGATCTGATGAATGCAGTAGGCAGGGCTCTAAAGTGTCATGCATTGACCGTGAGACACAGGCTGCGCCGCTAACAGATGTAATCTCACTCCACACTTTTGATGAAACTCGAGAGCCCCGGGGACAATTCTGGTCTATGGCAGAGAGCTGTTATAAATTACCAAATAAGTTCAGTGTATTTAATCACCCTGAAGACAGATTCAGTGAATGGTCATAGTGATTGAAGACCCTACCTAGAAATGATAGGTCTGAAAATTTCCGGGGGGGGGGGGTGCATACCATAGGTGATTTATTTATGGAAGCCTAGGTAGTTGAAATATATGTAAAAATTAAGCTACGAAAATGCCTTTGCGTGTGGCCATATCACTTATCTTTAAACATTTAACAGTTGCCTCTTCTTAATTACAGCCAGTGGTGCTGCTTGTAATGGCTCTCCTAACTAATCCAAACTTCCACCGGGAGCATCCATGGAAGTCACACTGACAGGCAAACCTGTTTGTTTCCGAGCGACTCTCATTCCTGCTCATGAAAGCCTCAGCCATTCATCTCCAGAAGATGTTTCCGAAGCATCGCGTGAAGGTGCCCCGGTGTGGAGTTCACGGACGCAGGCTTACTCAGCGGGTGCGTGCTGATTAATCTCCATCAGACATGTAGCAACGAGTTGGCCCCTAACACACGGCTCCCCCCTCAGTCTGCCCTCAGCCGCTGGGCCCTCAGCCACGCTCGACCAAACCTAATTAAATGCAATCTTATGGGATTGCCCATGAGCTGCTCTGTATCGAATCACTAACATCAGCAGGTAAGAGGCATAGAGGACCTCTACGACAGCCAAGGAAAGCCCAGGACCCTGGAAAAAGCAGACTGCCCTGCTTCTGACTCTGCCTGCTCACATCTTTGGTGTCATTGAATCATTCTTGAGGTGACACGATCAGAACTCAGCAGGCAGGAATGATTTGTACCACCTATAATATCTATTATCCTAAGTTATGCTTTTAATTTTATTGTGTTATTCAGCGAAAGTATGAAAATGTATGACGTGTATTAAAAATCATAGCGTATATTTCTTGCAAGCACTATAGGAGTGTAAGTATTGCATACTCAAGTGTGCTTGATTTCTGCATAACACTGAGTGTTGCGTAGGCCTAGTGTTTCTGACCAGCATATCACATGCCAACTTCTTGGTTTATTTGCACAGCATTTTACAGGATGTTGAACGGCATGAACATTCAGGTGGAACTGTTGGACTCCACGGTTACATCCCCAACCGAGAGCCGCTACGACCCGTGGGAAGCATAGTGTTTCTTTTCTGACCGGCCAGTAATGACCTGTTTTTTGCGTCTGCACTGTGTAGCCAGTTCTGTCAAACACCCACGCCCGCACCCTGCCTTTTCTCACGTTTCCGCACCCAACTCGGGCATGCCAGGCCGAGGACCTGAGCGGTAGGCCTGGAAGCGGGCGAGGGGCCCCGCACACGCACTACTGCCAGGGGCCAACACATGGAGCTGCTTATACTGGGGCCCCTCACTGGGCTCCCACAGAACATACAAGTCTTTATGGGTAATTAATCACCCCATATACAGAGACTACCCAACCCCCACAGCTGCTGTGGGCGAAGAGTACGAGGCTATACACGTGACCTGTCAGTTATGCTATTCATCACCCTGTTACAGCAGGCATTGAAGGCCAGTGGCAATGAAGCTGTCTCTGATAGAGATGTTTTTGATTAGAGCTTCCAAGGAGATGTCCCAAACAAGCGTTGCCATGAACTTGTGTGTTTGGTTACAAACACAGAAGGGAGAGTGCTGCTGGAGCCAGGTGCCGGAATGTTTTCTTGTGTACACTCCTGCTGCCATGGCAACAAGGGACCCACGCCGGCTTCCTGTTCCCTGCTTGGAGACAAGTGTGTGTGTGTCAGTGTGTATGTCGGTGGGTGTGTCCTTCCTGCTGCGCATGTGCTCCAGGGACAGATCCGCCGCGCCCACGAGAAAGTGCGATCGTCATCTCAAATAGCATCTTCCTGCCATGTGCTCAGTGACAGGCAGGGACACACAAGGGAGCCAGTGGAGACAAACAGCTAACCTCGTTTCCTTGGAGATGAGGCAGGTGGGGGTGGGAGGGGGAGACAGAAATATCACAGGGAGTCTCGGGAGACACAGCGGCTACTGCCTGGGGACCACTGTTTGTTCCGTGCTAGAGCCCCGTATTGGATGGTGGCCAGAAACGCGGGGTTACGGCACAAACAGAGCTCTGTTCCTGCATGAGTCCAATCCAGAGGGTGGGGCTGGGGTGGGGGGTAAAGGGCCAGAAGCTGGGGCATGAGGAAAACTCATTTTCAACACGAAAAGAGAAATAAATAGGGCGGAGAAACTCGGGCACAAGTGACAGATCATTAAAGATTGCTGGTGTGAGCAGGGCTTTCATAGATGGGCCGTGCGTGTAGTTACAATACTGAATACATATATGTATGTATAGAAATGCACATTTTCATGTGTGCAAATACAAAAATCTACATGAGTCTGGCATTTTTCATTTTTCAGATGTCTGAATGAGACCCGCAGCCTCACAGTAAATGATTCAGAATCACATCCATGTTTTCTCCTGAGTAACTTTGCTTGGTATGTATTTGATATTTCCAGTTTTGGTACAGATTCACAATATAGAGATGGAAAAAAAGGAAAAGAGGCAATTCTGAAACAAGGTAATGGGGACAAATGAGTGAAAATTATAATTATCAGTGATGAATGAGAGGGATATTCCACAGGGGTCCGTGCACCCAGGATGTCAGGCCCCTTATTTTTTGAAGTAAAAAAAAATGTGTTTTTAACAGGAATCTCTTAAGCGCACTCTCAGACACTGCTGTTTACTCCTTTGAAGAAGCTTGTGTTAAGTACATATGTGCCCTGTTCTATTTTTGAAAAGCCTTAACTGTATTCACCTGTTGGAAAGCATATTCAAATTTCAGAGGGGCAACAGTTGTCACACTGTATAGAAGGTGGTAGTCAGGTGACTGTGAAGCCATGGCGACCAGAGCCGGGTTCGGCTGCTTAGAGATCCAAGGGATTCTTCAGTTAGAGTTTGCGCCGTGAACAGACACAACCGATGGGGCACTGGGAGGAAGGGCAATTCAATTCCAATTGCATTTTCAAGTTCAATTGCGGCAGGTCATTTAATATGTACCAACAGCACCTGTAGCACATACTGAAACAAACAAAAGTAAGTCTCAGAATTTGAATAATTTAGATTTTGAGATTTTAATAAGGGAAGTAATAAGATTAGCTGGAACAACAGGAGAGTTAAGGCAGATAGATACAATCAAAATGGCAAAACAATGGATTTCATGACTAAACAGTGTTACACAGCCTATACGCCTAATAGCACTAAAATAATTCATTTCATAGGCATATTTCACAGTGATTAGCGGAAGACGTTTCTGGAATCTTTTGGAGATAACAAAATATTTTATGCGCAAAACTACTTCTATTTCCTGCTGGCCAAATTCCTGTTCAGCACACAAGGTTTTTTTTTTAATCCATCGAGAAATCAAACAGGGGCCGCGTCCAGAAATCCCAAATGCTAATAACAAATATCAAAAAATTTTTATGACAAATAAAACACAGTCACAAATCATCAAGCCCCTCTAATGTAAAGGTTTAGCTTAACACTGGGCATTTTCAGCGGCCAGGGAGGAAGAGTGAATCAAGTGTAAATGGCTTGTTGTTAGTGAACTTGTTTTTTTTTTCTTTAACGTATTTATCCAGAAAGGAAATGTCTGCAGCTGTCTCCATCATAAGCAAATTACCCATAATCCCCTATATACGGGCACACTGACTCTGCATGCATGGCCATGCATTAAGATCGTCCAGTAAAACCAACGGGAACGCAGCCGTAGAAGGCATGATGAAGACAGGGGGCAGGACACTCCCCCTCGTCCCATTCGTTGCAGGGCATGACACATCCGTCACGGGGTACTGGGCTGCACTTTGGGCCTAATGTCAGACTTGGTCCAGACCTGCCAGAGTCGTGTCGGGGTGGGTGGGGCGCAGACCATCAGCCAGGACTACTGCGCCTTCTCCTTCGTCTTGACCTTCTCCTCGTAGGTGCCGGCGTTCTTGTACGCGGCCACGTAACCCGTGTTCTCCACCAGCTCCTCGCGGCCGCCCCGGCCTTTGCCCTTGCCGGTCTCATCGAAGCGTTCCTTATGCGAGCCTGTGTACTTCGAGGTGTCTGTCAGCCGGTCCACTGCCGCCGTCTTGGAGATTTTCTGACGTGCAAGTGAACGAAACACACAAAGGTCAATGCCTGTCAATGTGGCACTTTAATGCGGACGGTCATTGCCGTGCCACACGTGACCTTGGCTGTCAACGGGAGGCTGCAGGCGGGCCGGGGGGGGGGGGGGGGGGGGCTCGGTTGCGGTTCCACCCCTAACCGCAGGGCACC
>JAODKC010000009.1:10728974-10766490 GCA_026777985.1 Mormyrops attenuatus
GACTTTGTAGTCGTGTCATCGGACTTGCGGCCGCATGTCTTGGACACTTGGGTGAAGAGAGGGGCGGAGCTGTCAACCGATCACTACCTGGTGGTGGGTTGGCTCCGCTGGTGGAGGAGGAAGCCGATGGAAGGCCGGTGCAATGGTCAAGGAACCCAAGTTATTGCCATAAAGCTGCAGTTCTTATCCCAGGAGGGTCTAGCTGTTGTACCCTTTGGTACATAAAATGAATCGCTTCAACAATTATTGTTGTTGCTAAGCAGCTAAATAATAAAGCCAGCAGAGATGTGACTTAAATAGCCTTTCCTCACCTCTGTAAGCTGGACCAGGAATCCCCTTCTGCCTCTGAACAATGAGAAAGCTGACCTACCTTTTACCGTTCCACCATAATTGCACTAAAATAGCTTCCCAGAACACAAACATCTGCAACGTGTTTGAAATGTAATCATGGCCAATGGGTTTATCCAGTAGCCTTGGATGACCTCAGACGACGTCGCTTAGGTCATACGGACCCGGCCAGGTTCCAACAATTCAGCTACCAGGTCCACTGAATAAGTCCGGCAGATGTGGAACGCACAGACCGTGCATCTACAGCAAAGGTTTGGTTTTAAGAGGACCTTGAGTTCTGAGATGAACCTATTGATTACTCTACCTGTGGTGAGAAGTACTTAATACGAGGCATCTTGCACTGGAGGACAAGTGGATCAACCACAAGTGTGATTCAGCAGGTAGGTCCACAGAACAATAAATCAAGGTTGGTGGCAGCAACCACACCGTTGGGTGTGAACAAAACATCAGGCATTAATCGCACTCAGGAATACTGCTGATGCCTTGATTCATCACAAACACATCAGCCTGCTGCAGTCAGTCGCACATCCAGGACCACATCAGCAGAAGTAAGACCATAGCATACAACCAACACTTGTGTCTGTAGGACGTACCTTCCAGTTTTTCTTGCATTAATAGCAGAAATGCACACTGATGAAACCTGGCGAAAGGTCTCCCGCTATCTTGTAGAGAGGAACAAGCTTCCACCCATCAGCCACCAAGAAGCCGTCACACCTTTTACCTGGAAACGCTGTCGACGCTGCAGCTTGAAGGCACCCCCGCCTGTGAGCTGCATTACCGTCAGTCATATTCCCAGAAGAGCTAGAAGGCAGGCATTACGAAATAACCAACATGGAAACAACCGATCAGGCAATATATAGTACTCCATAAGCAGAAAATGTTTTTAAAATGATCTTCATGTTAGTGTAAAATAATAATATTATACATCATGATAGTATGAGCATCAAAGTGTGTCAACCTCTTCTAAAATCACTAGCGGCAACCGTCCAATTCATTTATTATTATTCACATATTATTATTATTATTTATTTTTTTACACGACCTCTACCCCACCTTGTTTGGATACTCAATACCTCATTGAGTTAACTAATTAAGCTATTTAATTGAGCTGGAAGTGAAATCTACCAAATAAATTGAATGGCTGAGGTGCCCCTGAGGAGAGGTTTGGGAATTGAAGTGGTGTTCTAGCCCTCCAACAAAATATTAGTAACTTTATACAGAATAAAAGAAATTCCCGTTTTTATTTTGTCACTCTTAATTTGCATGTTTTAATATAAAATTGAGCAAAGATGCACTTACAGTACAACCCAGTTAAATAGCCTTAAATATTTCCTCTGACTACCTAAGACTTTTGCCGATTACTCTATACGCACGGTGCATATTTGGCCACTGAGGTGTGATCTTGAATACGGGGTTAAAAGGGACTTACTAGCATCTGCAGGACTCTGCGGCCTGCAGGCTTGTCCCTGCTGCTTCTCCTGACTCAAAGTTTACCAGCCGCCCAAGGGACAGGCCACTACAGTGGAGAGGCTCACATCTGTTACCAAATTAGATGGTGTTACAGATCGAAAACACCAAACTACTGAAATGAAAACAGGTTTAAAGAGAACGGGGGACTACCGCTGCACCCCTGGGTAAGGAAATTTAAACAATGACGTGCAAAAAGTACCGTAATAAATGGACAAAATGCACTGAATAAAAAGCATTAATCAATTGGCAAAAAGCAATGAACCTGCCTTAGTGAGCAGGACTGAAAGCAGACACAGGGAATGGCCCTCCTGTGGGCGTCCTCAGGGCAGTGCAGATTCTGCGTTTTACACATCACACAGGCTTTTCTGCTAAACCCAGAAAGCTTTCTATTCCAGCCGGGCTCCCCAATCCACCAGATTCAACTAATTATTTTGATTGAATCCATTTAAAATTTCCGTCTGAGACCTTAATGGCACGGCAAGAGCTGGGGTGGGGGGGCACTCTCTGGAGTTGTGCTGTAATTGAATAAGGCTGATGGATGGAGAAGCACTGGGCTTTTATGGGCAGACGAGCATGGTCGTGTCATCAGCTTACGGTTACCCGCTGTTGCTTTTAATGTAAGCCTCCCCCTCCGGAGGGTGTTCATCATATGCCGTCGTGAGCTCACCACACTTCAGAAGGAAGCGGGGGGGGCGGACAAGGTCCTGACAGGAAACAGATGTCCATCTCCTGGCCCCTCTACCGTAACAAAGTGACACAGAGCCCCATGCAATGAGGGCAGGTGTGCAATGCACCGGGGCGCCGTCACGCAACGCACCTCACCGTCTCCAAAAGAACCCGCGGGGCGTCGCAAGCTCAGATGGGCACCGCCGGCTGTTTTCTTTGGGACGCGAACCAAATTGAGGAAGCGGCTTGATTTCTGACTGTTTTTCTCCCCGTTCCCACGGCGACGGCAACTGCTGAGCGGCTAAGCACAGCGATGTTTCTAAGGGAACGCGATAGCAAATATAAAAGGGTAATCTGACTGCACCGCATTCCGGCACAGACTCAAAGTATGTCGCCTGTATGTTAAAAATGTTACGCTGCTCTGATGGCAGTAAGGCCTGTGCAGGGACACCTTGACTGTCATTATGACGCCTAGAAAAACAGCAGTGGAGAGCAGCATCCCATCACATATGCTTCCATTTAGTTGCCGTCTCTCCGGGATGTAAACGGATGCTGGACTGCCTGCCGTCCATCTGGCCCCAGGAATCGCACTGTGTGGGCTGCGGCAGACTTTTGGGCTGGAAGACCTAAATCCCACCATCGATCCACTTTAATGTGCTCGGAAGTAGCTGCCCCTGCCCTAACTGCTGGGAAGAAAAAAAAAAAAAAAAACATGGAAAATCAGACTGAGAATGTGCAGAGACGGAGTAAAAACAGCAGGCACCTGTTGACAATGGACAATGATGGAGACATTTAAAACATTTATACTGGTACAATGCAAAAGTCAACCATCCCATCCCTAATACAGTAAAAAAACACAACCAGACTTAGATGTAAAGGAAAATTAGTTTAATTACAAAATACAGACCTGTTTCAGATGTATAAAATTGAGACAGGCATTAAAAACGTAAAGGACACATAGCTGAATGCTTCCAAAGGCTTTGAGAACGTCATATTAACAATTGCAGGCCCCTCAGGTGCATTTAGCTCTTTGCGGTTTTATTAAATAAAATGTGTATAGAGACAATGACATTGATCAGTACAGCTGATTTAAGACAAACTTGGTTGGACAGGAAAGGGCACTGTTTTCGTCACGCCACTGGCTGCCCACTGGAGCTGGGCTCTCACAGACAGTCACAGTCCCTTTTCATTTCAAAATGTCTTCACTGACACCGTTATGAAATCGTCACTGTTTCCATGGAGACTCACTATTCCGCTGTGGTGCAGGATGACTTAGTGGCAGCTGGCAGGATTGGGGGTGCCAGAGAAGACCGTCCCAGCAAAACAATGCACAATAAGTACAAAGCACACAAAGCAGGGTTGTGACTTTCCAGTGGGGGGGGGGGGTTGTAGTGGACCGTCAGATCACAGCTGTATACCAGAGCTGGAACCCCCATGAGAGCTGAGAGCTGCATCAGGAACAGAAAGTTCCAGCGATTTCTGTGGTGCGTGTCATCAGAGAAAGCAAACTACATCAATGATTCGAGCCAGGGAAGATCTCGGGCAATGAAAAGCAAAAGGTTATTTTTAGCAATTGCTGGACACTAACTGAGAATAGGGATACATAAAAAGGCTTTTGTAAAACATCATCTGGATTAGTGAGTCTTAGATTGGCTCACTGATTTTGACCTTTCTATTGTGCTTTGATCCTGGCAGAGGTTATTGGGGAGGGGTCACTGCTCTGGTTTGGCTGCAGCACTGGGTCTTATGACAAAGTTCCCTCCTTCTGGCTTACAGAGCTGAATCCAGTGAAGGCCACTAAGCACACTGAGCAGTCTGTGAGCACACACCGGAATTCTGTTAACATACAACATCAAACCTAACAGGGACCACCAACTGAACACCTGAATTTAAAGCCAAAACTTCAGGCCATTAGACATAATAAGGTCTTGATCAATTTAACGACCTTACAGAGAACCAAAGGAAGCCATGTGGATGGTCTCCTGAGATGTTAAACCTGCAGTTTTGGTTCTGCATTGGTTAGGCATAAAAATAAATAAAAAAGAAACAGGTTGTTACTCGCTGGCAGCGCAGATGGGAACTGAATCCTCTTCAGGAACCGAAAATAAACCAAAATGACTGGCAGGATGAAAGCGAGGGTGCTGCTGGCAGAGCTCTCCAGGGTGCTGCTGGCCGGCCGGCTCCCAGCCTTGCGGCATGCTGTCGTAGCCGGCGCGTTACCGGGACTTTTTCATTTGGAGTTTAGCGACAGCAGGGGGAGAAAAAGGCAGCAATAAGAAGGGTGAGCCGTCCACTTTCCAAAGCCTTGGCCCGGCTGGTCGAAGTCCAACGTGAATCCCATACCACTTACCGCTCACACAACACAGCACACGTGTTGCATGGGGCCATGCGCTCCTGCATGTGCTCCTGCAGACTCCTCTGCAGCCTGAAAGCATCCACGCAGCGTGACACAAGGGATGCACCCACATGACGGTGACGCAACGCAAGCCCATTTATTTCCACTGTCATCGGGAAACACTTATGGGCCGAGGTGAACAGGGAAGGCTGTGAACGTAAACGCAGCTGGATTCGGCTCAGGCATTTTGCTTGCCTTACACAGGATGCAAACTCTTTCTTCTGGCAAAACTCCCAACCAATCCACAGTGACTTAATCACAACACAGGGATGGATGCAATAGTACACAAGAAAGATCTTTACAAAAAGTGCAGAAATGGCTGAATAAAATTTAAAAGTGCGCACACACACACACACATATATATATATATAAATAAAAAATCTACATTTTGAGGTAATGCAATTGTACCGGGAACAAATTTTCTTCCATATAAATAAGTTATTGTCTTTCAGAAAAAGAATGTTCATAAGCTTTGGCATTTATAGTAAGAATAAATAAAACATTTACTACAAAAATATCTTTTGGAGTCATTGTATTAGGAAGTGCAGCGATTCACTAGGAATGAGGATTCCACCGTCACCTTATTGTAGGAGTGGTAAGCGTGTGGCACCAGAGGACCAAAGGCACCACACGGCATGTCCTCCAATCAGCTGCAATTGCATAAGCACCAGAGTCAGGGAAGCCCCGCCCACCACAGCCCGGCCTCCTTATGCTGAGGGGGTACCTGTCCTGGGGCTGGGCCCATCCCAAGCGCAGGGGCTCTGTCCGCTACTCCGGCTGACGAACACAGCAGGCTCCTGGGCCACCATCTCCAGCGTTTGGCCAGCTGGCCTGCGTTGGGGGGCCTTGCGCTTGGGCCTGGGCTGGGGGGAGGTCGGGCGCTGCACTGTGGTGGCGGGGAGGGAGGTGTGGTGGAAGGCGGAGGCAGAACGAGCCGTACGTGGGGGCCTGGACCCCACCGGGGCAGCGCTGCCCAGTCGTGCCAGAACAACGGGAATCTCCTCCAAGGACTCTGCAGAGTCAGAGTGATATTCAGCGGGGGGGCCGGCCGCCCGCACGGGGGCCATAGGGGGCAGGGAAGCCCGCACAGGGAATGCTGGGAAGGGGAGGCCCTGGCTCAGGGCGACTATGCAGGGGTCTACAGGAGGGAAGAACAGGGACACAAAAGGAGGGCATCTTTCAAACACAGTACCGCCATGATGCTAAGATGCTAAACAGGCGGTTGTCAGGCAGTTACATTCGCCGCAAAAATACGGACATTAAACGAGCAACAGTCAGACAGTTACTTGCTTTTAGTAAGTGTGAAACGTACTCGAAAGACAAATTGCTTGTAAATGCAGGCATGAGTGCTGAAAATGATTCAGGTCGATGTGTCCTGATCTGCTGGGCCTCATCTCCCCCCCCCGGGTGACGTCATTCACATGCTACATACCTCTCCAAAGACTGCCGTGTGGGGACTCTCTGAGTCACTGAGGGGGTTACGGAAGGCAGCGCTGAGGCTCAAAAGCTCAGGGGAGGTATAAATCTTGCCTGAAAGCTATGCACTGCAGTGGATCCAAACTGCGTCCCAAACTACATGAGCGGCTTGCACTGTTCCCTCACAATTAAGAAAGTTGGGTGTTCAAATCCCATTCTCCTGTGTGTAACTGTGGAACTTGCATGGTCTCCCTGTGCCCTGCGAACGTACCCCTGCCTGGGACAGTCTCCAGGCCCCTGTCGTGATCCTATCAGAGGTGAACAGCTGGAGGAGGGATAGATGGATGGACGGAATCTGAACAGTGTCCCAGAATCTGAATTATTCTTTCACAGTAACTGTGGCACGGGCCATATACTTAAGGTCTTTACTAAAATTAACCAATCATGGGAAAGCAACCTCGAAGACCACAGCGCGGGTTGTGCTGTCCCACCTGGTTCCACAGCATCTGCTGGGGGGGTCCTGCTGGTGTACTCCCTGGGTCGATCATCGTTGAGCTCAGCAGGGACCTTGTGCACCTTCCGTTTCTTCCTCTTCTGTGAAGGGGGAGATCAATACTGATTATAGGACGCTTCCAGACATACACATTACATCCACTCACTGATGATTCAATGATTCGACGACCCCAAAATAAAACTAGGAGGAGCCTAAGCACCATAAATACAGGCATTATCGAACACCCATTAGCCTGATTGCTAAGCCGCATGTCATCGCTCTAGCAAAGAGGCCTCCCGCACCCAGAGATGGCCGCCCCTGGGGCTCTTACCTGCGTGTGTTTCTGGGAGTGGCGGTTCAGCTCGTGTTCAGCATACGCAACAGGAAAATGCTCATTCTCCGGCGTCCGGGTGGACAAACTCCTCAACCGCCCATTACCGCAAAACCTGCATCCCAGCAAGAACCAGGGAGAGAGAGCGGCCTTCTGTGAGAACAATGAGCTGAAAAGATCTTGGCTTTTATAAGACTCATACATTGCTATCATGTGGTTTTTACCATTTGTGAGGTTTCCAAAACATGCCTCTTGGAGGAGGGTTGGAGAATCTACAGTTTTTCTAACTCTATAAACTAGTAACAGTCCCACTTCTGGGAGCAAAAGCTACACGGAGCCAACAAGCTCAACATTAGCTTGACTGAGTGCTGAAGAGCTTATAAACTGAGAAGCTGCAAATTGCATCCACAGCAAAGTACTTACCGTGAAGTAGTGTTTCTTAAGCTGGTGGGCAGCACAGGTTTAAAACAAACTGATTGTTTAAAAGTGATTGTTTAAACTATTTGTAAAGCCATTCCACTCCAATGCAATTATCAATGATCCAGTTGCATACACAGTAAACAACTTTTCCTCAGAAATATCTGCATGGAGGGACACACCCTTTGGAAGACCATGATGAGCTAACTTCAGTCGACCACAACCGCCCCCCTCTTGATATTCAATTCAATTCAATTGATATGCGCGCCTCTACAGTATGTGCTGCAGCGTAAAACTTCAGAGATGCCAAACAAAATCCGCCATAAATGTTAGCAGTCGTTTGAAAGTCAGGTATGACCTGGAAGCCTCGCCGGTTTTGGCCAAGCAGCCACCACCACCAGGGCATTATTCCAACAAGTGTAATAGTAATTGATCCTTCTGCAGGGTACTTGCGGCTATACAATGCACTCTGATGTACAATATACTAACTGATGCGTTGGTCTGCACAACTGCACTCACACACTGACTGATATTGCAAAACTGCACTACTGCTTGCCACAATGTCCCAAGCGGGAATTACAAATCTTATGCTCAGTATGATAAAATAAAGGACAGACTAACAGCCTACAGAATGCATTTCAGAAATGCACCGTTCTATACCCACTAACATCTAGGACACACTGTTCTCTAATTTAAGTCTTGCAATTATACACGCATACAATATCCACTGTTGTTCTTACCACAAATTATCCAAGTCATGGGAAAAGAATTTGATTTACTGTATTTTGTTTTTGCTAAGAAAACAGACTCCATGGCAACAACTATGATGTCTAATTTGTCATCTCTGTTATGAATTTAACGTTAATGCTAAATGAGCAACTGTTTATTGTGTGTAATGAAACCTGCACCAACCGGTCCAGTGCAATGACAACAGATCATCAAAATCTGAAGTCAAGGTTCTTACTTACAGATTTTAACATTTAAAACCCTCAAGCTCTAAGGGAAAAAAAGACCAATTAAGTCTGGATTAGAGCTTCCTAAATCCTTTGAATTTGGAGTAAACTTCTTTCCTCAAAAGAATTAATTATGTATTGAATAAAAGACAAATTGTCAGCAGTCGCAATCTTTTATTTCTTCGTAACGCAGAGTGTCGACAAGCTGCCATATTCTTTCCTGTCAAACTGAGGCAGCGATATCATGTTCCTCTCCCTGCTCATTTATAGGGTGATTTAGGGGGCCGTCACCCAGGGACACAACACGGCTGCCTTCCCTCCCACCCGCCCGAATAAACTGCCGCTGTGAACTGTAAAACGGGTCCCGCGGGAAGCTTACTCTGGTCCTGCCCGTGTTGCCACGGCGACAGACTCCTCCACGTCCATCTCGGCATTGGTGTAGCCCAGCGTTCCCGAATAGCTCACATCCTGGTATAGAGTGGGAGGGAAAATTGTGTTAAATATCATTTCCTTATCAAGGAATGGCACATACATATCATTATAAAGACAAGGGATTCTGGGTAAGGACCTACTTCCTGAGCGGATAGCGGTACATTGTCATTTATAATACAATGAACCACATCCAAATCCAACAGGTACATTATTAAAAACAACCCTTAAAATAAAGGCAAAAGAATAATCACAGATCAAATGTTTTTAAAATCTGCCATAAAAACTATTAAGCGAGACTAAATTATTTATCTTGATTAGGTACTACCATCTGAAAGCTCTTTCTGCAGCATTAAAACACCCACTCAAACCATTTTATATGACTGGTGAGAAGTGAAGATAGACCTATTTATGCAGAGCTTTCACATGCCAGCCTAGTGACTGAAGGACAGAGTCGCCATCAGTGAGGGATAGCCGGCTCACTTCAAGCCTGATTCATCCTGGGGGGGTGCAAGCCAACCCAGAGGGTCCCCCAGTGGCACAGAGGAGCAGCCAGGACACATGGGGAGACAATTCACCCAGACGCTCCCGGCACAGATGACGGACATTTCAGTGTCACCCTGAAGTCGGTTAGGCACGACTGGCAGCTGACTCTGAGCTTAAGAATAAAGGTCAGAGGGCTTTGAAGAATCATGCCAAAAGCAAATCGCGCCATGTGAAAATCATGACAATGTGCTTCTGTTCACATGTCATCAAAAAAGATAAATCTGTCTCTCCTCCCCACTCCCCCAAGTCTGCCTGAACAGACATTTCAAACAAGGTAAGAGAAATACTGAGCATAAAACGTCAAACTGCTTATAAGAAATTAAATCTTTCGATCCACCATCAAGCGCATTCAACTAGAATTTGACTTGATACATCAAGCTGGGATGAAACAAAAATAAACATTCAGAGAAGTTCCACTGATATAAATTAAATGCTGCCCAATGTCCAAAAGGTATTTCACTCATCATCTCGCTCGATGGTAATTCTCCTTAGGAAAAGGAAATGACCTCATTGTCACGCCCCTGATTTCCTCTGCTCTGTGTTTATCTGGAATGGGGCTATACTTCCAGGGAATGTATTAATTACCCTCAGAGGCAATGAGTCAAACACAGTTTCCCCACACTGATGCACGGTCAGTTCTCCTGGGTTACGCTAATACCATGCCAGCCGATGACATTCCCGCGGCATGGGGCATCGCAGATTGACGACAACATTTCCATCACGGAGTGCTGTCAGTGAGACACTCTGCTGAAATCACGAGCCACGGTGCGAAAAGACACGCCCATGGAGCGAAATTGCAGGCACGATTATACTCATCCATCAGGTAGTGACAGACCGGCACTGGCTACACCGTAAATCCCCCATCATCCTCAGCTGTTAACACCTGTCCAACACCTGCCACCTGTTCCACTTGATCTAACAAAATGGCAGAACTGACTTCAGTGTAGGACGAACACCGTACCAAAGTCAGCCCGACTGTCCCGGGTGATCAAAAGGACCAGACAGGGACCAAAAGACCACCTTATACACAGGGTACTGACCTACTCAAACCCAAGTGCATGTGACCAAGTGACGTTTCGGGGTTTTGGTCGATGAACAAGCTACCCCCATTTTCCACACGGTGTGCGCATTTGACCTCCAAAAAACACATCTGTCATTTCAGTTCGGATTGTTTAAAAATGAATGAAAACAACAGGTGTGCTTGCAAATGGGAGTTCGATTTCAGGGCCCAGGTGGATAAAAGGACAGCACCCCGCGGCAAGCGGAGATGAGGCAATGCTTCTCCTACTTTAACCAAGAAAGCAGTTTGTGGAAAGCATTCAAAGGCTTGTCTTCCATTCTTTCACATGGGATCAAATTACCAGGATTTGATTTAATCTTCAAGGGCAAGTGGAGACAAGGAGAAATGCCTCATGGCAGGTAGATCTATTACAGGCTGTTTTAGATCAAGACCAAGTCTTTCATATCTCAAGGGTAGGAGGGGAAAAAAAATGGCTGATTTTTTTTTTTTTCTTCGATTCTCCTGCCAAAGTTCTGATCCTCAGAAATGCTGATACCAGAGTGTGAGCAGTAAATGCTTGGTAATGGGCACATGTAGGCATTGACCTCTCAGGGCAGTTGCAATTGAGACCCCCACTTACAGGCATAAAGCGGTCATAGAGCTGCCACACACACCATGGATCAAGCAGTGCTGACAGAGGTTAAATGACACACATCTGAAGGCATTTCTACTGGCCAGAGACTCTCTACCTTCGTTGGTTGGTTTCTGGGTGGCGCTGGGTTGCTTTCAGAGGGGCGTTTGGCAGATCCCTTAGGGTCCTGGCGATGCCGTTGCCGGACAATATACTCATACGTGCTCAGCCTGTTCCACACTGGGTAAAGAGAAGAGCAGAAGAAAAACCAGAGGATAGCAAACATTATGAAAGACATCATTATTAGTAACTATCCTCAAACTATTGACAGGTAAAGTACATGTATGCAAGTACACAAAACCTGCACAAAGTTACTGGTAAACATCAAGAAATCAAGCAATGAGTAATAGTGCTTCATTGTTTTTCACTGGCCACTACGTCTTGCACATATTTGCACACCGTTTACACTGCAGACTGCTTATTGTGCATTCATGTTCTATACTTGCACTACCTTTGACACTAATAGCTATTCCAGCTTCTGATGCATATTGTGGATTATTCCAATACCTTTACCTATTGGCCATATCACTTATGGGATATATTTCAACTATGCATCCTTTTTTATTTAAATCTTAAACTCTTCCTATACTTAAGCTATACGTGCCGTGTAATTCATGTTTGTAGTGAAATTCAGTGTTTGCTGCTGTAACAAACATTTTTAAAGCCCATACTGTGGCTGCCTGTAACAATAGGCTGAAGGCTCATTTCTCACCACAGGAAGCAGTGAAAGCAACTGTTGACCTGGACAGCGCAGTGCGCTGAGGGACTAGCACATGCCACCAGATATTTCAATGCTACTCATGCAACAAGTGCAGGTGGAGCAACAGTAAGTCATAATTTTAACAGAGAAAGCGTACAAGTACGTGGAAGACGTTCATTTTTCTGTGCATAAACCTTTCTGGGATCATCGATTTATGTTCCATGTTCAAATAAACTCTTCAATTTTGCCATCTTGTGGCTACACTGGGATTTGCATGTAGCTGAAGACCAAACCAGACTACTGCTGATCCATCCATTTTTATTAATGTAAGAGATGCGCTGATGCAGGTTAGCTAAGACACAACGTGCATGGTGGCATTTTGGGATTGAAGCAGGAACTATATGGTTAGAAATAAGGCTTCTTGGAAGCATGTATCCATTTCCATTGAACCGGCCCATGATAACGAAAGATTCATTCAATGCCATTTCAACATTTAAATGCAAGCTTACAGTAAACGGTTTCATGCAAGGTTTGGATTTGCCATAGCATAAATCACCACCACTAACCTGCGACACTAACACCTGTTTTGGTTATAGTTTTGTAATAAACCTTAAACTTCGCCGGTCGCTCAGGTATGGATTCAATTAGACTCGAGCAGCGTCTCCAGTTTCTAAGGAAGTTCAGCGAGACAATCTGCTCTCTCGGTTTTATCCACGTAGACATTTGCTATGTCTTTGGATGGTAAAGTATACAAATGAATAAAAAAATAACTATCTAAAAAAAATCTTGTACTTTAAAACAAAGAATTATATACAGATAAGATCAGGCTTTCTACTTCTGGCTGCCCTCACATGTAGTGTGTGACTATGGAGATGCTGGTAATTGTAAATGCTGACACTAACCTGGACAGGGCCTTACTCATGACTTACTCATGACTACGTATGACAAACGGAAAACTGCGAAAAACTCATTTGTAATTAGGGCTGCTGCGATTAACAAACGTAATAAATGATGTCGACAATCGAGGCTGAAAATGCGTTGACATCAATTTTTTTTTAAATCGACATTGTTTTTTTATTATTATTTTAATGAAATTACCATTATGATTTCTAAAACACTTCAATTCATTATAACAAAATGTTTTCCTTTAAAATTGCTGCGTAATTATGGGAGCAGTTCAAATGATTACAACACAAAAAGGTGGTTTTACACTGTGCAAAGTTTTGACGGAGTACTACAGGGGCACTAGCGCTATGCATGAAGAGAAAACACGGGCGCTATTCTGGAATACCAGAATAAGCAAAACCACTGTAAGGGTTGTCTATTCATGTTCATTAAATTACCATCAGTACGGAGAGCATTTTAATATCTTTTTAGCTTATTGAGATACACTCTTTATTAAAGCCATAAAGTTGTCTGCCTGCTGCCTTAGAATCTCCATTTGAGAAAATGTTTAGGCTAAAATCTGGGCTTATTCTACGTGGACTGACGGTGCCAGTGTGTGTTCGACGCACAGGGGCTCGATGGCACCAGTGTTATTATTGTAAACTAAAATAAACGAAAATAGACACAAAATAAAACAATATAATTCCTGAACTGAAATAAAAATGAAAACCATTTACGAAAAAATTGTCGTACTTTGATCACCAAAACACAGTGCCACATCACCAACATCTTTTTGCCTTATCCGCAATATCTCCTTTTAAAAGATGTTGTGGCTGTTGAGCTGTCCCTTTCTTGACTTCAGTGCTTATTGCTTCCATGATTTACCAAATAGTAGCATGTGGCGTGCTCCGCTAATCGAATTTAATAAGCCTAAGGATACGCCAAATTTATACAGATTACTAACTTTTGGGTATCACATTAATATTTTATGCATACTACACTAATTTGCTTATTGAGGACGATATTGTGGGTGAAAATAATGCCCGTATAGTGCCAAAAAGCCGGTGTCCATTATCTAATGCCTTGCAACAACATAGTTTGTTGTAGTCAAAATAAAATTAACTAAAACGGTCTATTTGATTTTCTGGAGGAAAATTCATCACTTGCATTAAATCGACCAATCGGTAAAAGACGATAGATTAATCCATAGAAAAATAGTCGTTAGTGGCAGCCCTATTTGTACTATGGCAAAACATAAATAGATGAAACGGTATAAGAGAGCACAGAGTACAGGTTCATGGAGGTTGATATAGAAGTGTAGGGCAATTTAGAGCACACACACTGACTGAGACTGATGCAGATAGAAAAATGCATGGTAGCGCAAAGTACATATGGACCGAGACTGATGTAGCAGAGTAGCAGTAGTGTGGAAGAGACATCATACACACACATACACACACAGTTAAATAGGTACAGAAGTGCAGGGCAGAATAGACATGGAGTGAGACTGATGGGGCAGCAGGAGTGTGGGGCAGACATCACGGACACTTACTGAGGTACATGTGGAAGCACAGAAGGTGGCCGAGCAGTAGGAAGGACAGGAGGCCGACGGCCACGGTGATGCCAGCTAGGGCAGGGATGGCTGGACCACTGGTGGAAACAGGGGCCACGGGCAGGAACACAAACCACACCACGGTCCCATTGCTCACTGAAGGCAGAAGGAAGATTGAGGCAAGCTAGAGTACATCATACAAACATCGACAAATCTTACAAACGATTCTACAATGAATCATCCTACTTCAGGTGCTGAGGGACTGATGCAGTGAGTGTTGGCATAAGCTCTTCTAAACACTCCTAAACTCCTTAAATCAAAACATCACTTTATACATCAACAAACCGCAGCCATTGTTAGGAATGTCACTGATGGGAAAGTTATGTCCCGAATAAAACCACTTTTTATAATTACAGTAATGCCATCTCAATTCTGAGCAAAGCTGCTGCTACAAGCACTTTAAGTCCCTTGGATGTGATGGAAGGCTGAGGTGGGAAGAGAAATGTCGTTAGACTGAGAAAAGAATGTTTTGGGAAAAGACACAAATAGCAGGTGGCAGATTACCTTCGAAATGCTTGTCGGAACGTAGCGTGGAGGGATCCAGAAAGAACTGAATAAATACGTAACTGGCAACGAGTACCACCAGAAACACTCCGAGCAGTGCGGAAATCACACTGTACAAGAAAAGCCTGTGGTAAGGCAAAGGAATAACAAAAGGAGGTTAGATGGGAGCCCAGCGGGAAGACGCAAATGGGTGGACGGCAATTTCAATAAGAGATAACAGGGTCAACCATAGCCAAACAGGAGAGTGCACTTGGGGTCAGACACACAGCTATGTATTTCTATCAGAAGTTCATTGTTACTGCCAGCAGATTTGGACTAGTACCAACAGACAGAATGGTGTGCCCATGTGAAGATGACGCAGCATCCTCTGTCATCAAGCTATGGGGGCTATCACGGCCAATCTGCTCAGGGGCCTGGGGCCCAGGGTCTACAAAGGGCATCCAAACTGTTTATTTTCCTGTATGGGCTTAGCCCTCACGCCCAATGTTCACCCCACCACAAAGGTGTGCATGCCCAGACATGTGCCTTCATAATTGGATAATTGGCTTGTAAATACTTGATGTTCCATTGAATCTAGACGCAGAAGCCAGCTCATAAGACCTACTGACACAACAGAACAAAGGGCTTAGGGAAGCTGGTTTGGCAAAGGTTACCTCAGTGCCTCATTTCGGCACTGGACCCCAACCTTCTACAGTGCTGCTATATCCCATGCTTTGAACTAACTACAAATTTGCTAGAACAGCAAATTTGCATAGGGATACTTTCAGATTAGCACCATGAAGCATTTAAATCAAGCAGACAGTGCCTTCAGGAATGTCTTGCAGATGGTAAAACTACTCACTTTCTTGCATTCAGGAGCTAGCCATCAGCTGTGGAAACCGTTCACATGGATTGCAAACCCCAAGGATTACAAAGTACATCATCAAGGTACTAAGATTTGATGACATGTGCTGTACTGAGCCACATTGTGTAATTGTAATTTATGCTCGTAATTTATTTTGCTGTGTAATTTACATTTGCTGCTGTAACCAAAAAAAAAAGTCTCAGCTGGGATCAATGAAGTTCATCCATCTATCCATTTATGATCCATCAGGATCATTTAATAGGTCAGAACCCATGACTATACAGTCATGTGAAAAAGAAAGTATATCCCTGGTTAAAATGATTTAAATCTAACCTCGGGTGAAGAACAACACACAGATCCCACAGTCATTATTTATTTAACAAAAATTCAAAAGGGAAGAAGCCATGTGTGAAAAACTAAGTACATCCCCTGATTCAATAGTTTGTAGAGCCACCTTTAGCAGCAATAACTTGAAGTAATGGTTTTCTGTATGACTTTCAGTCTCTCACATTATTGTGGAGGAAATCTGGCCCACTTTTCTTTACAGTGTTGCTTCAGTTCATTGAGGTCTGCAGGCACAGCTCTCTTAAGGTCCCACCACAGCATTTCAATCAGATTGAGGTCTGAACTTTGACTGTGCCATTGCAACGCCATGATTTCCTTTTTTAGCCATTCTGTTGTAGATTTGCTAGCTGTGCTTTGGATCATTTTCCTCTTGCATGACCCAATTTCAGTCAAGCTTTAGTTGTCAGACAGATGGCCTCACATCTGACTCTACAATACTTTGGTATACAGAAGACTTTATAGTTGACTCGATGACTACAAGGTGCCCGGGTCCTGTGGCTGCAAAACAAGCCCAAATCATCACTCCTCCATCACTGAGCATGATGGTTTATATGAGTCGTTTGTGCAGATTTACTGCGTTTGGTTTCTGCGAAACGTAGTACTGTGTATTATGGCCAAACACCAAACACGCTAGGCACCTTAATTTGCAATCAGAAAATGTATTTATTCAAAACTGGTAACACTGATAAAGAAGTGGCACCTTGGGCAGAAAACCAGCCCTATTTAACTTTGTTTATGTTCGATTAGGAGCAACCCTGGGCTCATTTGCTTGGTACAATAATAAATGTGTCAACAACAGAAACAACTGCACTATTTTTAATCCGTGGGCACTAAACATGAGGGGAGCATGTTGCTCCTATGCATGTCATAACACTTGACAAAACAAGTGCACCATCTGACACTGCCATGTAAACCCGAAGCACCAGCACACAAAGGGAGGTTTCAGCTGAAAGACTCATTTTGGGGTGCAACTGATTACTGGCACTCAGAGAACATGCAATTTTGAGTGTTGATGGTCTGTGGTTACCCTCTAAAAAACCTATTCCATTTCAGTACTTAATAAACTCTAGTCATTCTAAAAGATCGCAAAAAATAAGTTTCTGAATTCTACCCTATTCATAAAGCCTCAGACTTTAAAGGATTAAACATTTGAGTATTAGCGCGTTAATTCACAATTAGTGCGATCACAGTATTGCTCCCTCTATTAAAAGGTTCAATTGAATTCAATTTAATTTTTGTGAATTTTCACAACATTCTATTGACTCAAAGTGCTTTATATTGCGTCGAGCCACATGCTGCCCCTTGAATCATTCATTTTAATTCAATAAATGACCTTTACACTGCTCAAAGCCCTCAGAGAGTAGGCCAGAGGCGCCAGTGAAAAGGGAAAAAAATCCCTAGTAGGAAGAAACCAGACCCACATAGCGAGTCCATCCTCCTGGGCCGGCAACTCCTTCACATTAAGGTTTTTAGCTGGTTTCACGTTTCAGGTGCAAGGGCCTCTGTGGTGTGTACCTCAGCTACCTACATCAATGTGCAGAGGCGGGCTAGCTTCTTCAAGGGGGGTGATACGTAGGTTGACAAGTACCAGTGGGCAGTGAATGGACTCACCAGTAGTTCCTGCTGCCTACACAGTTGTTGAGCCATCGACAGTGATGATCGAAACTGGCCACACACTTGTTGCAAGCGCTACAGTGTTTAGATTTGGGGCTCCTTGAAAAACAGAGTGCAGCATAACAGCATCATAAAAAGGCTCCATTTTTAATAGTGTCATAGAATTCAACCAAAATGATGCAAAAATCACTGCTACTGTCATATATAGGCTAAAACATTATATTTTACTTATTTGACAGAAACTTTAGTCTAAAGTGGCATGAAGGTAAAAATCAAAGAACAGGGTCAGTCACTGTCTCTAGTGTTTTGGGTTAAGGGCCTTTCTCTAGGCCCGATGACAGAATCGGTGACCTTCTGGTTAAAGGCATACAATCCTGAAATACACTCCGCCCTGCAAAACATAATTATTTTGGGACGGAAGCTACAGCATGGCATTAACATCTCTCAGTCGGCCCAGCCCAGGGTAGGAAGGGTCTTACTCACACGTCCACTTCGCAGAGGTAGCAGTGGCAGTTCTCGATGACATGGGCATGCTTGGTGCGGTCAAACACAGGCAGGGGGCCTTTGTAGCTTTTGGCCCGGACGTTGCTGTCAGCTGGGTCGATAGACACGGCAGTCAGATGGACAAAGAGGTGACACACAAACATGACACCGGTGCACTGTGGACCAGTCAAGGACAAACACAGCCAGGTACGGCACCTACAGCACACCTCTCGGAGAGTCACTCTACTGAACAATTCTGCAACTAGTATTTACTATACATGATGTTGTGCTTTCACTCCATTTTCACTTTAACTTCACTCCATTTCCATCCCAGTGCAAAGAATGCCATCCAGAGTCACCCATTATCAGTAATCATCTATGTGTCCTGGGGATATAATGCATGGATAGGAAGGAACCTGAAACTAAGAGACATAGATGCCATAACAAAATACTTGATTCAATTTATTTTATTTAGCTATTTACATTTTATATTTACATGTTGCTTAGGAAACATCTTACCTTTTGACTCAAATAAACAGCTGGAGCCATTCAGGATAAATTTTTTACCCCCAGGTGCAACAGCAGAGCCAAAGTCCTAAACGCTATGCTAACGGAGTCCTGATGCTTAATATCTGTGCTACTCACTGCCAAGCACTAGTGGGAGAGATGATAACAGTAATTAGGAGTAAGGATACGATGTAGCCTGCAGGAATCCAGTGCGGGGGCAGCAGGGGGACAAACACGCCGAAGCCCACCACAGCAAAATAAGCATACAGGAGCCAGGCCAGCAGCTGGAAGGGGTGGGGCGGCCAGCTCCAGCCATTGGTGCGGGAGCACAGGGGGAGATCCGGCCTGCGGGCACCGTCCTCGCTCACTGGGGCTGTACGGTTGGGATACCGGCTACAGAGGTCCATCTAAACAGGTAAAGTCAGAGTTATAACCATCTTTACATTCCAGACAGCCCTTTTTTTGATATAAAAAGTGGTTTAAGGAATAAACATATTAGTTTGGGATAATGTTCACCAATCAGGACAAAGATATATTAATAATAATAATAATAATAATAATAACAATAACAATAATAATAAATATTCTCTTTTTGCCTTCCCCATCGTGACACATGAGGCAGCCACCTGTAGCAACACCCATGGAGCTGGGGGTTAGGGGCCTTGGTAAAGGGCCCACAGACATGACTACTGTTCAAGGGCCCACAGACATGACTAGGCTCAGGCTCGAACCGGCAACCTCCTGATCAATTTAATAAATGGCCTTTGCATCACCATCTTTGACTGATAAAATTCAGTATGTTGATCACACCTACCTTCTATAGCACATCTTTTTTTTTGCTTTTGAGATATATAGCACCTTTTCTTCGCCACGGGTAGCAAAAAAAATGAAAATTTCTTAAGAGCTGTAACTTTTTTTTTTTATCATTACAGGTACATAACTCATCTATAGCTCTTTGAAAACCTGAAGAGTACTTTTACACTTATCAAGATTTGCTGAAAAGCACAGAAAGTGGTTGTGGTGATACGATCATGAGAATCACTAATGAAACAGAAACTTTGGGCTTGACTCTCCAAGGCTTGGACTGCATCTAATTTTTCATCCTATCCAAACATTATTCCAGCAGTGATAAAAAAGTGCTATATCTCAAAGGGAACATTTTTTCTTTTTTAATGAAAACATTTCAGAGCTCTGGAAGGCAGGTGTAATTCTCATTCTAAATTTAATCAAAATCAAAAATGGTGATGTTTTTGGCAATTTGTTGAATAAAAATGGAATGACCCATTCATGAACTAGAATACTATCCTCAGATTACCTTAAAAAAGTATGTATAAATCACAGCTATACTGAGCCACAAAGAATGAAAATTCAGTGTCCTTAAATGGGCCACTCTGTTGGTGCAGCCTTTTACAATATTTTACCAGTGAAGGTAGACTCAGTGCTATTTCTGTACTGTTTTATTTATCAGACATTTCATTATTGTACAATAGTTATAAACCACCAAATTCTGCACTATAAGTGATGTCAAATCAAAACATGGCAATCTATTCGTTACAAAAATGACTAAGTGATATGAGAGTATAATTAAGTTGTTCATAAAGAACAAAATAAACACGGAACAGGTTTAGTACAAGTAAGACTTGAACGCTTTCATTTGTTTAACGAAAGTTAATGTTACTCTTTGGATGGTCGAGTTCAACACTACAATAAAAGGCGGATAGGGTTATGTTAAATTACTTGGTAACAAACGTATCTTAGGATGTGAACGGGCACAAAATCCGGGAGGTGAAAAACAATGCTTACCTTTTCACTGAGGACAAATGACAACGGCTACGTGGTACGAGACATGTGTGGGACATGAAACCGCCGGGGATCCGCAGGCCGCACCCGGGGCTGGGGGCTCACTCCATCATAACGCCCTGTCCCCTTTTCTCACATTAAAGCTCATATCCGTCATATTACAAATACTGACCAAGCGTCGTGGCTATTTGCCAAAGTCCGCCATCCAAGCGACATACTTCAGCTACATTATTCAGCTAAGCATTTATTTTGCATCTTTGTTGCACCATTTAGCTTGTGCAGCACCAGCTGCGCTGCTTGTCCATACAAATGAATTGGACCCTACAAACGGAGCCGAAGCTGCGACCCCAAACCTCCCCTGCGTTAGCTAGCGAGCTATGGGCTATATCATAGCGGCATCGCGGTGCAGGAAACTGCTATTCGCTTTAGCCTGATAACGTTGATACCTCGGACGAGTATTAAGATGACAGATGGTACGATTTTCACTTAAGCTACGTTAACGTCGGGTTTAAAATATAATCAGGTTGTTTATTTCCACGGAAGTCAGTAAACTGCAGTCTGCGACACTTAACCAGGGAAAAGATACATTTTGTTAAACTGGATAACGCCATTCCCTGTTGATAGGCTTTTCCCATCCTCTCTCCATTTGCTCCCCACTTCCGGGATATAGAACCGGTTGCCCTGGAAACGAATAGACTCTTCATCTTTATTGGTCAATGGGTGACCACTACGGAAAAGGAAAAAAACGAAAGAACCCCCCTATATGAGTAGCTTGATCGTAAATGAGTTAAGGGTATCTAATCTGAAGCCTGAACATAACACAACATCCCTACCTACTGATCGGCTGTGCCGTCTGCTGTTTTCACTGTTTATTAAATAAAATATTATTCAGTTACTTATTAAACTTAATCATTTACAAACTAGAAACAGAGTCAAATAGGCCTATTGAAGTAGCCCGACAAATTCTTAACATTTGATACATCCATTGCATGGAAGAATAAAATACCCTAGATTGTAGCATAATAATCATTTACATATACGCAATAAGTAAACACAGCTGTTTTGCGCAAAAAACGTTCTTTGGCTTTTACAAATGATCATAACTGTAACAACAACAACAACCATGCATATAGCAACAACAAAATGGAACAAATCACTGTACTAATTACAAATTACTTTAATTAAGTTGATGTCCTTTTTTCACACGTCCCTATGTTCCATATGTCCATTTTCAGTATCTTTGGCGGGGTGGTGTGTTGACCTCTGGAAACAAAGGTGGGAATATATATGAGAAGCCAAAACGGAATACTTAACTTGCACATACTTTTCGACTGCACCCCCCCCCCCCCCGCTCCGCCCAACACCGCCCAACACCGCCCATGCCCGCCACCAACCCCAACTAATTATTTTCTCCGATTTAGAGATCTGCACTCGATCACACATTTCCAGGATTTCTCAGTGGGATATATATAAGCGTGATAATATATTCACATATTAGACTAAATTATGCTGGTTATAAATCAATAAATAAATATTTAAAATTAAAGTTCTTTTTTGGTGAAAAAATAGCAACACATTATTTGCACAACAGCCTGAACACAGGCTGACGTCTTGAAACCCTTCAAAATACAATTTTGAATGTCACTGCAACTTCCCGAATATAGACCGTTTAAAAGCTATAATAACGCTTGGCTGCTGTCCAAAATAAGTAGTAAAACATAACGTGTTCAGGATTCCAAAGGCTGGCATATTGAGACTAATCCAATATCTGTTAAAAATGCAATTTTACATGTCACTGCAACTTCCCAAATAGGCGTCCAATTAAGAATACTATAAGCTATGTCCAGTATGTCGCATATGAAATACTCAGCACTTGACTCGTCATGGTTAACTATTTCACTAAATCAGTCTCACACACAACTTTTCTGCTCTACCTGTGTGTTTTTTTTAATCCTCCTGGTTTGATTATTCTTTATCTTTTTGCCTCCATTGTTGCTTAAGACAAATGGTCCCTGAAACAAGAATTAAGTCTGCTAATTCGTACATGACGTAAAATGAAGCGCAAAACATGTTCAAATTTTAGAGAGTGTAGTTAATATTTCATCTTGTATGACATATAATGACCCACCTGCAACCCATTAATCATAATGGTCATTTTTATGACCCGGCCCGCCAAATCTGGGGATTATCCGCGATGCCCGCGGTCACTAGATCCATCCATCCATCCATCCTCTATTACCTGCTTGTCCTTTTTTAATTAAAAAAATACTTTTGAAAATGAATGCACATTACAGCTTGTGTGATGTTGTACTTTATGTACGGGAAAACCTGAAGTTAAATCACATTGATGTGAAGCGATGGATTTCCTCCGACTATATCTTTCCATCGTGTAGTTAATAGGCAGTAGGCCTATTTTACTGCGATGATGACATATTTCTCGATGTTGGCCTTAATCTTTGTTTTAAGTTCAGCAGGATCAAATTTTAATGATATTTGCGGTATGACAATTTGAGGGAATATGAGTTGCCGCCGCCTTCTTAGCGTAATAAGAATGCTCGGTCATAGCTTTGCAGTACACAGACATTGCCATTAGGTGACAGTAGTGTCCTTAGTGTGGGATTCTATGCGCACTGAGTTTCGCAAAATGTATGGCCCTATCACAAGCTCGGTATCGACAAGTGGCTCACAGCTGCATTATTTCAGAGTATAAAATTAGTTTTTCTAACTAGTTTCAAATATACAGGTTTCACAGATAGGTTATTGATAATAAAAATGAAATCCCCTATTGTTTTCACAGCACACGGTGAGATACAGTTACAACAGTTTCGGTGTAGTTTAGTAGTATGTTCCCATTCCGTGACTGGTGCCAAATGGTCTGTCTCAATAAAAGCTTGCAACGTTTTTAAATTGAATGTTCTGTTTAATATCTAGACCTAGTTCCAATCTAGACATCTTGAGTAATTCAAAACAGTAATTTCACGCTCAACTTAAAATCCTGTGACAAAGTTTGCCTAGGTGTCAAGGTTGACAAACTTTATGTCTCACATTGGTCAGATTTCACTGCTCACATTTAAGCACAGAATGCTCCCCACACAAGGTTAACTGCCTTGTAGATAATCTGTGCGGAACCCTAGTCATGTAATCTGAAGCATGCCAGTCTGAAGCATGGCAGTCTGAAGCATGGCAGTCTGAAGCATGCCAATCCGAAGCATGCCAATCCGAAGCATGGCAGTCTGAAGCATGGCAGTGTGAAGCATGCCAGTCTGAAGCATGGCAGTCTGAAGCATGCCAATCCGAAGCATGCCAATCCGAAGCATGCCAGTCCGAAGCATGCCAGTCTGAAGCATGCCAATCCGAAGCATGCCAGTCCGAAGCATGGCAGTCTGAAGCATGCCAATCCGAAGCATGCCAATCCGAAGCATGGCAGTCTGAAGCATGGCAGTCTGAAGCATGCCAGTCTGAAGCATGGCAGTCTGAAGCATGCCAATCCGAAGCATGCCAATCCGAAGCATGCCAGTCTTGAGCATGGCAGTCTGAAGCATGCCAGAAATTGGGACAATTTGGGAAAATTCTTCTTTCCCTTTTCTGGGTGTTTTTTTCCCTTCAGGTACCATTTGTTCAAGGTTCTGTGAAAATGTAGCATTTCATTTTTAGCCGAAGAGATAATATTATTTAACTTTATCAGTTTCAATGAACATCTTTAATTCCGGAGAATTTAGTTGCTAAATTACATACATGCAACTGCTATATAATACTGTAAGTGGCAAATCACATCCCTGTTGAGAGAATTTTGCAGGTGCAGCCACCGGCGTGTAGGTCTTCCCAGCATCTCAGAAGGGTGTAATTTTTTTAAAAGGATCAGATCCCTCCGTTTAGGAGAAGGTTCGGACGGTGGTCACATCAGCTCATGAAGACGTGGGGTCTCGTTTCCTTTGGAGGGGGGTGTGGACTCTTTCCTTTGGCAGGGGAGACCATGGGAGTGGGCCAGCAGCCAAGGGGTTCACCCGAGGTAACCCCCGAGGGGTTCGTCTCCGGCCTCGTTCCTCTCCATTTCTGCTACACGCCAGAATGATTCCTGCTCAGGTGCTCCTCTGGCTGCACAAGTGTAGCTTTGTGCTAACAATGCAAAGGTTGTGGTTTTGAATCCCATAGAATGCTCATAAATAATACAACCTTCCTTTACTGTAAGTCGCATTGGATAGAAGCGTCAGAAAATGTATAAATGCAAATTGTTGTGGTCAGTGTCTTTGTCGGGACACGTAGGTGTCCAACAGCTGAATTTGCCCCTTCTACACTCATTGTAGCTTTCAAGAGCTAGTAGTGGCGAACTGCCACTCAGTTCGCTTTTTCGGCACTTCCAAAACAAATACAAGCTGTTGCACCATGCATCACGACAGCTGGGGCTCATTCGACCCCAGACTTCCAGGAACAAGCGCAGAGATCGCCTCCTTGACAGAGGAGCTCTGGCCAAGTGAAGCTGGGCCCGGATTGTTGCCGGGATCCTGGCAGGAGACCACATCAAAGGCACACACAGTGCCAAGGGCCTTAATCAGAACTGTATGTCAGGAGGGCTGGCACCGGGAAAGCCTATCCCATCCGAGCCAGGCCGCACAGACAGAATGTCGCGGGCTAATTCCTTAAGGGGCAGCGTGATATACCCCGAAGAGGTGGATTTGTGAAGATGCACACCCCAACGTAGCGGCAAGTGGAACCGTTGTCTCCAATGACAGATTGCAACCGTATGTCGTAGTTTACTGTGTTAATTCACAAAAGAACATAAGTCGAAGGGATGGAATCAAAGAAATCAGAAGCATTCTATCACATGGTCCAACATAAGTCATGTGTTTGCCAGTGTGCTATTTACAGTACAGCACCATTGAAATAAACCGTATCAAAATTTCAGACCTGAACAGCATTATTCTAACTACAAATGCCCTCACACAATCGACTGAGTTTTGATTATAATTTGTTTTCTGCAAGAGAACACCATTTCCTAAACTCCTTACCCTATATTTTCCAGGCGGTTGTGTTCACTTTGTGAGGCTAAATTAAATCCTAAATAGAAAGCTTTTTACAGCCAGGGATTTGGGGCTGTTCTGTTGGGTGTGCCACCCAGAGTTTTTACTCACAGCCAATAACCAGGGAAAGCACCCAAAATGATGCCTTTGAAGAAAGGATTTATGAGAAAGGAAGATGAGGTTCCATTGGCTGGATGTGAAGTGAGAGTCACTAGAGTGAGATTTTCTATGCTGATCTGTTTCTGCCTGTCCCTTATTTTCATCTGATATATATAGTTCTGGTTTGCTTGGTTCCCAGTAACCCAGGCCAAAGTCCTCATGTCGGGCAGTTCTAGTGTATTGCATTTTTTTCGTCTCCCAGCATGCCATTGTTTGTTTTGCTTTTACAACCATGCTAAAATGTCAGTTTTATCATGTCTTCTTGTTATTTGGTGTTAGTACTACTATTTTCAACAAAGATAAGGAGCGGCCCTCTGCCATAGCCCGGTGGCTGGTGGCTGAAAAATGTCTTCTCGTTTGGTACATAACAAAGATCGAGGAAGCGGTGAGATGCTGTGGCTTGTTCTGTTCCAGGATGATCTGTAACACGTAAACCTTTAGATTACTGATTTGGGAATTACCCCATTTCTAGCTTTTCTGCAAATTCCTTTTCTGATGGTACGATGCACTCATGCATTATGATGTTTTTCTATAATTTTTTATCAAAATGCCAGCTGATACTGGATTCAAGCCCAGAAAAATCCCCACTTTGTTTGTATGTATTGATTTAAGGACAGCCTTATTTATTTAAAGACCTGCCTTTCTTGTAATGGAAAGAGATTGTAATCTTGTCAGTTTACAATGTAGCTGTAAATGCAAATGCATGTATGGGATGTCAGAAGCGAGAGGCTGTATCCTTGTGAATGGGAAGGCTCTCTAGCTAAAGTGCACCCTGATCTTTCCTTCTCAGGTTGCAAATGCCATTTCGTATTGATAGAGCCTTAGCATTTTACGTTTTATTAGCAAATTAGTGGCACATTTTATTAGCACATTAGCGGCTAACAAGGTAAATTAAAAGGAAGCAAAAACAGGAACCTGAAAACTATATATACATTAAATAACCATTAACTTTTTCTCGCTACAGTATGTCATGCTGCTAGCAATTTTTTGGTGATTTCCAAAACATTCTTTTAAGATATTTTATACGTGTAGCTTTTTACAGCCTTTCTACAGCTTATCTGTTTAAAAAGAAATAAAGAACTCAACCCATGAGAAAAATGGCCAACAACATTTCTTGCTAAATGCCTCCTGGCCACATCTAGAGGTTTCAGAGATTTGTAGGCAGCTAAGTCACACCGGCCCCCAGAGGAACCATCCAGCCAAAAGGCCAGTATTGTGCAGTTGGCCTGAATGGCTGTCCCTGGCTATCCACGTGTTTCAGGAAGTGGCATGGAGGAAATTGTCACAACAAAACGAACCTCAAACCAACATGTACAGGACGTGCAATTTAATGACAGGAGAATTTGGTCCTGGAAGGCTGAGGTCAATGGTAGGTCTGTCACTCTAGAACAATGCTTCACTATCTGGTCCTCAGGGACAGTCCATGTTTTGGTCTCTACCAGCTCTCTACCAGGAGCAAAAATATGAACTCTCTGATCGGGAGCTGGGAGGCAGCAAAAATGTGGACCGTCTGTGGGTCACCGAGGAAACACTGCCATAGGTATCCACCCATTGAACACCAAAGTACAATAAAATAAATCTTATTATCAGTGATGCTAAAACAACCCAGGCTGAGCACAGTGAGGGATGGCGGCATTGAATCATTTCTCAGCAGTTAATATCACCCCGAGTGTCCAGTAAACCGCGAGAGTAGGTCAGCTGTCCAGGAAACATTGTTTGCAAACATTATGAAAAGAAAAAAGGGTCCTCCGTTTTCCCTCCAAAGGCCGCTGCCGTCTGATGTAACAGACTGTGAAGGGCGAAAGGAAGGGACGCGCATAAGCACACACTGCGTTCTCATGTTCATTGCTTGACCCACATTACTACAAAGCGCCCTCCCAGTGAACTATTATTTTCTGTTTGCCTGCTTCCTGAGAGTTTGCCTGGGGTTTGCTGTGAGTGCAGCACACAATCTCTCCCAGGCAGTCCTGACCCTCACTCACCTGCTGGGCCATAATGAGCAATTACACAATGAGAATGTGGACCAAACGGGCTTCCCAAGACCCCAGAAGCCGATGCCACTCCCATTAAGTGCTTGCTTGGGTCACCGTCCCTGTGGGTGCTGCTCAGCCCTGGCCAACACCAGGTCATGGCACCCAAGTCCATTTAACTTTGGAAAAAAATGAGAATTCTTCTGGACCTTGCCTGTTGATTTTGAGGGCTACGATTTTGGTACTTTGAGTGCCACAGCATTCTGCCTACGAGATAAAAAACAGGACTATTTTGGCAAATTATAACCTATTATTTGTTCTGAGTAGAACATCTGATATATAATAGAAAATTAACCACAGAAACATATATTGACAGCAGAAAGCAGAAAATTATGAAGCAAGCAATGAAATTATTGCATTTCTAACATGGTTTGAATTACAACAGAACTACAAGGATCTTTTTTAGCATGATGCTAACACTTCTCTGGTCATGTGACCATGTTTTATGGTCCAGAACAGACCACTCATATTTGTGAAATTACAGCCCACATCTTACACAGCGGAATGGACACAAACACTGATCGATGTCCTGAACTACAAGGTCATTATTAATACAAAAAAAAGGATAAATGTGGAAAGAGGAAATAGTCATGTTAATATAGTTAATTTGTGATTTTGATTTTGGTCACATCAGTTATCCATGAACAGTTGTGCATGGTACTCTGTGTAGCAAAGGAGGAAGTGAAAGCCGGCATCTGTAGATGATTGCACATGAAAAAGTCATTGTCTTGTTTTGCTGACTTAAACAATGATGGAAATGTTGTTACTATTCGAGATGAAATATGAGTAAGTGTTGCAAAAGTTTTATTGCTCTTTTGTAAGCCGCTTGTAGCCGTGTGAGGGTCACAAAAGCAGGGCGCTGAGAAATAAGTCTCCAGCTCTCTAGAATCCCCCACGGCGAAGCCTTTAGCCGGACCGCGTCACCGGGCCCCCAGTAACAGGGGACGCGCTGTTGTGCAATGGAACGTCTCACCCACCAGTGGATTTTGACAGCTCTGTTTCAAATGGAGCTCACAAATATACGACTGGGGGCTTACAAGCCAGATGTGAACTTACCTCAATGTTCATTCAGTGTTCCAGGTATCAAACGGGTTTTGAAAGCCCCTGTGATCGTGGCGGAAAAGCACTAGCGGCACTTAACACAAAGCATATTGGTTTCGGACAGATGAAACGTCAGCATCCCTCCATTCCCAGCAGCCAACCTTGTGGAAAGAGTGTGGTTTGTAATGGATATGATGACAGGGTGCTGACTGATCCCAGTGCTGTTTTTGGCATGAGTGGAGATTATGGAGACCTGGGGTAAGGCCTGTTAAGAGCAGTAAGATGGAGACCACTGCTGGGATGGAGACTCTGAACTCACCCTGGGATCCTATCTGGATTTGTGATGGGAGCCAGGTTAAAAGCACTGAGTGCTCCCCCAGTAAAGTACAGGGGAACGCTTAGGTCAGGGGTGGGGAACCTGTTCCATGGAAGGCCGGAGTGGATGCAGGTTTTTGGGATGGCCACTCGGTCAACCAATAATAAAAGAGTGGTTCTCAACTCCAGTCCTAGGGACCCACTGCTATTGGCTGATTGAGAGAGAGATGAGGAGCATGCATAGGTTACAGCACATTGCCCGACCCACCACACAACCTCAGGGATAAGAACCTGAATGCAGCCATGCAGTGGATGATACCTCAGCACCACATTAGTCTGAATGGACCAGTGTGAGGTTTTTTTTCTAGTGCCTGGAGCACCAGTCCTGCCATCAACCCCCAGATTTCCCTGTAAGTTGGAGGACCCCCTTACAGGGATGGATGTAGATTAGCATCATATCCAGGACGAGACAATTGCAGGTTAAGGGCCTTGCCCAAAGGCCCAACAGAGGAGGATCACTGCTGGCATTCTCAGGATTCAAACCAACAACCTTCCAATTGCTGGTACAGATCCCTGCCCTCAGAGCCACCACTCCACCCTTTTAGGAGGCCATCCCAAAAACCCACACCGGTCCTCCATGGCACAGATTCCCAACCCTTGGTTTAGGTGTTGGTTCAAGTTGGTTGTTTTAGAAACTTAAAGAGGCAGATTTTATAGTAGCTGCAGGTTTGCTTGAGGGCTTTTTTCAGTCCTCAGGCTCCCAGGGTGGAAGAGTGAGCAAAATGTTATGGATGGAATCAAACTAGAGTACAAATTGTACAAGGATTATGGCACCAAGCTTGACCTTGTTCTGAAATCTCTGATAAATCTTCTGATAACATGTGAGCCTTTTGTGGGTTTAGGCATGCGGGGACTTGGCGGCACTATGAAGACAGCTGAGGTGCTGGGATACGGATGCTGTCCATAGGCCCAAGAGACACACAGAGATCTGTCACACCGCATCCAACGCAGGATGCACAGCATAGAGGATCCTGGGAAGAAAAGCAGAACATCACAAGATACAAAGAAAAAGCAGGAAAAGGACATGCGTGTGCTGATGTCTCATTTCCACCCAAGAGCACCGTCCAGCATGTGCTAACCTAAATTATTTAATGAAATAAAAAATCCCATGTTTTTCTGGGTTTCTTTTTGGTAGGTGAATTGGTATCTATAAATTGGAGAGTGCGCAATTCTAAATTAGTTACGTATTTGCCCTGTGAAGCCGGCATGTCGCCAGAAATACGACAATCCTTCTGATAGCAAGAGAGATATCCCTCAGCAGATTTGCCAACTGGGGCGAGGGGGCGTCAAGACTCATAATTCAAATTTCAAGAAAGTTCAAGCTATTTTTCTACCAGGCTACATGCCTAATTGGTAACAAAAAGTACTGGGAAGGGGGGGTGAAACTTGTTATTATTGTTGTACTACATGGCTATGTGCCTGCTGTGATGGACTGGCATCCAGACACATGCTTCAAACAATTTTCTCTGGGATAATTTTCTGATTCTGATAAGAGGTTGGAGTAGTAGGATGATCAATAGTCTTGGGACACGAATCTGCTGTATCTGCTGAATTGTGGCACCTTGATATTGAGCTCCCCTGTTAGAAAGGACTGAAGTTTTTCATTAAAACCGGTTCAGTAATTTTGTATTTCGAAGAACTGGCTTTATAGCTTATTGGCTTTGTGCACGGTAATGGTTCTGCTGCACATGCCGCAAAACCGCTACCCCGGCCGTGGCCCCCACAGTCAGTGAAGCCTTGTCTTCCCAGGCCAGCTTGCGCAGGGTCACGCAGCTGCACGAGGTGTTTTACAAAGGGGGGGGGGGGGGTGATTAACTCGAGGTCAGCCAAGGACAGGGACGGAGATGTGGCCAGGGGCCATTGTGCTAGTGCAGCAGCAGTCTCAGGTTTCCAAGTGTAATATTTCAACATGTGCTGAGACGTTCAAGGTCACAGGTGGCTCCATGCTCAGGTGGAAACTTCACGGCCGATCTGGTGGCATTCATGTGCAGAAAAGGATCAAATCTTTGAAAAAAACATGAATATTTGTAACTTATACAGGACAGTAAATGCATTAACTCATTGCAAAGCTGGCCTGACACAGTCCAGGTTTAAAATTCTATACTTTAATTCTATTTTGCTTGAACTACATTAATATGCTTTTTATACCACATATGAAATTAATAAGCTGTTGGTATAACAATGGCACACAATTAATTTGCAGTAATTTCATTAGATCAGTCTGATGAATAAGATTTAATACTTTTTACTGTAGTATGGTTACTGCAAGGCACTCAATCCATAAATAGCTAATTGTACATAATGGCATATTATGAAATGTTTTATCAAAGTACTGAAATTTTTCTTACAACTCAATGATAAAAATTGTTTCCATATGAAAAGCTTTACTTATTATTGTTACTACTACTGATAACTGTGCTGGTAACAGGAGTTTGATTGACTAACATGACTGTACAGAAACGTTCCAAGGCCACCCTAACCCTGTTAGCAGAGACCAAACAAATGACTGTATCTTGATTATTTGAAATCTTTATTATTTGAAAAGTTTTTTAGTTGAAATTCTGGCATGACTGAGATTGGTCACAAAATCCATCCAGACCGCTTGTCCCATTCAGGAAGCTTTGGGCACAAGGCAGGGAATAACCCGGGATAGGGTGCCAACATGCAGGTGGAGACTCAAAGCCAGGTGGCAGCAATGTAAGGCAGCAGTGCTGACCACTGAGCAGGGCCGCCCCGTGCCATAGGCAATATAGGCGCCACAAACGGAGGAAGAAAAAAAGTGTAACATTCCACTATTCTTAAAACTAGTTGGTATTAATGTGTCTTAATATGAAAAGAACAAGCCCACATGAATTTACCTGCTTAGCAAAGCCTGTTAAGTAGTAGTAGTAATAACAGGGCCGGTCAATCCTATACGTGACATAGGCGACTGCCTAGGGGGCCATCTTCTGAGGGGGTGCCGAACTGCCAGCAAATTTAACTTTGCCTCAAGCGGGGGGGCGCTGGCAATGATGCTCGCCTAGGGCGCCACACCGGCTAGGACTGGTACTGCCACTGAGCCAACCCCATCATTTAAGCTACCAGTAAATTTGCTTGCAACGGTATTTAAAACATAGGGATTAAATGATTACAAGGATCTATACAAATGCTTGAGGGTTCAAATCCCACCTCTGCTCTGTGCACTGAGCCCCCATGGCTGAGAAAACATTGCTAAAGTGCCCTTTAGAATGGCAAAAATGCTGCTATCGGTTGCCCTTCACATGATTTAGCTCCATCTAGGGTGCTCCCTTCATGTATCTTGGTGTGTCCTATAGAGCAAAAAAATGTGATGAAATCTCTTAATGAGTGCCCTTCTAGTGGAGAGGATGTGATGCAGTGCCCTTTGAAGTGCCCTTAGAATGGTCTATGGGTATCCTTCCAATGGCAAAGTGCCATCTAACCCTCCCCTACTTTATTAAGTGTCCCAAACGGTACCCTTTCCAGTACCCAGAGAACTGAGGGGGCTGAGCTGAAAGCAGAAGAAGATGCACGTCATAAGTAATCGTGCAGAAAAATTTTATTGCACATCTGAAAATCACAGTGAGATTTTTTTCCCCCCCACGTAACTAGCGATTCGTCGATATAGTTCTGAAGTTGCAAATACATAAACTACGATTCATAATCACAGCTTGAACATCGTAAACTTGTAAATTGCGATTCGTCATTGTAAAAAAGACTTCTACTCTCGTAAAATAAGAATCTGTAAACCTAGAGTTCGAGACGTGCAGCGTGAACTGAATGTGTGAATCTGTTGTTGTAAATCTCACAGTAGAAGTCTACTTGTATAATCTTTGCCTACAGGTCAAGTTATTAATATACAAATATGGTTTTGGATTTGCAATTAATTTTTTGAAGTATGATTACTTTAGACATCCCTCTCCATATATTCCTAAGTTGCAGAAAATTAAGAAGTGCCAAATAGGTGCCCTTCCAGTGGATAAAATGTTATGCAGTGCTGTATAAGTTGTCCATCCATGTATGAGAATGTGAGGAGCTGTGCTAATGGTATTGTGTATATCGTGTCAATTGTGTGTAGATTGTAAACTTGCAGTTAACTGTAAGGTTACCATACGATTGTGTTTCCCCAGATGTAAATTTTCGTTTTACAGGGTGGTTTGGGTAAACGTTACTTATCTTAATGTCATTATTGTATTTTATTTAAATTTTTTTTTACCTTATTTTATTCTGTTTTTTTTCTTTGGATATTCTTTCTATTTTATTATTGATACTACACTGGCCCTGAGTACCTCATTTTGTTCTCTTCATGTTCAGTGTGTTTTGGAACAACAATAAACAGCCTTATCCTCAATAATCGTGAGAGAAGCGCTACCTGATTGGCCAGTGAATACGAACCCTACTTCAGATAGACTCCAGCCCCCCCAACCCCGACAAGAACAAGCCGTTAAAAGATGGATGGATGGATGGAGGCGTGTGAGAACCCAAACACCATGTGTCATTTGAGTGGCATCGTGTTTGTAAACTTTTGGTGGGAGGGGAGTTTGGTAGCCAGTAAGGCATGGGTGTGGAGCAAGCTGATTAAGTAGAATCGTTATGAGGGTGGCAGACAGACAAAACAGTGAAAAAAATAAGAAAAAAACAGGTGATAATGAATTGTGGGTGTCTAGATGGTCTGCATGCACTAGTGGCCAAAGGCCCAGTGTTTTAAATCTCACTTGATTGTAGCCCAAGGAGGTACAGAAGTTGGGCCATAGTTTCGGGATGAATGAGAAATCTGTTATTGGGGTCTGCTTGTTCATGCAGGGTGGGCAGCCTCAAGTGAGTCACAGCAATCAAGGGGGATTGAGCCAGAGTCTGGACAAACAGCTGCACTGGATTTATGGTGATACATTGTAAATCGTCTGAGGAAAAAAAAATGGCAAGATCTGCTCGCCAGTGCAATGTTCTCCACAAAAGCTTAAAGTTTTTTTTTTCTATTTCCTGTCCCACTGGGCCACTTGATTTCATATGATTAAGCAGAGTCATGAAGAGTGAGCAGGAGGCCTGGATATCTCGGTTATGTGGGAATTACGTGAAGTGGCAGAAAAATGTATACGGGCCTCACACAGAAGCTCATATGCTCCTGTCTTATGTCAGCCATGATACAGGAACCAAAATGCATACCTTTAAGCGAGGCAATAACTGAAAATCCCGAGTTTCAGGATGATGTGAAGAGAGCCATCACTGCCTTGGCTCCAATATAGCTGAGTCTGCTCACTGGTAACAGAAAGCATACTGCCTCAGTGTACATTGTATCGTGGCTTTATTAAATGCCATTATTTGTTGAAAGCATATATTTAAAGGATTTAAAAATGATATGCCCTCATTTGCACCAGATTTAAATGAGTTTTGGGGAATAATGGAGGGACATACTTGAATCCTTTTCTGAAGTGTTGGTTGGTGGCCTTGGGATGTTAAATGACAGGCAATTTGATGGCACCGGTTTTTAATAAACCCTGATAGAAGGCTGTGATAGAAGGACTTTGAATGTGAAGAATTAAAAAGACAGCTAACTTTCATCCCTTGAGCTGACGCACAAACCTAAGTGGCTTAGCGGTTAGAGACTCAGACTTGTGAATGGAAGGTTGCCAGTTCAAGTCCCAGACGGAGTTCTTCTTGAACACCCTGGAGCAAGATACTTAACCTGAGTTGTTCCAGCAAAATTCTCAGCTGTGCAAATGGACAACCTGTGACCTTAGGAGCCAAAGAAAAATACATCTGCTTATGCTTCAAAGAATCTAAATATAATTCTCTGTGGATAAGGGGGTAGGCAGAGCAGCAGGCAGAAATTCCCCCTGTTGTGGAGTCATACTGCTTGGTTAATGTCTGAGGGATGTGACCCTTGGATGCTAAGGGGTGAGTTAGCAAAAGATGATTGCTGTGGAGCCAGCAGCAGGTCCATCTCTGGGCTGTGGGCTTTCTAAGGGTCGACAGAACTCCTGGGACTGTTGTTCCCGTTTTAGGAGGGATGGAATGTCACAAAATTGGGACAGAATAGCTAAAACACGACACTCTTCCCTCAACAAACCGCCGCCTCACTGTTTTTCCCAGAATCAACCCAGCTGACCCCATTTCAACTCTGCCAGGCGAGCAGCCTAATCAGGGTCACGTGGGCTTCATTACTGGTAACTCCTCTTGTGCCAGGGCTGGTGAGCAATTACTACAGGGGTTAAGCTGTACATCCCATTTAAAACCCAGTCCCTTGCTGTTAATCTACTTTCTGCTGGCTGACGTTGCCTGGCTAAATGATGATGTGTGGGAAAGGGAAAAAAAAATGGAACTCGCAGTTTTTTTAAGCACGAGTTTAGTACTTGCTGGAGGTCAGATGAGGGATTAAGCAATATGGAGATTTAGCTGATTCTCGAAAAGCTGTCTATATCAAAGTACTTTTATATTCCTTTTCATATATATGCACTCATTTTCCCTCCATTTTTCTCCATGTTCTGTTATTGTAATTGTAACCGGTCCTTTTAAAAATTGATCTTGTTTTTGGCCTTAAAACATTTCTTAATGACTTGGGTATGGGCATGAGTTAGAATGATCATCGGAATGGTTTCCAAGTTACCCAGTGGCTGTACAGGACAGGGAACACACAAACAGTAGGTCTCTTTGTGTTGTACTGCTTTAGAGTTCCCATAGAATTAAGCATAGTAACCTTCGACTGACACCACTGAAAGCAGGGGACCAAAAGAACTTGTTTCCTAAGCAATTACCTTTATAAGAATGATTTACTCACCAGCATGTTCTCATGTCAAGTTGACCCTGGCAAAGACAATAGATAATGGTCTGAATTTCGCTGCTCAACAAACCATCAAACGAGCTCAAATCTCGCTGGCAGACACGCTGTCAACTGCTATTGAGGATCACAGAAGGTGGACCAGGCTGGGTGATCTAACCCCACCCCATCTGCCCCTGCCTCACCCCACTCTCTGCTGTTATACTGACACGCTGCTGGAAGGCAGAGGTGTGAACCATTCTCGTGTAGGAACTGCTACATTCAACTGTACATATCGAAGGTTTCATCTCATAGAGCTGTTGTCTGCCATTAGGCACAAATTCTCACTATTGTCTGGATCAACTCACCATCATCAAAGCACAAAAGAGCAATGTTTGCACAGCATTTGCTGTAAGAATCTTTTTTTCAGAACGGGGTGTTTTGGGGTTGCAGGATGTGGCCCACGGAGCAAGCGAGACGATCCCTGCGGCTCACCGAGGTCGTGGCCAGATGCGTCGAGGACTTGGCAGCTCCGATCTCTCTGGGTCTCCGCAGGGGGTTGGCTGGCTGCTGTGCCCACATGTTCCACTATCCCGACTCCCCTGACCCTGCTCCGGGAGAGGTCTGGATGTAACCTACGTTGCTGGAGGCCACACATTCCCAGAGAGAGATCCAAATGATCCGTGCTGCGGACAGATGGCTTTGTATGGCTATGTAATTACAGACATTCCTTCCTGGGGAGCAATCTGCAGTGTTGCAATGAACATTTCATATCATGGATTTTTAATAAGATTACCAGATGCGGCTTAACATAAAATTTGAGCAAAAGGTATAATTATTACATATGGTCCAGTAAACAAGATTCCTGCTCCTTTGCAGAGCAGAGCACATATGGACCAAATCTGTGTCTGTTTGAGGGTTTTTTTCAATGCACTCTTTCAGCCATCTGGATCGATTTGGTCGTATATACCTGATTGTAAATGTGTGTTTGTAAATCATATTAGACATTTTTTGTGACGGCTACAATCTATAGCCGAATACATGATTGGCTGCTGTTCAGCAGCGCCTCCTGGGGTCTGAAACTTCAAACTTTGGGTCTGCAATCTAGTTCTGTAAGGGCCCCACTGATCAGAGCAGGTATTTTTGTTCCTGTAAAGAATGCCAGTCCAGTTTGGAGAACCCACAGCTACTTATACATGTGGACCATGGCAACAGTACATCTCGTACAGAACAGCCATTCCTCAAAGAGAGACTGCTTCAGGTCCATCCTAAATTGTAGGATAAATTGGTTTCATCATGCAATATGGGATGACTCAAACATTCCAGAACAAAAGTGATGAAGGCCTTCTTGTGGAGTTTTTGTGATTCTTCCAGAATAGGGTTAATTAATAACATATTAGCCAGTTAAATGGTGACTGGCTAAACCAATGCAGTAACATTTTAAATTAAACAGAATCATACCAGGCAGCTCTGCAGATGTAAAGTTAAGTCTCAAGCAGACATATCACACTACAGTGTCAGTGGGCTGCTCTTTCGGAAAATGCAGGTGTGATACATCTTGGTAAATGTGCAACTTGCCAGCCTAAGGAATGCTGGTCCACAGACTGGCAAGTGGACTGCAATACGAGTACACAGAAATGTCGGTGGGATTTTCAGTGTATGAAGATGACAGTGTACATTTCAGTGAATAGAT
>JAODKC010000009.1:10766590-10791099 GCA_026777985.1 Mormyrops attenuatus
ATGCTAGTCTGGATTTCAGTGTATGAAGATGACAGTGTACATTTCAGTGTATAGATATGCTAGTCTGGATTTCAGTGCATGAAGATGACAGTGTACATTTCAGTGTATAGATATGCTAGTCTGGATTTCAGTGTATGAAGATGACAGTGTACATTTCAGTGTATAGATATGCTAGTCTGGATTTCAGTGTATGCATGTCAAACAGGTTCACATATATACAAACAGACTTATATTTACTTTATTTAGTAACACTTTAGACCAAAAAGACACACAAGTAGCACATTATATATACATATAAGCCATATGTGTGTGTGTTTATACATACATTTATACACACGTTCATATGGCTTGAACTTCTTCAAGACATAACAAGAACCTTATGAGATGAAAATTCAAGTCAGCAGAAGACAAAATGCAACACAAAGAGCATTCTGGGAACATAGAGTGGTGCAGACTAGTAGAGGTGTTCCTGCAACAGATGGGTATCTGAACTTCAGATGGGTATCTGAACTCAATGTGAGTGCATATAGGGAGCCAATGCAGAGAGGCAAAGTGGGTTATAACATGAGAGTATTTAGGCTGACTGAATACCGAGCCTGCTCCAGCATTTTTAATAATGAATAATTTAATCGTTTAAGTGGTTTGACAGCACAAGCTGGTAAACCTGTCAATGTGGAGCTTCTGTAATGTTATGAGATGGCCTGGACTCCTCCCAAGGTTTCTTCCTTCTAGGGAATTTTTCCTCGCCACTGTCACCTCTGGATCGCTCAATTGGGGCTTTGAGCAGGATAATGTAAAGCACTTTGAGACAATGTAATATCGTGAAAATGCATTATAGTCATGCGAAAAGAAAGTACACTTTCAGTTCTATGGTTTTCGTATCAGGACGTAATAAAAAATCATCTGGTCCCTTGTAGATATTCAAACTGGGAAAGTACAACTTCAGATGAACAACAACACATGACATATTACACCATACTGTATCATTATTTATTTAACAAAAACTAAGCCAAAATGCTGAGGCAGTGTGTGAAAAATTAAGTATACCCCTACTGCTTCCATGGGAATTAAGAGGGTAAATAGCAACCAGGTGCTGCTAAACAAATGCACTACATTAACTGATGATCGGCAAGTGAGACGACTTCTATGAAAGCAAAAGTTTTGGCAGTTTGCTGGTCTGGAGTATTCAGGTGTGCGTTAACACAAAGCCAAGGAGGAAAGACACCAGCAATGATCTTAGAGAAGCAATTGTTGCTGCCCATTGATCTAGAAAGAGTTACAGACGTGGACAAATTTGTTGCCACCCTTACATTTCATTGAAACAATGCTTAATTTCTCCTGAAAAGTGATTCAATTAAAGGCAATAGTCTAATGTACTCGTTTACCTGCATGCCTTTAGTATGGGATAGAGTAAACCAATAAAATTGTGAAAAGAAATGATTTGTTGTTACAAAGATATGCTTTGTAAAGCATTCATAATGAATAATAAACATGCTTTATGAATGCATTATAATGCATTATAAATGTGTTTATAAAATAGTTTGTGCTTAACAAGGGATAGCTGTTCATTTATCATTACTCCTTGGTTCCTGGCAGACCTTGATAGAGAGCACCATCAACTATCTAAGCATACATCGGTGTAGTAGTAATAGGAGAAGCCAAATGACTGTATGATTGGTCATAAGCAAGCTATGTAAAGATAGAAGTGGAGGGGACCAAGGACAGCCTTGGGGGACATCAGTTGTTACCTGATGTGTTGTGGATACCTCTGGACTCCAAGACACTACATAGAATGATTTGTCTGATAGGTAAGAGTCAAGTCATCTCAGAGCACTCTGCAAGAAGCTTAGCTGAGAGAGGGTAGCCAGGAGGATTTGATGGTTTACTGACTCAAAGGCTGCTGAGGGGTCTAGCAGGATCAGGACAGTTCACTGAAATGCGGCTCTTGCAGCTCTCAGGGCATTGACAAAAGCCAGGCAGTCTCAGTTGGAGGGGGAGAGGGAGTAGGAGGGTTGAGAAGTGTTGAAAGTGAAGAATAATTTGCGTGTATGAAGTGGTGGCAATATTATCGTGGTAGTAGGTGGTTTTTATGGCAGTGATGGAAGTGGAAAAAGATGACAGAATTGATTGGTACTCAGCCAAATCCACGGGTTGTCTTGTTCTCTGCCATTTTCTTTGGGCCATCCCAAGCTTCGTCTTTTGCCTGCAGATCATGCTGGAGAGGCAGGGCTGAAAGGGTTATGAGCATGCTTGTCTGCAGGAGAGGGGACAGAGGGTTTCAGGGAATGAGTTAAAGACAGGGCATCGACTCAAGATAATTCCTCGGGGGAAGGAAGGGCAGAGGAGAAAGAGGCAGAGAAGCAGGTCGGAGAGAAATTATGGAAGCAGTTATGGGAGAAGGTTCACGGAGGGGAGGCAGAAAGAAATGTAGAGAGTGATAAGGTGAACTGAACGGAATAGTGTTTGGAGACGTGTAATGGGGTGACAGGCAGGTCGTCAGAGATACTTACCTGTCAGGATTGTCAGTTTATGTCCAACCTTGGAAAGAGTATGAGTACAAAACTGGGTCAGGCTAAATAAGATCAGGAGAGTGAGGAAGTTGGCAGCTGGTGGTGTATATCTATGCAAGTCTGAATTCCAGTGTATGCACATGATGTGTCTGACTGCGACTTCGGTGAGCCACAGGGATCAGACACCCCCACTGCGTGAGCTATATCCTGCAGCCCCAAAACAGTCCATCCAGTCTATTCTTATAGCAAAGGAAAACAATTAAGATTTCTGATTCAAAAATACATAAATTATAATAAGGCGTGTGCACTGTGGAATTATGCAACTTTTTCACATTTTATATAATGTAATTAGGTGACTGTTATTATTGCACGCTTTCTCAAAGTCCATGTTTATTTTTCCAGTAAGTTTATGTTTCCCACCTCCATAGATCTCCGTAGAAAATGGTGTGGGCTTCCCTGTGAATGTTCCAGCTTTTCGGATGACTTCTCCTGCTGCTTAGCTTTGGGAGGGAATCCTGCTGACATACTTTAGCCAGAGAACGGAGCCGGCATGTTCAGGTGTGTGTGTCTGTGTTTCTCTGAGAATATGTGTTTATATTTGTGTATGATTAGAAGTCACTATAACATATGTGCATGTGATGGAGTGCATCTGAGCATGTGCGTGCATCCGTGTCTGCACTTATACAGTATATATTTATTTATGTGTGAGCTTTTGAGTGCTTGTCAGTGGGGGTGGTCAGGGTTTAAATCAGAATCAGAGTGTGGGGGGGGGGACACTTTGAGGTACAGTAGTGAAGGCAAGTGGAGGGGGGTGTGGTCCTGAATAAGCTGTTCGGTACATTACTTTTTTAGTGTACTGTATTTATGATCACAATCTTAATGACGTAGTATATTCATTTGTCGGCATGTTCTGTTACCACTTTAAAGCAATACAAAACAAATGTGACCAAATAGTTATTATATAGGCAACATCTTTATTTGATATAGGTATTGTGCATATCACATGGTTAAATAGTACTTGAATTTTTTGAAACATAACATGTAAATTAATCTTAAAAATGTATCAGAATGGCTTGTTACTACAAGTAATATTCATTCATAATGTCCCCATGAAAATGCATTAAAATGTCAAGTTATTCATGGATTTCCTCATGCACATCTTACCAATAGCAGATTTTAGATAGTAAGTGAAGTGTTAGGAACAACAAGGTAAACCAAATAAACCAAAATTCAGAAACTCAGGAGATAAATCAAGGTGGCATCTCGTCCACTCGATAAGTGAACGTCTGGTCAGAGCAACTAATGAAAATTAACAATATAGCAAAAAAAAAAAAAGAAACACAGAAAACTGACCTTTCATTAATTACAGTTCTCACTTTGCATCTTTTACTAAATGCCACATTAAGAAAAAATTATTAATGATAAAGGCTCCCTCTATATTTAAAGCCTGGATGTGGTGTGTTTTTTTATGCACGTGTGTGTACAGCTGTGTAGGTGCGTGCACTTGTGCTTGATATGGTGCACAAGTATATTTATTCATGTTGGAAGTAATCACAACACATGCGACATGAGTGCCATAATAATGAAATCAACATGTCCTTCCGTAGGGAGCCCCCCCATCAAAACAGCAGCAGGTAGTGCTTTAACACAAGGATCTAAAGAAAACACAAAAAATATTAAAATGCCCCATTCCTACAGTTGCAAAATGTATCTTGGATAGAATATCCTTGTACAATTCATTCCTACTCCAGTCCAGCTGGCCCTTAATATAACATGAATATATTAGAGTCAGCTGTGAATAATTCCAATTGAGATGTCACCGTTTTTTGTCCAGTTCAGTGTCCAGAATCCTGTGGGCTAAAATATGTATGTGTGTCTGTGTGTTGCTGCCTGTGCTGCTATGTAACAGGGCACTGGGACAAATCCAGTGACGGGAATGGCCATTAGGAAAAGAAGTTGACTTATAAGTTGAGAGGGCTGCCAGGAAGATTTGGTGTACTGAGTTGAGGGCTACAGAGGGATCTAGCGGAATCATGTGACTGAAATGTAGATTAATAATGTCATATGGAACAGGGAGTACCCTGCTTAAAGTGTATCCTGAAGAGAAGCTGCAATTAGGAGGAATTAGGGTGTGTACTCTGTAAGTCGGTCCAAGGTGAGGAGAAAAACATGCAGGCCGTTTCTTTCGAGTAATAGGGGCTTGCTGCTGATGCTTGCTTTGGTGAAGTTCTTCTCTGAGCCCGGGTATTTGGACACACGCTGGGATTGTCTCGACAACAGTGGCATTTTCTGGCACTGTTTACCAAGGGCGTGCAGGCAAGGGAATGCCAGGCATGGTCAGCGGCCTCTGACAATAGAAGATGTGGTGGAACACTCTGTCTCTGAGAACAGGAACAGATTAAAGAGATAAACCTTTTTAGGATTTTGGCTTTCATGCTCCAGCTATATTCCTCTGGGGAAAAGCCAACACGGTCCTAAAATAGAATTTATCTGTGAAATAGATGCTCCTTATCAGCCCGTGCAAGTTTTCACTTGATGAAGAGGGTTGTTTATGAGAAAGGTGACTGATAAAAGGCTCCGGAACTAAGACATTGGCTGGTCTGGATGTTACAGGAGACCAGAGTGCTTAAAGTGAATTCATGAAAGGAAACCCATCCAAATGGCCCTTAAGGTCTGTAAAACATCAGGTGCCAAATATCACTTTCTCAGGGTACATGTCCTTCTGATGACAAATTGAATGGTACAGTTGATATGTTGCTGTCCTTTCCCTCATGCAGATTTAAGAAGAACAAAGGCCAATGGTCTGCTCCCGGCAAATAATCAGCATAAAAAATTCTAAATCCTACAGCCAGCTGCCAGTAACTGGTATTAGTTACCCAATGCGATCTACCTGTGCATGTGAGACAGTAATTAAGAAAGACTCTATTATGATAGCTAAAGGTTTGCCCTTTATGTGCATTAGGATGTCAAGAAAGTTAAATAGAAGAGAATTAGTTAAATACCAGTTTGATTCTGTTAGGCTGTAACTGTGTGGTCTGGGTACTATAATCCAGATTTGTGTGCTAGTCAAGCCTTTTACTGTGTAACATCCATCCATCTTCTAACCACTTAACTTGGTCAGGGTCACAAAGGAGTAGGCAGCAGAGGACATAAGGAATAGGTATATCCTGAACAAGATTCCAGTACATTGCACGGCACAGGGACATCGGACCTGGGCGGACATGTCCCCCCCTTCAATATTAAATTTGGCTTCATTCATCCTCTCAGTAAACAAATCTTTGTATTCAAATTATTTAGTTCTGTCCCCCCTAATATCAATCTTTCTCTTAAGCCATATTCAGGACATATACACAATCACACACAATAGGCGATTTAGAGACACCATTTAGTCTAACTAATTGTCCTTGGGTTCCCTGAGATGGGTTGATGCCCCGCCCTTGGTTGTTCTCTGCTTTGCTCCAGTGGCTTATGGGATAGGCTGCGGACTCCGCGACCCTGCATTGATCAAGCAGGTACAAAAAAACAGATGGACGGATGGATGATTATCTGTGGACTGTGAAAGGAAACCCACATAACATGGAGAGAACAAGCAAACTCCATACACACACTGTGTGAGGTATGGAGGTGTGAGGCAATAGTGCTAACACCTGTGCCACCATGCCACCCTAGGTGTATGTTTATAAGTGTAAGGCGTGGACGCTTTTTGGGTGGCCAGGCAAGAGTTTCATAATAAGGATTATGGGTTCCAGCGATGAGTAGCAGGGCTCCTCAAATCTGGGCATCAATTCCAAATCCAGGCCTTGTTTTCTGTTCTCCAAGGTAGTTAGTTTAATAACTTCTGATTCTGATTGGCCACAGCGGCTTCACATCCGGCTCATGGGTAAAGGAAGGCTGGAAAATCAGGAATGCTCAGTGCTTGAGGACCGTGATTTGAATAGTCTTTTTTTACAGGTTATAACTGAAACCATGCTTGATTCAGTTACTGCACATTCTCTCTATGTATACCTTCCTAGAAATTTATGCTGGAATTAAAATTGGAAAACAAATGAATTTAAAAAAAGGTTTAAATGTCTATTGTGTTCCTGACATACGTGGCAGTATAGAATACTGACATCCCTTCGGGCCCACATGGGTCTTGGTATGGAACACGTCAAAAATTAAAGGAGCAGAATTTATCTGACACATGCTTCATCTTCATTGTTCTGTAAACAGAACTTTCACTGCAGAACCAAAGATTTGCATTTTGTGGCTGTGATTTGTCATTTGCTAATTTGGATGATATGACCCAGGATCCCTTGCAGAAAGAGAGATGCCCATTAAAATATCCATGGTAAACAGTCCGTTGCAAAGCATTAGGCAATAACTCTGCTGTAAACAGAAGTATTTATGTTGATGGTAAACACACACTCATAAGCCTTTAAGACCCCCCCCCCCCCCCCCAGTACTATTCTCCAGGCTTCATGCCCCCCAGTGCAACCGGATACAAGCAGGCACTTTTTAATTGCATGCAACTTTAAAGTTCATTGTGTAAAGTAAATAAGTGCAGGGTTGACTTTTTGTAGAAAGGCGCTCAGGAGCCACAGCTATGGCGGGTTTACTTGTCAAAGGGGAAGGAGAGACAGGAAAAACAAAAGTTGGGCTACACCAAGGAACGATCTATTCTAATTTTATCACGCATCACTAGGGTACCGTGTACTTTAAAGACAGGGAACAAAGACAAATTATTCTGAATAGTGCCAGGCAAATCTTATGGAATGCATTCTAGGAAATTGTTGTTTTAAAATGCTGCTGTTACCGATTAAGGTCAGTCCCTTTTTCAGGCCTGGTTTAGCAGGGAATAGTTTACTTAGCACTGACCATCCAAACTGCAACATTAGCCTGAGGGCTCTGTGAAAGGTAGCTGAAATCTTTCCCTGCTTTTCCTAAAAATAAAGAGGACAACTTTGGCTTCCCAGAACACCATGTTCTCAGAATCTGTGTCAAATGTTCTCTGTAAAGTAAATAGTGGAGGTCTGTTTGTGTGGAGCACCTATGGAGCAGCAACACACACAGACACACACAGACACACACACACACACACACACAAACTGGCTTCCTCACTGAGGGCATGCACACAGATCTGGATTCTGATATATATGAATACACACAGTCTCCTTTGTAAACACACCTTGACTGCTCAAGTATGCATACCAGCACACAAACACACACACACACACACACACACACAAAACACAAACTTGCACAGATTTACATGTGCACACACCACACACAGAGGCACACATGACCAAGCGCAAACACACAGAGAATGAACACAGCTTCTGATGGGAAAATCTTGCACACGCAGTGTCACCTGCCAAGGAACGGAATCTGAACTGAATGTTCTCCAGAAGACCGGCTTTCGCTGGGGTGGGCGGAACTTTGCCACCCACCCACTCACACGCTCAGCGCCTTCAATTATGTCAAATGCCTGCTCGCCTTCAAAGCGCTGAGGTGGATGCATATGCACCTAGCCAGTCTTCTAAATGTACATTTCTAGGGTCTGCAAAAATAATCTGCAATGGCTTTCACTTGAAAGCATATGACAATGATCTAAATTCATGTAACATCATAAGTTTTAATCTGTCAAAGAAAGCATCAAATATGAAATGCAGGAGGATTTCTCAAAAGATTGATCCAAGAGCCGTCGTTGATATCATATTTACTTCTGGTATCTCACTTCAGCAAAGATGCCAAAGACCTCACTGACTGTGCTTGGTCAATATTAAAATGATTTCAGTGGGGGCACTTACGACAAATTGCATTTGACCAATGAGAATTCAGAACATAGAAATCGACAGCTGTGCATCTGCAACGCTTTATTATTTCACACTGTGGCTGCATTGTTTTCACATTTAACACGGTTTAGACTGTTTTCTATGCTTTAATTCTTTAGATTCTTTAATTCTTCACTGATTTTCCCATATCAATTATTGCTCCTTTTATTAATGCCTGCTATGCCGGCAGCACCAACGAAATATTTTTTTCTACTGAATTCATCGACTGGTGTGTGAGTGTGCCCTGCGATGGGTTGGCGCCCCATCCTGGGTTGTTCCCTGCCTTGTGCCTGTAGCCTCCCGGACAGACTCCAGACCCCCTGCGACCCTGAATAGGACAAGTAGTTACAAAAAATGGATGGAGGGATGGATGGAATTCATCCTCTTTTACTACACTATTTAAAATCACAATTGTCATGGTGCATTTTATCCTGATGATTGATGTCCTGACTCGTGAAACATTGTGCAATCTAAATCTAGGCAGCATAATTTAAATCATAAAACTGTGCGATGCTTTGAATGCATAAAAAGAAAACCAATATGTGTTCCAGTACTGCTAATCCAAACCACCTTTTGTATTCAAAATGATTAATTAATAATCACCCTGCAGTTAAGGGAGAAATTCAGCAAGGAGTCAAATATTACAGCCTGGCCATGGCCTTAGATTACAACAACAACAAAGTTGTATCAGCAAGGTCAATGAAACTTGCACAATCATAGCTGACCATACATTAACTAGAAGGTAACAGCAGCAGGACCGTGACTGAAGCTGAATCTGAAGAGGTCGAACTGTCCTTATTCACAGTAGTAGGTTGCAGTAGTTGGCTGTGCTTCATAATCCAGGCACTACAGTGACACCTCGCCTACTTGTAAACGTGGAGACTATTTGGGTATGAAAAACTAAGCACTCAGTGGCCAGGGTCAAAAGAAAGAAGGTTCACAGCAGGTACAGCAGTGCATTCACTGCTGAGCGCGAGATGGCCCTCATCCCGAGGGCCGCAGCCAAAAACCACATCAGGCCCCTGGATTTTTGAGAGGGATATGAAAGCCTTCCAGGGGTCCAAAGTACAGACAGTGCTTCCTTCGTGACATTTTAAAGACTATAGCACAACAAATGTGTTCAGTCCACACGAACAAAATATATGTACTGGGTAGGTCGTAGTATGTAAGGGGCAGTAAGTAGCTTTATATAACAATATTTTGGGAGTCTTTCTTTATAAAGCGGCAGGAGGATTTTACACATGCTTGATGTATATCAATGTAAGACTCTCCGGGCTGGGGTACACAGACTTTATTTGGGCACCGGAGAGGAGATGTGTTATGCAAAATTAGCAGGGAGGAAAGAAAACATTCAACAGCCATTTTGGAGTTGCACACAATACAAGCAAAATAAGCATCTAGTGCTGGTCTGCAGTGGGGAGTAGGGCTGGTCATCACAGTCTTTGGCTCATTTTGTAGGTTTGAGAAGAAGAACAGAACTCTGAAATCTTCCATGAGTGGTGATAAGGAACAGGTGGAATGCTTAACACCTGACTTGCAATCCACTTTTCACACAATTTTTTCCTACTCTATTTGTCACCACTGATTTTAAGATGTCACTATGTTAGCACATAATAGCTGCCGTAGGTTTGCTACCCCTGAATGGAGAAGAATGTTGTTTCAACTAACTGGTTGGTTGAAACTACATCTTGGTCTGGACTTACTCAGTCTTGGTCTGAATTACTCAACTCTGGCCATGAATCATTGTAACTCTGAAATATAGAGGTGAAAAGTTCAAGTCCAGAAAGTACAAATCCAGACCAAGATTTTGTTTCAACCAACCATTTGAATATAACCAACCAGTTGAATATAACTGAATAAAGTTACAGAGTAATGCTAGAGTACTCTTAGAGTAATAAGAGTACTCAATTGGTTGGTTTAAACAAAATCTTTTGAGCAGAACTTCAAAATCGCCACATGTTCAATAGAGTTTACACATTTCTCAGCACTCAATTGCAAAACAGTAATTTATGACTGCTTTCCCAGAAGCCTCCAAATATCAGTCCTTTTCAAAAATTTTTCTTTAATGGACACAAATATCTGTTGTAGAATATAAAAACAGTTGTGTGAGTTTCATTGAGTTAAACAATGTCACAGTCAAACTAAACATGGTTCTATTCTGAGCTAAGCATCTCCTCCAAGTGCTGATTTATACTTAAATGTGCAAATAGAACTTGCAAAATTATTCAACAAACAGTTTGAATAAAATTTGAGAGATAGTGATAATGACGAAAATGTCTGGCATGAAAAACTGAAACTGGAATTTCTATGGAAGTAGGACACTTTGAGTTTACAGTGTATTTCTCAGTGTCTTCACACATCTTCAGATTTTTCCCCCTTGCATAGGCTCATTTCTCACACACTGTTATCCGTTTTCCAATATATATAACACAACCATCAAAACCCAAAAGTTATGTCAACTGTGAATGTCAAAAATGCATCAGGTACAAATGTGCCGTAAAAATTTAACAACAAAAAGATACTCCGGGCCATCAATATGTCATAACCCTGAATATCTGAGCATTTTAAATACAAGAGAATATAGAGACTGCACATAGAAATAAAAAAATGCACCTATTCCAATAGCAAAGACCCTGTTATTTTCTGCTTATTAGATTATACAATATTTTTCATCAAACTAAAATGTACTTGTGCATTTTGCACATATGATACTTGCATTCACACATCCATGCATTCATGTTCCCGCAGCTTATGCACCACAGGGCTGCGGTGAAGGAAGCACTGGGCACAAGGACAGGGAGAACCCAGGACCAGATGTCAGTGTATGACACTTGGAGTTCTGCAGTTTTGAAACATAAATAAGAAGTGCAACACTTTAGTCTGTACTATCCTGCTCTCCTCTAAAAAGCCTACCACCCAGCATCTATTTGTTCATTTTGCTTAGCCCACATATTGTCATAAATATGTCACGCAGAATGTAATACTGCCCAGTACAATGTGTGCAGAATCTTCTATAGTCCTTGTGAGTTTTCATAACTTCCAGCAGGTCCTTGTGATCATGTGGATGGTGGTCACACACCATCCCGCACCAGTTCTCTCTTTATTTACAACAGATGGGTGGAATCCTACATTGTGCCAGATCATGGCAGAAAGAAAATGCTTGAATATGTGTTTTTCTCTTATGTTTCTCCTAGATAAAAACAAACTCAGTACATCTCAAAAATGACACTTAATAGGTATACTGTTCTGGACATTTTTAATTTTTTTTTATGGAAAATAATTGTTGAAAAGGCTCAGTTGGATCTAAGAAAGAGATTCCTGCAGGGTTATATAAAGGTCCCATTTTAAGTATACTGCAGGATAACCTGAAAATAGAAGACTAAAACATTACAGCTTTGTTTGTTACCTTCCCATATTGGTAATGTCAAACCATCCACCCATCTCCAACATGCTTATTCAGGGACAGGTTGGTGGACTATAAGAAAAGGAAACCGCTAAGAGATTGTCCACCATGTGAATAAGCATGCTGAGGGTTAAGTGAAGCTATCTCTTCCCATGTCTGATAGCATTTTCGGTACACCAGAAGTGGACTTTTCTTTGAGTCACACATGGGTCTGTGTGCAGTGTTTTGAAAATGTGAGCATATATATCTAAAAATGCACAATTAAATGAGGTCAGGTCAGGTTGGGGAGCATGCACTGGTACAGCATGTTGCCGCGTCCACCACATGACGAAACATCTTGGGATCCTGGTTTGCGACACCCCAGGTCGACACAGGGTCCAGTCCCACCCTCTGGAAATGGCAGTCTATCTGCCAAAGCCAGCTGTTACTTGGGCATCCCCTTGGCCTGATCCAGCTGCTCGGGTCCTCAGCAGTGAGGATCCTGGTTTGCGACACCCCAGGTCGACACGGGGTCCAGTCCCACCCTCTGGAAATGGTGGTTTATCTGCCACAGCCAGCTGTTACTTGGGCATCCCCTTGGCCTGGTCCAGCTGCTCGGGTCCTCAGCAGTGAGGATCCTGGTTTGTGACACCCCAGGTCAACATGGGGTCCAATCCCACCCTCTGGAAATGGCAGTCTATCTGCTACAGCCAGCTGTTACTTAGGCATCCCCTTGGCCTGGTCCAGCTGCTTGGGTCCTCAGCAGTGAGGATCCAGGTTTGCGATAACCCAGGTTGACACTTGGTCCAGTCCCACCCTCTGGAAATGGCGGTCTATCTGCCACAGCCAGCTGTTACTTGGGCATCCCCTTGGCCTGGTCCAGCTGCTCGGATCCTCAGCAGTGAGGATCCAGCAAGCTGGATCACCCTTAGGGGATTGCTCCACATGGCTGTAGTGCTGTACCTGACTCCCCCGCAATGCAGATAATGTGCCTCATTCAGGACTCCCAAAGCAACTGCCTGTCGACACAAAGTCAAAACAGTAGTACCCAAGGATTCTCTGAAGACACCAAAGGAGTCCAGTTTTCGTCTCAGGTCCTTGGATAGCACCCATGTCTCGCAGCCATACAGCAAAACAGGGAGCACCAGGACTCTAAAGACTTGGACTTTCATCCCCTTACAAAGATATCAGGAGTGCCACACACCCCTTTCCAGTAACCTCATGACCCCCCATGCTCACCCAGTCTACTGACTTCATAGGAAGCAGCACCAGAGACATGAATGTAGCAGCTGAGGTAAGTGAACCTCTCGACGCGGTCGACATTCCCTCCGCAAACAGACACACTGCTGGTGGCTGGCCCCAGGAGGTCATTAAAGGCCTGGACACTCACACTGGACATCAGAGCCTCCATTTGCTCGGCAAAGATCACACTGTTATCAACAAAGTCAAGATTGGTAAATCTTTCCTCACCAACAGATGCCCCACAGCCACTGGACCCCACGACTCTGCCCAACACCCAGTCCATGCAAGCGCTGGACAGAACAAGAACTCACCCCTGATGAACCCCAGTCCACCACAATTAAATGAGAGGAACCATAATTGGATAATCACTTTACTTTGCAGGGATTCAAGAATTCATTTTTGAATATTCTCTCTATGTTTATTGGTTCTCTTTACTGTTCAGAAATATTCATTTGATTCTGTTTCTGGGTAATCCTCCAAATTATCCATCCCTTAAATAAAAATGGATTATTTGGCAAAATACAGTACATATATTATTGGTTCTTGACTGAACATTGAATAGTTTAAGAAATAAATGCACCACTTTAACATGTTTGAATACAAATTCACCACCCATCCCAGGAAATTAGTCAGATGACAGCCCAAGTCTCTAGAATTTCCTTGACCCTGCCCCTACTTTTTTTATATGAGTTTTATATGAGAATGATCATTTTAGCAGTATGTTTTTCAGTTATGGAGAAAAAACATGTGTATCAGAAGCGTCTCTGAAGTAACACAGATAGAATTGCATTCAGTGGTTTTTGTTATTACATCTTCACATGTTCATGATGAACGCAACAAATAAAACAATTATTAATTTCATGTGCTCATGCAGCTGGATTTTTATGACTGAGCTTTGTGAATATCTGGCTGAATGGTAAGCTATTCTTCTGGGGTTTGAGCTGGGAACTTTTTGCCATTTCCTTAACTTCAGGACTTCTGCCTTGTTTCAGAGAAGTTAAAGAGGCACTGGAGTTACCTAAAAATTGTTAGCAGGATTAAATGATGTCCATCAAAACTGTGATGACTGAAAAAAAAACCCAGGGTAGGAAAAAAACACTCAAAGGGCTTCAGCACGGGGGGGGCGGGTGTTAGGGTGATCCCAAGGGGCCATGAGTGACATGGACCCTAAAAAATGGAAACATAATTGCATTAATCCGGTTTGGGGGCCCAAAATTTCTAGAGGCACTCTTGTGCAGGGATGACTGACATTTTCCTGTTCAACTTATCCTGAAAACCATAAATAACAAAAAAAAAAATATTCAAAAGGTAATCGCACTGTGGCATTGTTCCAATTTACCCATGTGCAACATTCATACATTAGTAAATAGTAAGGCATTAATCCAAAAATATAGGGAATTAATTATATGAAAAATGTACGATACCTCATGCAAAAAAATACTCAGGGTACTTAATGACTAGAAACATGATTGTTATGATTACATTTTCTAGGTCCTATGACCCAGGTTAAGTGATTAGAAAAGAGATGGGTTTATTTTACAGCGCAAATATAATATACTTAGATTAAATAAAATGCATCAATTGCTTTCTTTCTGGAACTGTTAGATGCTCACTATTAAATGTTTAATTGAGCTGATTAATCAGACTACAATACAGTTACAGGGGGATAACCTAAAAAGGGAGATTGGGAATTGAGGAGATGCTGAACAGTTTTTTATGGTTACTTATAAAAAGCAGGGCTTGTTTTGGAGAGCTTTCCGTTTAAGATATTATCACAGTATAATTCTGGTATTTTGCCTTTAATTCACCACATTAATCTAATTACAGGAATCTTGCCAGGTCATTGCACAACTAACAAATGTTTTTTTTTTTTCATACAAATGTTAAAATCTTGCTAAACATTTTAAATAAGTCTCATTATTGTCCCAAGATGAGTAACAAGAGTGCAGTTCTCTGGAACACAGTAAGGACACACAATTTCTGGTCAGCATAGTGCAAATGTTTATATATATAACAGTCAGATTTGTATCCTACTCAGCCTTTGACCTTCCTTTGTCCATTTCCCATGGTATAGCAGCTTTACTTCGATGTCAGAGTGTATCGTTGCCATCGTTTTTTTCACACGCACACACATCTGTTCTGCAGCTGTCTGTCATATTTTAGCAGCATCACTAATAACAGAATGAAGCCAAGCGATGACCTCCCTTTGTTAAAGCTTTATTAACCTATTAATTTAACACATAAACACATGTAAACAGAGGACACTGAATATATTTGTACTGTACATCTCACTTACACTAGAGATTCAGATTATTACCTGTTCTGTTTCCTCTCTTATAAACTTCCACCAGCACCAATTCCGATCTATATGTTTCTAAACAGAGACACATAACTCTTCTAGCCATACTTTAAAAGTATAAAAATGAACTTTTTTTTTTTTTTTTACAATGCCCATACCAAAGTTAAACGTTTGACTTTTTGTTTCTCAGAATTCTAAAGATACAGAAGTAGCTTGGATGTAGAGGTCTCAGCAACACAGCTGAGCTGGAACCTCGACACGCTGATGGATCAGGGCGATCCGTAAGGCTTTGCAAATGTGCTGAATCAGTATCACTAAGACAAAATCTCTGGTGTTAGACCGATTCTCTCTGCCATATTGTCCGGGATATTTTTAATGTGAGAATCAGTGGAAAAAATGGAAGCACAATTTGCTGACAAAGACTTATTATTCGCCATGGAAAATTACCTTAAGATGACTACATAGACAGTTTGGTTCTGTATTAATACAGTTTGGATGTGTGTGTGTTTGTGTGTGGGTTATGCTTATATTACATTGTGGGGACCAAATGTACCCCTCAATGTAATACAAACCTCTTATTTTGGCATTCTGGGAACCATTTTACAGTTGCCCACAAAGATCTGTGACTGCAATCAAAAAACTAAAAATGCCAGAAGTCTTGTATTTTACTTGGTTACTTATGGTTGAGGTTAGGGCTGGGTAGGGATTAAGGTTGTCATTAATGGGATTAGGGTCTTGCCCATAGAAATGAATGGACGGTCCCCACAAAGATATGAATACAGATGTGTGTGTGTGTGTGTGTGTGTACAGTTGTGTGTTGGATTGGAAGAGGGTGGACCAGATAAAGTCTCCTCCAGGGAGTCAGTGGTGGGAATCAGCACCACTTGCCTCTCTGCTTAGTCATAGGAAAATATGAATTATACCCCATGTCCCCCTCTGCTCTCTGCTCCATTCCTGTTAATCTTCTTTATCTATATTGCTCAGACAGAAGCCACTCAGCTCCAAACCAGCATCTGATGTTAAAAAGCTAAACTAGTTGCGAGTTCCTCAACGCAACAGAAGATAATTTAATTGTAAATGACATGGACTCATACAGTACCTTTGAGTAAGATATAACCAGTTCTAAGTTGGTGTCTCTTAAAGTAACGCTGTGTCTGTCAGCTCAACAGACAGCCAATCACTCCTTAACAATTATTTCTGCCCAGGGTTACTTCTGATCTTGAATTTCATCACTGTCAGATTACTCACTGAGACAAGTTGAAGTGGAAGGCTGCATTCATGTGAACTGCTACCAGACCATAAATCGCATACCACTGACTTGTGGTAACAGAAAAATGAATATTATACTCATTCACTGTCAAAATCCCTATTGTTAAGCATTTGATGAGAAAGGTGCACCTACCTCGAAGTATTTTATTAACCTTGCATTTAACCTTTATTTCAATGAACAACAAAATCAAACTGCAGAGATGAATCAGCCAAAAATGTATAAAATGTTAGGAAAGGTTTGTGAACCTTAGTGATCATTTATGAAAATTAATGCAAATCTGAAAAAATCTATAGTACAGGCAGTTCTGCTATCACACATCCAAAATGTAAATTGGCTCATACATGATTATCAAATAAGAGAAAGATGATTGTATAATTCTAATCTCTCATTATCTTACATTCAATTTCATTTCTTTAAGTTTTGCTTAGTGGAGTATAAACTTATTTGAATTTGAAAAGGGGTCTTTTCAAAAGTGTTTACTGTACAGTTGCATCGATTCATTATTACAGCATTATTACTGCGTATTACTGTAACCAGAATCCAATTTCTAAGGAACTGAGGCATCCAGACAGGCTGGACTCAAGGCCACATGTCCAGAATTCTTTTTCTTACCAAAAATGTAACTGGAAAAAGGTCATGGCACTATTAAAAAAAACAGAAAAAAAAATGGGAGTATAGGATCTGGAGGCAAGTCATGCTTTGGATGAAGTGACTGTTTATTAGAAAATGAGTGAACATCATGGGAATGATGGAAATCAGGAGACCTAACTACCTAGAATCATAAGATCATCTGAAGGGAACACTGATGATTCATAGAATTTGTAAAGCTTTTTCCACAGATGCACCAAAGTAATGGCCAAAGTAATGGCTGAGAAAGAGCCATACGCTGCTTTCAAATGTCACACACTTATCCCCATCATCCTGCATGGGAGTGTGACTGTGACTCTTGGTGCTGCTCTGCTGACTCAGGACCTTGTAAAGCTGGCCTTCACTGACGCAATGACAATTTCGGGACTATCAGAATAACGGAGAGTAGAATGTCAGGATGTCTGCCTTTGATCTCACGGTGAACCAAAGTTGGTCTTACAGCATTACTATCATCGCAACAACAAAAAAGGTCCAGTGAAGGAATGCAGTGTAAAATCCCACTGCAAATGCTGAGGCGGCTGTCCTTAAAAGAGGTTCCGATTGTTTACATGACAATATAAGATAACGTATCATAATTAATGTAGACATGGTTCAGTTATATGGATAAATATGGAATCATCTACACAGTTAAACTGTGTTTGAAGACCTTAAACTTTATTAATGCCAAGAATTACATGCAGAGAAGAATGAAATGTGATAAGGACAAACTGAATTCCAACTTAAAAAAAAAAGATGAAAATATGTGAAACCAAATCAAGAGATGGAACACAACAGAATTTGCAGCTTCAGTATGAATAAATATTAAAGAACATGCCTAAAGCATCAGTAAGATAAACTTCCTTAGCTGGACACACTGGGAAAAGCTACTCATTTATAAAGGAACTTCATGTCCTTGGCAAAACATTTCATAAATTTTGTTGTGCAAAACATGAAATCAGGTAGCATGTTCTTATCCAATAAAGGGTATATTCAATGCATATTTGACTTTTCAACCCAGTGGTGCAATCCAGAATTTTTCAGATAAACTTGCATGCCCCAACAGTTAATAGATAATTTCTTTATCTAATAAGAATGCAATGTTGTTTACTTCAATTACCTCTAAGCACATTGTGCTTTAACTGCTACTAATTGGTTTTCCCCAAATTCCAGTGAAATGCCATTTCATATTTAACAACCCACCACAACAAAGACTGATCAGACCAAACCTATGTCATCCCTTGCTGGTCCCAAACGAAGGGACTCACTGTGATATTAATGTTTTCTAATTCAAGAATCAGCATTCTGTATTGCATAAATGCATTTTGCACCCTGGAATCAGAAGCCTGCTGATGAATTAAATGGCCGCATGGGTATCAAACACTGTCAGCTGCCTTATTCAATCAAGACGGACCTGATGCATCAAAGTGGCATTAGTCCCTGGGCTTGAAACATTTTGCAGGCAGGTGAATGCTGTGGGAGAAATGAAAACTTCCTGGGATTAAATGCTTTTAAATATCCCCGCAATAAAACTGGATCATAAGAAAATTGTGCCACAATCACATATTAAAACCTGACCCATAGCATATGTGCAGGTAACACTTTACTTGATGGGACACAACTATTTAGTAACTCAGTTACTACTCAAGGATGCAATTATGCACAAATATAGTAACTGCATGAAATACATGAACTGTTATAATTGGTTAATGATGAAAGAACATGGGATCAGTACATAACCAAGACTTAGTTTCGGGTTAATTAATGCATTAAGTAAGAGTGCACTAATATATTCGTGCCCCCTTACGTAAAGTGTTGTTTACATACAGGTGCCTTTGACACTTAGGTATTTATTTTTGTCACTGGTAGGTAGAATGCAAAGACTGCAGTCTAATTCCTGGGCAGCAAGTAAGTCTGGCAGCATCTCTCGTTTGGGAGAATAATGTCACAAATTCTAAATTTGCTGAAGTCAGAAAGCAGTTGTGCTAGTTCAGAACCAAAGAGTGACCTAATACCAAAGGCTGAAAGATATCTCTCACCTAATTTTGTGCTCATCAAATTCCTAGAGGAACAAGTAATAATCCTGGAGGAAAAAAATGCTCAAGGAGGTGCACTTAACTTACTAAAGCCCTATATACAACAATTATGGTACTCAGAGACCTTGGGAAACATATCTTTAAATGTCCACGAGGCTTAATGCCCTTGCTATAAGAGTTGGGGTTATTACTAAGTTCATAATCCTTGCTCTCCTATTATAAGAATGGGATGATTGCCTCAATGCTGCCCTTGTAGAAGGTAATCTGATAAACAGGAGTGGGATTCCTAAGGTCTTTCTTAGTTGGACTGCAGTCCCTAATAGAAACTAGCATGGACATAAAACCATAACCTGACCTCCTAATTGAAATTCAGTCTCCATGGGTGCAAAGATTATCCTACTGACTTTACCTGCTATTTGTTGACTGTTGAAAAGGAGTTCATTTTAGACACTTTATGAGGTACAATTCTATTAGATCTTACATCCTCAGGGTGCCAGTTCCCATACTAAACTTATTCAATTAGGCTAGCACAACTGATTTCTCTGGAGGCTAGAACTCAGAGTAAGAAGGGACAACTGTGGATAAAAACACAAACTTGTAACCAAAAAAACTGCAGGTTGAATTCGTAAGAGGGTGGTACTGTTGTTCCTGGGTGAAGAGAAGCTGCCAAAATGACTTGCCCTACAAAACCAAGGACCCAGTTGAAATATGAGTAGAAATGAGTGCTTCGGATCATTAAGCAAGTCGTAGCAACATTCTTCATGGGTTCATTGAGTTTAAAAAAGAATTCTCGGTTCCATCAATTTTCTCATATTATTGTTCGGTGTTCAGCCGAGATGCTCTACTTTATATCGCACTTAATCCTCCGGCCACAGCTTATGTTGTAATTTAAGTTGTTATGACAACTTTTGCTCTCAGCTCTCAGCTGCATCCTAATGGAGATTCTGGGCAGAAACTCTGGTCACACAGATGAAAAAACAAATAGCTACATTCCTATTTTGTGTTGAACTTTTTTTTTCACAGCCATAATAATAGATAAGTTAACAGACGGCTTTTTGATGTTCATGAACCGTGCTGATGATATGAAAAAGAGGTGCCACGGTCAAGGCTTGCTGGAAGCCTTGAGAGCATAAACTGATGCAGGAAACGATCATATCGTCGCTGTCCAATGAAAACCACGTATGTCCACTTTTTGACGATTGTAACTTTTAGGTATAGATGGAATACACTCATTCTCTTCTGTCTACTGATAGCTTTTGACATTTAATTGACCATTGAAGAGACGTGTCATGAAGTAATTTAATTAACTAGTATTTACATTTTGTATTAGTTCACATTTCTTGGTGGTCATTTGAATGGATTACTTAATATTGCTATATAGCTAGCTAACTAACATCACTATTAATTGAATAAAAGGTGAGATTACTTCGTACCTTGTCAACAATGACATATCTGCCTCACTGACAACAATCCACATAAGTCCATTTAAAACTTTAAACTGTTCACTGACGGTTGATGGTGTAAAGATTTTAATTTGTTTAAGGTTTATTTTGAAAAGTATTTTCTGAGAAAATGCATTTTTTCCAAACTCCAGGAATTTTGGAAATAAGTGTTTTTCATTGGACACCGATGATATGTACCACATTATATTTATAAAACAGAAATTAATAAGCTGTTAAGCAGGAAGCTCTGTGTTAATATCTCAATAAATTAAAGAGACACATTGAGCTCTTTGTGGGAATCATAACCGAAAAAATCTTGAAAAATGTTTGAAAGTTACCCAAAAAAATTATTCGCATGCATTGCTAAAATACTACTCTAATACACAGAGGTACTACAACAAGGAATATAGCAAAGTGTATCAGCGATGCTGTGTGTACCAACTGAAGATGTACTAAACCGTCATACATCTAGGCATACAAATAACCTCAGGGTACAGGCAATGACAGGTACATATACAAATAAGCAGATGCACATCATCAGTGTCACGTCCAGCCCCTTTCGCCCTCATGTGGACCACGCCTCCTCGTTAACCCTGTGTGGAATCCTCTCGTTTACCTGCTGTTTCCGTTTCTTGCTTGTTATCTAGTGTATTTAGTCTGCGTTCTGTTCAGTATCCCCAGATCTGTCATTGTATGTTAGTGTTAGTTAGTAGTGCCTATCCGTGGAGTTTAGCTGCCGTACGTGCTGGTTGTTTCCCTGTCTGCCTGTGTTCCCCTGGAATAAACCCCTTCGTACCTGTACCTACGGCTCACTCCCTTGTTTGCCTGCTCGCTGCCCGCTGACCCTGACAAACAGTCACTCTCAACAAAACTGTCATTATTATTTATTCTTAATGTCACCCTAAACATTCAAATCAAAAGAGATTTTTTTCAAACCACATTTTCTATTCTACACTGAACATTTTTGAAAAGGATTAATGCTATAATGCAGCCCATTGACTCATGGAAAAGTGATCCGTCCAATTAAAAATTCTTGCTTTTGGCAAACAGGAGATGAATGAAGAATACGAAACAAGGTACGTTTCACTGCACTCTACATGGAGTTCAACAGGTCCACCCCCCCCCCCCACGTCAGCAGGAAATTCTAATGATGTAGATACATGTCTTTAGGGAGAACAGCTCGTTCCTTACTGACTGCCAATTGGGGGGGGAATCACACCCTGATCACATGACAGTTAAAACAACTTATATCAACAGTTATTCATGTTTATAACATCAGAATCATTATTTTTTCCCCTGGCTTGGATAAAAGTACATTTTTACTGTAGAACATTAAATGGGCCCATATTTTTCCCTATCCCTGTTTTGATTGGTAATAGAATGAAAAGGGAACATTCATGTATCAAATTTGTCACCATCTGACAGCCATTAATCTGACCTAGCATTAATGCAATGACACTAGCTCTGCTTAATGTCTAATTCCTTGCTAAGAAGTCTTTTTAGATGATGTTACTACATGCAAACTGGATTGTAAACTTTTTAACGTAAACTTTGATAACAACAGCAGTGCAGCAGTTCTCATTCAGTTATCTCCTCCAAACTACAATAAATGTTTTTTGAGCGGAAAGGATAGGTGGTGGTGTAGCTGCTTTATTTAACAACTCCTTACAAAGCAAGAAGATATTACTTGGTGATTTTATTTTGAATACCTATCTATTGGAAGGGCACACCTTCAACAGTATCATTAACTGTTTACAGACCTCCGGAATACAAATGTTGTTGATAATTCTACTCAGCTGTTCCACTGATATTGTTTTTTCTGTCATAACCTTTGTCCTATAGACAATACCAAAGATAAGACTACCTAGGAACTGTATTCCCTATTTGATATTTCAGCTAGACCTCAGCCGATAGATATCCATTGGCAGAAAATCCATTGATAAAATCATTTTTCTCTGTGACAATCGGCCAGATTTCATAAATTCCGTTTTTACCTAGGATAGCCTATGCATTTCTTCAGGAAATGTTTTGCAGTGAGTTTTATTCATGGGTCTATTTTATTTTTGACTTACATAATGTGACAGATGGAGTATCAGACGTGGATTGCACCCAAGCATTAAACAAAAACCATACAAACTCTCTGCCTGCAAAAAGGACGCCCAAACAGATGCAGATTTTCATATATATTGGGCCCCAGTAACAGAAGGGCCCACTGCCATTCAAGGGCCTACACTGGATTTGGTTGTCAGTATGAGTGTGAGTGTTTTTACTACTGTTGTTAGGGATGTAGCCCATCTATAAACCTGTAGAGTTTAAGAAAGCATCATGGAGCAACACTGCAGCTGTTACAAGCACTCCATGAAAAACTGGATTTTTAACCCCATAAATTACTATGAACATCACTAAATCCCAGTAGTTAACAGCTGTTTACATCCAGTGTACTTTTGTCACTGTGCCAGTCACATCACACTAGATGTGTATTATGCCCGAGTCCAACCGAACCATACCAAGTTCCCCTCTTTAATTGGGCCCAGGCACGATACAGAGCGGTCACACTAGTCAAATGATCTGGACTTTGTGGGTCAAATGTGCTTAAGCGTGGTATGGATGGGCCAGTGCAAGTACATCCTTAGAAAAAGGTGTAACCCTCTGGGTCAGTGTTCAGTCAAAATTCTCCTACTGTCCTGATTTGCATTTGTATAGCTCACAGCCTGTTCATTTACATGAAAAAGCTTAGACCTAGGGGTCGTGAGGTCAACTGCCAAGCTTCTCAGGCATGTAAAACTGCCAGGAACTAAAATCCCATGTCAATTCCTGGTAGTTTATTATGCCTAGAAATTCCTGTGACCAGTCATTAACCTGCGCTTCAACCATAATTCCCACTTTTCAGGCAATGAAGAAATGGCAGAAGAACTAAGTGTAACTGGAGAAAAACTAAACTAAACAGATACACCATGACATCTTGATGAATTGTTGGAGCATGCACCTTTTTATCAAGTCTGATGAAATCAAAATAACTGAGAATACTGCAGACTGAACGTTGTCCCTACCCGTTTTTACAAAATGTTTTCAGTTGCTTAGCATTGTTTGTGCTGTAAAGAGTGAATGATTGACTCCTAACAAAGATTTTTCCAAAGTCGGTGAAAACCGTAATAATTAAGACCCTGTGCAATCTGTGTGCTTCTATATAAATAATCCAAGACCAATTTCAAATATTCATAAGGAAAATAATTTATAAAGTTATTTTTAATCAACTCAGCATCTTCCTAAATTCAAATGTCTATTTATACCATTTTCAAGGCAGCATCCAACCGTACTGCAGCACCAATACTGTCTTCATCCAGCTACTACCTGCCATTTGTATTGATTTTGGGTGCTAACAGGTTTTAGTGCAGCTTTTGATATTGTTGACCCTAAAATACTTGGGGAGGGCTATCAAGATTAGTTCTTGATTGGTTCATCATATTTAGAAGGCATCTGCTGTTTTGTCACCTTGCCAATTATGAATCTGAGAGGACTGACAACTGGACTCCCCCAGGGTTCAGTTCCTGAGTCTGTCTTATTTAAACTCTATTCATAAGGACATGATGCATGGTGCCGGCAGGGAAAAAAAGAGGTGATGATCCACTTGCAGTTCCAAGACAGAGGATTATTACAGAAACTGGACATGCAGGGTAAAACTACAAAACAAAAGGACCACGAGGGGTCAGGAAACAAACAGGGGAAAATACTGAATTAACAAGAAAAACACAAAATAAAGCACAACTAAGAAACTATGCAAAAACACAGGATATAGAACTGGGCAGGAGAACCGAGAACCAAATACATCATAACATTCACAATGGCAGACTGAGGAGTAGGACAAAGGCAGGCATAGAAACAGGTAACCAG
>JAODKC010000009.1:10826477-10868243 GCA_026777985.1 Mormyrops attenuatus
CCCAAAGCTAATAAGTCACTTTACGCACTTTATATCATCCCACACTGTCATTGCACATCTTTTTACAACTGCTAATACACTGCTCACCATTGTTATTGTCTATTTGGAATTTTATTTTTATCAAATTTTTGCTGTTACTTTATTTTTCTTTATTCTTATCTTTTTATACTATTTTGCTTTTCCTTGCATTACATATTTCCATTGACGCACAGCCCAGGAAGCAGGTGGAGAGACATCTCACTACAATGAGTACGGTGTATGATTGTGTATGTGACAAAAAAAAACCTGAAACTGGAAACTTGAGGTAATGTGGGAGATGGAACGGAATTAGCTAGATATAGACGCCTTGCCTCCACACTCAGTGTGAGCTCTGGAACCAGGCCTTTTGATAATGGGTGGAGCCTATCCTACTCCTACTGGAGTTTATCATCATGGAAGACCTCAGACAGGGCAGGTCCCTGGCTGAGGGCTTTACAGGTGGAGTACAGGAGGATCGCATCTAAGCAACTGTGAGGTGCAGAGAGAGAAAAACAGGAATTTGGAGTAGCTTGGCAAACGGGTGGTAAGGTGCTCGAAAGGATATCTCCTACAGACTCTGTGGTTCTGTGAAACTTCAAATTACATGTGCAGAATGATGGAGATAGCAGAAGGGTCATGAGTGTGAAGAATGCCCTTCCAGATCTAAACCTGAGTGATGAACTGCAATTGTACTTTCATGCCATGGATTGTCTATGGATTGCTCATAAATATACATGGTAACACAGCACTCTAGGTCAAAGGTCAGCAATCAGCTTTGTTGTTGTGCCATCTGACGGGAGGTAGTGTGTTTTGAGAGGGGCAGAGCTATCAATTGATCATCACTTCGTGGTGGTTTGGATTCAGGGTATGGGGAAAGGCCAGATGGCCCATTGCAACTCAGACAAGCAGCCAAAGTTCGTTGGGAATGTTTGGCTGAAGCTACTGTACAAGATGAAATCAACTTATACCTCCTGTGTGCAGAGTGACACTGGGGACATTGAGTCTAGGAGGGCCATGTTCAAGGGCGCAGTCTTTGCAGCAGCTGTAAATAGCTGTGGCCAGAAGACAGTTCCTGACTGTCATGGCACTAACTCTTAGACCTGATGGTGTACACCATTAGTGCTTGAATAAGGATCTTCTAAGTCAACTGAAAGGTACTGACAGTCTGCTGAGAAGGCTGCCAGGGTGACAAAAGCTTATGGGAGGATTTTGGGGAGCCTGTGCTGAGAGACTTTTTGGTGTGCCCAAAGTTTTTGAAGCCTTGGGAGGAAGAGGTAGGACTCTCTTCATTGCTCTGGCAGTGTTCAGAATGAGTAGGGATGTTCTGACCAATTCTGGGATGGATATGCCTTCTCACAAGGAGGCAGTCTGGTGGATGGAGTCTATGACTGCAGGTGCTGTGGTGGTCAGAGGCCTTCATGGTGGAAAGGCTGCAGGGGTATATGAAATCCATCTGAAGATGTTGAAAACACTGGATGTTTTTTGGGATGATATGGCTGATGCGTGTCTTCACTGTTGCATGGAGAGTGAGTAAAGAAGCTCCGGATTGGTGAGGGCTTGGTGGCCCCAATTTAAAAAAGTATGTGTTCCAGCTGTAAGAGGAATCAGGCTTCTCAGCATCACTGGGAAAGCAGGGTACTGGAGAGGAGATTCTCAATCAGGAGCCAGAACAACTATTCTCTTCGCCCCTTCACAGTTGTGTGAGGTTTCATCAGAATGTAGTGAACATGTGCTTCATGGACAGTGAGAAGGCATATGAGCATGTGGGCCTCTTGTCTCCACTTTTGTTTGTGATGGACAGGATGTCAAGGCACAGACATAGCTAAAAGGGTGTTTGGCATGGGGGGGGGGTTGGAGGTCACCTTTGCACTATTTACAGATGATGTTTTTCATTTGGCCTCATCTGAGCAGGACCTCGGGCAGGAACATGAACATCTTTAACCAACAGAATGAAATCTGTTGGTGAGTGTGAAGCGGCAGGGATAAGAAACATTTGAACCAGCGGTGCTCTCTCAGAAGGGAGTGGACTGCTCCTTTCTGGTGAGGGAGGAGGATCTGCCCTTGGGGAAGGGGTTTAAGTACCTGGAATCTTCTTCACAGTGACAGTAAGAGGGAGTATGACAGGTGGATCATTTAGGAAGCGCCGGTTTTGTGGACAATGAGCAGGTTTGTGGTGGTGAAGCAGCAGCTAAAGTGTCAGCTGCAGCTTGTCGTTTGCTGGCTGTGTGCCTCTCTTCACCTAGGGTCATTTGCTATGAGTAATAACGAAAAGAAGAAGGTCATGAAGTGGGGAAATAGAGGTTTTTTCCACAGGGTTTCAAATCAAATCAAACTTTGACATTTCAAAACATGCAGGCATGCAACAAAACAAAATAGCATTTGTCCGAGACTTTAAACAAATGGTTTTACATGTAAGACAACATTAAACACACAAGACAATAATGAACAAACAAAGAAGCAAACAAACAAACAAATAAATAAATATGTAGTACAAATAGTACAACTTCCTTGTAGCTTACAGTGGAAGACCAGAGGTTTCTATAAAGTACAGTGTAAGGCAGTTCTTCCCCTTGTTATGTGCAGCTGATGCACAGTGACCAGAGACTGGGCTCAGTTTCTGCGATAAGGTGATGAACTCAGAGATTCACCTCCCAAGGGAGCTGTTCCAGGAACATCCCACTGGGTGGAGGCACTGGGCCAAAAACAGGACATATTGGGGAGATAAATCTCAACTGGCTTGGAAACATCTGGTATGGTCCGTCCTGCTTGGCATGCCGCCACCATGATGATCAGCTTACCAGCATGACAATGATGATCATGGTAATGATGAAGATATGGTAATGCTTTTTTTATGAAAGATAAATCAGTTTTATAAATCAATTTTTTTCAGATAAAAATGTGAAATTCCTTATTTCATTATCTCAGCCAGATGTAATTCTCAGTCAGATGCAACTGTGTAAACGAAATCCCTATTAAATGCACAGTACAACTGATACCTGCTCAGGTATTACATGCACACTGTGACTTGCAGTGAAATAAACTTATACGGCACTGCCAGACCCTGCGGGAGATTCTTATCCTATGCAAGCGAAGAAGCGAAAGCGAAGGATAACCATTTCCATATTGCATTGCCTGCTGGGGGAGCGTAGAGCACACAGGAACACGATGTACTGCAGCACGGCTAAGCGGGATGAGAGAGAACACAGAGCTGGGTGGCACTGCTTTTGGTTTGCACTGCATATGGAAACGGCCGCACCCATCAAAGCGATGCAGTAAGCCCCGTGTGATAATGGTTGCCCATGCCACCATTCATGTTTATTTACCATCAACATAGCTGCAGGTACTGTGTATGTTTTACAGTGTTCCACTGTGGTATGCTCGTTTCCCTCACACATGGCTGATTATCAGTGGTTGGAGAGATTACGGGAAGGAGTTTTCGAGACCTCAGGATGTGACACCAGGTGAGGTCATTCGGGGTCTTTCACAGTGCTGGACTGCATAACCCTGGAGTTGATGGAGTTAACAGCGAGTTGAGTTTCTGCTGACAGTGGGGGAGATGGCAAGAGAGGCAGGTCACACGTGGACACCCAACAGCGCACCTCTGCTGGAACTGAGCTAGAGACGCTCCTGTTCCAACTTGCAGTGGTTCCTATAGGAATAACAAGCATTGTCAAAGAAGCCACAGAGAGGGGGCAGGACTGTATGTGCGCGCGGAATTAGGGAATTACGCAACCCCCACTCCAGCGGCCCCCTCGTTCGGGGGGACATGAAGAGCCCCCTCACTAGTCCGCCCCCATTTCCTGACTGTAGAGCGGGTTCAGGAAATCTTTATCAACATGCATCATTTGCCTTTTACGCTTCTCAAGGCTCTCACAAAAACGTGCCTTTTCTCCTGCAGACTACATACTGTTATAGCTGGGGATCCGTTTCTGGCCATCCACCTAGGATCTGCAGTGAAGGAAGAAGGTCATGGAGGAGAGGGGTCTGCCCTCAATTGTTCCCTCCGTAAATTCCTGGTAAATCTCAGGGGAGCTATATTAGTTATAGCAGTCACACAGTGGTCACAGCGGTTATAGAGGTTATGTAAAACCATACCCTACAGCTTTTGCCAGCAGGCTGCGCATTGCTGAACGAAAGGCTTGCGGAGTTCTCCCACCATTAGCACAGAGCCAAGTGAGTATGCCAGAGTGTGGCATGGGCTTGCCGTTATGCATACCGGCCTCGTGTGAACCGACAGCAGCTTTGTGTCACAGGGGGGTAGAGCGCCGTGGCCTCGTCCTAAAGCTCTCTTTCATTAAGAGGCTTATCCGGCACTTTTACTGGAAGTGGGGGTTTCCATTTGTCTGTTTTACTGTAGCACGTCAAATCCTTGTTATTTTCTAATGCTGGAGACCAGGGGTGCCCAAATCCGGTCCTGGGGGGTTGCAGCCCTGCACAGCTTAGATCTTTCCCTGTTTCACCACACCTGATTAAGCTCAGGAACTGTGTGGTAATTAGCAAAGAAGTTGAATCTGGAGCGTAAAATGAGAGGAAACACTAAAAATTGCAGCCTTTGTTGATTTTCATAAAGTTTTCAAGTTGCCCAGTGGGACATCCTGAGACTTTGCGGGATCCCCCCAAAGTTGCTGGATGTCATGGCCGGCCTGTACACTGGTACTGTGAGTGCTGTGCAGAGTGGAGGGAGAACCTCTGCATTCTTCCCAGTTGATTCTGGGGTTCGTCAGGGTTGTGTTCTTGCTCCTACTCTGTCCAGTGCTTGCCTGGACTGGGTGTTGGGCAGGGTCATGGGGTTCAGTGGCTGTGGGGCATCTGTAGGTGAGGATCTTGACTGACGATGCTGTGATCTTCGCAGAGTCAACGGAGGCTCTGATAGGGGCTCTCGAGAGACTGAGTGAGGAGTCTGAGTGTCTGGTGAGTGTCCTGGATAAAAACCAAGATCCAGTCCTTTAATGACCTCTTGGGCACAGACATCAGCAGTGTGTTTGTCCGTGGAGGGAAAGTCAACCTCGTCAAGTGGTTCACTCACCTCGGCAGCGACATTCATGTCTCTGGTGACTCTTCCTATGAAGTCAGTAGACGGATTGGGAGAGCATGGGGGGTCATGGGGTTGGCTCTGTGTCGAATGGGTGATTGCTCAGGAAGTCCAGAAGGAGGCATATTACCTGCGCCAGATAGACAGCCATTTCAGGAGAACGTTGGCTTGGGTGGTCATCGCCTGGGATCCCGAGGTGTTCGTCATGTGGTGGGTGCAGCAACGTACTGAACCAGTGCATACCCCCCAACCTAACCTGACCTGACCCATGAAAACTAAGTACGAAACACTAACTACTATGAGATACCTAGTAGCATATAATTCAACATTCAACATGCGGTAGTAAAGTGATATGTGGCAGAGTGAAGTACCAATACGACATGGAGCAGTGGGTAGAATATAGAGTATTAACACAATTAGCGACTTACTGTGGAAGCAGAGAGTATACCACATTTCGTGTCACAACCTCATACAAACAAGTAAGACTGGAAACAAAGAAGCTGACCAAAATAGTTTTCTCACACTTGCCTCTGGTGGGTATAACTTTTAATCCTCCAGACTGACCTGAACTACGCGTGCAAATATGAGCAGCGCCATTAAATCATTTAAGTGTCAGGCTACAGTGTCTGGTGACCGCAGAACCTTCCAATGAGAACGTAATAGGGCTCAACAATGTTTACCAAATTATCTTACATATTAAATGCATTTTGCATTGAAATTGCTAAGAGAAGTGACTGGACAAAAAATCTGCATGCATATGACACTAGATTCAGGACTTTTGGCCGGAATTATATGCCCACAGTAATTAATTTGACCAGCTTAATCTAAACCTTAACGAGGTGAGGTTACCCATGAGACCATAAGGTTAACACTGCATCAGCTCTTACATTGTAATACTTTTCTCAGGATCCAGTTCCAGCAAAATATGTATATATATATATATATATATATATATTTAAAAAATTATTGTTCATTTAAGATACAATACATTTGCTTAATTAAAGCTGGATCATACCATCAAAAAAACAGGGGGTCCAACACTAGACCGAAACCACAGCTGGTCCTCTTCCACTGAAAGTACCAAGCTCATGTGAAGGTAAACCAGCTATCAACAAAGCTGTTTGTAATCAGGATTATCCTGGCTGCAAGGAGCTCCAGTTTCCTTGAGGGTCACGTTTGGACATCGGGAACACGCTTGACTCAAACCCATAGAATCAATCCGTACATTTCCAAGACTTATATTTCCATTTACTGTTTCCAGTCCCAATAAGAAACCAAGAAGTCATAAAGAAATTACTGCAATTAAGTTTATATATTTAATGACTGAATCATTCTATTTTTATTGTTACTGGAATAGCCGAGGGTGGTGGTGTTTGTACATTCTTATCCATATGGAAAGTCAGAAAAGGGGAAAGGAAGAAAAGCCTTGACTCAATGTGGAAGATTTTCATAAACGAGTGTTTATATGGTTTTAAATCATGCTGGCCCAGGTCGTCATCAATCATCAATGAGTAGCTTCAGTACAGGGCCCTGTCTTTGAACCCACGCAGGCAGCCTCAAGGTGTATAATAAGCGTTCTTGCGCAGACGCCAGCGGTGCCCTGGTGGTCAGGAAGCAACGCTGGAAGGTGGCACAAATGCCTTCCTATACCTAGACCATCAATCCATATTAAGACAGGCTATCACCAGATTCAGATTTATAGAGGTGTGATTTTCATCACCGATGAACTCTGATGCACCAGGGGTGTCTGAGGAGTGGGAGGATGGGTAGGGCAGATCTGTCATGGTGATGCAGACCAGTCCCTAAATCGTACCAGCATACATCTATCAAGAGCCGCTGCCTCGGTCTGACAAACCACAGAGAACAAAAAGCCTGACTGTTTATACGAAGGTGCTCCTTGCCTGGGGGTCTAATTCATTACTTTGTCAGAAGTTCACTGCCAGCTGGCGAGACACCCACACACATACACTCCCCACCCACCTGAGGCTGAGTCTCTCTGGTTCCGCAAAGCTCTCAGAGGCGGCATCGGCAGCCCAGATTTTACAAGACTCCGCTCAGCACTCACCCAGATCATTGTTTGGCGATGAGAAAACTGCTGATCGTGCCGTTTTGTATGTCAAGTCACTTTCTCAGTTTGTTCCCGTGTGGTGTGATAAGTGACAGAGAAAATCTGAACGCTGTCACCGAAGCCTTTCAGCTTCAAACCCTCTTAAGCTTCGACTGCTCATTACATTTCAGTTTCCCAGCATTTATTCAGGAACACCATTCGCTTGTCCCATACAAAAGGTAAATACTGACATCTTAAATATGGGTCCACACAGAATTCTTGTCCGTGGCTCTGGTTTAGTAGTTTTGGCTGGAAAACACCACCATCTGGAGGCCATTCTGCCCAATTGCAGCACTCAGAGTCCAATACAATGATACCCAAAGAGATCAAATTCGCATGAGTAGCTACACTAGAGCAGACAGTAAAACAAAACCAGCACATAGTACATATCCTACTGCCATTTATTCACAATTATATATCATAGTGTATGATATAAACATTATATATAATTTATAACTTTATATTTGTTACTGTTTCACAAGTTCCATGAAATTATTTTCATATGTAATTTTCTCCATATTATCACACAGGAATATATAATTCACATTTTTGTTCGAAAGCAAAATCTATACTAAATACACAGAAATATATTAAATTATTGGGGACACACAAATATGCAACAAGCATGCTGCCCTTTAAGGAATTCGCTCATCAACACAAGTAAACCATTTCAAAACGTTTCCTAAACAAAATCAAACCATGACCCTGGCAACTGGCAAAGATCTTTGTCTTTTACTGAAAAAATCATCTTCAGGAAGTCAGCACCTACACAAGGTCAAATGTCCATCATGATTACAGTGGTAACATGATTACGTCCAGCTACAGATTAAGACAACAAAACAACAGGAACCTCCAATATTTTTAAAACCAACACAGAATAATTTTGGTATTATGAAAGGAATGTAACGTGTCCATTTTGTTCAATTTTAACCCTTGGTGGGGGTTCCCTTTCAGGACAGAAAATAAACCTCGGGGAACTATCTGCGGCCATGTCCTAATCTGCAGATGGACGGGTGACCTCCTGACCTACTCTCCAGGGTTCACCTGAAACTGCACTGGAAAACTTCAAAGTACTGTAGGTAGAAAAGCAGGCTTTAACTGCAACATGTTGTTTTATGGAATAACAAACATTCTCTTACAGCAAATAAAAAAAACATCGCAGTACACATCTCCATAGTGAACCCACCAAGGTTCTGCTCCAATGAACTCTTATCGCTGACAGACCATCAGGCAGATACCAAAATTACCAGGGGCCCAAAGTCGAGTGTCAAACAGACAAAGCCGGTTAGTTAACAAATCAAAAATATTTTGGTGTTGACCAGCAATCGACACAACAAACACAGACCATCGCAAGACTCATTTTACTGTGGTACACCTACAATATCCAGTTTGTCTTGAACTGTGAAGGAAAAAAGGGCCTGATCCCTCCTCCCTGACAAGCTATTAGTCTTACAATGGGGAGGGTACGGGGAAAAATATGGGCATTTAATCTGAGTTGGTCATGGAGGGAGGGGGAGTTGTTAAAATATGATGAAGCTGTTATTTTTGTCATGAGTGAAGGTGGCAAATGGGGGGGTGAGTTTGGTCATGAAAATGGTGGGGTGGGGTGGGGTGGGGGGTCAGGATTCATAAAATCTCGCCACGGGGCCGCCTCATTAAAAGATGGGGATGTAGTTGTCGATCTTGGCCCGGTGCCTTTGGGCGATGCACTCGGCGATCCACACGATGTTCCGGCACTCCTGTTCCTTCAGCTTGACGTAGGCGTAGAACACGCTGAAGTGGAACTGGTTCAAAAAGGCCAGCTTGTTCAGCTTCACCTGCCAGCCGAAGGACAGTCACCGTGACCTGTCATGTCCTACTTTCACCCCTTGGCTGTCAAACCAAAGCAGCACCCCCACTTGCATAGCATTGCCAACTGGACCAGAACCAGAATACCATGGAAGTCCAATACAAATATTAACAGTAAAGCACTGTCTAATTATGCCGACTAATTTCTTCCCAGATGTTACCTGTGACAGCCTGGAGCAGAGAATAAGACATCAGCTGTCCACCTGCTTTGTACAACCTGTCTGAACACAGTCATACTGCTCACCTCATGCTCAAAGAATCTGTCTTCTAGTGTCTTGTCTCCTGGGTTACTGCCCGCCCCTTCAAAGAGCAGCTTGTATTCCTTTGGCAAAGCAGAAACATCTCTTTATATGACAATCCAACATCACAGCAGACATAATACCAACACCAAGCAACAAACTGTCCTTAAACTGCACGCGTAATCTGACTGATTCGATATCAATCGTGTCACTTTTACAGACTGGATATCCATTTCAGCACCAGCACATTAAATTCTGGAGTTTTCTGTGTGATCTTTCACCAGGCCCATATGACCACAGTCTCAGGGAGATGACTGAAGATGCGAGTTTCCAGGTCTGCATTTGAGGCATTTTCTTTTTTTTTTTGTTTTAAATCACTTAACTCAGCAACTCAAAGAACCACAGTAAAGAAGTACCATTTAAAGTTCCCTTTTTTTGGGGAAATGCAAAGCGTGGGAGTTAATGGCAAGTTCTCTTTACTGGATTGTTAATCTACCAGAGGAGAAGGATGATACAAAACAAACACTCTAACAGCTAGAGTCTGAGCACCGAAAGAAAGCACCTTTTGTATGAGTGCGATATTAACACACTCAAACCAAAACAAATACACACCCACTGAAACGAAAATGAATTAAAAATACAGAACCATTACAAAAGTGTTTTTTTTTTCTACTGTATTGTATTCCTTTGAGAAAGGTTTGATAAATCTGACCCTTCAGCTGCATGTGGGTCACACCCAGGCCAGGGCACGGCGTTCACAAGAAGCAGACACTCACCGGGTAGTACTCAGCTACGGCCTTGACCTGCTCATAGTCATCCGCCCTGGCCAGCTGGGCCAGCCCCTCCGGGTACAGCTTGCCGCAGTGGGGGAACAGCTTGGCCCGGTCCTCTTTGGACAGCTCGGTGCCGAAGGAGTTGATGGTGATGATGAAGGCTCTGCGGTCAGCCTCGAACTGGACACACCGGGGGGGGCAGAAGGAAACAAGAACACAGTTCCATTTGCTATAAATATTTTATTCTCACTGCATACTTGCACAACTGCTCATATTTGCACAACACAATTGCACAAGGAAATTGAACAGCACTACATAAGTCTACACTAACTACACTGGCAGCATATTTGCACTGTTTCTCATAATGCATAGTCTAATGTTGTACAAAATAAATTGTATAATATATTGTTGTATGTATATTGTATTGTCACAGCCTCCCTGAAGTGCCCCCCCTCCCAAAAGTCTTTGTAGTAGTTTCATCTCATTTTTTAGGTATATGTATATTTAGAGATATGTGTGTACAGGTGATGCAATGATCCTCACTGTCGATCTGTCTGAGTGCACTGTTGTCCTGTTGTGTTGTATGTTGCACCTTTGGTCCTGGAGGACGTCACTTCGTCTCATTGTCTGCTGTACACTGCACACAATCAACATCGTAATGAAGCTCTCTACTACTAAGGCATAGGGCGGTTCTGGGGCAGTTCCGGTCCGTCCGTAAAGACGACACGTTACTTACTTCAAGGATGGGGCACATTGTGTCTGCAGTGGTTCCTCCGAGGGATGAACAGAACTTGTAGAAAGACTCTAAATAAGCCTGGAAATCAAAACCAGATCTCAACTATTTTTGGTTTCACATCATCATTTAGACTTTTTAAATAATGGTAATAGAATGCAGCCCAGAAATCCAGTTTGTTTGAATATGGGCCTTTTCCCACCTTATACAGAGTGTTCCTTATAATCTCAATGTTCATTTCATCCAAGTCCTGCTCAGATATGCAGTCTTGGAAAAAGGCAGCTGGAATAGATACAGATTTAAATAAAATGCTGGTTAAAAGTCAAACACCATGTCTGAGGACGGCATACTGGTATCAGTTAACATTTCTAAACTTTGTAAAATCCACAATAAAGCGGTCATAAGACTTTAAGGCTTTATCGGAAACAGGGAAGAATGTTTCAGTCTCGTGACACTTCATGACATCTTTTATGGGCTGGCATCCTCTAATGTCATAAAGGTTAAGCAACTTACATTTCCTTTTTCCAGTATTTGACTGGGCTTGGTAATAACGTAACACCCCCCATCACAGACTACATTTATAATGACTGAAATCATACTATAAATGTGTCATTTACAGGATGGCATATTAATGAGTCAGAATCAACCAACAAAGAGACAGACCATAATGGAAATGTATACAAAACATGCAAGTGCACATGCGGGGGCACGCACACACACACACACACCATATATAAACAGGATGAAGGTAAACACACAGGACAGAGAAGCACACAGGCAAACAATAATAACTGACTGCAGGCAAGAAAAACGTGGAAGTCCATATACATCACATGTTTATGACACGTTTATGACAGCTACTTTGTATGGCAATAGAATTCGTGGATTTTTAAAAGAGGCAGTTTTTTTTGTAATATATAGTTTTTATATAAAGAGTCTTGTCAGAGTAGCAGCTGTCAGCAAAAAGGGACAAAAAGACATCAACTTAGGAAGGACAAAAAGGCCAGTTTTGCCCTTTTACGGAAGACGTCAAATTCAGAATTTAAAGCAATCCGCCACTCATTCACTGGTACAGAACAAACGTCAAAAGCCATGTTTAAGCTTACTGGTTACAATAAATCACAGCGATAAGCAGCATGGAACTACCACCTGCAGTACATTCTGTCAGGACATCATAAAGGGGACAATTAAAAAATATTTTTAATATTTTTCCATCTGCAAAGCGAATTTTTGCTCTTGCTGCTGCAGTACTGCTCCGGTCTCTTTGTGAAGTTATCTAGATTTTACTCCTCGCAGAAGGTTTTTTGGATTTTAATGAAGCCAATTTGGCCTGCAGATCCAGCATGAGCCGTCTGCACGGCAGCCCACATGCGGCTCTGGTGTGGGAGCCACGGCAGGGTGGAGGCACAAGTGATAAGGGCTGTGTTTGGAAATGCACAGAAAGCCTTTTTTTTTTTTTTTTTTTTAAAGAGAACTGGGTTACTCCTCTTCAAAACAATACTGATAAATGCCCTCAAAACAATAATGTCACGCGTACTTCAGGAGATGAGGGTTAGCGATGAGGCAAGGCCTGTTGATGCTCAAACAATCAGGCTCCTGTTTATATACACATCAGGCCCTCGCCCGACAGCCACTCACACATAACAGGGGAGCTCACTGGGAAATAAAAGCAGAGAGCTGCAAATGCTGGGACCCCCCCCAGCCCCAATAGGCTCCATGCCCTTACCGCCTTACTAGCATTAACGAAAACTAAAGCTAAAAGAAAATCTAAATAAAATAAATTAAGATAAAAATCTACCATTAAACAAAAACTATCAATATTGCTTCTGAAACTGAAATAAAAATAAAAAACAAAACAAAGTACTTTCCATTACTTGTTCTGGTACCACTTTACAATAAGGTTCCCTTTTGCCACTTGTAAATGGTAGTAACTAATTAATAAAGAGAACACAGTGTTATAACTTGTTTAAAATTGTCTATTAATAATTTACAAAGTGTTACAACCTAATTAACAACCAGATTATAAAGCATTCATAAACGTTTTATAAGGGGAGCCTTATTGTAAAGTGGCGGCCTGCCGTCTAATACTGTTCAGTTAAAGTAATGATTTCTTTATTTTTGATGACCTTTAATACTACCTCAGTGTATCCCTTGAACTTAAACTGAAACTGATACATAAAAACTAAACAGAAATAAACCATTAATATAAACACTAAATAAAATTAATTAAACCACATAAAATTAAAACAAAACTGGACTTCAAATGAAAATGAAAATAATATAAAAGGGTAAATTAAAAAAAGAATTAGAACTGTAACTGTAAATAACAGTGCTCACCGAGGGGCGTGTCCACCAGGATGGCGTTGTAGAGCTCAGCGGGTGTCTGGGCAATGTTGACAGCCTCCATCTGCTCGAAGCTACCTAGCGGGTGGCACTTGGGGACCAGCTCGGAGATGGAGCGCTGGTGCAGGGTGCCCGTGATCAGCAGGATGACATTGTCGATCATGTAGCTGTACCTAGACATGGGCAAAGGGGCGGGGGACACAGAGAGATTAGTCAGAACAAACCACAAGCCTCAAGGCATGCCAACCACTCTGCTACTACCAGGAAACACCAGGCTTTTTACGCTCAAAATGACACACGTTGTCATTTAACATTATATTAGCTACCAGTTTCAAATTTATGTTAGGAAAATAATGTACATTTCTAAGAGGCTGTATATATTTCATCTCCCTGCCTCATGCCTTTTGCTTCCTGGGAAAGTCTACAGGCTTGCTGCGACACTGAACTGGATAAGTAGTTATGGATGGATGGATATTTGAACAGCTGCTGTCTTTCAGAATTTAAGAATGGTGGCAATTGTGTCAAGGAAGGTCAGACTTCGAGTTAATTTGTAGGGATGTAAATCACAGCTTTCCTCGCGATACAATATCGATTCCTTAAGCCAAAGGTTCGATTTTTTTTGATACCTTTTTTTTTTTATTTTCGATACTGTGGTTAGTAGCTGAAATGATGAAATTTCACATAATCCTTTACATTTTAATGAATTGAAAAAGGCAAATATAAGTAGCCTTTTATCATATTTTATTGGGAACTGTAAACAAAATCTAGTGTAGTCAAGTATGTCCCATAAATCAAGCAAAATAAAGCGCTATAAGGTAAAAATAAAAACTTTGGATGGATGTAGATTAACATGGTGACTAATTTTTATTTCTTCTCCAGACAAATACAAAAGTGTGACAAAAAGCATGTCCATAACAAGTAAAATAAAGTGCAATAAGTCAAAAAAAAAAAAAAAAACACTGCATGGACAGACATGTAGAATGAGGAAAATTAACATAACTGACTTCTGCAGTTAAACAAGTATGTGAGTAATCTTCTTTGAGAGGTTTTTTTAAGAAAAATTAAATGGTCAACGTGTTCAGGAGATTGTGTGCTCTGAGTGTAGTGTCCTATGTCACCGTACCATACTAAACACACTCTCTGAAGGTATGCTAGCTTGCGAGCTACTTATAAACGACCAAGTCAAAATGATCTACCTACTATAAAAATGCAAAACATTTACGTATAGAAATATTGAGTATTCTTTAATATTATTTATTATTTTTATTATTATTAATTTCCCTTTGGGATAAATAAAGTATTTTTGAATTGAACTGGGATTTTAGTTCCTTCACCTTTCTCTTTCTCAGTTCGCTTTTCGGAGGGAAGTTAATGTCGTAGTTTTTATTAACAGTCTGAAAATGCCGCTCCACATTTCCCTTTTTCGAAACAGCAACGGTAGACTGACAGAGGAGGCAAATGCACTACGAATATAACATGGTGAAAAAAAAACAGTCCTCCTCCCATTCCGTATGGAAGTGATAGGTTTTTGGCTTCTTCCTTGGTCCAGCTCCCCCATTCATTTTTATACACTTTCTTAAGTTTAGTAGAAATAAATTGGGGGCTAACTAGGCGACTTGGTAGCTTGCTAGAGATTTGCAGCAGCTGGCGCGGTTGAACGCGTCATCCATCCTCTATTTTTTTTATGCCATACGATCTACCCACACTACCTTTGCGATCGACCAGTAGATCGCGATCGCCGTATTGGGCACCCTTGGTGTAGACCGTGTATACGTCAGAGTGGATCATGAAAACAATACTGTAACAGGTGAGAAAATAATAACGCATGCATCGACATTTATGCGGTCATCACATAAATCACATCACAATCGCATCACATCGATGCATCAGATCGTTTGCTGTTGAATCGATACATAGATACAAATCGATGCATTATTACATCCCTATTAACTTGTTCCAACAGTCCCTTGTCACTGATGAGAGTTAAAATGGATAGGGTGTATTTGCTGCAGACAGTATTTTAATGTTTTAGATGTCATCACGCATGCTTGTGAAAGCCATGTTGGTTCAGCCCTCCTCATTTGAGTGTGGACGTTGTCTATTTTCTAGTCAGAAAAAAAATTGCATTTTTGTGCTTTCTTTCCCATGGTAGTCCCTGCCCTATTCAGGATGTCCTGAAAGGGACATCTGTCTGATGCCCAGGTCACATCACCCTGATATACATCCTTAATGGAAGGCTTGTCACGCAGACATTTATTGCCGCTCTGGTTCCTTTAGGCTTACGTGATGAAGTCCAAGAAGCTGGCGAGCGGCTCGTAGGACTGGTTCCTCATGTGACGGAACTCCACCACCATCTTCTCCTTCAGCTTGTCGTCGATGACAGACACAGTGAGTGGCGAGGCCTCGTTGGCCAAGAAGCTCCCATAGTCTGTGCTCTGCAGATGCAGTTTAAGGTCTGAAAGTGCAAAAATATACAATATATGAATACCCAGAGGACCTTTTGGTGCACCATCACAAATCAACAGAAATGTTTATATTTAAAGACATAACAGCCCCGAAATATAGATAAAAGTATTTCTATTACCTATAGTTTATCTCCCCGAATTTCCCCTTGGGGATTAATAAAGTATGTATGTATGTATGTATGTATGTATGTATGTATGTATCTATGTATCTATCTATCTATCGACAAGGACAAAAAGCAGCAGAGTAGAAATCAACAATGAATATGATATTTTGATATTTTACGGTCCGGGTTAAAATTAGATCAAATGATTTTTCAATTATACGAGGGAAAACAAACACAACTACAACTTTAAATCGTTAAACCAATAACCGGGCGAACTGGATGTCACATAAGTCAGTATTGCTTAACAGTCAGGAGGGTTGATTCAAACTATAACCCAATATTCCGCTCCGGATTATCCAGATGTTTCAACAAGGAAAACGTAAACGACAATGCCATGTAATATCGGAAAACACATTAGACCTGAATCGTTATAATATTTATCAGCAGGGGCTAACACTGTTATTAGCAATGCTAAGAACCAGGCTAACATTTTTCGGCTCTGTCATCTAAAATCCAATCGTAAGCGAAACCTATGATGAACGTATGGATACGGTTTAGATCCACATCAAAAACACGGCATCGTTTGACAGAATGTTTTAAAGCGAAGGCCTAGAAAAGCCTGCAGATCATCGCTGTGTCTCACTTACCCTCCAAGGTTTCACATTGCACCAGGTTGAGATAGTCGCCCTGCGAAAGGATCCCAGCCTTAAAACCTCTCACCAAACCCTCCAAGTAACCATTGTCCACGTTAAAGTACAGCTCCGGGAATGTGGGCATGCTGCTGTTTTTAAATACGTCCAATCCGATGTAAATGAACCGGGATTCGGCTCTTTCGAGAGCTGCGTAGACGTAGCTTCAGGAAGAAACCCTGCGGACGGCGGCACATCACGTGACCCAATCATATGATCCGCCATGTCGTCAGCCTACGTCACCATACCGGCTGTGCTCGTGGTGGCCATTATTATGCCATTATTAGTGGTCTAAGCAGTGGCTGTTCCGTCCCTGTTGTTTTTATTATTGTTGTAGTTGTAGTTTACTTTCCTTAGATGGGACTTTCATTTAAAATGGCCTTTTTAAATCTACTGTACTTAAGGTTGAATACCTTAGCACAGCCCGAGGACTTGAGCTCGACTTGACTTGAGCTTGGGCAGCATTTACGAGCTCTTTCTGCTAAACACCGGTCACTTCCGACACGCAATAGAATTTTTTATATTTAAAGTAGTGCTGTAAAACGATTACAATTTTTTATCAGATTAATCACAGGGTTGCTGTGGATTAATTTCGATTAATCATGATTAAATACCATTCATTTTTAATCTATCTTAATCACATTTCATTTAGCATGAGCAAATAGACTCAAAAAAAGGAATAAATATGCACTTAACATGTTCATTGAACATTCATGTAAATCTGACAAATAATCAGATTAATCATGAAATCCAATTCTAGCCCGGTTAATTGCCATTGTTAGTAATATCAGTTGATCATACATTACGCGCGGTGCTTTACGTATAAAACTCCGTAGCAACACGTCCACAGATAAGTTGGACGGTATAGTGTGTGTGACTGATTTAATAAGTCACAAATGAGAAGTAGTGCTTAAAGAGTATAAAACTACAATTTTCCCTTCTGTTGATAAAGGGCGCAGCCATGTTGTATTCTTAGCGCGTTCCTTTTGCCCTCGGAACTCGGATTCCGAGTTTTGAAGCCGGAAGTGACGAGATGCGCGCTCCCGTTTCTCGGAGATCCGAGATAACTCGGGATCCTCTGCTCGGATCTTCGAGAAACGGGAGTGCGCATGTCGTCACTTCAGGCTTCAAAACTCGGAATCCGACTCGGAATACGAGTTCCGAGGGCAAATGGAATGCGTTGACAGAGACATTTCAGGAATTTTGAGTCATTCTGCGCTGCAGATGGGTTAATTGCGTTAAAATTTTTAATCAGATTAATCATGATGATGGATTAATCTGCGTTAACCCGTTAATTTTGACAGCCCTAATTTAAAGACATAACAACAGCCCCGAATTCTCGTTTGATGAGTCGCCCGTTTATTTTAATGGTATCATGTGATATTGAAGGTATTTAAATGTTATTTATGAAATTGTCTAAATTATATATTTACATACAATGTCTAATCTATATGTAGAGATTTAATACTTAACGTTAACATATTTGCCGGGCTGAATCCTCCAGGCTTCTCTACATCGTTACACCACTGGGTGGCGAAAGAGAGTGCATATCGGCGGTGAGCTGCATGATACAGTTCATTCCAGAATGCACTGAAACCGAAATCCTTCATTCAAACACGAAAAATGAACGTTCACAAACGACACAAATCATCTTATATGTTCTGCCTTGTAACTTGAATTGATTGCTTCTTTTGACAGGGGTTATTCTTGGCTGGATTTTGGGTCGTTAAATGTTTCACAACGCTATTATACCGAAGACGAAATCAATTTAAGGAAATTTTTATCAGTAGTTGCCAGTGTTATGCCGAAAAAGGCATCCCTGCCGTAGAATACATGCCGGTGTTCTGACGAGTTGAGCTTTTAGGGTTTTTTGGGGGGTTAGGGTTAGGGTTTTAGGGGTGTTTTGGGGGTTAGGGTTAGGGTTTTAGGGGTTTTTTGGGGGTTAGGGTTTTAGGGGTGTTTTGGGGGTAAGGGATTAGGGTTTTAGGGGTTTTTTGGGGATTAGGGTAAGGGTTAGGGTTAGGGCTATCAATTAGCACTACGGTAGCCTATCTCAACAAAGTAACTCAACTCTTTTCCGATCCTATCGATCATTTAGAGACAGGCATGTATTCTAGGGATGCTTTTTTCGGCATAACACCGGCCCAGAGCAACCAGGATGGTGAAAGACCCGTGTCACTCCAGTAACTGCCTCTTCCATCTGCTTAAATCAGGCAAACGCTTCAAGAGTATTATGGCAAAAACAGAGAAACTCAGGAGGAGCCTCTATCCTCAGGCCATAAGACTGCTATATCAGGACATACCACCACAGCTTAACTGTGTTCATACCTCTCAGGGAACTCTACCTCATTTACCTCAACAACAAAGTAGCACACTGAACTTTACAATACAAATACATATGTATGTACATTCTATTACATTGCACACTGTACAGATACTGCATATAATCGTAATGTTTATTTGGATATATTTTTTCTATATATTTTCACTGCCTTAGTCTTACCCTTTTCATATTTATTTTTAACTCAATTCGTTAAACATTATTGTACAGTACATTTCACTACATGTTATACTTGTATAACTGTGTATGTGACAAATAAAGAATCTTGAATGTTGAAAAATCTGGAAAACAGACTACCTGGGGGAAAGTATACAGGCTGAATAAAAGAAGCGACATGTGGATGAGAATCCATAATCATCTGTTTAGCCAGAAGTCCTGGCTCCTCTTTGTTGGTCTGAAACACTGTCAGTAGAATGTGAAGAAAATAACCAAATAAAGAATAAAAGGAATAAAACTATAAATAAGGAAAAAATGAAATGTTTTACACATTTTCATTTTGGAGTGAGATGGCTGTGAAATTACTTCCTTCATAAATTTTCAAGTTCAATAGAGAAAAATCACTCTAGGCATGAGTGTATGTTTGTTCCAGCCAGTTCAATTCAGTGCATTTAAATTCGCTCTTACACAACTTCTGTACAATCTCAGTTTTCCCAAAGGACGATTTATTGTTGTTGATAATCAACAGTTATCAAAGGGCTCCAAGAACAGAGTGGGGACTTCCCAAACAGAGATTTCACAATCTGATTTTAATTAAAACATCTCTGCGCGATCTCTCCCAAAAATCCTGGAGGATATAGAGCAGAGTTGTCTGACCTGCCTAAATAAAACATTTCTGTGCTTGGCTCTAGAACCGTAATCTATGCAAATATATGGAATAGGAACGAGAATCTGAATTATACTCAGTTAACTAGTATTTGGAGGGTGTAAGGTGCCCTTAACCTGGTCAAAGAGCTGAATGTTTAAAATGATGTATTTAATGGTTTAACTGTATTGTTATCAACTAGAGATAACTGTAAAAGTTTTTGAAGTATATTGTAATTTTATGTTTTGAGATGACATGCATCCTTGAAAATAATTTATAGGTAATTAATTACACTGACATTAACAGAAAGCAAATTCATATGTGTAAAATAATTGTCACTTGCTGAGATTATTGCTTCAAGGAGAGTGGAAGCCATCAAAACTTATTTTACTATTAAAGGCACAGTGCAGCTGTATTATTCTTGTAGCAGCTACCAAGGCATCAAACAATTGCAAAAGAGTATTCTGAATACATGAAAAACATCATTCAAAACATTAAATACGTCCCATACATTTTATGACACATATAGATAACTAAACTTGTGTATATTAAAATCATTTATAAAAAAATCAGCAAGTGCTTGAATATATATTTTGTTGTTCTATTGCCTTTTTATATTAAGTTAGGACTGTGGCTGTTAGGTCCTGCCCGTCATGTCCGCCTGTCTCCTGTCTCCTCCCTAAGGTGGCCCTGATGAGCCACACCTGTAGCTTGTTACCCCTCGTTAGTCTGTGTATTTACGTACCTGTTTGTCTTGTCAGCCAAGGTCTGGTCATTGACGTCGCTCCTTCTGTCCGTGGCCTTCCCCATACTCGCCTTCTTGCTTTGACCCCTCATGATCCTGGTTGTGTCCATGCTCCTATTCTTTTTGCCTAACAGCCAACTTGCTATGACAGTGGTGATCTAGATCGTCTCAGGCGTGTACCGTGGTTGGCAGGGGATTGACCCAGAGCCACCAGTCCACCTATATTTTTACTGTAAGAATAAAGAATGTAATAAAAGAATTTAATTAACAAAAACAAAGTAAGAAAATTGTGAGATGTGGAGTCAGAATTGGCACATTTAGGCCCGCTGTAACAACAGCGGGGCATGGCGGAGTGACGGAGGCGAACATGGTGGGACATGTTCCCACTGCTCTAGAGTCCGGTAGTGGCGTGTTTTACACCACTCCATCCATCACTTGGCATTGCGTTTGGTGATGTGAGGCTTGTATGCTGCGGCTTGGCCATGGAAACCCATTCCACAGTTTTTACGCTGTGGTTAATGCCAGTTTCAACTTTACGTTTATGCTCTATGTGCCTCAGCACTCTGTGACCCTGTTCTGTTAGTTTACATGCTCTGCCATTTCATGGCTTAGTCTCTGTTGTTCCTAAACGCTTCCACTTTCCAATAAAACTACTTACAGTTGACTGTGGAATATCCAGCAGGGAAAAAATTTACCAAACTGATTTATTGCAAAGATGGCAACCTATCACAGTACCATGTTTGAATTCACAGAGCTCTTCAGAATGATCCATTCTTTCACAAATGTTTGTAAACTTGACTGCAGGGCTAGGGGCTTGATTTTATACACCTGTGACAATGGGTCTGAATGAAACCCTTGAATTCAATGACAGAGAGGTGTGTCTCTATACTTTTGTCCATATAGTGTATGTACATACATACAGACATACATACAAAGATACATACATACATAGCCTGAAATAAATACATATAAAAACTGTAAACATATGGAATACTGTATATATGTATGTATTGCACTCAGTTATTATTATAAAAGATACTCCTAGGTACTGTGCACTGTGGCTGAATGGTGTTGAATATATTTATACATTATTTACACATTGTTATTTATAATAAAGAGACAAATGATGGCAGATATGACAATGGCAAATATTTGTGTAAATTAATTTTAGCCAGTTAAACAGTTACATCATTGGGTTCCTCAAAAATTTGTTTTCATCACGTTGTCCCTGATTTCAAACTGAATTTTTATTTAAAGACTATTTTATTATGTGGAAGTAATATATCTCAATTGAAGTGTAACAGCTGTCATATTGCTTTGGAAACCAGGCTCATAAAAGAGAGTTACGATAGAATTCCAGAGAAGTGCTGCTCTGAAATGAATAAGACAAGGGCAGTTACTAGCCAGCCAACAACGTAATAAAAACATGTCAGAAGCCGTCCGACTGTTCATGTTCAGACTGCCTGTTTTAAGGGCAACAATGCAGACAAACCAGGCTGTCTATTTAGGCTAAAATGAAGCAATAATAATTGTGGCGAGGGTGTTGATTTGGGAATGTATGGTAGCCTTGGTAGGGACATGTCCTTATCAATATTCTGGGAGTACCTTGTGTTCTTTCGTAGGACAGAGGGGTTCAGGGCTTGGACTTGGACCCAAAACCAATCTTGAAACCAAACGTACACCCTTGAATTGAGGTGAATTTTGGGCAGTCAGTGTGGGCAGGTGGGCTGGATTGAAGAAACAAAGGTAAAAATACAAATTTTTACCCAGATGGTAAAAACAGCCAAGGTCAGATTGCAAGAGGGTTATGCAGGCACTTCCGCTCCCAAAATCAATATTTCACCTGAGGCAGTCCCATTTAAAAAGAAAAAATGCAACGTAAACTTTGAACTCTTAGTTTACACATTCACAGCTGGAAAATATATGAATTATTTTTCCAGGGTAGGAGTCTCTCTAAGGCCTCATCTGAAACTTATACTCACCAGTCAGGTTCCTTATCCTTCTGTGCTGATTTCATTCATGTGGATTTCCTGTGCCTCATGATGCTGTGATTTATGGGTAATTTTTGCAGTCCTTTCCCTTCTCACATGTGTTCCAATAAGAACAGGGTGAATGTCACCTGGTTAGCTGATATTCTTCAATGATACTTTCAAATGTACCCATTTATACAGCTGGAGAAATACAGGCTATCCCCTTTTTTCAAGTACACACATTCATAATTCTCTCTGAGATTTCAACCATGTTGAGTCATTTGTTTTAATTTCTATCAAAAATTAACATTATTCCTTTCTACCATCTAGTGTTTTTTACATAAGGAGCGGAACATGATAATAAACTGTTTACTTAAACGTAAAATTTTGTAAAGTTACATTATTTAAAAATGCAGTAAATCATGATATGTCGAACCACAGATGCACGACAGACTACTGATGAATTATTCATCAGGCTAAATGTAACTTATTGAGAGATTCAATAGACAAAGTAACAAAGTAAAAGAAAGATGTTGAGAAGAGACACAGAGTCCTGCCAGACAAACCCTAGTGTCTTCCCCCCTCCACCGAAGCTTTTCCCCACACATATATCTTCTTGATACATTATGTCCATTTTGTGATATTCAACTCTCAAGCACTTACCTTAACATGTATCGTACTTTAATTATTCAGAAAAGGTGTTAGCTTAGCTCGAAACATGCACATATAGATGCATGTGACCTTGTTGACTGATACAAAGATGATCGGGCCTCTTCATTAGACACAGAGATGCCACTGTGTCCAAATCTATGCCAAACACAAGAATGTAGCGCTGTGAATGATAAAGCCACACGTGTGTGATCTGAGCACAGGTAACACTCCCTAACCTTTGGCCTAATTATAATTAACAATATTTAGGCACAAAGTAAATCCCTAAATTGTAATTGATTAGTCTTCAGTCTATTGATATAAAATACCCTATTGCACACTGGTATGCTTCTTTGTTAGCATTCCTGTAAGGTTCACCAGCTACGTGCCACTGCTGTGTCTTTGAAAAGTGCAGTAAAGGTGCCTTATAAAAGTAAATAGAATCGAACTGAATATCCTGGAATTCATTCAGCCTCATGCTCCGCACCCTTGGCTCCAGGCACCCAGCAGCTCCGACCAAGATCAGATGGAAGATGGACGGATGAATTCAATATGTTACTGGAGCAAAGTGAGTCGGACCTTTAAGACCATTTCAAGCAGGATGTGGATTTCTGTGAAACTTAAGTGGCACTTTAATATAAAAATCAACAGCGCATTAAACACATTTTGATCTGAATCAGAGGCTGGAATTAAACTGTGTCTCAAACTATGGCCAGCAATATAATAAATGAAACAGACATTTCCTTCGACTAAGCGCCTCCAGAGGAGAAGCGTCTTATACAATTACAGCTGTGAATTTATTGTCACTCTTGCATACATAATCATTAGGATGGTATAAAATCCTGGAGGTCTGCATTAAAAATCAAATAACTGGCATAATGGGATCATGCCCCTTGTGTACAGGTATATAATACAGCTTCTAGGCCCTGTTGACATTGTAAACAGGCCATTATGTTAGTGCTGGAGGGTTCTGTTCATACCGTCATTTAAGGCTGAATGTTTCCTTCTGGAATTTTATGATGCCTGCTAAATTCACACCAGCTACAGAACAGCCTGGAGAGTACAGAGACTGGGGTGAATGTTATCCAGTGATTGGGGAGACAGTGCTACATGACCCCTGTGCATCTGATAGGCAGCTCTTGTGTCTTTATTCCATTGAATCTTCTGTACAGTGTAACTCCTATAGGCGACATAAGCAGCCACCAATTTCCGAAGGAACACTGATTTGCCAGCCAGTTTTATTGGCCTTGGATGGGGGGGGGGGGCACCAGGGGCTTGTACCTGTACTGCTCCTTTATGAGCTGCACAGAATATTCTACACACTGTTAGTTAAAGCCTGTTTTACCATTTTACCTAGCAGGATATCTTCTTGGAACAGTATAGGATACGTTCTGGACCTATGCAGGAAGCAGCAGACCATGTATTCATTGCACCATAGCAGCACCTAGGCTCACCTTTCACTACTCTTTTTTAGGAAAGTGTCTGTACCTTCAGGTGCAAGACGATCTCCACCTTGTCATATCATATGACAACATTATCCTATAGCAATGTCAGGTACAGCATTGCTATATAGCACGTTTCCCAAGGCGTACGACAAATTCTTTGACTTTCTGTGAATGTGTGACCCTTTGAGTGGGCTATGGTTACTGAAATCCATGCTTTTTGGTTTCTTAATATTGTCCCTGCCTTTTAACAAGACAAATCCTACTCTTTCTGACCACAACTTTCTAGTTCCTAAACACTGTGACAATGAAGTAATATCAAATAATATCATAAAAGTTGTGTGTTGTGTGCTTGGGACTGGGGAGAGAAACAAGCCGTTACTGTCTGCATTGATCACACCTACATCTTTTGAGAATATATGAACTCCAAGCCTGGACTGGTCAAAATAGAGCCACCAGCAGGGAGCGCTATTTCTCCATCCATCCGTTTTCCAACTGCTTTTTCTGGTCAAGGTCATGAACAGACCAATTCAGGGCACAAAGCAGGGGTATGTTATGGGCACGATGGCAGTCCATTGCTGGACACATACAAACACACACACCTTTCACAGTTCCAGTAGAGCTTCAAAAGCACAATTTCAATTTACTTTTTTGTGATCAAATTTTTATTAAAGAAAAATTACAAGCAAAAATTTTTCACCGTGTACCACAACAAATACCTCCCCTCCCCACTGACTCCCCCCTACCCTGAGACAGCCCAAGAGAAGCTGATGAGAGAGAGAGAGAGAGACAGACAGACAGACAGACACTAGTGACACCCAACCAGTTCTTAACCTGCTGCATGGCATGAAGCCATTTTCGAATGGTTTGAAAGGTTAAGGCAGAGGACTTGTTAATCTTGGATGCAGATAACTCCAGCAACACGGCATTGTAGAAAGTGGACTTTCAGACAGATGGAATTTCCAAGGTCCAGAGATTTCCAGCGGTAGTCTGAAAGTAGCTTAGCTGCAAAACAGTTTCTATTTACAAAGCAATTCACCCATCTTTTAACCACCAACTATGGTCTGGGTCACAAGGGTGCTTGAGTGTAAGATGTTCAAGGGTAAGTAAACCAGTCCATCACGGGGCACATACACGCACACTCTACAGGCAGTTAGCCTAATTGCATGTCTTTAGACCAGTGCTTCCTAATCTGGTCCTCGGGGACTGGCAAACAGTCCATGTTTTTGCTCCCTCTGATCTCCCAGAGCAGACATGTGGACTGTCTGGGGCTCCCTGAGGGCCAAATTGAGAAACACTACTTTATACTGTAGGATGGAAGAAGTTCAAGAATCTTAGTCAATGCCTTAATCTCCTTAGCATTCACATTCTTAACAAATGCCTTTGTAGGTGCAGGTTGAAAGCATAAATCACACTTCCAGCCACGACGTGTGCCGCTCTCCTGGGGAATCAATGTTTCCATAACAGATGACACACAGGCGAGTGAGAGGCTGCAGATATATTTAAGAAAACATTTGCCAGGGCTGTGCCAGAGGAAGAGTGTGCATCGGCAAACGTGTTCATTCTTGCACCACTCTACACGTCATGGTGGGAAGGGCAGGAACCTGCGTTCAGTTACCTAAAGAATTGAGCATCATTCTCTGGTCATCTCCTTAAAGTTGTGAAGAACTGTTGTAGAGAATTTAATCACTTCTTGGTACGCACAGAGCCGGCTGCACTCCTCTTGTTCCAATATTTTCCTTTCATAGTTATTCATAATTTTTCACTGTGCCTCTATGTAAGTAGTTTTTACACCATCTTTGCTGCATCGTGGGACATTTAAAACACAATCTAGAGCAAGAGGATTTAAATTCAATTCTGGATTTACTTTCTGCTCAGGTGTCTGACCTACTTTGTGCCTTTTGTGGAGAATGGAGCTTTCATCTAAAAGTTCAGCTTATGCTTGATGTTGAAGTTCAAATCTGCAAAACAGACCTAAACCACCACAGAAAGACAATCATTCGCACTTGTCTGATAATTGCCCCAGTTCTGAATCTCAGGGTTAAGTGCCTGCAAAGATCAAGGAAAAGTGAGGTATGGGCTTTCATCACCAGAATGTCAATGGTAGCCTATGGTCTAAGGTAGCAGCAGGAACACAGTAAATGATGTTATGGTCACATTTAGATTAGGAGGTGACTCATCTTATCTTGGAACCCACAGAGAGCTACGCAGCCCCCAGCATCAGCATGGGGCTGTTCTTTTTTGTTTTTACACTTTTTTTGTAACTGACACCACCCGGCATCACTGCTCATGAAAGGTTGTTTTCAACAAAGAAGGAAGAGGGTTTTCCCCTGAAAATGCAGAAAAATCTCCAGTGTCTTAGCAACTGGCTCTAATGGAAGGAATAAAAGCCAGAGGGGGACGCCGTAGCTGGAGAATTAGCCTCCCTGCTGGGCCTTCACGCGTCTTTGTTCCAAAAAGCTATATGGAAAAGTCTTCCATACCAGCACTTTTTCCTTCGCTTTTTAAGATGGACCTTATTTGGTGAAGGTGTAGAGCTTCTGTTAGAATCCACAAGGGAACATGTACCTGTTTCTTTGTATATAATCTTGACATTTCATATCTGTGTGGCGCATGTCAAAGAGACAATTTCAGCTGAAACAGCACCAAGACTGGACGGTTGCTTTACTCCCCTTCCTATTGTGAATTCAAATGTTTAAAACGTAATTGTCTTTTTGCTTCATCAGTCGGCTTGCAGCTATGAAGCGAACAGAGCGACTTGGCTTGTGACCTTTGCATAAGAACAGGTTTCTGTGAAACTGAAGAGCACTTAAATGATGCATCGTTTTCACCAGAAAATGTATGAGAATTAATCACAGCAGAGTTTTCTCTTTATTTTTGAGAGATTACTTAAAACTCTCCTGGATACCCATCTAAAATCATGTGAGAGCATTGCCAAAATAAAACTGTAATAAGCATGTTGAGAAATTATTACAGTTTTTATTCTCATATATTAATAATATTCTTCAAATTGAATTGTTTCCTGCTCAAGACCAATCAAAATTATGGGTTAACGGAGGTCATAGAAGTATGACAACAGTTTTTATCCCTAGGTACCTCTCACATGCAACAAATTTATTTCAAAAGATGGGTCACCGTGGCAACGGCCCCATTTTCCCCTTGCATCAAATATGCAATTGACTAATAACTATTTGTTGCAGAAATAGAGTGATGCAGAGCAGATATAATGTATGGGACTCTAATTAGGGCTTTAAAAGAGGCCTGGTCCATACCCTAATAGTAGACAGAAATAATGTTGCATTAAAAAATGCAGATTTATGGAGAATTGTGAGAATGGAATGGAATGGTGAATCCATGGTGTGTAACAATAAAATCCATTTCTGATGTCATTCCTGATTGGCGATTTGTGAGCCACACAAGAAAACTAGGACAAATGTTGCCAGCATAATCAATCCCACTATTCTAACAAAGGAATATAGTTATTATAGCATTATAACATCAAGGCATTCCCAAATGGGTTCATCTTCACAGTACATTCTCATAAATATTCAGATTCACAAATAATTGCATAAAAAACACATAAATGTGGCTGGATTTAAAGTGTACTTTTGAAAACCCCAATAACATTAGCACAAATAATAAAAGGAAAATTTAAAAAGAATGAAAATGTAGATCCAGAGGCAACTGCAACCAAGGAAAAGGAAGCTGACTAAACACAGTGATGTTTGTACAGAGATCCGGCATTCACGCTGTATGTGCTACATCAGAATCGGCATGCCGCTCCATGCATATCACCACGTGGTTCTGCTCAATATAAGAATGAGAAATAGACAGCAAAAGCATGGTGAAGTACTGTAACAGATAGACAGATAATTACAAGCAAAAGTAATCACCGTTTAGTCCTTTTTCGTTTTTTGTCCTACAGAATGACAAACCAAAATGGAGCCCCAGGGGAACCTTTGCGGTCTCTGATGCAGACAAACACAACAACAATAAAACATTTAATGCAACATGTAACATGACATATAAAAACGATGGCGGATACTTTCAGTAACAGCACTGAAAATGCAGGACATGCTCATGTGTTTCCTTATGGTTTCTGCTATGTCCCTATCATATGTATTTTGGAGGATTTTAGTCCAAAATGACTCATTGATTTTTTTTGGGGGTGTTTTCAGATGAGTAATTCCCTCTGTTGTTGTGGTGTCCATCTTTACGTTATTGTTGCCACAACAGAATTCAAGGCCACCTCCCCTTCGTATGTTGTCTCTTCGTCATTTATGACAAGGTGGCGCCATTCGCAGTTTTGGCATTGTAATAAATGGGAGCGGTCACTGGTATTTAGACATCAACGTTTTGGCAGTGAACATGCAGCCTTGCGGTGGACAGGTGTCAACAGTAAGGCAGTTTTAATGTTGGGAGCCCAGTAAGACATTACTGAGGATGTTATAGATCTGTCATAGATCAGATGGAGTACAGTTTATTGGGGCCATTAGATATATGCGAGTTAATGGCATTGAAATGTAAGGTCTCCCTCAATGTATGGTCTCCCTCAATGTATGGTTTCCCTCAATGTATGGTCTCCATCAAAGTACGGTCTCCTTCAATGTATGGTCTCCCTTAATGTATGGTCTCCCTCAACGTACGGTCTGCCTCAATGTATGGTCTCCCTCAATGTATGGTCTCCATCAAAGTACGGTCTCCCTCAACGTACGGTCTCCCTCAACGTACGGTCTCCCTCAATGTACGGTCTCCCTCAATGTACGGTTTCCCTCAATGTATGGTCTCCCTCAATGTATGGTTTCCCTCAATGTATGGTCTCCATCAAAGTACGGTCTCCATCAATGTATGGTCTCCTTCAATGTACGGTCTCCCTTAATGTAAGGTCTCCCTCAAAGGTAGAAAATGTGCTGTGACCACTGAAGACAAATTATGCCTGTAAAATCTGCATAAAATCTGCATAAAATGTTACTTTTGACACCCCAGGTTGGGTTTTCTGGCCAGTGAACCACAAACCATCCAAGGCTCAAAATGTGCTGCAAGTCTTTGAGGGCAAATATGTTTCAAACAGAAGAAACTGGATTTGCTCAGTGTTTGAGGTATTTCTGCCCAAAAAAAACAGCGCAATGAAAACTGACAAACTAAAATTGACTGAAGAAAACAGTCATAATAAAGAAGACTGAGTCAATTTTAGAAATGCAAATCGGCCTGTAGTCCTCAGCCATGCTACTGCTGTAACTGCCGACCAGTCATGGCTATTGTTATTTGCTGTATTCATTGAATTCGCTGCAGAATGAGTGTTCTAATGTTTGTATTATTTTCATTTCCACATTATTAAAAAAAAATGTGTTGTCTGTGACAGTCTCATATTCTGTTAACAGAGGATTCTCTCTATATATTCAGGTATTCATATCACAGAAATCACAGTCTATCATACTACCTGATTACATTAGTATTTAAGAAGCATTAGAATCCTTGAGTCATTTATACTCAGTGGCCATTTTATTAGGTACAACCCCTCATTAGTGCAAGCGGCCTGTTCCTCCTAGCAGCAAATCATATGGCTGCAACTGAATATGTACAGTATGCAGACAAGGTCAAAAATTTTACTTACTGTAAAAATGTCTAGAATTTACAGAGAATAGTGCAATAAATAAACAGTACCCTGTTGCCAAAAACTCCTCGATAATGAGAAAGGTCAGAGGATAATGGCAAGACTCATTAAATCTAACCGAGAGGCCGTGAATGCAAAAATAAGCTTGCAATACATTGTGTACAAGACATTGTGTGCAGAATGGCATCTCCGAATACAGACCTGGTCAGTGGGTGGTTCCGGAGGCAAAGGGGGTCCTAGCTGGAACCATGTACCTTCAGTACCTCTGAAGTGTACAGCTGAATTGATTGTATTTACACCATTATATGGAATCAGTATACTTCGCAATCACTGTTCAAATATTCCTGCACCATATAAAGTTAATGACATACATGTATGATGAGGCATTTTTCAAATCCTTCAGAAAATGAAACGATTTGGATCATCGGATGCTGAAAAGTCCCTAAAAGGGCTAGATACAGCAACTGATTCTGGGGCACTCAAAGGAAACCAGACACCCAGAAGCACTCAGATCCACTCAGGTCCAGGTGGACAAAGCTATGGCCAGTTTCATAGGCCTGTTTCAGACAGCACATCCTGTTCAAGCTTTACCCTTCACCGTCATACCTCTTTTATCTCAAGGTAGAAGAGACAGTACAGTGCCGTCTGTCAGTCTGCTACAGCAGGCAAAGTCTGCAGCATGGAAAGTTATTCTAATGCCATTTGTTCCTTCGGTTCTGTTTACTTAAACTTCCCTGTGTGGTCCCTCCACTCAGCATCCTGATTGGCTTTCTCTTTCAAAATAGAAAACAAATGGATGGATGGGAGCAATTTTGGCAGCAAGGGTAGCATCTCTTCCAGTTTGAAATAGCCGAGTTCTTCTGCCTAAGTTTATCATCTTCCCTCCAGGACTGTTTTCTTTCTAAAGCGAACACTCCCAGAACAGCGAGCATTTCGTACCAACAAACTTAAGTCTCCTTTCACTCATTTCCTCCTTGCCATTAGTAAAGAAGTTCCTTTCATCAGTGTGTGACCCACAGTCTTTACTTGATCTCCAACAATTTGTCATGTCTGAGGGTATTTCACTCAAAAGAATTGACTCGTCATAAGCTGCTGTCCTTTGATTTATTGCCTTTCCATATTCAGCATTATCAAATATTTTGTGTTCTTCTACTAGTACTTCTGTCTGTACAGACCCATCCAATCTGAATTATCTACATGAAAGAAGACTGCAATTCTGTCCTCATCTTGAGAATGTTTATTATGGGGTGGAGCATTTTGACTTTAAATAGTTTGGAGAGGAAATCAAAAGGTTGGATTCAATTATTTTTCTTATGGTGGCCAAAAATGAATCTTTTAATGGCAGTCTCAATGTAGCTCGGTTTTGCTGACAAACGCTTTCATTTTGTGAACCGAAATCTGAATGTTAGTGGCAGAGGTCACATCATGGATATGCTTCCGGTGCTGCTCTGTGAAACAGCTCTATGGAAATCCTACTCCACGTGCTTGGATGGTTTGATTTCAACCAAGGAGGAAAATGCCAGGCAATGGAAGAGACTGGGCATGACGTCAGGATGCAGTATATATTACCCAAAGTCTACAGGAGTTGATATTATCATAAATATGAGAAAAGGACGTGCAGCTTAAAGATGCCTCAGCCAACATGATCAATGGGTGCTAATTCAGTTTGTAAGCCCCCCTCTTTAATGCACCTCAGTGATCATCTTGGACATTCAGAGCACTGACTCACAGCATCTTCAAAGCGGTCTGAACCAGTTTTAGTCCAGCTGAAACCACAGAGACACCGTTGACACATCCTGTCTCTCTCAGGCTTCAGTCAAGAAACCATTAGATCCCTGGTTCAAATGGGGCATGTCGTATTTAACGGCAGTGGCTTTGTTGGCAGTCTGGAAATGGACAATAGCATAACCTAATAATGTACTATATTTCACAAAAGTATTTCAGTAAAAAAATGACATTTATTGAACAAAAGTAGCAGGTTGGTGTAAGGAGGATGAGGCCTTGTTGCTGAGGGATACAGGAAAATGGCCTGGAGAAGAGGCCTTTTTGGAAACAGTACCAGAGGACAGCATGTAGCAGGTCATTCTGAAGCAGGTCATGCATCTTCAGTGTCGAAAAGGTGGCTTCAGGTTAGCTCCAGTGTTACTAATCTCATCCATCCATCCATCCATCCATCCTTCCATCCATCCATTTTCTATAACCGCTTGCCCTATTCAGGGTTATGGGGGTCTGGAGCCTATCCCGGAGGCTACGGGTATAAGGCAGGGAACAACCCAGGATGGGGAACCAACCTATCACAGCACTCCCACCAGTCCTGATATATGGAAACTATTGAAACCCATAAAGAAAATGTCTGAAATCAGAAGTATCTTTGCTGTCAGATACATAAAATAAGCATAGTACTTTGTTCCTATATCTCACTCATAGGATCATGCACATAAAACATGAGTAACGTAAAAAAATAAAATAAGGTACCAAAATTAGAACAAACTAGCAGCAGACACACACTGGCCATGGGGAAGTTTGGGAATATTCCTGGCGAGCCTTTCTTTCTTCCCCAACCTTGGCATTATGTAGCCTATACATCAGGGGTGCCCAAACCAATCGGTCTATCATGTCAGATGATTACTGGATAATGCAACAGGTGAAGGATACCAAGGGCGATACTGCTGGGCCCCATTTTTGTTGCCAGTCCATCCCTGACTGCCAGGAAATGGGAACAAATACACGTCAGAGAGATACACGCATTATTGAACATTGTGTAATTTTATAATAGTGACATATACATTCATTTCCTTGTGCATCTTCTTAATCTTTTTAGCAAAAGATTAGCCAGAATTTCAATAAGCCTTCGAGGGCAAATTAGGGCTGAAAACACTAGCATGTGGGGAAGCTGGGTAGTCATGGTCCTCCCACAGGGAGGTAAGGCATAATGGTTCTTGAAGCTGACAGGGTCCTGGCCAATTTGCAGTGCAGTTAGGTTTACCGCTGTCAGAATGACAAGCTCAGCATGGAGATCAACTGGTCACCTTGGGAATTTTTTAAGCTTCTTTTTATGCAGTGTTGAATAGCTCAATGCAAATTTTTCACTTCTATTGCTATTGATGTCATGGTATCATGAAGTAATAATCTGATATTGTGAAAGGGTACCTACATCATTGTAAGATAAAACACTTTGTGGAAATAATTGACTATATAAGTAGCAAAAGTTAGTTGTTCGTGACAAAAGGTGAAATGAAAGGCTAATTTTTTGCAAAGGCTCACGTCAGTGGCACTTAATTATGCTGGGCTTGTGATGTAATAAATTCTGTAATGCATATGTTTCAGCCTGTATTTAATGCTGGATTAACCAGAGTCATGGTACTGGTTGCAACTGATGACATCTTGTCTGGAAAATAAATCACATCACTATCGAGCTTGCCCAGATTGTTCATCTGTGTACGATCAAGGAGTTAAGGTGGCACCGCATGTCAGTGATAAAAATGAGGAATATTTCATTGCATAGAAAGTGAAGTCACCTTAAAAGTGACCTTCAGGGCACTGCAAACTGGACCAGGTCTGTGTGATCCTGTTCTAAACAGAGCAATGAACATCGGCATTACTCTTTACATGCAGGACAATGTTTGGTCCAGTCTAGTTTGTGACGTTGGGCTGAGTTTGCGTTTTACTCCAGGGTTTGGTCCGGTTTATGTACACCGACGCAAAATCTCGATCCATCTTTCAATCGTTTCTCCATTAAAGAATATATTTACTTAATGTATCGTTTAAGCGACATAAACCTTCATGGTCTCACTGCGACTGTTAACAAAGCTGCATCTTCCTCTGCCTGCCAACAACTGTCTGGTAAAACATCACTGCAGTCCATTATCACACATGTTCACTACCAGTCAAAAGTTTTCTGCATACTACAGCTTTTTACCACTTTTCCATTTATTTCAAAAGCTGCAGATTTTTGTACTCGTGTTAAGCACTGGGAAGTTGAGTGAACAACTATCAATGGAAATATAAATCAAACAAAACGAGGTTCCTTTATGACAAGGCAAGAGTATGTAATGGTGCATTTCGGAAACCTAATTTTGTGCATAAATAGTCAATATATAGATCCTTCATTTACTAATATACCCAAACAAACAAAAGGTCGGACCCTACCTTGTTAATATACATGAACTCATGTATATTATTTCAGTTCTAGTCTTCTGGCACACAGCGTGCTTCTAGAAGATAGTGGATGCCTTGAAGATAGTGGTGCCGATAGTTTATCAGGGACTCACCATTTTTTGGGTACTGTGCGACTGAGTCCCCATTTCAACACATATTACAACGATAATGAGTCAGATATCTGTAGGAAAGAAGCCACGGCCCAAGACATATTCAGCGATTCACCCTCACAGTGCACAGGGAGGTGAAGTCCTCTCTTTTGCTGTTTTGCCGTTTCACTGTGCATGGATTTACTGATCTAAGCTGCCAAAAATAACAGACCTCAGATTGAGCTTTCAAGGCATCCTGCTAGGCCATAGATAGGAATAAACAGAGCTACCTTCTCCTGAAGAAGTTCTCACTTCGGGTGGCTTTACAGGGGGTTCTGGCTTGTGGACATAAACAAATGTGTGCCCAGCTGGGTGTGGCCATGTCGTACACAACATCACGGTGTTTGAGGAGGACTCAACAGTAGTTTATGATGAAATTATGTTTACATTGGTCTTTGTGGGTATATTCAATTGTGTAAATACAGATCTGTGTGCATAAACAAAAAACATTTCGCCTTTACATTCAAGGCAAGACAATCTTCCCGAGGTGCTGGATTTGATAAAACGTACATTAGAATCAACAATAGTGCCATCTACTGGGGGAAAAACTTTTTTGGTCGAGTTCGACCTTCGAAAAACCTTTCCGGCCGAAACAAATGTTCTTATTTTTATTTTTAATATTTGCACAATGTATTTTGGTTTGACCTATTTTAAAGGAAATGTTGGTACAAAGTCTCAAACAACGAAATTGATAATTATATCATTTAAGATGTTGTAGCAAACCAAATATCCCAGAAATAATTTGCATTCATTTCCACTGAAAATCCTGTTGATTTCTTATTTTTAATAGTTTTAAAGAATTAGAGAAGAGATAGGTTTGGGTTTATAGGCTATGACTAAAGAAACAAAGGATTTCTGTTGATAGTTGTTTAATAAACATTCACACCGCAACGTCTGTTGCGAACTCTCCACTAGATGTAAAAAGACTGAATTGATCTGAGTTGCCATTTGCACGTCGTTAGTTTCTTAAAAGTTGGCCTATCTGAATCATGATTTAAACCACAAGAGATTTTTTGTGCGAAGAACGTCCGGGAATGATCCATGTGAAACCAAGACAATATATAGGCTACCGGTAATTTGGTTTCCGAAGACGTTTGGAGGACTGAACTGAATCACTGATAAATATTGTGGTACAGCATATGATACCACAATAAAGTCCTGTTTCTAATAATTTCGCTGCTGGTGACCAGTTTAGCTGCACAAAAAGGCTTTATTCAGTGCAAGTATTTGAAAGCGTGAATTGCTACGATTAGAAAAGTCATGCGAAGTAATTTTGCATTATAAATTTCAGTACAAAGGTATTGGTATATACTTTTACACTCTTGCAGTAAATACAATGAGAGCAAAGTTTGTGTAGCTGATTATTATGATATCGATCATGTTAAATTAACCATATGTATGTATTACATTAAACCGCATATTGCTGCATAATATCGGATATTGTGAATATAATCTGTTCATTACGTTGCATATTTAACATTCTTTTTTGAGGAAAATGTGATTACACACCCGTGTGATTACACAGCACAATGCAACAAAGACCAAGACTCTCAAGAAGTCGAGTGGGAATAATATGAAAATCATTCGATTCTTCCAAGAGCGAGCTTTATAAAGCTTGGTTTTCAGTGAAATTAGAAGAGAAACGCAGTAACATACATTGTAACATACGACTTCTGTTAAGCGTGAAGAGCGCTATTACCCAAAATTAACATCTGTTGCAGTTCAATAAGACAAAATATGGTGATGATGATGATGATGGTGCGCTACGTTTTGCACTGCTGTGAAAATGAGCCGTAACCTCCGTTAGCAATAAATAATGCGCCTTTCCTTGTTTTTTTGATGACACGCAAACTTGTGAGAGGTTATTCAAAGTGAGCTTTGAACTTCAGAAATGGGTTGGTCGCCAGTGGCAAAGTTCACAGACTTCTTAAAAACAGACTTTATGTTTACTACATCTTCTGCGGCTTACATGACTTTGTTAAATGTTATATAATATTATATAATATTATATAATATTATATTATAGTATAGTATATTATATTATACATGAGTAGTAGTAGGGTAGAATGCAAAATTATCCGCTGAGGTAATCAACGCACATGCACATTTATCAGTTCGGCTACATAATAATGAATATATTAGGCCAAATGATATTAATGCCTTCGAGATTGAAATTGCCCATGAGCATTAAAAGAATATGTGAACAGGACAGAAAAAACATTCTAATATAATAACTACAGATTTTTTTTTAAAGCTGGAAGCGCGCAAACACAGAAGTGATTGAGAGAGTCCTTTAAGACATAGTGCGCGGCGACACCGAACTGCATTAGACGGAGTTTCTGTAGAACACGCAGCTTGTGGTTTTGGCCGTGAAGTTGACAAGCACCGGCTTACAACGCCACGCACTAAAGCGCCAACAGAAGCTTCCCAAGAAGTTGTGAACGTTGCGAAGGACGTGGATTTTCACTGGGCTGTGAATACTATGAAAATCCCTGGAATAAATTCTCACTCACTTTTCCTCTCCAGTTATTTAAGTGTAGGTGCTTCGCAACTCTTGGCAAATCGCAAGGATGTCTGAAAGCATGGCGCTCCCCAGAAACGACACCTTCGCTTGGACAAATGGTTTCGTGGATATTAATCAAACGACGAGCGACAATCACGGAGGGCCAGAAGCGATCATTGTCCCAGTCGTCTTTGGATTTATATTTCTAATGGGTATTATAGGCAACACGCTTGTAATGATTGTCATTGGAAGGATTAAGTCTGGACGCCCCAGAAACACTACCAATATATTTATCCTGAACCTCAGTGTAGCAGACTTGTCCTTCCTCCTTTTTTGCGTCCCTTTCCAAGCAACCATTTACTCCCTTCCCGAGTGGATATTTGGGGCTTTTCTTTGTAAATTCGTTCATTATTTCGTGATGGTAAGCATGCTGGTCAGCATCTTCACTCTCGTCGCAATGTCCGCGGACAGGTATGTCGCTGTGGTTCACGCCAAAAAGTCTCCCTGCATCCGTAACAGAAAGAACGCATTAAATGGAGTTTGCGTTATTTGGCTGCTCTCTGCCGTCTTCGCCATCCCCGTGGCCCAACATCAGGCACTAACTAGTCATCCAGAAGCACCAAACAGCTCATTCTGCTGGGAGACGTGGTCCGACAAAGTGTCCAAGCACATCTACAAAGTGACAATTTTGATAATTGGATATTTGTTGCCACTGGTTTTGATAACGTGCTGTTATGCTAAGGTAAGGAATCATTGTATTTTACTGTATTATTTAGGTTATTTTCCGGGCATGGGTTCTGTAAACAGCAGTGCGAGTTCTTCGATCTGTCCTGGACACCTTAATGTGCATTCGAAATATTCCCTCCAAATAGGCTATGTGTATAATAAATGACGACAACAATTAATTGTTAAACGTAAATAAGCAACATTTGTTCAATATAATGGCCGTAAAACATGAAATCGCTTGCCTTGATTATCCATGTATCTGCAGGATGAGAATGGAACTTGACAGATGTTACAGAAGACCGCGCGTAAACATGTTGCTCACATGCCAAATCAGGCGTTTCACAAAAGCTCAGATGCAAGGTCATTAGATTAGATGAAAAGTAACGGGCCCGCAAAAGGCAATTAATAACCGAATTAATAGTCCTAGTCTTTCAAACGTATCGATTTCGCGCAAGCTGGTAGGGTTACGTCAAGAGCTGTGCCCTCTGTGATACTGAGAACCATGGGGCTATAATGCTTTCAACAAACTCTTTGACGTCAATGGGTGAAAATGTTTATGACTATTTTCCTTAAATGAATTTATTATCTATTTTAATATACAAGTGTATCGAACGTATCTGAACAACGTGTTTGGATTTCCTTCCACACATTTACTTTTATAAAGAAACCTAGCGAGCCGGTACAGTAAATCTCCAAGACAAGTACATAAGAACGGTGATAATAAATGTATGCATCATTAAGTGAATGGTAATTCTGTGGTGCAAATAGGGGCTTGGCTTCCTTTCTTATACGTCATGTGATGTGTATAACGCCAGTCTTCAGTTCGGGTGGTTCATAATTCCTATATCTTGTTTAGTTTGCTGTGACCTTATGTAAGCTCTGCTCCCCCATTCTGCTCCTCCCAGTGGCACATGCAGCAAGATCTTTTCATTACATGCAAAATGCCCATGTGTCCGACATCCTAGTACATCCCCACCTGTTGTATAATCCGGTTTGCAACTAACTCAATGGGCAATAGATGGTGAAATGGTTACGGCAGGGTTGCCAAAACTAAGATTTTCAATCCCATACAAGTCTGCACTCAAATACACACACATTCACATGTACATAACAGTTTTATTACCTTGTACATTAAATAGTTTGTAGAGTTTGCAAACTGCCCCAGTGCTTTTGATGTAGGTAATTTTAGGTTTATAATGGAACAATATCAAATCGGCGTAAGATTTCTTGCGCAAGCATTAGAGCCTGAAATTGTGGGCGTCACGCCAGATGTGTGAGAGCTAGCAACCCTGTTAAGGAGCTGGTCTTGTGACTAAAATGAGACAAAGTTTTATACTAGTGAGTAGATTGATGTCAGACATGATAGTGATGCTGAACTGCGTATGTCAAGCAGTATAGCCAAGTAACTCTGTAATCTGTGAAAGTTGCTTTGGTTATAAATATGTCACGTAAGTTGACATTTCTAACTGTGGAAGCGCGGTGACGTAACCTGCGACTGAAATAAGGCATTGAAGACAAGGGATGAGTTTTTCATCAGACACCAAACCAGTTTACAGAAAACTCCAGACATTCCACAAGAATGAATCTAAATTTAAAATGCAAGAAAAATATTTGCGACGTTTGCCCTATATCTGTGAAGTCTGTGATTAATTTAACGATATCATGGTTGAATTGAGCACTATGGTACAGCAGTGAGGATTTTTGATAGATGGCTCCTAATTACTAAAGTGGATTGGAGATACCAAATTGCCTGTAAGTGTGTGTGTGGGCGAGTGAATGGTGTGTGAGTGTGCCCTGTGATGGGTTGGCGCCCCAGCCTGGTTTGTTCCCTGCCTTGAACCCATTACCTCTGGGATAGGCTCCCTGCCACCCGGCATATGACAAGTGAATACAGAAAATGGATGGATGCATGGATGGATGGGAGGATAGATGGATGGATAGATGTGTCCTAATTGCACTTTACTGCTGTATTTAGGCAGTATAGTCACTCTGCTTGTCCAGGTACTTCAGCTCCTTCCCTCAGTCTCAAAAAATGCAGCTCTGTGAATTGGCATCTCTGAATTCTCTGTAGTGTGCATGCATGTGCCCTGTGTTGACTGGCACTCCCTGCCTTGTGCCCCTTCCTGCTACCCTGCACTACATAAGCAATCAGAAGATGGGTACAGCGTACTTTAGAGAAAGCTCCCTGGCCCAGGGAGGATCCCAAAGACACGTGCCTTGAGCCCGCTGAATTGCAGGATTAATTCATCACATTGTTTGTTTTCACATGGAATAAAAAGCAGGTCCCCTGGGATTCATAACTCATCAAATTAACCCCCCCCCCAAGCTGACAGATTCATAAGCAAAGAGTCTATTTTGTGGGAACTGTGAGTGGTTTTAGCCAACAAATGCAGGATCATTGCTTTGGTTGCGCATTGTACTCAGTGTCAATATCAAAATAACAGTTCTTTCTAACACTGTAAACAGCATAAAGTAAATTCATTAATTGAAAAAGGATTCCACATTGTCAGGAAAAAAGCGGACAGCCCTGGTACAGTTTGTACCCCAAGTTGCAAACAGCATTAATATCCCCCCATTGGCACAAAAAGTGGTCCTCAGAGTCCAGTTCCGTACCTTAAAATTGGTACTTTTTTCTGACAGTGCAGTGTATCTGGAAACCATAATACTACATTAAGAATGCTGCCGTGTTTGCAAGCTCCTGCGCTGGAATAAATAAATGTTGTTTCATATGTAACATTTCTCTTGTGTTTAGGTGTTGTACCATCTTCATAAGAAAATAAAGAACATGTCAAGGAAATCTGAGCGTTCAAAGAAAAAGGTAAGAATTTAGCGGATTATGCCATTTTCCTTCCGTATCAATCCTTTTTTACCTTCTGGAGTTATGAACGTGAAAATGACGTAACTGTGGCGGATAGGTAAAATGGGGTCATCCAGACAGATATGTAGGACACATATAATCCGAGAAAAGCCGTATTAATATTCACTGTATCAGTTTCAATAGGCATCTCCGTAAAATAAAGGATACAAATAAATGTATGCAACTTTTACAGTATAACAAAATGCATGAATGCAGTATTATTATTAAAATACTCTGGTTGTGCAGGGCGCATGCGTTTAATAGACTCTCATGCAAGTTGAACAAGAAAGTGAAACTTTTTTGGATGAGATTGAGTGAATTTGTGAAATCTTCCTATATAAGAATGTCATTAACATGTTGGTTTCAATGTCGTGCAATTTACAGAGTTCTTCTACTTGCTTACAGATTTTTAAACGTTTTATTATCATTATTAGGACCCTTATGGTGTTGTACCTATGACTGGTGCTCTTTGTGTCATTGTCAGACGGTGCCACGAGAACGGTCCCATATATGGGTTGAAAGCTGCAAGGACACGCTAGACTAGATTTTCCCACAGTTGTGGATGAAAGTGACGAATCGTTTTTAAAGTTAACTGAATTTGAAGCTTTGCCGCAGAATAAGCCTTCTTCCGAATAAAACCACATGATTTCGATATTGGCATTAATCATGATAATGATGATTGCCTTCATTTCACTGATCAGATCCTGCTTGTGATGATTAAACTAATTCATCTGCAGATTTTAATGATGTTTTTTATAATGCTCAGTTCAAGATCCACTTTTCCAGCATCTGCGTAGATACATTTCTGGATGGAAATTGACAGGTCCAGCACAGTGAAATGCTAGACTATTAGTAATCTGTAATTAGCATCTAATGTTAGAATCACATCTGAGTGTCGGCTCAGTGGTTAGTATACTATTAACAGAAAGTAGTAGCTCAGTTACAGATGGCGATTGTTTAATTATACTAAAATAAAGAATTTACCTGGGCGGCTCAGTGGGCAGCACCTTTGCCTCATAACTCTAGGATTGCAGGATTGGAGTTTGAAATGCGCCATTGTGTCTGTGTGTGTCGTTTCCTTCAGCTTGAGATTATAATATGAGTCCAATAATATGCAACTGGGTGGAAGGGTGACTCTACACTGTGAGTGTGTCTATGCTGTGTGATGGGCAGCATCCCTGCACAGGGGGTCTCCCTGTCGTATGCCATGTGATGGGCAGCATCCCTGCACAGGGGATCTCCCTGTCGTATGCCGTGTGATGGGCAGCATCCCTGCACAGGGGGTCTCCCTGTCGTATGCCGTGTGATGGGCAGCATCCCTCCACAGGGGGTCTCCCTGTCGTATGCCGTGTGATGGGCAGCATCCCTGCACAGGGGGTCTCCCTGTCGTATGCCGTGTGATGGGCAGCATCCCTCCACAGGGGGTCTCCCTGTCGTATGCCGTGTGATGGGCAGCATCC
>JAODKC010000009.1:10868343-10910025 GCA_026777985.1 Mormyrops attenuatus
CTGTCGTATGCCGTGTGATGGGCAGCATCCCTCCACAGGGGGTCTCCCTGTCGTATGCCGTGTGATGGGCAGCATCCTCTGCCTCCATGGGGAGCTTGCTTTTTGTCCCCATTTTGAAGTGAAAGGGATTAATTGTAATTGTTGACACACTATAGTGATGAAAAGAGTCCACTGCATTTAACCCCTATTCAACATAGCAGTGAGTAGCTATTATCTAGCAACTAGGAGCAGTGTGCGGGGGTGGTACCTTGCTAGTCAGGGACTGGAACCAGCGACCGTCCAATCACAAGCCCGTTTCCCTAACCATTAGGCCACCACTGCTCCACTTTGGTGTATGCGACACAAAAGTACTTCCCATGAAGCCACCATGCCACCCTATACACGTAATACACATATTCTAATTAATTACTTTAACTTTATACAATGTAACTGAATTCATGCTGGTTAAAAATACAGGAAATACTGCTTTAAGATGTAAAATGACTCCCTGTTTCTATGAGACCATAATAAATAACTGCTTTCGTTTGAACCTTGTTGGTTACTGAGGATTCACATTCATATGGCTTTAAATGTAAATTAGGAGGTTTTTCAGAATTATTTTGCTCTGGATGCAGTGGAGAGCAATGAGAATTCAGTGAGAGTACAGTGTTTGAGCCATTCACCTTCATAACTAATGGGACGGCTTGTCATTTATTCAGGATTAAATAACTCATCCTTTTCTAAGAGTGAAATGCTCCAGAGAAAAGTCACAGAAGCTCACTGCAGATGCTTTGGCTTTTGGGTCACCCTGGACAAGCCTCTGAATTTTTTTCCTTCACTGCAGGTTTTCCTCAGGACTGTAACCTTTGAAGGACAAATAAAAACAGTTTTGTTGACTCCCAAAAACATGACAAGACTTTACTGATTTGATTTGCTATGCCAGGTAAATGCAGCTCTATATTATAGAATAATATATATTAATCATGCAATAAGCATCTAATGTTAGAATCACATATAATGCTATTATAGAATTATCTATATTACAGAAGTCTAACACAGCATGATGTAATATTTGTTTCATACAAAAGATCTGTTTGGTCTTATCTTGTACGAATTCCTAAGAACGATTGTGGTTAGGATTTGAATTAGGGATATCATTATTTTATTTCTAATTATTTGCTTCTGCTGAGGTTTTTCAGCTGTCATTACTTATTAAAGTAAAGTTACTTAAATTTTCAAATAATGTTTCAAAATTGTCAGCATTTTGGTTTTAGCTGACCATGCTTCCTGATCCACCGTGAAGACCTGATCCTACGGGAACAAAGAGAATCACAGATGCTGGTCTTCCGCAGTCACACAGGACCCAGTGCAAATTCAGACGCAGGAACCCTAAGGCAGTGTTTCCCAGTCCGGTCCCCGACTAGACAGTCCACATTTTTGTTCCTTTCCAACTCCCAGTAGCAAAAACATAGAAAATGAGGCAGAAAATGAGCTTAGTGAAGACAATGAAATGGTGTATATTTTCAAGTCAAGTCAAAGATTCTTTTTAATGAGTTTGGCTTATTTTTATGGTTAAATTAGAATTCAGTCAGTTTCCTTGAATTGCTGTGTGCAAGAGATGCGAAAGTGAGACACTTCAATTGCTCTATTTGTATTCTTACCAGATATTAAAAAACATAAACAGACAAAAAATAGACAGACAGACAGATAGATAGATAGACAAAAAGTGTGTGTGTTTGTGTGCATGTGCATGTGTGTCTGTGTGTTTTCAAGCCCCCAGAATATAAACTTTGATTTTATAAAAATTAGTGAATGCAATCTGTTACACTGGTTAGGGGGCCGTAACAGATGAGCAGGGGACTGAAATACGCTACAGGCAGAAGAAAGAGTAATGCAGTGATGCAGTGATGCAGTCCACATGAATTTGGGGAGATTCAATACATAGCCCATTTATTCACAGTTATGCACATAACCATGCCACTTAAGGGAGTAAGGGATACGGATGGGCCCAAAGAAAAGAAAATAAACGAACAAAACAGATCTCAAAACTCTACACCTTACTATCAAGAATAAAACAAAGAAAAAAAATCTACTTGCCTCCTACCCAGACAAAACATACAAGGGTTGGCACCCGCCCGCTTTCATCAACAGCCCTGTGTGGATGTGTAGCCGCGCACCTCTTGCTTACCCAGTTTCTTTCCCTGTGCATATAGGTATGATGAAAAAAAAATCAAAAGGTAGCTTAAAGGAAGGCACAAACAAAATCTCGACAAGCTTCAGCCACAAGCCAGCTCCATTGCTGGGTGCAGCCACCTTTAAAATATTTTGCTCCTCCCAGATCGCTGGCTGTTTGTTGGCAGACACTGATTGGCAGGAAAGCCAACCAATCATGGGACCCAGCAAATAACAAACAGGAAACAGAGAAAAAAATAAACACATAGGCCTATGCGTGTACAGGTAACAAATCAAAAAATTGAAGTGCTAAAAGTTTTGTTTTTTTGTCTGGTTAATTGTAGTTAAGGTTTGGGCTGGTTAGTTGTTAGGGTTATCATAGTTAGGATTATAGATAATTCAATTCAATTCAATTCAATTCAATTCAATTCAAAGAACTTTATTTGTCCCCGAGGGGCAATTTAAAACGCATAGAGGAGCAACGCACACATATAACAGTTGTAACATTTTACACAACAGATGACACACAATAAGACTTTTTTTTTTTTTAGCAGAGAACCAGCAGTGATCAACAAATAAACACTATGAACAATAATAATAAACTAATAAATACAGAGGCATTATTATTATTATATATTATGCCCATGGAAATGAATGGAGAGTCCCCACAATGATAGGAATATATGAACTGTGTGTGTATGTGTGTGTGTGAGCGAGAGAGAGCGAGAGAGAGAGAGAGGGTGTCATTGTCTGCTGGATACGTAAGTAGAGTGCAATATTATGAATGATATGGTTGACTGCAGTGCAGTAGTTTGTATATTAACTCAACTTAATTACTGTGATAGTTAATGAGTAAAACTCATTATTATTGCAGTTTCCCCACACATTTTATATTAACGTAATTAATTCTTTGACATTGAAGATTAACTTGCCAGCGATGAATGTTTGAAATATAACACACTGCAGGTACTGGAGGAGTGCGCAAGACTTTGAAATATAACACACTGCAGGTACTGGAGGAGTGCGCAAGACTTTTTGTCGTGTTCGCATGGTTTTGTTTGATGCCACTGTCTGACAAGCGTGATGTGGGGATTTTCATTTTCTCCCTCTTGACCTTTCCAGGTTATATGCTGTTGTTTGCCCAGTCTTATTAAGATCATTTATAACGCCTCGTACAGCGATGGTGGGTCTCACAGGCTTGCCAGTCTCCCACTCGTAAACAGTGTTCTTTCTCAGGAAGTGAAAAGAGAAGCGAGCACTTTTTTTTATTTAATCGTTGATTTTCAACACAAGTGATATTACCGGTCGCTCTGGGCATTGGGCATGTGGCAGAATTATATAATTCTCCAGCCTAATGAATAATTTCTATATAAATTACACAAATCAACAGCAACCAAACTGAGAGTGACTGCTGTGTTGAATAATTCATGAGCTGTGTCTTGTTTTACATAATTTGTAATTTTCCATAAATGTACTCCCATACTATACAGAGCAGTGTTTCCCCACCCAGGCCTCGGGGACCCCCAGCCAGTCCACATTTTTGCTCCCACATTTTGTTAATTTCTTGCACTCATTGTACATTGTTAAGAACACCGAATACAAGGTGTTACATTTGAACCTGAAAATACAAGTGTAAGTGTACTTACTTGAGTCCCCCTTACCCTTTAAGAGACTGCAACCATAAATACACTTTTCTTGCTATATTTGTTTGAAGATCTCGAGCTTGGTTCAGCTTCAGCCTGCAGCGACTTTCCTGGCGACTCTGTGATGGCTGCGGTGTGGCTGCCCGCCGGCGGTCTCACATTAGCAGAGTGCCACTTTGTTTTGCTGTGAATCTGTATCCTGCTCAGCGTCATGCACTTGGACACACATATGCACAGCAGCATGTAAACACAGCCCTCTTTACCCTTATACCTTCGTTGTCCTGAAAAGGGAGGATCGGTTTGCTGTCAAGGTCGGGAACAGCACAAGCAAATCAGTCAGGCAGTGCCAACATTCACAAACACAAACGCTATGAATGTAATATAATCGAAAACTTACTTTCAAATGTCAATTTAAAGGGACAGCATAATACTCAGTTTCATCTTTCCCCATAAGATAATTTTGCAAATTGGTTCTTGTGTGTCTGAATGTCTGAACTGATTTTCAGATTTTTCAGACTTCACCTTTGTAGACACTGAAATAATGTCATAAAGGCGGCCGTCCAGATGGTGTCCGAAGAGGGCGTCCACAACAATCAGGAATGGCCTTATCGTCATCAATGTCACCTCCTGTGCCTGACACATCCCAATGATCTCAATGGCTACTTTTAAGAAGTTTCTGATACTATTTACCGCAGATGGCATCATAATTAACCATAAAACACACAAAACATCGTACTCAGATGTTTTTAACCATCCACCATCTCATGTTCCACAGTACATTTCAAAGAAGGTGGCGCCTTGCTGAAATCCAGCAGAATCTCCCCAATCTTTTATATATTTCATTGCAAGAAAAGCAACTCACACCGCGGCTCCAGTCTCGAAAATAAATGGTTAGGCCCCTTGACATTTTCCTTTAGCTGGGCCTCACAAAAAAAACACCAGCTATTAATTTTTTGTTCATCCATCTTTTAACTGCTTATTCTGGGCAGGGTGGGGGGTGGTGACTGAATCCTATCCCAAGCAGCTTGTGGACGAGGCTGGTACATATACACATTAAGGAATCTTGCATATATTTGTTGGTTCTTGGCCTATTTCCAGAAGGAAGCTATATCAGCACTTTCTAAACCAGGTCTGGGTGTTTATTTTCTGTGGAGGGGCCAAATCCAAGTTCCGCCAGAGTCACCTCCTTTCAAAATAGTCTCTATTAATCTCCATGGAGAAATTGTCTTTTTGCTTACCTCACCTTGCTGTCTGTGAGACACGTAGACACATATACCAGTAAAAGGAAGCTTGGGGTGGGGTGTCACAGCAGAGAGTCAGCAAGCATGCAGCACCCTGCAGCTGGGGGTTAAGGCTCTTGCTCAAGGGGTCCATGGATGAGACCATTCTGCTGAAGCCGGGGCTCAAACCAACGACCTTCTGATCACCGGCATGGAGGCTGGGGCACACGATGCCCCACCAAAGATTATTCAATGATTATTTTCATGTCCCATAAAAGCTACAAAGATATACTTGTTAGATTTTACTTTTCCCTTTGTTTAGAGAAATTCAGAAATCGGTGCTTATTTCATGTTTATTATTAATTCTAAGAAAGATCTGTGTGCGATAAACTGTTCTACTTCACAGGCATGAACATAAAACTTCACCCCTTTTTGTTAACAATACTGCAGGCCAATAAAAATTGCTCCATGGGTCAGATATGGCCCTTGGCCATTTTTGCCCAGGTCTCCTCTAAATTCAGATTCATTCTCCCCTCCCATCCTCTTCATTATTTATGAAATGCAATATTAGCTTGGTTAGTGCTGTTTGAACACGGGGTATTAAATTCAGTTTATGAAGGGTGTTCTCTCATTTCCATATAGCTCTGGCTGAACGAATACAATAAATTACTCTAATATTTGTGCCCCATGCACTTATCCACAAAATGCACTCATTAAATTTGTGTGCAAATATCAGCGTCATTCTCTTACTGTATATGTATAATTTTTTAATAGTTATTAATAACACCATAACTTATGAGGCTGAATTAAATTTAGCTAATTTTACGAAAGTGAAGGATTTCAACAATTTGATCATAATTTATAAGGACTAGTGTTGAAAATATTAATACATGTAAATATGTCATTTGAATATGTTACTGAATGGTTTGTTAGCATGAAAAGTGGTTTTGCTGCTAAAGCTGCTGAGATGACGGTCTCTCTCCATCGGTCTCTGTCCTCAGACTGCGCAGACCGTGCTGCTCGTGGTGGCTGCGTTCCTGCTCTGCTGGATGCCGCACCACATCATCGCCATGTGGGTGGAATTTGGCAAATTCCCGCTAAATGATGCCTCCTTCGCCCTGCGCATCATCTCGCACTGCCTCGCCTACGGGAACTCCTGTGTCAACCCCATCCTCTACGCGTTTCTGTCTGAGAACTTCCGTAAGGCCTGTCGGCAGGCCTTCTCCTGCAGCCTCCGCTTTCCATCACCCCCTGTGGAGAAGGTGGTCCGGATCCGCATGGAGAACCTCTCCACCACCCACTCCATAACCAACATGACGGGACAGCAGTAGAAGGACAAGGGTTTGTTTTGCCCTCCGCCTCCAGGTCCTGGTTGCTTTGTGGAATTCATGCTGAGCTTCTTTACTTAAAGGGGCAGTTCACCCCAAAATAAAAAACATGTTTCAGATATGCTGTAATGCTATTTATCCATCTACATTTTTGCGGTGAGAGTTGCCTAGTTTTGGAGATAGCATCCGTAGAAATGTCAGTCTTCTCAAAAATATAATAGGGCTGAATGGTGTTCTTTCTGTGGTGAATAAAGCGCCAAAAAATCATGACCCGGTTACTCAAGCTAATCCACAGACCTTGCAGTGAACAGTTTAATGTAGGAACTAAATTCTTTCTACCAAACTCCACACACCAACTGCATCAATGCACAGAAGTGAGCGCCGGGACGCTCGTGACAAGCTCTAATGTTAGGTAGCTCAGTGGTGCTAGCATTATCAGTTAGCATTAGCTACCAACAGTAGCAAATAGCAACAATACCGTGTTAGTTGATAGTAATTACAGCTCAATACTGTTAGCTCACATAGCACCGCACCCTACAGCAAATCTGTTGTTGTTTTTTCTGTTTTATTTTGGGGTGAAAAGGGACCCCTTTTTCTGCCATTTCTGCCAGTTTCTCAAAGGGAACCACACTGAAACTGGTAAGCTAATTGCTCTACTGAATTCTTAAACTTTTAGGACAGGCACAGGTGCACATATGTTTGGCTAAAAAACATAAAGCAAAGATAACCATCCTTGCTCTTTGGCCATCTTCATGTACTGGTTTTAAGAACATTAAACATGAGACAAAAAGTTATGGCATTCTTACAAAAGAAGGCCATTTAATACTTAAGTGCATTGTGGGACATTCAAATTAATTAAGGGGAATTATGAAATTGCACTCATAATACTTTGTATCACTCCCCATGGAATTTCAAACGCAACTGTAAGTGACTCCCATTTTAATAATTTTTTTTTATGAAGGGAACACATTTTAATCTGATCAGTATAATGAATCCGTGCACAACTGGGATTATGACATTTCCATCCATCCTGCTTATTACATATCACAATAGCTCACTCTTTATTTTAATTCGCTTTTTTATCACACATAGCAAAATTAGAGCCAACTTCGCACCGACAGGAAATTCATTCAGCAACTAAAGGCAATTTCATACACCGTCAGAATCATGTGGATTTGTCTCGTAATTTGTATGTGAATATTCTGCAGCAGAATAATGTGTCACGACTGAACCTCATAAGTCTTATTTTTAATTTTCCCCAGGAAATAGTATCTGAATGATTGCATATATGTGATGTAGGACAGACACATGAGGATGGTGTGAGGGAGTATATTTCGAAATGAAAAGTATCATTTGGGAAAGCATTTTGCTGAATGTCCTCCATTCTCATATACTTATACATGTATTAATGTGATTCTTTGTTATAAGGTTATAGGTCTTTGTAAAACACAGAGGACAATGGGGTATGTGAAGACAAAGATCAAATTTGTAAGAGCCCCCTTCTTCATGGTGTTCGGGTTCAGGGTGGCCCCTCCATTTTCCATGACGGGCTGGTGAATCAGGGCCAAAAAAATTATCTTTGTTTTTGTCCTGGGAGGCGGACAGCAAGTGTCTCTCAGGATTATTCCCCTCAAAATCATCATGTCTACTGTGAAATTGTTCTTTATTGTCCTGGGATCGGAACCACTGTCTTACTGAACTGGTGATTAAAAGTAAGAGAGACTGAGTTAAAAACAAAGAAAAAATGAAATCCAAGCTGTATTGCTGCTCTTCTCCAAATGCATGACTTACTTGTGGCCCCACCGTGATTTGAGGTGTGCATGTGCAGTTCCTTTCATGTTAAGAACACTTTATTGACTTCCTGCCAAGCTCTTCACCACTGCCTGCAACTGTGAATCGTCAGTCCACAATCCTGTCGGTGTTGCTGGGAGTACGTTTATGTTTTCTGTGTTTCGTGTTTATAGAACTATGTCACACAAAGGAATGTCTCTCTGTGTTCAGCCCATCAGTGAGATACCAACACCCTTAGTTAGATACAGATTTATATTCAGGAGATTTGAGTTCTTCTGATGTTTAGGGGAGGAATGGGCACTAGTACTGCTGCTGCACCATTGAGCAGAGAACCTGAATTGCTGAGACAGACACAGATCTGTCAGAACAGTGAATTACCCACAATGCTGTTGGTCAGAGTACTAAGTAACTAAGCAACTGTGATGTTCTATGCCAGGGCTATTCAAATCACGGTCCTCAAGGTCCAAGCCCTGCTGATTTTCCAGCCTTCCTTTACCTGTGAGTCAGGTGTGAAGCCTCTCTGGCCAATCAGAATCAGTAACTATTAAACTAACTACCTGGGAAAACTTTAAACAAGACCTGGATTTGCAATCGGGGGCCAGATTTGAAGAGCCCTGTTCTATGCCTTCAGCACATAGATATGAAGGGCTGTGTGCCATACTTAAGCAATCACCTGTGGCAGCAGTACAAATGTGAATGTTACTTTAGAAACCTGTGACCTGAACACTTTGTATGCTATGCGTGATGTAATAACTTATCTCTGAGATAGCCTAACAAAAATCTGGCAAACCCAGTAATTTAAATGATTTTGCTGAGGGAAGAGTCATGTGTCCTGTTTCCTGTGTGGAAGGTTCCCTGATCACAAAGTCAGAACCCTCAACTAATTGTTGATTTTCATCGTGAACCCTAAAATTATTCTCAATTAATTATGTATCACCAAAATTCAAGTGAGACATTGAGCTAGCAACACATCAGCGCAGGCTTGTGAAGTTCCACTGACTGTATTGGTTTCTGTTCGCAACAATCACTAAACTAGTGAAGAACAGGGAGACATGACACAAAGTCATTCAAGACACAAGACGTGCTGGCAAAAAGGTCAAATGATATTAAACCTAATTAATACTACTCAGGCTTAGATTAACTATATAACAAATGAACTGTAATGCATATTTTATCATCAGCTGCGGTTGACTCCCAGCCCACCCAGAGTGTACCCCAACGTTATACCCTCTGCTGCCTGAGATAAGCTCCAGGGCCCCTGGGGACCCTGACCAGGATGTGTGGTTGAAGGATGGATGAATGGATTTTTCATCACTGTGCACAGATTTCAGAACTGTCTGAATGTGTGAAATCACTGTCAGAATTCAGATGAAGACTTGCCTCTCATTAAGGACTAAAGAGCTACCCCCAGGATTGGGGATCTCTGATACTCCTCTCATTAAGGACTAAAGAGCTACCCCCAGGATTGGGGATCTCTCATACTCCTCCCGCTTTGTCATGACCACCGACATGGCTAGAGAACAGGAAATTCCTGGTTCTGGTGAATTTCCAGAACCCACTCCCAGGATTTCTTTTTTGGTCTCCATGGCTACACAATTCACAGATGTATTTTAACAGTGTGTGTGGACAGACGGCACTGAATGTCAAACAAATTAAACAAGCTGTGATGTATGTATGTGTCATTTACATATTAAACCAGTGGAAAAAACAGATGTCTGGAGTTTACTGATATTGACATTTGCTGACAGGAATACATTTCAAAATTCACAAGACCCAGCAGTCATACCACCTGTGGTTCAGATTAGGTAATCCACCTGAAGGTTTATGCTTTGGCAGTACTTGGATGGGAGACCAACTGGGTTGCTGTCGGAAGAGGTGTTTGTGTGGCTGACAGATTAGCCCATCCTGAGGTCTGTGTGGATCCCAGCATTGTGATGGGGACACTGTGCTGTAAAAATGGTGCAGTCCTTTAGATGAGATGTAAAACCAAGGTCCTGACTCTCTGAGGTCATGAAAGATCCCTGGGCATTCTGTGAAAGAATAGGGGTGGTACCTCAATACCCTGGTTAAAACTGCCCACTGTGGCCGTATCGAATCTGGCCTCCTAATCATCCCCTTTATCTAACTGGTCAGTTCTCTCCTGCCCCTTTACCAACTTGGCTACTGTGTGAGCGTACTGGTGCGGAATGGCTGCTGTCACATCATCCAGGTGGGGGCTACACAGTGGTGGTGGTTGAAGTGGCTCCCCATTTTTTCTGGTGCGTTTGGTGTTTGAAAAAGCACTATATAAATATAACTTGCATTCATATCTAGAGGACATCTGTTGTCCCTAATCAATTTGCATATTCTTTTAATATTTCACCTAGATTTTAATGTCTTCCCCAGCAAAGGTACAAATGTTGTCTTCTAACCTAAAAGAACTACTTCAGTCATTCAAAAGCATATGTAGGTTAACGTGTAACCATGATTCTTATGTACCTCATTTTATCACCCAGTACATTATTACTAACGAATCAACGCATAACTTGTGAGAATTACAACTCAGAGGGCTAATCTTACAAAATGAGGTGACTGAATAAAAAAAAAAAAAGCAAACTGGACTAAATTATTATGAAACATCCTCAAATTTAGTGGCCGTCGTCTGGAATCATTCTGGGTGCTGGTTTGTGGATCGTCTTCTCCATTCCAGGTAGGCTGGTCCTCCTGCGGGCCGCAGTCTCAATCGCCTGCACCAGCTCCACGTCCCAAGGGTGGGTGACGAAGCTGAGGACGGCCCCGTCCGAGCCGCTCCCAGCTCGTCCCACGCGTCCTGCCCGGTGGATGTAGTCGGTGTGGGACTCAGGGAAGTCATAGTTGACAACTAGTCCAACACGTTGCGTGTCCAGGCCACGAGATGCAATGTCGGTGCACACCAGCACGTCCACCAGCCCCTTTTGGAACGACTGGAAGATTCCCGCCCGCATGGAGGCGGGCATCTCCCCTTGGAGCCGCACGTGACGTACCCCCAAGTCCTCCAAAGTGTATCCCAGCCAGTTGACGGTGGCTGAGCTGTTACAGAACACCAGGACACCCAAGCCCTCTGGTGTTTTCTTTAACTCTTGGTTTAGCTCCAGTGGTTTATCTGTACCCCTCACTTTCAGGAAGGTCTGCTTCACATGGGGCATCAGGAAGTGTAGCATTCGGCTCCGGACAGTGAGCATGCTGCCCAGATCAGTGACCTGACTGAGAACTTCTCCAACACCTCCAGGAAAGGTTGCACCCACCACAGCCAGCTGAGCCTTATGACCTGGCCCCACTGTTTCTGAAGGACTGGATGCCACCCGAACATGCGTGAGAATACTCTCTACTAAGCCGGAGAAGCTTGGGTCAAACATGGTATCAGCTTCATCAATCACAAGGAAGCTAAGCAAAGTCATGTCCAAACAGCGTCTCCTTAATGCTTTGTTGAGGGCACCCGGTGTAGCTACTAAAATGTCTGGTGGCCCACTCTTGAAGGCCACTTTGATGTTACCTATACCTCTTCCACCGCCTACTACCTTGACCTTCAAATCAAAGAGGCTTGCGAGGGCCTTGGCTACAGATGTTACCTGTTCTGCAAGCTCTCTGGAAGGCACAAGGATTACAGAGCGAATATGAGGATCAGACTCAAATTCAGTAGTCCCACGGTCTGCCTGCAGTTTTTCAATTATAGGAAGTAAATAGCCGAGTGTCTTTCCACTTCCAGTCTCGGCAGCACACAGAATATTATGACCACGGAGAAGCTTGGGAATAGTTTTCTGCTGGACCGTTGTTGGATAAATGATACTGTTATTTCGCAAAAATTCTACTATATCTGGACAGAGTTTAAAAGAATTAAACGTCCTTTTCACCATATGCTCCGTCTCTTCTTGCTTAGATTCTGTGATGCATGGTGGGACCTCCTGAGTGGAGTTTATTGTGAAGTAATCTCCAAATGACTTATTGTGTTTCCATCCTTTAGAGGCAAGAACTGGCTGCTCGAATTTTCCAAGCGTGTAGCCTGCGGACTGGTTGAGTTGAGGGTTCTTGCTCTTTATTAGGAGCTTACCAGGTTTACTTGTTATAACTCTCTGGTTGCTTTTACGCTTAATCTGCTTTACATGTTCGACACGATCCTGCATTCGTCGAGGTATGCGTATTACCACAGGCTGTCCCGTGTTTGCAGCTTCACTGGCTGACTGGGAGCTGTAACGGAAAGCGGAGGCTTCCAAAGTTCTTGAAAATTTAAGTGCAGTTGTACTTAGTACAAGCCTCGACATGCAACGGAGAGCCGAGGAACAAACGCCCGAAGACTGCATATTTACTAAGAAATGTCTTCAAAAAAGCTCCAAAATAATTTTCAACAAATCATTTAAATTGAATATATCGATATAATCAGCTGCTTTATCAGCGCATTTACGTAAATATTACTAAAATATTAACGAACGCATAACTCACATGGTCGTCCTTTACTTGTCACGACTCACTGGCGACTTTTGATGACGTGTTGTAGAGTCGCACAGGAAGATTGAAAACACGTTTTATGAGTAATGCCGGTGAAGACCACGAAAATGTTCCTTTTCTAGGATAAGCACGGGTAAGATCTATGAAAATGTCCTAACAGTTATCCAGATACATTTTTCTTGGGGGCTGATTTCATATATTATATGGCATTGCTTATGTTAGACCAAAAGACTGGCTTACTTAGTTATCCAGCTGAGAAGATCATGAACTGTCGGAAAAGTATTATTTCAAAGAATGTGTCTCACAGTTTCACCAGTTGTACAGTTATATTGATTGGAATTTTATCATAGCTACCTGACTAACTGTACATTTTAACTCGTATAAGCTAGTATGCAAAAATTGTGTAATCTGCCCAGCTCACATTAATTGCCGGTGATTCATTTGAGAGGGAACTTTCTACAAATTCTAGGTCTAAAATGTTTTTTTTTAGAACGTGATGGTTAATTAAAAGAGATTAGGTCTGTAACTAGGCATCGTACAGCATCTGTACTTCTCGTCTACGGGATTATTAAGTGAAATTGTGGTTAATCAGGTGTTTTGAGCTAGTATTAAAACTTTAAATAATTTTCTCAAGCATTAAGTTTTTAGGAGTGGTTTTAATGTTTTTGCAGTACTAAAGTAGTTGTACTTTTTATTTTATACAATGTTTGTTGCAGAAACCCAAGGCCATTGATACGGAGTGGCTGATTAAAATTAATGTGAAGGTCACGTAGTCTCCCCTTTGAACCAGTCTTGAAGGGGTGAGTTTCTTTAGGTTATGCCATTTGCGAAATTAATAAATAAAAACTTTTAACATGGTTTGATTTCAGTTTTTAAAAGCAAATGATTCAAATTTATTCCCCAAACACTAGGCAGAGAAGGAGATGTACTTTAAATATTATGCTGTTCTTTATGGTATGCTTTTGTGTTAATTACTGTGATTTGGGTAGGGATCGGAAGTGGATAGTTCAGGACAATAAAATAAAAATCCAGACCAAGATTTTGTTTGAACCAACCAGCTGTGTACTCTACAACTGTGATTCTTTATACTCATTCTTTATGCTCAACTGGTTTGTTGAAACAAAATCTTGGTCTGGATTTTTACTTTCCCGACCTGATCCTCAAGTTTACTTGAAACATAACAGAAAAATGTCAGTGTGAATGTATATTTCACTGAATTGTAAAACTGTGACAGTTTTTAGTTCATACAAATGAGGTTATTGAATAATTTGTGGTTGAATTTGAAGTTCTATTGACTGACTAATGCACAAGCACCCTCCAGTGTTTCTCCTGGTGATTTGTGGGTATGAGTCTTGCACTGAAGATGCGTGGGTGAAAATTATTTTTCTCACCTGGAAATTGATAATAGCCTTTATTGTCCTTTCTGCATTTTAAATAGATTGTAATTTAATTTTGGAGTGTGGTGTCCTTTGCTGATTAATGTTGAAAGTCTCCCTCTGTACCTTCACCTGTCCATCAGTCAAAGGCACCACCATGACCCAGGCAGCACAGAGGCTCTGCTTCCATGGCAAGATGGCTTTGGCTCCCATGGTACGTGTCGGAACGCTGCCCATGCGCCTGCTGGCTCTCGACTATGGGGCTGACATTGTGTACTGTGAGGTAGGTGAAAAGTGAAAGAGGTAACAGTCACTACTTTTCATTTGCCTTGGAGAGTATAAAGGAACCACTGAGAATGTGACTTATAAGGAAGCCGACAGCTTCTGTTTTGATGCCTGATGAATAGCCCTTAAAGAATCTAGGCTAGCATTGCTCTTTAGACTAAAATTGGAGATAAAGCTGTAAGTTGAGCAGTCGCCTGAATTGTAAGGAAAGTGCACTGAGATCTGCTGTTGCAGCAAAAAGAATCCAGTATGTCGTGTCCATAAGATGTCAGTCCCTGTACTGCAAAGGTTTTCAGAGAGAGGAATTACCCACGTCCCGTGTCCGCAGCTGATTCTTGAGGCTTTTCTTCGAAAGCCCCTGACTTATCAGACAGATCCCTACTGAGTGTTTGGCAGTTCCAAATGGTTTGTCTGTTCACTCACTCACTATTCCCTAAATAGAAAATGACCCTGTGTAGTTCTCAGTGTAAGAGACTAGTCAGTAAAATAAGACCAATTCAGCTACCACATTTCAAATACTCTATGGTGGTATCCTAGCAACCTTTGACAACTGCCATTTTGCCAAGAAGGAAAATACAGCAACACCATAAATGGAATAAAGATGAACATATATATGCCTTCAATTATTTTAAACGATTCTTTTTAGTACATTATTCAAAATTGAAACGCAGACTTCAGTCTGCATAGATAACAAGCAGCCTTGTAAGTTAAAATTTTACTATAAACTTTAAAATTTTTCACGTAGCATTATGGTATATGTGGGGGATTGTAGTGTGCACCTTCGGTACATTACAGTTTGTAGTGCATTGTGGATATTTTATAGTGAATATATATATATAGTGAATGAGATTTGCCTTTGAGATTTGAAATAATACTGCAAAATCACAGTTCCACTATAGAATGCCCAATTAGTTTATTAGGGAGCAATTTCAAACACGGCAATCGACCCAGTGTAGTAGACAATTACAAATAAAAAGCCTTTTCTTGTCCCTTTGGTGACATTATCAGCAGACTCACCAGGCTGTCAATAATACACCCCAGGGCCTATGATCACCTATAGCTTTTACCACAGGCGGGGGGGGGGGGGGTGAATGAAACCTGTCCGCTGTAATGATAGCATTCTTCTGTTTATGTTGTTTGGGCGACAGAAATAATGTTTATTTTACAAAATGACACATGGGCTCTTTCCAGATTCAGCTAGCTGATGGCCTGGTTGGTCAGTGGTCAGTCTCATGTGTTGTTTGTGCGCTCTAACTATGGTGTCTAAGTACCTAAGTGATGTGCTGCTTTATGCTTTCAGCTAATTTTGTTATTTTAGCCTGTGACGTTTGTGTGATGTTGCGTTTAAAGTATGATGGGAACTGATAGTGTTTGCCTGCTTAAAGCTAATGGTCAAATTGCTGAATTTCCATTCCAAATATTTCAGTTTCTGTTTTGATCATGCAACCCTGTAACCTAAATATGTGACAGTATCGTAAAAAGAGAGGCACATCAAGCTAGACTACTTTCAAAGTTGCCTCACTCATCCATGCTTTGTGAAGTAAGTGAAAGTGATTGAGGACGCACCACAGGATACAGCAATGAGATGCGTCCTCTGCATTTATCCCATGTGTGACATCATGATATAGCAGGGGACAGCTAATTCGGTGTCCAGGGAGCAGTATCATGCTCATGGTACTTCAGTGGTACCTTGCTGGTCGGAGATTTGAAACAACAACCTTTCGATCAAAAGTGTGCTGCACTAATAATTAGGCCACCACTGCCCCTGTGTGGAGTGAGATTTTATTGTATAAATGAGTTTGTTTTTTATTTCAAGTTAGTTCATTTTACACAGCACCGGTGATGCGTTTTGTCGCTTGTTTAAATGTAATCAGTTTATTTTTTGCCTCGTTGTTTGAGGAGTGAGTAGAACTTTCGTTATCTTGAAAGCACTTTGCAAATGCAGGTCTTCGCAAACAAGCACCTTCAGCTGATTGCTGTGATCCAAGACTGTTCTGCAGCGCGCAGTTAGAGTAGAATCAGTTGGTCTCACAGTATGCCAGCTGACATCCTTCCAGATAAAAAGTGATGTTTGTTTTTTTTTTTTTTCTTTTCTGTTGAACTTAGCATATGAAATGGTTTCACTCCAGTGAAAATACAGCACGTAGTTCCTTTGTCATAGTCTGACAGACTCTGAGCTGCGCCGATTTCAGTAGGAGCGTCATCAGTCTGGAACAGCGTGATGTGTTAACCATCTGTCACACCTGACCTCTTCATGTTGCTTATGTAATTCCTTGTGGTGAGTCTGGAAGTCTTCCCCGTGTGAAAAGTTAGACACCACAGGAGAAGACATAGACCATTCTGAGTCTGTTTTTTACCCTTTAAGAATGTTGGCGACTCTTGCCTTTTTAGTGAAAATTGTATATCCTAGCGGATTCTGCTAGGGAAATGTAGTTTGATGAAATTTGATCAAACGATCCAAAAATTCTATATAATTTATGATTTGATCGTGGGGTTTTTTGATCATATAGAGTTTGGATTTTTTTTCCCGGAATCCCAGACTGCTTAGTTCCACATTCTAACTAAAAACAAACTAAGCACAACTATTTGCTTTATTGGTCTAAATTTCTGGCTATAAAGACCTGGTTTACAAAATGAGTCTGACCGTTGGCAAGGTATGCTTAATACCTTATTGTTAAGAGAGCTAAATTTTCACCACCACCATCTAACCCAAAAGAATTTTTTACCATATTCCATTTCTCTGGCAGAGCAGTAGGTTTTAGAATTAGACAAAGTTTTCTATAAATGACACTTCAGTTTCCCTGACTGTCTGTATCGTATTTGCAGGAGCTCATCGACATCAAGATGGTGAAGTGCCAGCGAGTACAGAATGGTAGGCACCCCTCCTCCAACCCTTTTTTCAATGCAGTGTGGAACTGGTCCGACTGACATTTCATGAAATTGAAATGAAATTCGGCCGCACTCAGCATATAACCAAGGTGACACAATAATAGCTAACCGGCTGTTGTTCTGGAAACTGGTGAGTACAGCGTCGGGGAGTGTGCATTAATGTTAACCTCCCTGTCCTGTTCTTCTCGCAGAGGTCTTGGACACAGTAGATTTTGTGGCCCCGGATGAGAGGGTCATGTTCCGCACCTGCCAGAGAGAGAAGGACTTTGTTGTTTTTCAGATGGTAAACAGCAGGTTTTTGCTACTAATTTTCTCTCCCCCTCAATATCAGATGGAAGTTTTGGTTAGGGCAAGAAGTTAGAACCCCTGATTAGATGTCGCGACATCTCCTGCCCACAGCCTGACCAGCGATAAATAACCTTCCACAATCCAGGCATGCTCCTTCAAAGTCTGACAGAGATTTATGCCCACGGTGCTGCTATACGTTGTTATGGTTTTTTTCTCCTTGTCAAGATCCTTGATTCCTCTGAGGGGTAATTAAATGCCATGCTTGCGATTTGAACATAGAAGCAAGACAGCCATCATGGTCAATCTGTGAACCGAAAGATGCCTAACAGCCATTCTGAACCTTGGTGTGTGAGGAGACTCCCCGTGACGCATGGCTGTGTTTTCATGTCTTCTACAGGGCACCGCTGACCCTGAGAGAGCACTGGCTGTAGCTCGACTTGTGTGAGTCCCCCCCGCCATCTGCCTCCTGTCATCGTACACTCCTCTCCATCTTACTACCATCTTCCAGCTTCCCTTTCTAATTGTTGCAACTCTAAATCCCTACCCTGTCTGGCCCTTTATCTCTCATGGAGCTCAGTGTGCCTCTCTCAGTACAGTAATTGTTACTACTGGCATAAAGTGCCTATTCTGTCGGGGGGGGGGGCATTCCTTTCCGTGTATTGCGGCAGATTTCTCTTGCACTGCTGTGGTAATGAGGTTATTTGTCACCGATGGTGCCACCATGTCAGCGGGTTGATGAAAGACAAAGTCAGAGAGGCGCTTTACTGCTGCTCGCCTCTCCGTTGTCTGCAGAGTATGATCAGTAAAGTTTTCAGTTGTATGCTTGGGTTCTTTTACCCTGGAGGGGATATTTTATGGATGCTGGGTCCTTGGTCCTGTCATTGTCAGTGTGCTTAGTGGCTAATTGTCAATTTCTTCTTGGAATTTATATTTCTGAAAAGGGAGAATGACGTGGCTGCCATTGACGTCAACATGGGCTGCCCAAAAGAGTACTCTACCAAGGTAAGCTTCTACTCAACAGTAAGAACATGGCCACCACTCTCGCTGTCTTAGCTGCTAACCACAGGCATCTGTCTGACAGTAACACCTTTCCTTATACCCCCAATATACTGTCCAGTGGTAGCTGCTGCCCATAGGAAACTGTCCAGTAGTTGTTCCTCACCAAAACAATTCCAGCCAATGAAAACACCTCACAGGTCTGCACTCAGCCAATAGCAGCTGTTAGTATATTACACTCCGTGACAAAAAAGGTTAAGCATCCAGACGGAGTGGTGGAAATGAAATCTGCACGTGGTGCAAGGTCATGTGACTGTCGCAATGATTATAATATCTGATCAAACAGACAACAGAGTTGGCAGTATGGGCGCACTGCTGGTCCCATGTCAGTAGGGTGTGGTACCCCCCGGGCCTGGATACATGCGACGATACATGCGGTGGTGTGGAAGGGAGTCCTACAGCCGTTATATTCTCTCCTGCATCAAGTCGGCCCCCAGCTGCTGTCACTGGCCCTTGAGATCTTGAAGATTGACACTGGGTCAGAATTGACATACAAGCTGATCCCACACATGTTTGATTGGGGAAAGATCGAGGAACCTGGCTGGCCATGGGAGGACCTCAACATGACGCAGGCAGTTCAGAGATACACCTGCCATGTGTGGACGGGCGTTGTCTTGTTGAAAGACTGTACCAGGGTGCTGTCTCAGGAGGGGTAAGACGTGGATACAGGATGTCACTGATGTAGCGCTGTGCCGTCAGGATCCCCCGAGTCACCATACCAGAGGTGACCTGAAGTCATACCTACGGCTCCCCACACCATGATGCCAGGAGTAATGCTGGTGCGTCTCTCCACAACAATGGCAGGATTCGTCCTCTCTGCCCGGCGCCGCTATACGCGGACATTATGATCACCCGTGGTAATGCAAAACCAAGATTCATCGCTGAACATGGTACGACGCCACCCGTCATCAGTCCATGCCTCCCGGTGACGGCACCGCTTCAAACACAGCCGTCTCTGCGCTGGTGTTAACGGCAGCCTATGCATGGGACAGCAAACCCGTAGTCCGGCTGATGCTAGTCGGGTGTTGTAAGCGCAGGGGAGGAGAAAAGGCGCGGTCATGGGGTTCTGTAATGCTCGGCGCACAATACAATGATCCTCCCTTGGTGTGGTCTGTCTTAGCCGACCGGAACCTTCACGACGTGTGTAGGTGCCCTCCTATGCCCATTGGTTCCAACATCGGGCGACTCTGACAAACGGCCAAGTGCTGGTAATCCTGTCTAATGCGTCTACGAGGCATCCTCTGTGTCTGGTGACTAGATGTGCAAGTTCCTTGGAAATCATGTACAAACGCAGCGCTGGTCTGCACGTTTACCAAATCACGTCCAATCGGACCATTACTTATGACTGCTTAACTTTCTTTGTCACTAAGTATATAATATTTCAATGTATGAGAATCTCAAATGTCCACTGTCTTGCTTTACAGAAGTTCCTTATTCCTCAAAAGATTATTTTGTATATTCGTATATAATTCAAAAATAACATTAGCATTGATTATAGCAAACAAAAGGACTGTGTGTGTTGTCTTAAGTTAAGCGCTGCCTTGGGCTGAGTGCTGTTTGGAAAATGTGTCATCCAAATTCTCAAGGTAATTTCAGAGCCTGAATAGGGGAGAAAGTCCTGTGTCCGTGTCCATCTTGCCAAAAGAACACCTGTGTGGAAAGATGTTTGGTATTAAGTGACTTGAGAGTCACTGCACCAACTTCAGTGAAGGGCTGGGCAATTAATGGAAAGTTAATCAAAACTGACATTCAGTACCTGTAAATCGACGAAATCTTGCCCATGTCGGTCACTTAATTTTTTTTTTTTTTATGTATTCTGTAAATACTTAATGGATTCCTTTTTTTTTTTTATTTTTTTTTTTTTTTTTTAATACCCTCCCCCGTCATAGTGTGTTCATATACTGTCCCCTTAAAAACATACTAGTTTACATAATAGTGCGGTTATAATATGGAATACGGAAAAACTATTTCAGCTACTAAAGGTAATACCACCGATTGGTTTAAACGCAAGTACTGTGGAAACCGCTTATAGTGATCCCAGTTATAGTGATCAGCCGCTTATATGGATCAAAAAGCTTGGGACAGCATCATTCCTCTACAAGTACTGTTTAAATAATTCGCTTATAGTGATCAAGCTGCCCACGTACAGTGTTCCTTTGGGTCTTTTTATACATAACATTTGGAAAATATTAGAACTACAGCAATTCTTGTTTTTTTTTACTTGCCTACTTTGCCTTAGGTAACCGGTCTGCTTCTGGCTAGCTACCTGAGGCTAATGCTGCGAGCACAGAAAACATGACGGGAAAAAGACAGTCATTTTCTCTCACTTACGAATGTAGACTCATAAAAGTTTATGATAAACTGCGAAAAAGGAGCCCCCAAGATGCAGGAGCCAAACTATAATAAGGTATATTTTACGTACAGTACTGTACTGTATTATAGCGTATTTGAATTATGCACAGTTCAGTAATTTAATTTGTTCAGTACTGTAATTTGAAAAGCATTTGAAACAGCTGTACTGTATTTTGAAAGAGTCAATAAGATTAAGTAAATAGCGACACTGTCCATTTTATAACCTTATATCCGTGTAATAAATAAACAAATGCCGATTAGATGGTAATCTGCCTGAGACATAAAGAAAAAAAAACAGTTATAATGATAATCCACTTTATATGATCAATTTCACCCAGACAGATATGATAATTACAGTACACACAGTTTATTTTGTTTGCAAGAAATGGAAACTTTGTATTTTCTACTTTTTGGGAGCTTTTTACATGAAAACTAAAATGTGACCTTTCTCATAAGACATTTTCATTTCAAGTGATTTGTGCTTTGATTTCAGTTGTTCGAAACATTCAATGAATAACCATAAATGGTTCATCTGTGTTTCCTTTTTTTAAAATCATAAAGATAAAATGTCTTTCATTAGAAAAAATATGTTTAGTTCTAATAGTTGAGCATATCTGCAGTACAAACTTTGTATGAATATGAGGGTAAAAAAAACAAAACAAAAATAATTGTTCATTAATTGTAATTGAGGTCAAATATTCAATTAATCGTGATATTGATTAATGCTCATATCGCCTAGCCCTACTTCATTGAAGAATTTTTTTATATATATATATACACACCACCCCTCCCACTGGTGTAGACCTAAGCTGCGTATTAACCCCCTCCTTTGTGTAGTTGATTGTTGTTTTCAAGTTTTCTGTCACAATAAGTTGTTGTTTGTTCCAAATATTTGAATGCTGTGAATAGAAAACAAATCTGTCATCTCTGAAAGCTGCCGCTGAAAATAAATAATTTCTTGTGCCAACTGGAACTAGCCTAACAGATCTGAGAGCTTCCATGTTGCTTGTTGATGACCACCTGCTGAGGATGGGACATTGTGTGAGATAGATTGATAGGGGTTCGTGCAGCCTCACAATGCCAAACGAGGTGGGCTTTTAGGGTGTGGGCGCCAGATGGAGCTTCTTTGGGGGTGGGATTGATGCTTGTTAGCAGTAATGTTGTTCATCTTCTCACGCAGGGGGGAATGGGAGCTGCCCTTCTGTCTGACCCAGACAAGATCGAAGCTGTGAGTACATTGTGTTTCCCTTCTTCACTCCTTGGGTTTGCGTTCAAAACATACACTATCACCAGATCATGGACTGACTACGTGTAAACACTACACCTACAGCATTTTGGACTCAGGAGCGCCCCCCCCATGCCCTGCAACACAGGAGAGCTGATTGCCATGATCCAAGACCCTTCTACAGAGTGCAGCTTTGAAGTATATAGAGCATATATGCCTTCAGTCTGAGGTTCGAATGCATCAAAAAAAGGTCCAGAAGACCATCAGTTGGCAGTTAGGGCCCGAACATTACTACAGAATGAGTGTAGGGATATGTAATGACTGTCTCTCTGTTAAGGCCAGGCTTATTGTGTCCCTTGGTTTGTTAGAGTAGCTCGAGTAGATGTTTTCAGGATTTTCCATGTGTGCTACCTCCCTTTCCATGCTGACCGTGGACAAACCTGCTCTAAACCTGCAGTCTGTCCGTGTGAGGTATAGAACAAGCAGTGAGCACTCCACCGACTTGTTATTGTCAGGCCCAAGTTGCTCGCAGCCATGACAGTGGAAGACTGTTGCCTTCTGTTTACACCTTCTGTTTTGTCTCTTAGCTGCCTGTTGGCACGATACCGGTGTGCTTCTGGAGCCTTTGTTAATCCGGTTGGCGCAGACGCCCGCCGCCTTTCGGCCGACCTCCCGCTAATAACAGGCCCTAAGCTTGTCCCGAATGAGCCGTTGTCACTGGCAGGGCTCTAGGGTTTGTTGGAGGGAGGCTTTTGCTAGATGCACCGAAGCTTCCTTCGTTGGCTTCGGTTGCTGTTTGGGATAGCGTGATGTCGACACAGACAGCCCATTGGGTACTTTCTCCTGTTACTGTCCTCCCAGCCCCCAGCTATTGGCACTTTCCAAGATTTGGGTAGATCAGAGTCATGAGGTGTGGTCTGTGGCTGCTAAGATTAAGATTCATGTGGACTTTACTGATGCACAGATGAACATACATTTAGTGCCAAACCGACAAGGTGCAAAGACGGTACACAAGACAGTGTAGGGGAGAGGTTAGGGGGGCAACAGACTCTGTTTTATGAGGTACCAGGTTTTGTGTCCAAAATAGGATTGTTCCTGGTGCTATGTGTATGTCACAAAGGCAGGTAGTCCCAGCGTTCATTACATATCAAGGACATGGGGTACAATTTGCTCCTGCACCATACTACTTTGCCAGCAATTTCCAGGATTTACAACTAAGGAGAAAGGTACTTCAACACGAATTGTATTCACCCGGCTTGACGCCTTTTTAAAGATCAACACGTTGCCCATAGCTAACAGCTAAACTGTAATGTATCACGTTCACTATTCCAGTGTCACATGTGGTGGTATAAACACTCCCTACAGAGTCACTTATTTCTATCAATGAATATCAGTAGTACCACCTTGGCTGTCTTATCTCTTCTTCATTATTCCATTTCTTAATGTCTTTCTGCTCATTAGAAGTGTTTGCCAAATTTAAAATGTGTGCATTTGTATGGGTTTGTAAAAGAGTAAGTAAAATTTATTTATAAAGAGCCTTTTCGCAGACAAAGGTCACAATATGCATATGCAACTGTAAAATGCAGAAATGCAAGCATTTTACAACATAAATTAGAAATAAAACCACAGTGAATTATCCAAAAGCCTGATAAACAGAAATGATTTGAGCTGCTTCTTAAATATCTCGGTTGATGGAGCAGATGCCGGTGACACTGAAAGACTGATCCATAACCTTGGGGCCACATACTGAAATGCACAAACCCCGCGGGTCTTTAACCTGGTCCGAGGAACTGAAAGGAAAACGACTGAGTAGATCTCAGAGTATGACCGCGGGAATGATGTTGCAGAAGGTCGGCGATTGGGGGGCTTGACCGTGGAAGGCTCTGTAGGTAACATACATCTGTGTGTAAGATGTTCAGCAAAACACCTTTGATATGATTTGTGTTTAAGTGAAAGTATGAATACCTAAGTGGTTATTAAAGATTAATTGATAGATTGCATAATTGATTAGACTTTTCTTGCAGCTGAAATTGGGGAACAAATATGAGTGACAAGTAATGACTAAACTATGGTTTAATTAGATTGAGCTTCCCATTTTACAAGATCTGGTCTAAAATGATTCATATACTTGTTACTGCTTAATTAAACCTCTTTCTTAACCGGCTGCCTACTTTATTGTTTAAGTAAGCTTTAAATTATGAAGTACTGTTTGATATTTTTGATTTTCGTGTAGCAGAGTACCATAGGGATGTGAAGACACCAAAGAACTGAAAACTAGCCTGTGTTTATGAAATTCAGGTGAACTGCCCTTCGTACATATCGGTTCGGCATCGCGAACGCTAATCAGTTAAAAGTAAACCTCTATATCTGCCCACAGACCAGATATTAGTCATCCGAAATGGAAAAGCCTCTCAGACTCTCTCTGGTCTGAATATTGTGGTGATTTCTGTATGAAAGTACTCCTATTGCATTGTTGATCCTTACCGCTTTTATGTTACTAGGTAACACAGCAGTGCAAATGGCAGCCTCTCTCGCTGTTCTGCACTTTACCAATTAGCATAGTTTGGTTTGACATTTTGAACATATTAAAGATGCATATAACAAGCTTTATAAAACTATATTATCAGAGTTTTGCTATTGATCTTCATTTTATGTAAGGAAGCAATGGCCCTGTGCCTTCATGTAATTGCCAGATTTACCGATGTGTCCGCAACGCTGTCATTGTGTCGCTAACGCCGGTAAAGTTGTCTTGGCTAAATCGTTGACGCTTCTCTCTTCCAGATCCTCAGTGCCCTCGTCAAGGGAGTGTCCAAGCCTGTGACATGCAAAATCCGAATTCTCCCATCTGTAAGACTCTTTCCGTAATAACTCGTTTCATCCTCACCACTTTTATAGTTTTTAGACGTCAGTTCCTGGAAAATTGCGGGTTTGTTCTTTTCAGTGGAAATGTCATTACGTTAAGGAAGGGAAAAGCAAGCGTTTTGTATGTCCGGAGGTCATCAACTCCTGTCGAGTAAAAGTGCTTCAGCCATGATCTAAATTTTCAAAGAGAGCTGTATTTTTAAAGATGAATAAATGCGCTCGGCTCGTGGGATGCCGAGAGCCATCCTGCATTACTGCTGAAGGCATGAATCACTCTAATGAGGGTGGTTATCCATTCAGTGATGTCTTACGGCTTTTGAGCGTCCGTCAGTGCTGGAAGTCACTCGTGTTTTCTGAGCTTTATTTTTTTTTAACTGCATCTTCTTGTCTCCTGCTGCATCCCCCCCTCCCCCACACCCATATTTGGGGTTAAGTGCATTGACCCATCACCTTAATGTGATCGAGTCCCCTGTTGAATGCTTGAGTTCACCTTTCATCTGCTCTGGTTAAACACCCAGCTACTTGAATGAGTAAAATAGCAAGGCCACCTTATATATGTGGCAACAAAGTTACTAATTTTAGTGTCTTATAAACCTAGACTAATATCTAGGAATTTTTTTTCCGAAATCTCCAACTAGATACTTGTTAACTAATAATTTCTAATGTAAAATCTAACAGAAAATTTAATCTATCTTGCAAAAAAGGCTGTAGGTTGTTTTCATTTATTCTTTTTCAGTGTTTGAAGGGGAAAGTTGCGTCATTTGTATAAAGCTTATCACAGCCTTTGAACTCTTGATCTTTTTTTTCTGATCATTCTTTAAAGTCACTTACAGGAAGATTGATAATCATGGGCAGCATCTTACCAGCAGAGGACTGTAACCGGTCCTCTGAAATCCTACAGAGAGCTGCACAACCACAAAAACTCAAACAAGGGCCAATGCCATCAATTATGAGGGGGACCCTGACGACCCCATTGGTCAGCAACGCTGCATCGTGGGACCCCAGCTGACCCAACCTGGCTGATTAGTCCCTCTTTACTCCTTTTAAATTGATATGGTGTAGCCACAAACAAACGCAGGTCAGTCTCTGGCCCAGGAGAAAGAAAGCTTAAGACTCTTGTAAACCTGTTGAAATGCTGATTGATTCTTTTAATTTTTTTTTTTTTACCTGTTTAGCAACCACAGAGCCACTGGATGACACTTCCTCCAGAACATTCTCTGACCATTTTGTGTCCATTTCAGCTGGAAGAGACTGTTCAGTTGGTTAAGCGGATTGAGAGGACAGGCGTGGCCGCCGTCGCTGTCCACGGCAGGTAACCCATACTACCGCCCCTTTTCCTCTGCCACTGGTATTTTTCAAAGAAGACACCAGATCGTGTTATTAACATTTAATAAGCGTCTGGAAATCAACGGGGAGTATTTGTGCAATTAATTCATGTTAACTGCTGCATGATGACGCCACTGTCATCATGAAGCACGCAGGAATGAACATGAACAGCTTTGAAATGTATAAAGTGCATATGCTTTCAGTCTGAGGTTCGAACGCATCATACAAAAAGAAAAGGTCCAGTGCAAATTCTTTTGGCCACATCTAAGAAGATGATAACAATTTCATGGCTGAGGCCCCAACCCCCAACCATATTACAATGGAAGGAGAAGGTTAAGGAAGTTTATTTTATGGAAAGTATTACCGCAAAGCTACAAATGACCACAGAAATATTTTTAACAAAATGGTCTCAAATCGAGATAATTTGTGTGGATCTCCTTTCTGTATATCAGAATGGTACTGGACTGTGGATATTTGAAATTGCCCATAGATAATGACGAAGTGGGAGAACATGAGGACTGTTTCTTGTGACATTTGTTTATACCTGTATTGTATCTTCAGGTATTTGGATGTACCTATTGTATGACGGCACCTTGTGAAACAAAATAAAAACCAGTTCCAAAAAAAAACAGAAGGTCCAGAAAAGCATGGTGTTCACCTGCCTTTATTACAACCGAAATACTTTTGCAATGAGCTGTTGTGAAATTGTAATCTACGTCTGCCAAGCTAAAGCTGTTTCAGGTGAAAAGTTCTGGGTACAGTTATGTGAATTAAGTCATTTTTGTTACCTTTGAACATTCATTGCCATCACACTGTGGCGTCCTTTGCGCATTGCCCTATAAATACAAGTGCTTCTGATAAGGTCACTTGTCTATAACAGCATCTGTGATGCAGACCCAGAAGGATGCAAGTTCAGTCATGGAGTTTAAAGGCAGGGGTGGGTGCAGGGAAGTGGTATAAAGTACCAGTCAACAGTTTGGAAACGTCAAGCTGCCTACAAAGGAGAGTGAAAGCGTGTCGCATCACATGACTTGGCCACCTGACCTAAACACACTAGAGATGGTTTGAGAGCAGTTTGACCAGAGAATGGAGAAAAATGACTGCTCAACATATTTAGGAACTTCTTCGGGACAGCTGGAAAAGCATCCCAGGAGGCCACCTCATGAAACATGCATAGAAGAGACAGTAGGGTCAGCCGCTCTCTGGAATAATTAGGATTAAGGGCTTTGCTCAAGGGCCCAATGGTGGGATCACTTTGCCGACTACAGAATTTGAACCAGCAACATTCGGAGTCCCAACCCTCAGAGCTGTCCCCCCCTCCCCCCCAAGAAATTTCTTTTTTATATTTAATAATGTTTTGTTCAGTGCAATATTCCATATGTTATTTTATAGTTTTGATATTTGTCGTTATTCTAAAATGTAGACCATAGTACACATAAACCTTTCTATGGGTAGCTGTGTCCAAACGTTTGACTAGTATGGTAGGTCATTCCGTGCTGAGGTCATTGGGGTTGAATGAGCTGTGAGCTTCTGACATTGTCACTGGGTTATCAGGAAGAAGGAGGAGAGGCCTCAGCACCCTGTCCACTGTGATTTCATCCAGGCTGTGGCAGAAGCGGTGTCCATTCCTGTCTTCGCCAAGTGAGTCCTCCCCCACAATGCACCGTGACACTCAGTTACACTTCACTATTCTTGTATCAATGCAACCTGGGACGAATGAGGGAATTGTATTTACTCTTGCTGGGTTTGTTTTGCTTTGTGCTCTTCGATTTAAGGGTTGAATTTCAGCAAAGTTTTGCACAAGGTTTATAAGAAAGTTGTCAAGTGTTCCTTTGCGTTTTGCTTTTTAGTGGGGGCTCCCTTGACCTGGTAAAAAGTCACGGTGACATCGAGGCCTTCTGGGAATCCACAAAGGCGTCCTCCGTCATGCTGGCACGGGCCGCTATGTGGAACCCTTCTATATTCCGCCCCCAGGGGATGCTGTCCCTGGAGGAAGTTATGGAGGCGTACATCCATCATGTGAGTTCTCATCCTCTTGCCTTTCTAGTTGCTTTTGCCCAATCTGCTGTGCACTGTTCACTACAGGTTCACCTGTATGTTTAAAGTTCTCTTCTCAAGTTATGTAACACAAGATGCCATCCATTCTGATCTAGCCGTACGGGTGTCTTGAGGCTTTCTTACTAGCCCATTCTGATGCCCTGATGAACTTCATTGATCTGCGGTTAATTTCCTTGCTCTTGCATTTGGGGGATCGATGAACTGCTTAGATTCCAAAGTGTTGCCCCTGCATGGTGTGGTCCACATTAATGTGGTCTACATTAAATGACTTGGGGTCATTATGACCACAGAATATGACGCTGAGTGTGTTGCCTGTTCTTAGGATTATTGCTTTCATAGAATTATTATATTTTTTTCATTTGCTTACTTTGTGCATGGCGGCTGTAGCTTTTGGGATAGGCTCCAGACCCCACGCCCCTGCATAGGACAAGCAGGTATAGAGGATGGATGGATGGATTTGTGTCTTGTCATGCCTAGTGCTGTGAGAACAAGCCGCACTGTCCTTTGCCGACGATATTCTAAGTTCAGGCTGCGTTGTTGTCCCGCCCCCATGTGCCGATTATGTGCCGTGTGGCCGCCGTCTCACCACTCTCTGCATTTGCAGGCCGTCCGCTATGAGAACCACGTCTCTAACACCAAATACTGCCTATGCCAGATGCTGAGGGAGAGGATGGAGTCTCCCCTGGGAAAGCAGCTTCACGCTGCCCAGACCACCGCCGAGATCTGGTACCTGTGACAAACACACTGCTACGCCCCACTGTCCCTCTCACACACACACACGCACACGACGCGCACACTCACACACATGCACGCACACACACGCTTGAATCCATATCTTTTTGGGGACGCTCGATTCATTTTTATGGCTTTAACCCTAATCCCAACAATGACGACCTTAACCCCTACCCAGCTCTAACCTTAACCCAAGTACCCAAGCGAAATACAAGACTTTTGGCAGTTTTAGTTTTTTGATTGCAGTCACAGATTTTTTTAATTTGAGGTGTTTATATTGCGGGACTTGAAAAATCTCCCCGCAAGCTAAAAAGTAACAAGTTTTACCAGTCCCCACAATGTGGTAAATACACACGCACATTTCTGCTTCTGCATCTCACACTGGCTGTCTCTCTCATATACTCTGTATTTGTCTCTCTTTCATCTGTATTTCTAACTCTGGCTGTAGCTCACTCTTCATATGAAATGTTTTTAAGACTAGCATAAAGCGCAAGAAAAGTGTACACCACCTTTTTTGACAGGATGTGTACCTCCGATGTTTTTTGAAGCTTTTTTTCCTTCATGTATCTGACTTTTCTCATTCAATATTCCTTTCTCACTCCTTGCTAAAAAAGTGACACCCGACCCCTGACGTCTGACATGAGTCTCTCTCACGGTACTGATTGTCTTCACCGTGGTCCCCTGCACTCTCTCCCTTTGGTTCCCCTCAGAATGTGCCTGTGTCTCTTGGTCTCTGTAAACAGATCTGCCTATATTTCCCCCTCCCCTCCAGAAGAAGGCTCTTTAACTTTTCTTTTTTCCATTTAGTTCCCATCTAAACAGCTTTTTAAAACTCTTTTAAAACAAAACGAAAAAAAAAATCTCTCTTTAAAAAGCCTTGACAGCTGTCACAGGTCAAACGTCCGCTTTAATATTAAGGAACACCTGACATGATACTGTACATTCGGCCCATGTAAAGACAGCCGGTTGGTCTGTTGTGATCCTCCGACAGCAGGGTCTGGGCACTGGTGTGTTTTTGGTTCACCTTGAGAGCACAGTCACTCCCAGTCCAATGAGTCTGCTAATATGAAGGAATCAGGCAAAAAGCTATGGCACACAGACCTTTGATGTTTACTTGCCATTAAGTTAGTGTTTCCCAACTTGGTCCACCTTTTTGCTTCCTCCCAGCTCCCTGCCAGACAGTCCACATTTTTTGGGAGCAGGCAAAAATGTGGGCTGTCTGGGGGTCCCCAAGGATTGGGTTGGGAGACACTGACTTAACCAATGACATGTAAACATCACAGGTTTAAGTCATACTAAGATATCCTGCAGATGATGGATCACAGCCCAGTGAACAGAGGGTTCTGGTCCTGGTCCTGCTCACCTCACAGGGGCACTTAGCTGTTATTGCTCATAGCTACACATTTCTCCCAAAGTCATCCATCTTCCAAGCCTGGAAGTGAGGCAGTGGAGGTACCTACTTAGGGCTGTTTCTATAGACGAATATGTGATAAATACATTACAAACTTTTCAGCTGGTTGCAATAATTGTATGGTAATTAATTATATACAACGACTGGTTGACACTAATTTAATCATATTAGGGCATACAGGTGATATAATGATTCGGGAACTTGTTAGGTCATCATGATTAGTAAAATCCAGCTGTTTGCTTGCTTTTATTATAACCCATTATTTCTGTTAGCTAAGTAGCTAGATAATTAATAAAGACCAACAAATGACCATGTTGTAATAAAATCACAGAGAGGGGGTGTTAATGGCCTAAGAGCTTACTCCATGATGTTATTTTCTATAAATAGCGTGCGAACATTGTTATTGAGATGATAATGGTGGATGATGGCCCATAATACATTTGGTAAGGACAGAAGACAAAGTGTTTAATCAAAAAACAGCAAAGTGGTCATTATGTACTGATTAGCCCTTATCCTTAGCTGTGTGTTTTCTGTTACAGTGTTTTTCCTCCTTTTCATTGTATGGATGCATCTAGGGATATTAAGATTCACTGATTCGCACAAGTGCACCAACATAAAGCATGGCAATGTGACTGCACCAATTAAAGGTGTATGCACCAGGTGCAATTTGGGATGCACTGTTTGTAATGTCTTTGCACTGGCAAATGTTCTACATTTATTAATGTAGAACTGCGAGTTAAATCACTTTGCTTTATTGATTTCATATTATTTATTTATGATTCCCCCCCCCAACTATGGGTAATTTGGTGACGCCAATTAACCTCAGCATGTCTTTGGGTTGTGGGGGAACCCCGAGGAAACCCCACGATGACACGGAGAACATGCAGACTCCAGACGTATGGAACCATGGCGGAGACTCAAACCCTGGTCCCAGGCATCAGTGCTAAGCACCACACCACCGTGCCGCCCCTCTTTCTTAATCTCGCTCTCTCATGTCCCATCTCCAGTTCTCCGCTGCTGTCAGTGGCCAATTCTCCGCAAGTCTCACCTGGATTGTAGGCGTGTCCAGCGATGCATCGAATCGTGTCATATCGCGATTGTAGTTGCTTCATGTGTATCTTTAATGTATCGAATCATTGGCAGTGCCTCAGTGATAGAGTTGCACGTCCCTAGATACAATGTTGCAACTTGCCTCTGTGTCACAGTGAGGCCTTTGGCATGGAGGACTTCTACAATGAGACGCAAGCCTGGATGAAGGCCCGGAAGGAGGTCCTCAGCTCTGGCCTCGCCGGCCAGGATGCAGATTTCCCTTTTCTGGATGGTGATGTCATCACCCTACCCGTGAAGTTCATCAGGTTTGTCTTTCTTCTCCCCCCCCCCCCCCCCACAGAGCTCCAGCAAACACCCTCACATCTAATCCCTCAAATGCTGCTGCTGTTGGGCGCGCCCTGTGGGTCAGGATAGGGGGCACATTGACCCCAAGTAGGCTGCCTTTTTTTTCCCCATCAGAACAGTGATACCTCGAAGGTCAAGAAAAACATGCTCTATGGTCACATGATCACCTAAGAGCAAAGGCTCCTGTTAGAAATATGGCCCCAATGTGTTCAGTTTTGGTGTGAAAACTGTAATGTGTGTGCTGTGACGTGTAAGTGTAGTAGTAGTAAGATGGATTACGCAGATTCTTAACCTTTTATGTGTGACTATATAAATGAGCCATGCTTTTTGTCTTTGAGGACAGTGTACAAAGAGTCGAATGGAGTGATTGTTCTTTGGTAGTAAGGTTTCCTGTGAAGGAAGAACGGCAGTTAGGATAATCCAGATGCCACACCAAAAGGGTGCTGGTTCAGGGTCCAGGGCAAGCCCACCTTTTCTGCCATGGGGGGGAGCTTCAGCCGAAGAAAAAAAAAAAAACATTGAGCTTCATTTACTTGAAGTGAAATGAAAAATAGAGGCTGGAGTAACCACTGGCTCACTGCATCCACTTCCAGGAGGGAGTACCAGCCCCAGATCACACCCAAGGTGTGCCTGCTGGAGTGGAGCCGGCGGGAGAGGCTGGAGCAGCCGGTGTACGACACGGTGAGTGGGCGAAATCAACCGCACACTGCCAGGTTATCCCTGCTGCCCCTATAGCATCCTCCCACTGACCACGAAATTACTCAGAGCAGCTCGATAGCAGTGTTAAATGTGCATTTCAAACTATAAAATGACAATTTCTGTTCGTCATTCTATCTGCATGGTACCTGGTAAAGCATGCACACTGTATTAATGTTAAATATCATCCGAGCTTCCATGAACACTTGCCCCCTTGTGAGCCAAACAACCAGATAGTTGAACTACCATCTTTTTATTTTTCTCTTCTTGGCCGACACAGTGATTGACCAGTTCAAGGACAACAATAAAGGTGTTCTCCTTTGTTTTTTCCTTTCTGAAATTGTGTGCAGACGCAGCGTCCCCTAGACAGGGCCTTCCAGTCCATAGTTACAGTTGGTGGGAAGAAGTACAGATCAACCATGTGGTGAGTTCATGTGCAAGCTGGGCAGTTTAAACCGGAGTCAATCTTATCCTGCTGCTAACAGGTAGGTGTGTGACTCCAGTTCCCTCCCTCTGCTTCATTCCTGCTTTTGTTCCTTCCCATTTGGAATACAGGGAGAAGTCGAAGAAGTTTGCTGAGCAGGCGGCTGCCGTGGTGTGCCTCCGTGTTTTGGGCGTGCCTGAGGGGCGGACCGAGGGGGAGGCGATCGCACCTGGCAGCAAGCGGAAGAGGGAGGTCGGGTTAGACCGTGGGGATGAGGACACCGACCAGCCTACAGCCAACGGGCTCTGCAGCGTTTCCACCTCCAGCAGCCAGAAGCGGCGCCCTTCCAAAAGCCAGCCTGACAGCCTAAAAGAGCTCCAACCTGGCTCTACCACATAGTGCTACGGGGGGGGGGTTGCCTTACTACTTGTCAGCCCTGTGTGTTTACATGGACTCTGCTAGCAGGGCAGGCAAATTACTGATTTGAACTCTGCCTTTGTTGTGGTTGGGCAATATAAGCAGGCCTTGAAGTATCATTGAACATGGAAGATTAATAATATGAATATATGATGACAGAAGAGGGTGGTCCCTGGGATGTCAGCAACCTACACATCTCTGACTTCTCATTAAATCATTTTATTTTTGTTTTTATTGATTTTACTACTGGTAGAAATGTCTTTAATGGGCTGCCATTGCAGGTCTCATGTACTGGTGCTGGTCCACTAACCAGTTCCAAGACAATTTATAGACTGAGTGGACACAATGATTTTTCCGTCAGCAATCTGACTAATGTGTGACTGTTACCTGGACTGGCTTCTTGTTTTGAGGGCTATAAGCCAATTAGTATTAGCAGATTGGGGATAAACTTTATTATAGATAGTGCCAGTACTTCAGGCCACAGGGAAACTAATGCCAGCTTACACAACATACCCAGCAGGGAAACCTACCCTCATGAAAGGAGTGGGAGTTTTAGGAGGCCCAATCAGCATCGATTTGGCAGATTTCGTGATTGTCATTTTTATTCTTAATGGTAAATTAACTCTTCTTCGATGACAGAATTAATGGTTTGGTTGGGTTAAATTGTACGTTGGTGGTGATTGACAGCATAACCAGCAGGGGGCAGCAAAGACCAAAGTAAAGCACTAGGGTCGCTAAACCACGTTTCCAAAGGACGGAACTGATATTATGGAAATGTAACCTCACAATGCGGCAAATTTTTGCATGCGGTAAATATTTCTGGATTATTGATTAATTAGTATATTTGTGTTTTATTTTCTTCCTACTGTTGCCTTTCATGTACAGATGCACACCCTTTTTCTAAAGCGCCTGATGTGATTTCTGCTTATGGAGCTGCTTGCATTAAAAACTTTAATAAAAGAAAAAAAATTCTGACAGTCTGAGGTATAGACCACACAAACAGTCTCTTGAAAGCCTGTTCTGCAGGATGGAGTGGGAAACTCACGTTTCATATGCATTGACGCCAGCAACCTACGTTGTAATGATTTAGAAATACGGGCCCTGCATTTTCAGTTCCCCCCCCAATGATCTTACCTTGCTCGTTCAGTCCACTATCGCATGTTGATTTGGCATTGTGTAAAGCAAAGTTTTTATGCAGAGCAAACTTGTCTGGACGTTGCTTGTCAGTCACTTCTGAAGGATGAAGGCCTACCGGTGAATTTGTCAGAGGAGCGAGAACTTTTCAGGGCTTGCTGAGCTGTTAAAATAATCACGTATCAAAGGAGGAAACTTTAGACAGTGTATTCTTTAGATTGTCCTGAGTTAGACCGGTGTACTGGCATTTTTATTTGGGCAGAAGCAAAAGAAAACCATCTGGAATTCTCTTTGAGACAAATATTTTATCATTTTATTTTGTAAAATGTAAATATTTTCAAGATGCTGAAATATTTTTGTCTCTAAAAAATGATTCTTTGCAGCCGTTCACATTCTTCAACCAAAGTACTTTAAAGATTTATCACAGATTTATAACTGTAAATAAACATATTACCAAAAACCATAAAAGAAGTTAATGGAATTCCATAATTTAAAACGTGTGGTGAATAATTAATCTATATTGTCTATATCTCTTTAATAAAACAAAGTATATCTGTTGTAATGGGTTCTTGCTAAATGCATTTCTGCTACGTTATTTATACAACAATTGTTCAATCCTTGAAAGAACAAGTATCAAATGGGACCAGTGGGTGTTAGCTTTTTCTTCATCTCAACTTTTTTCTTTTTTTTTTTTTTTTTTACGAGAACTTAACATCTAAAACCACATCTACACCCTCCTACACAATCTGTGTGGATATCATGTTTTTATCTTCTCCTTTTAAAGGTCATCAGAGAAGATGAGACACACGCAGTATGAATTGTAAACAGAGTCTGGGCATGCGCCTTGTGTCACAGCCATGACAGGTGTCGCATTGTCAAACTTTTACGCTAGCGTTTCCCAACCTCAGTCCTCGGGGGCCCCTAGATGGTCCACGTTTTTGTGAACTGTCTGGCAAGGAGCTGGCAGGGATCTAAAATGTGGATTGTCTGGGGGGGGGGGGGGCAAGGACTGGGTTAAGAAACACTGTTCTAGGGAGCACTTTTTTTACTCCAGGTGCAGCATGGCTCGTGTCAAACAGCTGTCACTAACAATCGGGGCTTCGGGGAATGACATTTAATATTTCTAACATCTCAGAAAAATGCAGCCTCTCTGCTTACAAGAGTACTGGCTCTTTGTGCTTAATATTAAAAGCTATAATATATTTAAAAGTTAAGCATTGAAAAATACTGTTTCCATGATTCTTTCTGGTGAACCTGGTGGTAAAATTGACAGCTGATTGGGTCTTCCCCCATCTGGCCCCACGAATCAGTACATTCCTCCTTGAGCAGAAGATGACCATGCGTTCAAATTGAATAATTGTGCTTATAAGCAAAATGAAACCACAGGAAATGTTATGTTGATTTTATTGCATCGATGCACAAGTCTTGCGCTTCTACGCCCACATTAGTCAAACAAAATGCAAACTTTTTTTTTCCTTCCTGTAAATTCCCCATTTCAAATATTTGGTTTGAATTGGTAGAGAAGCTACAATTGTTGTTGTTGTTTTTTTGACATTTTGTAAACGTTTCAGCATGTTATTTCATTTGCCGGTCATTCCAAGATGACTTTCAGGTGTGTCTGTGTGTACACATGAAGGTCTGATTAAATGTTTGATTGGAACTACTGTTTGGAACTGCTGCTTGTGACAGCACAAACGTGAGTCAGCACCGAAACCTCCAGTTCTCGCTTTCTTTATGTTCAGCCCTCTTTCTATCTTTCGATAAGTCTTTTTTGCATGCTCCTTATTTTTTTCTTGTTCCCATAATTCCCCTGTGAGTAACTTCTTGCATAGTCATGAGCAATACTTCACCTCATATATAGCATTTAAAAAAAATTTTTAGAAATCTTTGACACAGTACACCCGTAGTTTCTGGGATAGGCTCCGGACCCCCCGTGACCCTGAATAGGACAAGCAAGTACAGAAAATGAATGAATGGATGGATGGACGTTTAACACAACTGGGACATAATTTGTGGATAAGACATTAGTATTACTTATATACGGCATGTAGAACAGCAATAGCTTGTATTCATATCAGCAAATCAGGTGAAGGGTGACACTCAGCATTACACTTGCAGCACTCCTGCTACTGCCGTTAGACTATAATGATGCAGAATATATTGCACTCGGATCCAAAACTGTAGCTATGTTCAAAATAGTGTGTGGGAGGGTTGGTTGGTTAGTGGGATGGGGGGGGGACATTATGTTTTGGTTTTTTTTTTGCCGAACTCAGCATTGGCAAGGATTTTAGAGCGGTCCTTTTTTCTTTTCTTTTTTTTTACCCCCAACGGGCCATTTTATCATTTTCCTCCATGAACAGGCAGCAGATAGAACACAAACTACAATGACCGGTAAGAGGCTTAAAAATTGGGATATTGGGACAGTGGTGGTGACTGTGATTCTCAGAGACCAAGCTTTTACTTTACCTTCCCGAGCTTTGCGTCTCAAAATGCTTTGAAACACATCTTTGGTTATGTCTTGATTTTTTTCTCTATTCACATGGACCAACAATTCAGCAACGATGATGTGCTTAACGCAATTTTATATTTTTCCATCCACTAATAATAATCAAGTAAAAAAACTATAGTTAACATATTAAAAAGTTTACATTTTTAATAAGTGGTATCTGATATGTAAGCTAATTTCTACAAGTTCTTGGATTTGTACTGGAGTATGATAAGTTACCAAAATCTATTGTTTTGTGTAAGATTAAAACCTGCAGATTCAGCAGTTAGGATGAACTGTAAGAATGTTGCCTTACCTAGAAAAGTACACAGTACTGCTTGTCAAACGAAAATACCGTTCTTATTTATTATATTATTTTTTGTTATTTGTTAATAATTCTAATTACTTATGTCAGTCGCTCTGGCCAAGGGCATCTGCCAGATGCAGTAAATGTAAATTATGCAAGAAACATTTTAGGTATAACGGTATACAGCTGCCGACTTCTTCAAGTGCCAAAGGAGAATTAAGAATCTAAAGAATCTGTGCGCCATTAGGCATCATTGTGTCATTGATCTATGAAGCCTGAAATAGTCCACTGCAGATGTAAATTTAAGGTGCTTGTCTCAAAGGTCAGTGTTAATCTGCTTGTATCTATTGTTCAGTTGCATCATTGCATTTAAAAGAGGAAACGGTTGCGAAACATCCTCCTAGTCTTTGTCAACGAATTAGTCCTCGCGATCAGGAGCAAATTTAAAGTTTGTGGTATGCTTCTCTCAACCTACCAGATTTCTGTCATACACAAAACACATATTTAATAGACATATTGATTAAATGTTCATGTGTATGTCGTGGACAGTTGTGTTTTTCGTGTAAAATATTTACTTATTGTAGTGCAGAACGTTACTAAGTTTAATAACCTACGCTTTTTGTTGCGCCACTCCATTCTCTTTCGGAACTTCACTTCCCATAATTCTTGAGGACATGACGGGCCCTGTATGTACAGTACGTTTTATGTGTAACCGTATATGTGTCTGTCCGTGTGTACGCGTGAGCGCGCGTGTTGTATGACGTCACGGCTGGAGCTGCCCTGTCACGCGCGATCAGTAAAAGTTGGGATTGAAGCTCGACTCCGCAAAGCTGCGTTTTTCTGGCTTTTAAACTGCATCCCCCGAAGAAAACCAAATTTCGTATAACTTATCGGAAAGCGTTATTCGGACTCGAGCAGGAAGTATTTGTCACCGAAGAAAAGCAGCTAAAGTAACAGAAATTTTTAGCAGTTGAGCAGCTCGAATTAACGCTAATGAAGGAGGTTATTCGCCCGGAGTGACCGTTGGTCCTAATTAGCTATTTTTTTTCCTTTTCGGCGTCACAAAAAAAACTTTGTGACCGTATTAAATGTTTTGAAAGGCAGCCGGCCGGTCCGGGGAGGGATTTCGCGCAGAGTTGCTACAGACAGTGACGTGGGGTTCTAGCTGTCAAAGCCGATGACTACCGCGGACTGCGGCGGTAATGAAGAGCTGGACTTCAGACTCATGTTCGGGGAGGACGGCCAGCCGCCACCGCCGCCACTGGGCCCCGCAGGTCGGTGCCCCCCCCTCTTACTTCACCGCTCGCGCTCCCACCCCCTTTGAAGAGCACTGAATACACGCCGCTTTTAATTTCGGTTATTAGCATTTTTACCTTTGCAAAATGTAGTTGTGCGTCTTTTGCAGAACGAGCCTGAGTTGAAGTTTCAATTCGAGCTGTAGATGGCTAAACGTTATTATGTAAACATTATAGACAATTTCTTGTCTAAGTTATTTTAGTTTAACAACTACCTGGTGAGGTTTATTAGTAATTAAACAAGTCAGCCTTCCTGATATAGCTAGCCTGCTTCCTAACTACTAACTTTCGTATTTAAGTGCTTGGGTTCTGGGTACTCAGTGGAGTCAATTGTTAAAAACATTTTAGTAGTTTAGTTACTTAGATATCTGATGCTGGCCATTGGTATAATTGGCTATTGTTATGTATCAATGGCCGCTATAGCAAATTCTGCTGTGAATTATTCCTGTCCTATGGATGTTTTTTTTTAATCAATTGGCCATATATGTATACGCACACACACATAGAATTTCTTTTCCAAATTAAGCATTAATGTGTATGTAAAACCTTTCTAAAAACAAACCGAACGATATATTCAGTGGTGGAGTTTCTTCTACAGACGTCAGTATACTGTTTATATGCGAAGTTTATCCGATATTAGTTTAGAATTCAAATATAGAAACAAGTTTAGCTAAAATTGTTGGTCTGTGTTGGAGGTAAAGCGACAGCTTCAATTTATTAAATTAGTAGTATTTTAAATATTTAATTGCTTTAATATTATGAATGGTAGATGAATCGCGATGATTTAATAATACTTGGTTGTTAACAAAAATCTTGATGTAATGCTAATATAATAAATGGAAATAACTGATTTTCCCCAAATTTCTATCCTGCTGTTTAACAATGGGTCTGAGAAAAATATAGTAAAGATTAAATTCAGTAATAATTTAAAACAAAAATGCAGTTTTAAAATATTGCATGCAAATTATGAATGATGTAGTTGGAATTATATTAACCATATTTTCTGAGAGTTGATGTTAGTTTTGCTATAGTACGTTTTTTTACATGTGCACATATTACGTACCTACCTATTATGACCTGTAAAAGCAAGGTCAAAGTCATCTGTGACATTGTTTGGCTCAACCCACTGTGACAAAAAAATCACTCACAGTGCTGTCTTGCTTATTATGCTGATTTATTGACTTCTTGGTATTTATCATGCTGACAATAAAAATGCATGAAAGTATTAAAAAATATATATTAAAAGTCGAGACCCGTTTTTGAATGTGTTCAACAGGAATGACTAAAATTGCATTTTGTGCCATTTCAGTCATTGTTGCAGATGACACATGATTTACCATCAGTGGGGTTGAGATTTCAATCTTCCTCATATTCAAATTGTCATTAACTGGGGGGTCTATGCAGCACCCCCAGTTTGGTATTTCTCTTTGGGATTTTTCATACTTCAGTGATTGTTCATCCACTTAATATTTAAGTACCAAAACCTAAAAAGTGTTCCTCCAGTAGAATTCTGAAGAACTCCATTGCAGAAATGTTGATATGTTCAGACTTGAGTGCTCTGATTTTTGTGACAATATTGTGTGCTTTTTGTTTTTTTGTCCATCAATATTACTGTACACAACAAAGGCAGTTTTGTATACATAGGAATGGATGTTGTGTTTTATGTGCATGTTCTTGTTCTTGTTCAAGTAACACAAGAATACTTGTAATGTTGTTTGCACTAGTAATGGGCTGTCAAGGGAAATGTTTCATACAGGCACATTTTCTTTCATAGAGGTAATACTTTCTTTAGATCTTCCTCTGGGGTTTAAATGAGGGCAGCACCGAGTTCCAGGCAGAATACCAGGAAATGGCAGAGATACAAGTGTGCGGATATGAGGTTATGTTCATGTTTAATGCTGCTGTACAGTGCTCAGTAGGATATGTAGCCCAGTTGTAGAGTATTTGGAATCTGTAACTGTGGACCAGAATATACAGAATGGAGTTGCAGAAGGAGGCACACTTTTGCATACTTATAACTTAACTTTTGTAGCAATATTTTTGTGTATGCTAAAATGTACATAAAGCTTAAAAAGTATATAAGTTTTAATATGGGTGTTTAGTTCCTTGGTTTGTGAATGATACAGCATTTATGATACATATTAATTTTAATTTGCAAGTTTTTCATTAGTAAGACAGAAGTTTTGTTGGCACATGCATGGAGAATGCTAATTTGGATGAAACGCAGTATGTACTGGGCTATACATCTTAGTTAGTCAGACTAGGTGTGGAGTAATTGTCAAGGAGGGAGAGGATTCCCAGTCATATCCCCAGAGATGTGTCTTAACACTGTAGAAAAGCTCTTAATTTGAACTGCTTTGACAGTTGCCATGTCATACACTTCTGGATAACCATTTTAGCTGAGTGAATAAAAATTAATGTAAAATGTATTGATTATGTATGAGTAGCTTATCATTTTACACCTATGAAAAGGACTTAGGGCAGTGGAATCTGCAAATAAATAATGTAATATGTCTGAGCTTATTTATGATCAGGCATTGTGCTGGACAGCATTGCTTCAGGCTTTTGTCCAGTCTATACTGGCTCTGTTATGTCCTTTGCTTAGTCTGACAGATCTGTGAAGTAAAACACTATTCACACAATGAATAAAGTACGTTGACATTCAGGTGGTATCCTACAGTTGGTATATTTGAAAAAATAATTTTGATGTTAAAAATGTAAATTAACAGGAATGAGATGTATAAAACTGATATATGAAGCAATACAATAATTTTTTTAAATGCTGAATATTTGAAATTGTTTAACTGATGTTTGTGGTATGGTGTGTATTAGTACTGTCCTAAACGATTATTCTTTAAACGATTAATCTAGCGATTATTATTTCGATTAATCGACTAATCTAACAACTAATTTTTTGATTGATCTGATGATGAAAATAATTGCTTATCAATAAATTTAAGTTAGTCATTTAACACAATTCACCCCTCCCCCACACACAATCTGAAATTCTCATTAACATTTCAATTTATTAAAACATTTCTTAAACATTAGAGCATTAACAAAAAAGGCAAATCT
>JAODKC010000009.1:10917401-10946050 GCA_026777985.1 Mormyrops attenuatus
CCGGGTGGTGGTTTGGTTGGGGGAATCTGGTAGTGACAGACCCCCCCCCCCCCACACACACACACACACACACACACACACACACACACACACACACCACACACACACACACACACACACACACACAAAACCCCGCCCACCCACACCATGTCAAAAAGAGGCCAGATAGTGAAACGCAATGAAAAATGCAGCGCAAAGGGGGAAAAAAATATTGCGGAGCACAACACATGTACCGTAAAAAAAAGAGTGCAGAAAATAGTGAAACGTGAACAACAGAAAACTATCAGAAAAAAAATTGTTCAAAGAATTTGGCAAAGACAAAATCTTTCATACATAGATTTTGTTTACAATGTATAGTGCTTTTCTTAACACACATTTGTTTGCAGTGCTATGTGGCCATAATTTAGTTAATTCTAACTTTCTGTCCTGATTTTTAAAGAAGTATTTTGAAGAAGTTTTAATATTGAATATCAATACAGTGACCTAAAATATCGCGGTATTGTTTTTCAGCCATATCGCCCTGCCCTAATATGATGATTCTACATGGGTCTTCATAATGTATTTTTTGATCAATTAATGAAAATATGCACTTGGGCAAACACATTTTCTGCTTTTATATCATATTTTAAAATGATAATAGGAAATATTTTCAAACCACCTTTCCAGTGACACAACCCTGTTTTCTGCAAAATAAAGTGAAAACTATTTAGGGGATTTCATTAATTTCATTTTACCAACCTTTTTTGTCTGGCATTACCCCAAATAGGCCTTAATAAGTCTGTGCCTGTCTTTGTTTAGGCATTTTTCAGCCCTCACTGCCCAATAGCCAAGCTAAGTAGCACAGCATACACAAATACAATTTCAAATTCAAACTTTATTTGTCACATACCAATCATGAACAGTATGAGTCGCGGTGAAATGTTTCACAACGGTCCGTGACATAAAAAAACAACAGTGGGATACAGATGTACCAGGGTTAGACAAAGTTAGATAAAAAATTACACATAGGGATCTAACATTTGGGAGGGGGACAGATGTCATAAGAACAGATGTAGTAGTACGTGCAAATAGTAATATATGTTCAAATAATACAGCAGTGCAACAGCAGGTAGAGTGTGAGATAGATTCGTAATGGGGGGTGAGGGTGATTAATAACTCAGTCAGTTTTAGGTGGTGCTTCCAGTTTCATTGGGAACTTGGTCATATTTAAAAATATGTTGATTACAAGCATCTGTCCTCTTCAAAATGTGTGTATAAAATAGCATTCAAGTTGTTATACAAGTTATTTAAAACTTTAGCACAACCCTATATTCTTTTATAATATTCTTAAGCCAAAATCATTGCTTGTTTTTAAATATTGCTGTTTGCTCTGACAAAAAAAATGTTGGGCTAAATTATTTACTAAAAAATGACTTTGGGCCATATTACAAACGAATGTAGTGAAAGCCATCTTGATTGTTTGGTCCGCATTCACCTCCAGGCAAGTGGTATTTCTTAAATATTAACATCATGTGGCAGGAAAATTGTGTTCTGCACGGTCACAGTCCCAACCAACCCTTCAGTTATAAAATAATGTGAAGCCCAGGCGTTTTAGAAAAGGGCCTTTGCTGCTTCCTCTCTAATTAGAGGGTTGGCACCAGACTTGCTTTGCAGCACAAAGCACTTGTTTGTGGTGAGGTCGGCTTTCCTCAGAGGGCAGACACTGTGTTTGAGCCGCCACGCCACCCACTGTGTTCTTGCCCTCCCACTTCCATTCTGTCTGGGGAGCCATGCAAATTAATTGGCACCATAACAGGGGCAACTAATTGATGGCAGATCTGGCTCACATGTTGCAGGGAACAGTTTCTCATAAAGGCACCATTTTCCCTCCCTCTCTTCTTTTGAAACACTTGGATGAAGGATCATTATTAAGGAACATATGTTAAATTGCCTTAATGAATGGACCTGAGACATCCGGTGCTGACCGCTAGGGAAAGAATCCTCAATGTTTTTCAATTAATAAGCTGTTACAGTACACTTCCTTAGCTCTTCTTTTTGTGCTGTTTACTCTAGCAGTCTGTCTTTCAGGTCTAACACATTATGAAGAACGTCTCTCTTAAATGTCACTTCAAAAAAGACATTGTTTCCTCTCTTATGAACTGCTTCCACAGATTCTCCTTTTTGCACATTACTCTTGTTTCTGTGACTCCATGATTATTGGGCAGAACTTTTCTCTAACTTGTTTCAAATTTTCCTTTAAAGCTTTGAATGCTTTACTTATCTACTTCCTTAAATCAATGTCATGAAGCCGGTTGTGATAGCCAGCTCTGATGGCTGTTTTTAATTACTTGCTTGTGTCTCTTCTTCTCCCTTTGTTTCTTTATTGGATCCAGATATCGTTATATGCTTAAGAAACGTGTGCTTTAATCATGCAGCCCGTAACGGAAGTATAACCTTTTTTCCCCTCCATATTTTGAGGTACTGTAGCTCTGGAGCACTGCACAGTCCAGTGACCCATAAGGAATAAGGAAATTTTCTCTCCCATCACTGAGACACCGCTGTCAAAACACAAGCATGACAAGAAGCAAGGTCCATGCTGAAGGAGAATAAGTAAAGTCCTCACCTCCTGGGAGAGGGATGGGCAGCCATCAGTAGAACACCATTGCCATTACTGGGACAGATGCACTCCATGGCTCAGGCAGAGATTGGCTGTGCATACTTAGGTTTTCTGTTGGTGATTTATAATGTTGCAAAAGCAAGATTTTTAAAATTAACTTGCATATTTATATAGCTAGGCTTTATACCTAGAGAAACAACAGCAGAATGCTGGTACAAATGGCCGCTAAATGAATCTTAAAATGAAGCTGTTTTGCTACCTGCTGTCCTGGGTTAAGTCAGTCTGTTAGCCTTAACTGGTATTGTCATAATTTAAATGTTGATATTTTAATCAGGAAGTTTTGATGAAGCATTTGGTCATCAACATTTAGCCTGCATGGTTGCCTGGCTGTTTCGTATCACCCTGAGTAGCATAGTTGATTTTGACGTTGTCACATCTGTGTGCATTGCTTTTAAGCAGCTGTTTTGCATTTAACAAAAAGAGTATAGAGTGTAACAGCGTATATCCCTGCTCTACATATGCTGTCAACACACAGCCACTCTGTGAGTAGGTGTTTGTCTGAATAGCTGTTGCTTGCTTCAGAACATTATAGCTCAGTCTGGGTGTTGGGGAATCCTCTGGGTTACCAACCAGTCCACTAGTTAACCCCTTGCACCGGTACTCGTTTTTAGTTCTTGAAGTTAAAAATTCTTGAAATTCTACATACTTGGTACAAGCTTTTTTCTTGCAGTTAGCAAACTTCCTCACTAGTAAATGTTTTGATAAATTCCTGCACTCTTCATTTGCTTTAATCTTTCTTATCTTCCCTCTGCTTTGGCTGTGTACTCTGGACCTTGGAAGGGGAAAAAACAAAACAAATTAATTACGAGGCGGCCTTTTTCTGCCAGCTGAATATGTGTGGGCGTATGTGTGAGCCTGTAAACTTCTCCTCTCTGTCTTTCAGCGGTTTAGTTAGAATAATAGCCTGTTATGGTTTTGGGCTGCTTCAGCAACTATCTTTGAATCCAGCTCACGATTAATATAATGTCTTGCAAGGCATTGTGTACATTTATTCTGATATAAAGCTTTTTCTTTTATCGCCTAGATCTCGAATCTGATGAAAACGGCTCATTTTACATCTTCAATGTTGGCCAGCCCCCATCATTGGTCAACCAGCCTATTGGAATTCCCCGCCATGGCCCGCAATCTCACTCGCCAGTTGTTTCAGTGCCGCCTCGTTCACACGCATACAAGGGATATGAGTTCAGCTATGATGGACCTAGGTACAGCCCGACAGGGGTCAGCAAGGCCTTTGAGTGCCCCAGCATCCAGATCACCTCTATCTCACCCAGTTGTCAGCAGGGCATGGAAGCCAGTGGAGGTCACCTGGTAACTGGAGATGCTGATGCTGAAGGCACAGATCGGCCACTGTCTCGGGGCCACCTGTACCTTCCATTGGAGACCTCGTTCCGGGACTTACCGATGAACTCCAGCCCTTGTAGCAGCCTTTCCTCCCGGAGCTGGTTCTCGGATGCTTCTTCCTGCGAGTCCTTTTCGCACGTGTATGATGACGTGGACTCCGAGCTGAATGAAGCGGCTGCTCGCTTCACACTGGGCTCCCCACTGACCTCGCCTGGCTGCTCCCCATTGGGCGGCCTTGCTGAGGAGCCATGGCAACGTGCCCGTGCTGCTCTCGGCTCTCAACTGTCACCCCGCCAGTCACCTGGTCACTCACCGGGCCACTCACCTCGTGCTAGTGTGACAGATGAGAACTGGCTAAGCCCACGGCCCTCCTCTCGGCCTTCCTCACGGCCTTCTTCTCGCCCTGCCTCTCCATGTGGAAAAAGGCGCCACTCTAGCGCTGACCTCTGCCGACCAGGCTCTGCCTCTCCACACCATTCTCCTGGCCCTACCCCCGGTCACTCCCCCCGAGGAAGTGTGACAGAAGACACCTGGGTAGGCAGCCCCTCCCTAGGGATGTCCCTCCCCTTCCAGTGTTGCCCATCTGAGGCAGACATCCCCTCAAAAACCAGGAAGACCTCCCAAGACAGGGTGTCTCTGCCTGGGAAATGCGATCTGGGCCTGGAAGACCCAAGCTGTATGTCACCTGTGCTGGACTCTCCTGTGGAAGATACTCTGAAGAAGGACACTCTGGGGGAGCAGTTCCTGTCCGTCCCCTCACACTTTACTTGGAACAAACCCAAGCCTGGGCACACACCTATCTTCCGGTACGTTAATAAACCTCCTTATCAACATCCTTTAGCCTTGAAAGTGTTGTTAAACTTACTCACTGATAACAATGGTGGCTGCATATAAATGTATATATGTGATGATTAGTACCATTCTAGACCAAATTAAAGGGCGTGCATGTCCTGATGAGTAGAAAAACAGTGTTACCAACCAAGGTTAAGGAATTGTAAACGAGAACATTAATGTCCAATAAGATCCAGGGTTCACATTTGTGGAGATAAAGCTCTCATATTTACCTTTCTTTTCATTTACAGTTTATTTCATTTAATGTCACATGTTGTATTTCAAAATGGGTATTCCTGCTAGAGAAATTAGAACCAGTTGAATGAAATCAATCAAAGTGAAGCCATTTTCAAAAAGACATTGAAGAGAAAGATACACATCAACTACAGTGTTTATTTCTGCTCCTGCGTGTTCTACTAAATCAGGTTGGGTAAGGATCTCACAACAACTGCTACCTGGGATTTGTTCCAACAACTGAAGGGTTCCAAATCCATTTCAATAACAGCGGCCTCCAAATTGCCAATTTCCCTTAGGCCGATTAGAACTTTTCAACATTATTAAAAATTGGACAAGAAGTTGTTCTACATACTTGCATAGCAATAGAAGTCTACATTTCACTTATGAGAACCAGGAGGGGGAAATGAACTTTACCTTGTGGGCTGTTGTAACAACTGCTGTAGAAATCTTTTTTTCTAAACATTTGACATGGGTTTTAGGTGAGGATGTTTATCCAAACCTTGTACGGCCATCTTCCAATGGACACAGTAGTGTGATCTGATGAAGGCTCAGAAGTAATTTTTTATATATATATATTTTGCCTTTTTCTGGCCAGCACTTAAGCAATTAAGTGTCGCTTGCACACAAAAATCCTTCATTTAGTTTTCCTGGTAAAATGAGAATGACTTTACTGACAGAATTTACTGAATTTGATTTAAAGAAATGTATTTCTTTTGTTTGTTTAATGCAGCTGTGCAAACAAAGCTAAAGTAACTAGTGTAACACTAGTAGCTACTGGAATACTTCTGTTTTTTTTCTCCAGGATAGGCTTCCCATTAAAGCAGACCTGATTGGCTCACTGTGACCTGGCTGTTAAACCATGGGTGGATATTTTGTTGCCACAGCGTTTTTTCTTGTTAAATCTTGCTTATAATTTACTCATATTTGGGAATAATAGTCGGCGCTGAATTGTATTCACTGATCACACCAAATGAATGTGTAATGATTTGGTAAATGCTATTGGCCACAACCCTTCTGACCCCCCTAGGGCCTCATCCTTGCCCCCTCTGGACTGGCCCCTCCCCAACCAATTTGGACAGTATGAGCTCAAGATTGAGGTGCAGCCCAAGGCCCACCACCGTGCCCACTATGAGACCGAGGGGAGCCGGGGGGCAGTCAAGGCATCCTCTGGTGGCCACCCAGTGGTCAAGGTAAGTTCCTTAGGCCCTTTGTTCTTGTAGGAACCCTGTTATTTCAACAGTCGGGAGATGCCGTTGACTCTAGGTGATCTAAGTGATATACTCTTGTGCTCCTTCAGTGAATATTTTCACTTTCTCTTCTACTCTGCCCCAAACTTTGACCTTCTATGCACAGTAATGCTGTTACAGACATAGTATTGAGTGAGTTTCAGCTTAAACACTTGATTGAACAAATTAATTCCTTCATTGAATTAATTTAACCACTTTTCTCAGTATACAGGATTACCCATGGAATTTACACCCCTTTTTTCAGAGTGATGACCGTTCACTTTTAATACTATGACTTGCATTTAGTGTAAAAAATTGCAGATAAGTACAGGTAAATAAAACAGGAAACATCTAGCAAGAAATGTAGCACATCTGTTCAGGCTTGTATAACTTGAATAACACACAATGGTTCTACACAGAGAATAGGACAGGTTGTCTTTGACGCTGTAAATGAACTTGCCTGTTCTTTGTCATGTGATGCTAACAAGAGAGCGGGTCAGTTTACAGCCCCACTCCTGTCTCTTATTAAGAAGATGCTGAGATCCTTGGAGTGAGCTGGTGAATATTTCATTACCATGGAGACCACGGCCTTTTGTTCACTGATGGTATCCTGGTAGCACTGTGAAACACTTGTAGCAATGAAACATAAAGTAGTGTTCAGAGGATGAAATGGGTCCTTATGTTAATCCAGTTTTTAATCACATTCTTGGTTTAACATTTTAGAATTCTACCTGGTACCGGTGTTATGGTTCTTGATATTTATGGCTCAGGTAAAGTATTGATTTGATTGTTTTAAGGTGTTCACAAAATAATATGGCTTCTTAGATTAATGGTAGAGATGCATAATATATCGATTGACGTTGGCATTGGCCGATGTTCATTAAAAACCAATATTGCTGGTCGATATTTAGACTTTAGTCATTATTCAACGTTAACAACTGTAGAGCTAAAGTAAAATAATGTAGATGATTGCACTGGACATTAGCAATTTTCCATGGTGGAGGATGAGGAATTTTGTCAGCTCATTCACCACTTAGAACCTTGCTTTAGTCTCTCAAGTCAGTTCTACTTTGCTAATGTTTCACAGCTCGTGTTATATGATGTGGTTGCTACACACAGTCATGAGAAGCAACAGCACCGGCATCGTTTTCAGTACAGATTTGTGGAGGTTACCCGGTTATTGTAATATTAGATGGTAATATATCAGGTCTCAGTATCGGTTAAAATTTCCACATCGGTGCACCACTAGCTGATGGTTATAACATAGACATATTTCAGCTAACACTGCAGAATCCCATTATAATTTTTTTCAGCAGAGTTGAGTTCAACTTTTCAAAATATTCAACAGAATGCTACCAAATGAAATTATAATACGCCATATGTATATTATTTTACATATTTTAAAGCAGAAAGCGCTAAATGCTGTGTGTTTGTAATCCAGGTTACAGGGCGCCACTGTAGTACGATTGTTTTTTTCCACACTTTAGCTTACCGTGATTTACCCTGAGGGTTTGTGTTCCCATTAACATTTTGTTCGTGACAAACCACGACAGTTTGGTTTTGGCCATGCTTAATCCCCGGAACCATCAGGGCCGCAGATCACCATCAGCGGAAGGTTTTTAAATCTCATTGGTTTAGGTGCTGTGCTGTCATTCAGTGGACAGGAGTGTTTCCCGGAATGTTATGTGTTCCACTGCTCAAAACATTCTCTTCAGAATATTGTAATACTTTGAAATAAGATTCTTGGTGCATAGCTCAATCATTTTTCTTTCGATGGATGTTTGTCTAGTGCAGTGCTCTTCAAATCTCAACCTTGATTCCAAATCCAAGCCTTGTTTTCAGTTCTCCCAGGTAGTTAGTTTAATAATTACTGATTCTGATTGGCCACTGGCTTCACACCTGGCTCACAGGTAAAGGAAGGCTGGAAAATCAGCAGGGCTCGCACCTTGGGGACCGAGAGTTGAATAACCCTGCTCTAGTGGGAACAATAGTTGTTGGTATGAATTGAATCATGTTTCATTTTCACTACACAGTTAGGCTGCTGTTTAACCATTGCATTTAACTAGTACTACTTAACCAGGTCATTGTTGTTTTTAATACAAATTTCACATTCTTCATATGATAGTATTTGCATACTGCTAGATAAGCTTATATGAGCATTAATCTTTTAAGTAGGCTAGTCCTGCGAACAGATGCCTTAAATTACATCACTATGTACAATCCGCCACCTGGTTTGAGTTCCTGCTTGTAACAGTAAAAACTGTTTAACTGGCTGGTTTGATGCCATTGGTTCTCATGCATCCTTGTTCTAGCTTGCCGCAATAATGACCCAGGTTTGCCTTTTTTTTACCTTGTCCTGTTTATCTATGTTTTCCCTTGTTATTTTGTCCTGGGTTTGTTCGCTCTTTCTTCTGATATGTGCGTTTTCTCCTCTGAGGTTTTTCTGTGTTTACACATCAGATAGGCTTTGGATGACTTATGCCAAACTCGAAGCTAATGATTAACAAGTAATAATAGACTCGGCTGGCCATTTGTGTAGATGCATAATTTGTAAAAATAGTCTTGGTTGTGTGTGTTTTTTTTCCTTTTGAACACATCCCCATCTTAGTTTGTTTTTGTTTTTTTATTCCCATGACAACATTCATTTTTTTTGTTTCACAAGCAGTTTTAAGGTATACTGAATGGGCCCTGCAGAACAGCACTGCTTAATCAGCTTTACTGGTGTCTGTGTGTACAAAACAGAGACTCTGTTTACTGTGTTACACTACAGTGTTTATGCTTCATCAGATGCTCCCGTTGGGTGTCTCCGTTTAAAAACAATCACCAGAACTTTGGGGCCAAACCTGCTGTAATAAAACAATTACTTGGCTCTTAGGTCTTATGGGTAAAATGTGTCCATATTGCAGTCTCGACTGACTGAGGTTATGAGGTTGAAAAAGGTGCAATGACCTATTGTTCAGCTGGATGAAATATAGCACTTGGTTGTGTGATGCTCAGTAATGATCAGGGATGAGTTTCCTGAAGACTTCTTAATGTTACATCGTTCTTTCCATGTTAAAAGATAAAACTTACGAATGACGTAGCATTAAGAAGACTTCAGGAAACTCACCCCAGAGCTGCACCTAGTATTTCTTCACTGAAGACTTTCCTTATTTGTCTTTTTGGTCGTTTTTGTTGGTAAGCCTTCACATGGAGCCATGCCCTTTTATTAACATTTCCTTCATTTAGACTGATAATTAGACTCTCAAATGACCTCAGGGGACAAATAATATCTGCCCTGGAGATACTAAATTTCAAGGTTGAATTTGAATGTTCAACATTGCTTGTATTTGTCATTGTAGACCTTATTTAAAAATAAATAAGAACTTTTGTCAAAATTTCCGGCTGCCTGTAACTGCACATTTCTTAGGGGTGAATGTTTCTCTGTGGCTTTAATAAGTTGTAATAAATAGGGAGGGAATCGTACCCCATAAAACTGTCCTGATAACGTGTGCCCTACTCACACCTAAGCACAGTATGCGACATTGTTTACTCTGTATTAGGGTAGCTGTCCTGTCGTAGAACAAGAGCTGTAGCAGACTCTGGTTAAAGGAGGGATTAACCTTTGACCGTTGCCTTCTGAGCATGCCTGTAGTTGGGGGTTGGGTTATACCCATTTGCCAGGTAGGCAGGTATGCCTGGCTGCTTGCACTCCTGTTCATGTCTGAATGTGGAGATTCTACATTGCACACCTATGGGCCTGGCAAGAGGTGCGAACTTAGCAGTCATCGCTGTTGGAGGATTCTCACTTACGCACCCACTAACCCCAGGAAAATACTGATCTCCAAACATTTTATTGTGCTGTTAATGCTCCTAAAGTGAACTATTGTTAGTAACTAATAGTTGTTGTGAACTGAAAAAGAAACAGAGTCCTGAAGTGTTGTAAATGAGAATGTTGTCAGTGTATTAAACTTTCCAGGAGGGGATTAACAATCCTTAGAAGGCTGGTTGTTTTATATTCATGAAAACTGTTTTGTCTCTTAGTCATTTTGGAGGACGGCAGGCATCTTTTGCAGTTTTATCCTGCCAAACTGCATTTTTTTTTTCTTTTGTAGTTTAAGAAGTGTTTGTGAATGATAACTTTGAAGTAATAGGGTGAAGAAAACTTGGAATCTCAAAGGAAGTATCCTTTCCAGTTTAAATGGATTCAAGATCAGTGGAATGATTTGGCTAAATTTACAATTACAGTTTATTAAAGGTACTGACACTTTTATTTGATATGAAGTCAGTACTGACACAGGCATGTTTGCATTAATCCCAGCCAACCAGCAGATCGCAGCAGGCTTTGCCTGCAATAGCTGAGAAACCAGATGAACATGGCAACCCCATGCACACCTGACCTTGTTCAGACAAAGCTTTGGGAGGCAAGGCGGGGGGCTCAGAGTGCTGTTGTCCGCAAACATTGATCAACGTCGTCATGAGAAGTCCCCAGCCAGCGTAACAGCGTGTTGAGGAGGAACAGGCAGGGGTGACCTTCAGTCACCACCCAAGTTAACATTTTTAGCGTTTCAACACGTATGCATGACCTTTACAATGGAAACCACAAAGAAACATGGAGAAACAACTTTGAGCCAGTTTCTTCAGGTAGAGTGACGGCAAGAAAAAATAGTGGTGCGGGAGGCGTGCCAGCTCACTGTGTATTTGTGAGGGGGTTGGGAGAATCTACTCATCTGTCCTGGCTGGTTGTATTTTTGTTCATTTTATGAATGCTAAGCATTTGAGACATGACTATTTTTTTTCTCTTTCCCTCCTCCAAAGGTTCTCATGGCCTATTGGGTTATTTTAGACTCCTAGTTGCTCAGTGGAACAAATGTGGCCCAAAATAAGGCCGCTTTATTTAGACCATCATGTGTAACACTATCCAGCTACATTATTTGCGTTTGAGTTTACTATTCCAACAGAACAGCCACGCGAGTGCTTCTCTGGATCGGTATCAGTATCATGAGTCTAATGCAAGCTTGGCTCCAGCCAGGCCTCATTTACCATCTGGCCTGAACAGTCTGAAGCAGAAGCTAATGAGAGTCCCTGCTAATCTACTCCTGCTCAGAGAGAGATGCCTTGTACTGAACTGAAGAGAGCATGATGGCTTGTTTATATGTAGGTCTCTCTCGCTCTCCCTCTCTCTACTCTCTGTGTGTACTGTGGAGGGTCACGTTGACAGTTCAGTTTCAACCTAGTGGGCCGTGTTACAGTCATAGTGGTCTTTTGGGGATTTTTGCTCCCATCTTTTGGGGATATGGCACATTTAAATTTTTCAGTATATGCTGAAGAGCTTTCAAGAAATACAGTTATTAGCATTGTAGTTAATTTTAGTTATTCTGTGGACCTTTGAAAGACTTCAATAGCTTAGAACAGCGTTTTAGCCTCAGGACCCACATTTAAAAAATTTTGAACCCAATTTTTTTCCAAAAAAAATAGGGCAGTAACAGTAACGCAGCATGCTCCTGCACTGTTAACAAAAACGTTCAACATCAGAGAAAAAAAAATAATCATCACAAATTTTGTGACCCTCGATTTGGAAAAACATTGGATTAGAAATTATGCAACTTTTGATATTTTTGCCGGAGAGAATAGGTTAGCCCTTTAAACTTCTGCTTTGTTCAGACTTTCAGATGTTTTTGCTGCTCGTTACAGAAAGCATCCCAGCCAGGGGAGTAATGGCACACAAAATATGCGGTTCAGTACAAACCTCAATTTTGGGATTATGTTTTGAAATTCAGTTTTTAAAACTACAAACGTAATTAAGAACAGTTGTAAACTAAAGGTGTCTGAGTAAAAAACCTAAGAGACACTTGTAAAAATATTTAAAATACATAAAAATTTTAATTTAAGACTTATATAATAACAGTCATAATGAACCCCATGTTCATTGCTATTAAGTTTAGTCACACATCTGTAGCAATAAACACCCCTGTAGCCTTAGTTTTTTATTTTTAACCTGGTCTGTATTTCCTTGCGTCTTAAATGGCAGATGGAGACTAATTCACAGAGGCTGTTTCTGCCTTGCTCTAGTCATACACACGCTTAGATGATGTCGTCTCAAATGAGTTGGCATGTTGAATGTGTTTCCAGTAACTTTTCCAAGTTTGGTAACTAAGCATGTGTGTCTCCGTCACCTTCATCTCTCCACCTCATTGCCCGTTGTAACATTGTAACATACACTACAACAGTGATTCCTTATGACTTTGGTTTTAAGGCAGTCCCCAGGTTACGAACGAGATCCCCTCCCTAAGTCTGTGTTGAAGTTGAATTTGTAGGTAAGTCGGAAAAATAATAATACTGTAAATAGTGCTGGGTGGTATGACCAAAAATTTGTATCACGGTATTTTTCAGTTATAACGCTTTCACGGTATACAACAATGTTTTATTTAAAGTATGACTGGGCGTTTACGACATTTTACAGGATTTTACAGGAAACATTTTTTGTTTTACATTTTTGCATTGTTTCCACATTGACTATATTATTTTATTATTAGCCATTGCGCCTATCCACTACATTAATGAAAACATATGGCTAACGTGTTTGTTGGCTAACTGCTTATAGATAAATGGCTAATGTTAAGGTGTGCGCCGGCCAAGTTAACATTTTTGATAAGTGTTTAATAGTTCAGTGTTGCTGGAACGTGAGCTTTACTGACCTCGCGAAATTTCTCATAATGACCGGGATGTCAGTCTTTAAGATGCTTCGCCAAGTTTGACATGCTACTTGACTTCCTCGCCACAACTTTGTAGCACTGTTTGCATAGACGGTTATCGACATCCTTAGCCTTTCCATGCTCATCTGAAAAATACTTCCACATGGCACTTTTGCATTTTTTTAAATAAATGATTATTGTATTGTATTGTATAAATTATTTATTATTGTACAGTAATAAAAGTACAAAACTACATACAGTACAATACCCTGAGCTGATGAACCACTGAAGCTGCATAATGTTTTCATGAGCGTCACAAAGTAGTGATTGTGTTCATTATTGCAGACCATTGTATTTACCCCAAATTGTCTGTAATTCGGATGCTCGTAACCCAGGGATGCCTTTATTATAACCTTATGTAGGTTTACATTGCTATGTCAGTTATACTGCTCTCCCACTTTAACCATATAATATACCTGCCCTTCCTGGAAAAAGATGGTACTGCCATCATTTTCGGAAAATCTTAGAAGGTGCATGGGAATAAGTGACAGTGTTCTGTAACTAGCAGCTTGTTTTCTGGCACAGTAGCACAACTTGCTCCTTCAGGCTTGTGCAAAAGTAGGACAGAGTGAGTCTTATGGTGGAGTGTCAGCATTAGAACTCGCATGGGTGCCTCCACTCATCTTCTGTTTGACATGGAGCAAACAAGAGCAACATACTCTGTTTCTGATGCCGATGTATTTGTTTTAAATAATTGGTGAAGTTTCCCATGTTGGATCTGTATATTTTTTGTGGGATGTGGTAGTTGAAGACAGCAAGGTGAAGAAAACAACATGTTGATTAACTTCTGCAGAATAAGAGTAATGTGAATTTACCTTACGAATTCACCCATGCTTTTCTAATGTACAACCCGGTCAAGTAAGACTATAGGTCATAAACATTGACTCAGCTTCTGCTTGAAAACCTAAATGCAGTGGTTTGTGTCTAGCTGGTCCAGCTGGTGAAAGCATTGGATGTATGCCTGTTCACTGCCCCCCCCCAGAGACACACCACCTCTGCTGCCGTATGATCGATTACCTTAGAAAGCTGGCCCTTGTCTCAGGGCTCCCATTGTTCCAGTTGCTTTTGAGTGTCACTTTCGAACCCTTCATAGGGTGGGATTCCAGTTGCTGTGGCCAGAGCAGTCTAAACATCGAAACTAAGATGGTTAAGATGGATTTCATTGATCCTTGGGGAAATTCTGGTGTTTACAGCAGCGATGAACACACACATGTAGCCAAACAGAAAAAGTACAAAGGCCAGTACATACTGCAAAAATTAAATGTGGTGCAAACAAATAAAAAAATATCCTGAAAGCATAAAATTATTATAACAGAAATATATCAGTCATAAATATTTATTTTACCACTGGCTGTACCTGTGAAGCTTGTGTGTGTCTGTGAATGTGTGGTCCTGCGGGGCTGAGGAGGATATTCGAAACTAACCACAGAATTCCCCCCACACCCCAATATCTAGGCCAAGAGTTCTGATTTTATGAAGGCCTTGTCCTCTCAGCTTCCTCCAGTGTATGCTTCACTCGCAGTGGAAAGTGTTCCTGTCACGGTTTTACCTTAACTGTGTAGAATACCACATACCACCTTGTTTTTGCTTGAATTGGACTTCAACAGCTGCCGTCTTTCTTCAGCCCTCTTATGTACGCTCATGTATGCTAGTGGAAAAACCAACAGTGTGGGAAATGATATCAGCTGGACTTGCTAACTTTGTGAAGCTGTTTCCTGACCAGAGGCCACAGGAAAGAAAGCACACCTTTCAAATTCACCGGCAGCTAAAAGCAACATTCACTGAAACCTTTTACAAGTAACAAGACCTTTTTATTGAGCTAAGAAAAAACAAATGTTTTTAAATATAGCATAGTCAAAGTAGATTTTTGATTCAGACATGCACATTTCTAGTAGTAATTTAACTACCCTGACTGGTCTGTGACTGATCACAGCTGACCTTATGTCATCACAACTGACCTTATGTCATCACAACTGCATTGCTTCAGATGTTTAAGAAATGATGTTTGAAAAACAGAACTACAGTGGTAGTCAGTGGTTAGTCCTGGTTGTCATGTATCACTAGAAGATTAATGGGCTCCTTTGTGAATTTCATCAGGCCCTGATTAAGGGAATGACTCGAAGGGTCCTGGTGACCCTCACCCTTAGTTAATAGTCTTCTAGTGTGTGGCTAAGTGATGTCATCCAACTCTACCCCCACTGACACACACACACACACACTCACACACACACACACACACACACACACACACACACACACACGTGCGCCCTTTAAAAAAAAAACTACATTAGACACTGTTCCTGTTATCTTGCTTTGTGTGCAGTCTAAGCCTCCTTCGCCAACAAAGATGATAATTGCCAGTCAGACACTGATACCGGATTACTTCTGTTACATCTGTTATTGTCGATTGCTGATATTATCCTCAAATTACACAAGCCTATTGTGCAGAACTCTTTCTGCTTCTCTGGCTCTGAGGCACATTGCTCCCAGTGGGACTGGGCATGTCTGACGGCAAGCCTGGCAACATGCGCAGGCAATGGTTAATACTATTTACGTTATGAGATTATGTGGTCTTTGGAATTGAGGAGTTTTCTAAGTATAAATTCAGCGTTCTTGGTAAGGAACAAAAATAGGAAAGTATGAGGGGCATGTGAATTAAGCAACATCTGTTTTTTGCAGTTGGAAATAAAGTTGTCAGACTTTTCCTGAATTATCTTTTATACATGCATGTTTCCATAGTCATTTAGATAAGCCTGGGGGGATATATGAGGGAAATCCCTTTGGCTTATATTTATTGTTTTTTTTTTTTTCTTGTATCTCTCCCCTGTCCCATTGCAGCTCATAGGTTATAATGAGAAGCCAGTGAACTTGCAGATGTTTATTGGAACAGCTGACGATCGCTACCTCAGACCGCACGCCTTCTACCAGGTGCACAGGATCACAGGAAAAACGGTTGCCACCGCCAGCCAGGAAATCATAATTACCAGCACCAAGCTTCTCGAGATTCCTCTCCTTCCTGACAACAATATGTCAGCCAGGTATTTGTCATAACCACTTCAGAACAGCATTACTCAGTCTTGAGCAAACCCTTGGAGAAGTCCTGCGGGGGTTAAAAGACTGCGGCTGTCCAAAAACAGTCATTGTGATTGTAATGTCTGCCACATTTTATGGCTTTTTAAATTTAAATCAACGTTTTGAGTAAGTTCCTACAGGAAAATATTACAGTTTGTGTGTTATTAGCCGTTTTTCATTTCTAAAAAGGAGTTCAGCCCTAAACTGAGTGTTTTAGTAATTGCTCAAACATTGTCTTGCCAATACAAAGGAAATTACTTACACCATGAAATGAAAAGAGTGCCACGTTTTCTATGAAAAGGCAGAAAGGCTAACTCACTAACTCACTAATTCACTAACTCCTGAATCTTTGGTGGGGGTGGCAATAATGCGCATTAATACCGACACAGGGAGCAAAATGTTCATTTGATTATGAAAATTAAGTCGGCCGTATTTCGATTAAGGTTTGTATGACAGTGTGAAAACGTGACTGAACAATCATAGCAAGTTGATGCCACCGTTATGCCCTTAACCCCCAGCTGCAGGGGCACTGCACACTGGCCGGCCCTACACCTGACACCCCCAGTCCTTCTCTCACTGTATACAAGTCTGTGTGTCTCATGGAGAGCAAAAAAGAGAATTTCCCCATGAGGATCAATAAAATAGCACTTATTTTATTTTAACCAATCATGTATTCGAATATAATTCAGATTTGAAAGTTTGTTTTTTGTTTTAAATCAGATAGAGCTGCATATTGAATATGAATTTAATTTCATCTGTGAATGGTATGTTAATATCAGATGAGCTTCACTGTTGTACGACAGAAGATGCACCTTTTGGCCAATATGTGGTACAAACCAGTGAGGCTTGAAATACGTTTGTAGCGATTGGCTGGTAAGTGTGGAACTGGAAGATGTTCTTACACGGTTCATCCCATTAAAACCTCATTAAGGTTACACTGACTGAACTAGACAGCCCTGCTTAACCTTAATGCTATTATGTGCCACATCAGGAAGGGAGATGTATCATGCCAGTCATTAAAAGTACAGTGACCTGGTGCAAAGTGCCTGGCATATAGATCCTGCCCCTTGGACTAACCGTCTCCCCATCTGCGGCAGCATCGACTGCGCTGGGATCTTAAAGCTGCGCAACTCTGACATCGAACTGCGGAAAGGCGAGACGGACATCGGGCGCAAGAACACGCGTGTGCGGGTGGTGTTCCGCGTCCATGTGCCGCAGGCCAGTGGCAAGGTCCTGTCCCTGCAGGTCGCCTCCATCCCAGTAGAGTGCTGTGAGTATACATATCTGTTCATTAATGTGCCCATATACACCCGTGCTTAGTCACACATCTATGAGTACAAACCCACAATATATTACATATGGTGAATGTACAGACAGACACATTGGAGACGTAGATGCACACTATTCTCACATGCACATGTGTGTTGTTCTTCTCAGGAAATGTATAACTCCAGTGTTTACAGTTCTTTATTTAAGGTATCCTAATACAGCACATGTGTTGATGTCATCATAAAAATACACACTGTGCCCAAATTTAATACCGTGTACATGTGGATCTGGGGCTCCACTGGGTTTGTGTAAACAGCCTACATGTTCTGGAAAATTCCAGCTGGTACAGTTATGGACTTTAATTTAAGCTGTTACGCTGCTGTATGAGTGTGTGCTGTGATTGTGCTCACATAGGAGAGTATTTCACTGAATATTTAACCAGAATATGTTTAGGCTGGGGTGTGTGCTGGGATACAGGTAGTGCTTATGTGCTTATGTGTCTGTGTGTGTTTGCCTGCTTGTCGGCACGACTGTGTCCATGCACATGTGTCGACCACATGTTCATTGCTTTTGCAGCTCAGCGCTCTGCACAGGAGCTACCCCAAGTGGATAAATGCAGCCTGAACAGTTGCTCCATCAGCGGTGGAGAAGAGATGGTCATAATGGGCTCCAACTTTTTTCCAGAGTCGAAAGTCATCTTCCAAGAGAAGGGACCAGGTGAGACACTCCTTTACATATGGAGTAGATATTTCACACCCCTAGAATGGACATTGGTTTATAAGTTATTTGAACATTAGTTTCAGCCAACCTTTGAAATTGAAAAAGATGCATTCACAACTCGTCGGTGCATGCCTCTCAACATTAAGCATCAGAAAGGAATGTCCATGAATTCTTCAGTGGGTAGAGTATTCTGTCACACCAAATCACAGGCAGGCCTCTGCAGGCAGAGAGCCTGCTACAGAGTATCTGTGTAGCTGTCCCTCATCTGTAGAAAACTGCTACACAATTTTTTTGGAATTAACTTGAATGTGTATAAGAAGTGGCTGGTTAGCTCAGTGGGCAGCAATATTGCCTCTCCTTCATGGCTGGGGTTCAAATCTTGCCTCTCTGTTGTGTGTATGGAATTTGCATACTCTGCCCATGATCTGCAGTTAAGTTAATTAGCATCTCTGTATTGTCCATAGCATGTGATTTTGTGTGTGAGTGCCCTGCGAGGGACTGGCATCTCATCCAGGGCCTATGCCAGCCCTATGTTCAATGGTGCCTAGATACACGCATTGAGTACATACAGAAATGTATATTGAATTGTTGAAGTCAGATTTTAGCATGCCGTTTTATTGGTTTTGGGTTGCGTGTTTTGTTAGTTTTTTTACATGAAAATTCTTGCTTAAGGTCTTAAGAAGGAGCGTTACCATGGGATAATCACATTGTACTTTTCTTGAAGCCAACCTCACGCTGTGTTCCCCGCAGAATGTCATGGAACATGCTCTTTCAAGCAGGAGCCGTGCCAAGATATGGAAGTGCAATGCCGAATTTGCAGTGCTTCGGCAAAGTGGATGAAGGAAGGGAATAGTAGTGAAAGAGTGTGAACCCCATTCCTCAGTCACTGCCTTTTTTGTGTTGCCAGACAACAGACAGGCACTGATTACTTGGGTGGTTTTTCTCTTCCCTGTGTATGGTCTGTGGTGAATGGCAGCCTGGACAGCAGTGGCAGGGCTCTTTCTAGTCCATATCCTCTCACTGCTCTCTGTGTGGTATATGTTGTTTTGTTGTAGTAAGACTCAGTCTTTCCCTGCTCCCTGGGTCAATTAACGATGCGACCCTCACTCTAGGTGTGGCTCCAGTTAGCAGGGAGCTCTGCGTACGGTTTGTCATGCTGCAAGGCAGAATGGTGTCTGTGCAAGGAGAGTGTTTGTTATGGATGGGTTGCTGCATGAGCTTCTGGGAGCTAGCAATCACGTGGTCGTGTACCTTTTCGAAAGAGAAGAATGTCTTGTTTTGTTTAGGTCTTCCTTTTTTTATTTGTCCTGAATCATTCCCTGGATAGGGGTCTGTTATTGTTGGAAAAGTCCAACTGTTAAATCTAGCTTTAAAATGTTAGACAATCAAATTTAGGCTGTAATACGTGGCTGATGAGCATCCTTAATTGTCATTGTATCAAATTAATTGAACTGAATAGGAAAATTTGTTACAGGGACAGGAATGAACACCATTACAGGCATAGAGTATTTATCCTAAACACCCTGTCTTCTTTTATTCCCACCTTCAATGATCCTTTATAGTTATCTGCCCTCATGAAGGGCCTTTGTGATGGATTTATTACATCCCTTAAGGCTCTTTCTGAATAATATATTCAAGTGATGCCAGCCAGCGCCTTCTGTGTAATATTTGTGGGGTATGGACAGGGAGATATTCTGTTTAAAACCTGTTATCCTTCACTCAGTACCTAATGTTTTTTATTTAACAGAGTGAATGGAAAGTAGTGAATATCTTCATCTTATGGGCAGCTTTCCTAAATAAAGCAAAGGATAAGTTGTGATAAATTAAGGTTTTATTCCACCACGGGTTTAGCTGGTCTGCAGATGCTGCCGCCTGCTTACTACTGTGACACTACTGATTCAGAAAGGTAACAGCAGTACAGGTGCAGAGCTTTAATAAGACCCACATGCAGTGTGACTTTTTTCAAGCAGTACTCTAAATTGGTCTCCTGTGTCCTTTGAATAGGCTCATAACACAAAGGCCCATTACAGTAAAGGAAAATTATGACTTTTCCGTAGCATGGTCTGTGATTTATGGCGCTTAAAGTAATTTCCCTCTGTCTTTCCCAAAAATCCGTTGTCCGTCCTCATAATCCTCTCAGCCAGAGATTGATGCTGAGCAGGAAAACTGAACATGGATTTTTTTCCCCAGCCAACAGTCTGGTAATGCAGCCAGGTATTTCAAAACAAATACAACAGTCACATGTCTTTCCATGATTCGAAGCACAATAGACAAATAGTAGGATTTTAGGCCAGGATTAGCTTTTAATTGTTCTGCAAGTATTCTCTTTGGGAATTTCACATCAGGGAAAAACTGAGTGTTAGAAATTAAACAACTGTTAACTTTTCATGTGCCACATGTTGGAAAATCGTGTTGATGACTATTGGTTTTTCGCAGTCCTTTTATATACTGAATCTTCACATAAAGATTGTAAAAACATGCTAACTGTCAAGGTCAATATAAGCTAATTTGAGGAAAAAAATAAAGGGGTCTTAAAAGGTTTGAAGGTTACTATTGAAGAGCTCTTCTGCTACATATGTCAGGCTAAAAGTTTGTAGCTTTTTCTGAATTTCGTGAACAAACGTGTTGTTTGAAGGACACCATGTGCCACAAAGGTCCACCAAATTAAGAAAAACAAAACCTGGGCTGTATTTATACAGCATTTTTACTGAAACACAATTTCGTGTTTTGGTAGTTTTGTGTTTTCTCTGTTTTTCTATGTAGTATGTTTTCTTCAGAAAAGTTCCCGGTTTCCTGTATTTCAGATGTTTTTACTTTTCTCATTTCTTTGTGTGTTTTTTCCATTTTTTTTTTTTTATATTGATTATTGGTTAGTGTTACCCAGTGCTTTTCTCAATGTGGTGGTTGCCCCAGACTACTTGAGCATATATTCACAATTCTACTTAATCTAAAACATTTAAGATAATCCAGAGCACAGCATAATGGATAACCACACAGTAATGGTTTTTATGCTGTATTAAGTGTGGGTTGAAGCCAGAAGATCATGGGAAATGACACAATGCAATTTGTATTTTCATGTTTTTTGTGCATTAATTCCTTTTCTTAAGTTTAACTCAGCAATAGATCCGAGTTGAGTTTTTAAATTGCTTTGCATTCGATTCATATTCGCTCCGCCCCCCTCAGAGGGAAGACCGCAGTGGGAAGTCGAAGCAAAAGTTGTGCGAGAAAGAAGTCATGGAGTAAGTGTTCCTCTGAATTTCTTTGTGTTTGTGTAAGTACATGTATTTGAAACGGTAAAGTAGGTCATTGTCTTCCTCTGGGTTTGAACTGTCTTAAGGAAAAAGCAGCTGACCTTTACTAGGAAAACAACCCTATTCTGACTAATTAGCTAGAATGTCTACAGAGAAATTGAAACGGAGTTATCTCCTTACAGTCAAGCCTCGTGCTGGAAGTTCCTCCATACCACAACAAGGCCGTGACCTCTCCAGTCCAGGTGCAGTTCTTTGTGTGTAACGGGAAACGGAAAAGAAGCCAGTGCCAGCGCTTCACATACCTGTCAGGTACAGTAAAGTGACCCAAGTGCTCCTGCACGCCTTCCGCTCTCCCCCTGTTCCCACCACCGTATTGAACGTTCACATCACCACAGTCCTCGCATCAGCTAAGTCAAGGAGAACAATGGAAATAATAATGAGTGCGTTAATGATCCTTCAATCAGAAAAAGGCTCCAATACGCCCATCTAGCAGTCAGCTTGCTGCCAAACAGAGGCTGGGCTTATGAAACAATAGGTAACAAAGGTCAACTCGTCTGACTGAGGTGGAGGTTATGAGGTTTTTAGCCACCTTGCTAAGTATGCTCATCATTGTAGTGGCACCTGAAACATGCTCCATCAGAGGCATTGAGTGATGGGTTGCAGAAGTCAGCTGTCTCCCTCTCGGTTACTGGCCTTTGATGTGGTTTAGGAGGGGTTCCTCGGCCTGCAACCAAACACACACCTGCTAACTGTTTCTATATGGCTCATCTACTGGCGCTGTGCACAGCTTCAGGAATGGTTTGTTTTTGCGTGCGTATGTGCATTCTTCAGGAAGTATTTAACCTGCCATGTGGAGAGGGTTGATTTGATGAACAGTTCTCAGTCTTTGGGGGGGAGGTGTGTGTCGGTATCGCGGAATGCCGTAAGGACTCTAAACACAGTTTGTGAAAACAATGATAAAGAAAATCAGGTGTTCCCCTCCACCGTCACAGTTTCATAATTAAGTCTAAGTAAATTTACATTCACATTGCTATTAAAAGCATCTGACCAAACACACTTTTCCAGCTTAGTAGTTTGCAATTGTATTAAATCAGATCATTGAAATCATAACAGTCTTAAGGTTTTTCTGAGATGAGTCAAACTTGGAAGTGGCGAAACCTGGATTTCAATACGTGTGCAAACAACTTACTTGAAGAAGCTCCTCAGTGATGCAGAGCAGTCCTCGCACTGCATGCTAAGGATGTGCACGTAAAGCGAGATTGTTGTTGGTATACATACCGGTAGAGAGGTCCTACAACTTTATTTACCTTGAAATTGCCAGCATAAAAATGGGTAAAAGGAAACAATGCGAAAAATGCTTGCTGAACAGCAACAATAGCGAAGTAGTGCTGAATTTTAACGCCCACCTTCTCAGCTAACAACGCACCCACTTTCTGATGGTTTCCTGTTTTCCCCTCCAACTGCCAAGTTCGCGGCCAATCAGAGCGAGGCACAGGTGCCCTCAGGAAGCACGCGCTGCCGCTGCAGACGGGCCTCCAGCGTGGCTCTGCAAACCGCGGCTGGTGCATCCTGAGTGGGCGGTGCTAACATCTTGCTTTTCATTAGGGCGAGGGTGCTGTGTGGGTGGTCCCCCTTTCAATTCACGCTGGCCAGCAATGGTGCGAAGTGCGTGGGTGCTGGATGTCTAAATAAGAGCCTCTCCATCCCACCCCTCACACTCCACTTTTATTACTCCAGCCTTGTTCCTCAATAGTGCGACCATGACTGCTTCTCTCACACTAAACCACATTTGCAACATTGGCTTTGATCCACAGTAGGATCTTTCACAAACACAAACGCGTTTCTCTCATTCATTGGCAGCACAGCGCAGTCCTGTGTCCCTGCTGGCAAAGGGCACTACCCTACTGCTTGTGGCCGGCCAGCCACCACTCAAGGTCACACTGTCTTTCTCGCAGAACACTACTTCTGTCGCTAGGAAGCACACTCACCAGCCCTATTTCATATGCAGCAGATTGCTAACTAGAACCTTTTTAAAGTCTTTTGTAAACATTATTTCTCCAAAACTTGTCTATTGATTATTTACAAATGATTTAATTGTGTGTTACAAATATGAAACTTTCTAAATCTGTTCATCTTATATCAGTATCACCTTTAGCCCTTATAAGGTAGCCTTATCCTGCATCAGAAATGAATCAGCAATTTCCTCTGTATCTGAAAGCATGCTTTTCTACTTGATATTTGTAGCTGTATTGTAAATTACAATTGCAGTGTATTTTAGACTTTGCTGGTTGACTATGTCACTAGTCTAAAATAAATGTTTAATAGGACAGCTTGTCACAGATGCTTGTTATATGTACCGGAAGCTAGATAATGAAATCAGATTGAGGCAGAGGTGAATTAGGGCGTTCTCAGTTATGGATGGTGCTGGTAGATGATGATGACCATTGCTGTACCCCATGCAGTGGTGAAGCAGGAGCATCAGGATGAGATGGACCTTCCTGTCGTCCCCCCGGCAGCCTTGAGCCAGGCGCACCACTTGGCCAGGCCCCGGCAACCTTCCCCCGACCGCCTCCAGCCGCACGACAGCCTCCTATCCAGCTCCCCGCAAAGCCTAGTTGCCGGCTTGCCGGCTCCTCAGCAAGTCTACCCGCACTTAGGGGCTCCATCCTTCCCACAGTTGTCTCCACTCGAGGCCCATGCGCTTGGCCCTGACTGCCAGATGGTGGGCGCAGCCCTAGGATACACCACAGCGCCACCTCCGCCCTGCCCTGCTTACCAATCCATACCATGCGGTTTGCGATACAATGGCCAGCCGAGCCTTCCTATGACCACCACCTCACCACAGGCCTATGAGTCAATCACCTCCTACCAGCTTGACCCAGCCGCCTCCCACCCCCTGAATCTGGGTGTAATGTACCACTCCTCCCTTGGCACAGCCTCTAATTCTGCTCCTCCAGGTCCCCTGACCCTTGGCTCCTCGCACTTGCATTCCCTTGGCTTCCCGTGCCCTAATCCAGGACAGGCCCCTTGCCCCAGCTATCCAAACACAGCATCCTGCCCTTCCACAGCCACTGCCCCGCCCCCAACAGTGCCTTCCCCTCACTCTGGTCCCTCGTCCCCCCAACTGCCGCCACTGCCATACCAGTCCCCAAATGGTGGTTCGGCCTCCTCACCCTCGCCGACATCCAGCAGCCCCTTGATGCATCTGCCATGCTCTGGTCAGACCTCGCCGCAGGCATCCAGCCCCGCCATGGGTGGCCTGGCATCGACAGGTGCTCTGTGCCCACCCGTAACGCCCCGGTCTCCCTTTTCACCTGAGGGAGAGCGGCTGCACATTAAGCAAGAGCCAGAAGACAAGGAGCTCACATTCCAGTCCATCGGCCTGCAGGACATCACGTTGGATGACGGTAGGGCTCCTTCCCATTCCCTCGTCATTTTAATTTTTTTCTGAAAGGGCCTCCACACTCATGCTTTCAGTTTATTTCACAAAGCAGTGAGTACTTATCTCTTCGTTTTCAGCTTTGTTAGTCATGAGCAAGATGACTTATATCGGGGATGTGGTTTTACTAGCTCGCTTACTGCATGATACGATTTTAGTGGACTATGGCTTCTTAGGAATTTGTTTTTAAGGGTTTTGTTTAGTAACTTAAGTTCAGTTAGAATATTTTGTTGTGCGCAAAGGCCGAAAGCTTAATGAAAAGCATTACATGATATCATGAACAGTACGACTGTAAAGCATAACTGGGTTTACAGGGTTCTGTCTCTTGTGATTCAAAGATGTTTTGCCCCTGCTGGTCTTTATGGGTGATGTGTACTTCTAATGTCACACTAATATGGTAAGACTGACTTTATAGTCTGCGACACATCCATACCTTTATGGAAAATGAATTTCTTAGGTGAGTATTTTTGGTGAATAATTTGGATTTAGACTGCTAGATAGGTAATTTCTATTGCACCAGTCTGGGTGAATATAGACATACGTGTGTCATTAGTTTTGTCTGATGCGATTGATCCTAAGATTCACCTGCTTTTTGAAATTCTCAGCCTCATGTTGTCTTTGTGGAAGATTGTCATGCAGATTTCATCCATGTGTTCAGTTAATGTTTTATTTCAGCAGGAAGGCAGGAATCCAGCAATGCCATTGAAAAATTTAATAGCTTGCTGAAGTCTTTATACAGCTCTAAAAAAAGTTTTATTGTGCCATACAATGAAGTGTGAGTAAATTTTTGCAGCAGTTTAGTTGCAAGTTTAACAGCAAAACAGACAATAAAAAGCTCTGTAAAGGTCAATACAGTAGGAAATAGTGATGTAACTGTCTGTGTCCAGCAACATGGATTCACATCAACAGCTGATTCACATTGAATTTTGGAGTAACATACATACTACCCTGCTTTTAGGCAGCAATTTGTTCTTGAAGCTTTGAACATTACTAACATTCATTTCTAAGCATATTGAAAGTATTTCACTTTTTACATTATTTTTGACCTTTTCTGTAACACTTTAAATGCTTTGTATTGATATTTTTAAAAATCTGCTACAGTGTAAGAAAATGTATCAGCCGCAGTATTTGGGAAGATTGGGCAATGTTGATGTTTTTTATGTGGCTTATATTGCATGTGATGGAAATGAGGTGTGTAGTACAGTGTATGTGTGAGTGGCAGTCTTCCCCTTGGCAGCTTCATTCAAGATGTTAGTTTGCTCCCTCATAGGCTGTCAGAACGCATGCTAATGATCAGCCAGCTAAGGCTGTATTAAGAATACCTCCACACAACTAAAGCTAATGCGGCAGATGTGCTTATCTTTAGGAGCTGAGTGTGTGAGCTGATATACCACATCAGTACAGGGACCCTATGCTTACAGCTACGCAAATGCTGCAAAATGTAAGCCCCCCTTTCACCGGACGAATGCCTTTAATAGGTAGTACATATACAATACCGTACTCCAGTTTCAGTGGGTAGTTGATGCATTTAGGTTAGTGTAAGTACATAGTTCAGATTGTGATATTTATTTTTTTCAATTGATGTGATTTGATTTTTGAATTTTCAGCCAGCTTAGGGTCATCTTTCGAATTGAATGTGGTTGGATGCCTCATATTGTCAGTAAGTCCATTGCTGTGTACTGCAGTGGTACCCATCTAAATACTATGGTACAGTCATAGTGAATTTCACTGTTTCCCTGTAATGTGAGAATGAAATGACACTAGACCCCCGAACCCACCAAACTGCATTGTTTCTATGTAGTTCTGTCTCACCCCCTGGGAGACAGAGCAAGACGTGTGCCAAGCGTAAGCTGGGCATTTGGGCTTGCTTTGGTGGGGGGAGGAACAGCATATGCATGCATAACAGGCCTCTTGCCGGCTTCACTTTGCTAATGAATTGAAGGAGCTCACATGCTGACCTCTACAACCATTACTCATAACAGTACTCAGTTATAAGGAAACAAGAGTAATAATCAGAGTGCACGAGTCATGCTTCACTTCTCAAGTGAACTGTCAGGCCATCGGTGATCTTTAAACCTCAATTTTTGGTGCAGCCAAATGCTTTGCCAGTTCCCATTTGTTTATGTTCTTCTGTTATCTGATTGACTTAGACTGTAGTTATTTTAGTACTGGCAACCATATACCTAGATCGTAATGAAAAACCATACTTTTTACTGCCTCCTGAATAAACATCTGTTCTTGGGATGGGATGTTTATTACGTCTACAGTGCACTAGCTCAAGCTGTATCGGAAGCTGGTAAATACCAGGGTGTGTGTCTATGCTTGCGGCCGGCAGGGTGAGAGGATGATGGCGAGGCCCTGGGCCGTCATGGCGCGCTCCATTCGTTAGCCACCCCGTGGCGGAGCACATTTGGCCTGTCTGAGTGGGCCAGGTCTGGCGCACGCATGCCATATGCCCACATCTCCCTGCTTGTGACAGTGCGATATTGGGTGGAGGCCGCGGGAGGGGTGAAACTCAACCCCGCTGCACCCACTTGCATATTGTGCCTGCCTGTGTGGCACAGAGATCACTGCTTCCCCACACTGCTTCCCCACACTGCTTCCCCACACTGCTTCCCCACACTGCTGCACCTGTTCCAGATCCTTCTGGGTGGTGCTATCAGATGCTTCCTTTTCGAACAGGCTAACTTTGAACTGTTATCATTCCTACCTTCGCTGATCTGAATGTAGCATCTAAGGCCCTTGTTTCACACCCTACCTAGGAAATTTGTTTAAAAAAAAAGTCGTATACATTAAACTCTTAACGCTATTCGTGAACTCACTTTTAAGTTTTCTTTTGATTTAGTGACCTTGCTTCAAATTACAGTATACAAATTAGTGGTCAACAATGAATAAAGGTCATTCAAAAGTTTTAAGAAATAATAATGACAGTATATTTGGTAATTGCAGTGGTACGTTGTGCTCAGTACATCATTGTTGAACCTAAATAGTATGTGTTTCATTGGTTTAACGTAATTTGGCAGCAAGTAGCATAATATATTAAATAACGCTGAGCTAACCTTTCATTTGTAAAGTATTGTAAGAAGTTGTTTTTGTTCATAAACACACATAAGAAAATTAATTGTATGATGATATGTATGTCACTGCACTCATGCAGTACTTCCATCAAACTGTAATAAATTAAGAGTTCTCCTGATATAAAGAAGCATACCTAATGCAGTCTTTCCCCTAGGTTTACAGCTTTGGGAGGGGGGGCAGACGGACACCGACAGGATTCATGGTGTTCATGTGTTTCTTTTAATGACAGCAGTCAATATGACAACTGAACTAAACATTGTGAGTGCTGCCATCTTTACAACCCTGGGAGCGTTTAAAAAACACAGATATTTTTGTCTGCTTCTCAGGTGGTTGACGCGACATATTTTCCGATGCGCGCTCTCTGTCCGCTGGTGGGAGTGTGCTCACCTGTGTGTGCGCACACGTGTCTGTGCGCGCGCACCAGGGCGGAACGCCGCCATGCGCGATACATAATTGTAAATGCGCGACCGTGTAGAGACAAAAATGACAAGCTGTTGTGCAAATAAGATAAATAACATAAGGCTATTTAGTTTGTTTAATAAAAGCACAATGTATAGACCCGTTCTATAGGAGAGGTAACCTTAAATGACTTCTGTTGTGATCTGGCGCTATATAGGAAGTAAAATTAAATATAATTAACTTGACCTTCAAGGGGGTGCGGGAGGTGCCATTGGGGGGGCGGGGCGCCCCCCCCCCCCCCATAGTTGGGTGGGGGGAACACGGTTGTGGGGGCCGGGTTTTAGAAGACGTGTGGAGAATAGTTCAGGTGTGAGGGAGAGAAAAACATCAGTAGGT
>JAODKC010000009.1:10946150-10958711 GCA_026777985.1 Mormyrops attenuatus
GGCACTCTTAACAAAACTCCACTCGTGTTTTCAGCCCCGCCAAAACCCCATTAAAACTAACATACATTCCCCCCCACCCCCGGGGGGGGGGGGGGGGGCCGTGGGGGGGGGGGGGGCGCCCCCCCCCCCCCAATATTATGGTAGGGGAAACACTGTAGTGGGTCCCTGGTTTTAGAAGACTTGTGTACATTATGACCTTGGAGAGGAAGAGAATAACTTCAGACTGGTAATTGATCAAGTGTCCTGTTTATACCATTCTGGGAAGCAAAGGGAGTTTCAGTGGCCCTCGTCGTTTGTTGTGGTCTGTCTGGCCCTGGGATGAGAGCCAAGATTGCTGTGGCCGTACCCTCAAGGATTTATACCAAGTTTTAATCAAATCGCTTATGAACACCTTGAAGCCCCAGACCTGAGGTTGAGGGGGAAACTCGCTCCTTTTAAAATTCAGTGTGTCTAAGTAGTCATGTTTGATGAACATACAAGAAATGAGTTGCTAGCGACCACTGAAAGCACAAAAAGCACAAAAAATCCCTTATAGCATCATTGAGACTCTGTAGAACATCTTTCCATTTGTCACTGGGTCACTTTCCATTAAGGGTTTTAACTGTGCTGGTGATGTAGACAGCGGGCGTCCGGGTGGGGAAATCCACTGCATATTCACTGTTGGTCAGCTGACTCCTGTGCGCATATAGGTTGTGCAGAGGCCGTACAGAAAGGACAGGTGTGCCCCTTCACCCTGCCAGTGGCAGTCTGTCATAATGATCATAGCGAAAGCATCTGACCAGTACCTAATTGTGAGGTCGAACTTCTCAGTTCTTTGCTTTTTACGTTATTCTGTATCTGATTTCCTGATAACACCCTGTAAGACCTGTGGTTAGTAAATGTTCTTTTTTTCTTTCTCTGTCCTTATGCTCTTTAAGGCATGTGCATGACTTTAGGAAGTCGAAGTGGAAAGTATTTGTGCTGCGGGTCAGACGTAGAGTCAAACGGCGTCTCACCCGCCACTTGTGTGTTTGTATTGTCGTTCTTTTTTTTTCTCTTTTCTTTGTTTGGTAGAATGGAGAGCAATGTCATTCAGCCTTCCTGCTTCTTGAGCACTGAGATTTTTTTTTCAAGTTATTATTTATATTCTGAAAGGTCAGATTTTATGGCCACTTCTAGAGTAATCGCGTGGTTTCCATAGTTACTGCCTCCTGCATCTCATTAGTTAACCAAAACAGCTGCCGCCTGTATCCCAAAGAAGGTGTTAACACAAACTGCTGTCATCTTTGAAGAAATAATGCATACTCTTTGAGAGCTAAAGAGAGAGCTACCGCGGTGATCATAGCTTCTGCAGCGACGTGACATTTGTTTCTCTGTTCAGTATAGGACTGTGGAAACATGCCAATGTTTAACTTACTGTCACAAGTAACTTTTTAAAATGTATTCAAAGATCTCACTTGTTGAAGTCTACCAAGTTCTGAGGCCCAGAGTATTCGCATTATCCCTGTTTTTTCAACGCCACCAGCTCAGCCAAAAATGGAGCCCTCTATGCCAGGTCATCTCATGGGGAAAGCCAATGTGAATGTTGCTTTTGCTGATGTCTTTCAGGGTTTGGAGCTGCCATCAACAGTCATTTAAGAATCTCAGCCCTAAGCTCCTTCTGCATATTGAATTTTTCCCCTTTGAAAATCGAGAAAAGTGATGCACACTTAAAAAACAGAGCAGAACATCTCACTAGAAGCTGACTGGTGCTGATCTAGGGATGTCCCCATAGAGTTATGGGGAGCTCCTTTACAACAAATAGTGAAAATTGAATTGAAATAGAACAAGGTGAATCATTACCTTCAAAAAGAGATTTTAAAAAATACCACAAAGAAAAGGAAACATTGAAACAGCATTTTCCCACCATTGCATAAACTGAAATGTACTTTTGCTTCTTGTGTGTAACATATTTAGTCTGGATTCTCTGGAATTTTAACAATTTTGTATATAACATAAGGCAAAGCATTCATAAGCGTGCAGAATAAACCACAGGCAAGATCATTGCTGACTTGAATAATTCCTACCAGCTTAGCTCTGAGATACGAATGAGTGCGCTGTGGTGGGAGAGGTGAGCGACTGACGGGTCTGTGTGGGAGTCAAGGTGCGGGGAGTCAGCCTCCTCTGACAGTTACACTGCACAATGCGCAAACACTCAGAAAACAAAAGCAATTTCAAATTATTGCATAGATAAAATATCTACATAGTCAAGTTTTGAAAGTCATGGTCATTGAATTAGCATTTTACTTATATCCAGTGCCTTTCCGTCGGGTTAGAAATATCTTGCATTGCTCCGTGTAGTTCTTTAAGGAAGATTCTCCTCAAAAGTTTGTGACAAATGATGTTATAAAAATGTGTGTTCAGGGAAAAAAAATAAATTTGTTTACTGTTAGATGTTTGTTTGTTTATTTGGTTTTACATTAAGATATTAAGCATTTTTGTTATAATTATAAGTATTTAACATTGATACTATTAGGGTGCTTTTGTACCACACCAGGTAGAAAAATGTCAGGTACTTCAAGAAAGTACCAAAAGTACGGTACTTAGCGGTGCTGCTTTTCCACCGGCGTAAAAGCTTGTACCTGCACTGAATGACAAATGACAAAAATGAGAATGCGAAGCAGGGTGTTTTGTATTAAATTTGAAAAATGGCTATAGTATATTATAGGGCTGGATGAGCTGAGATATTAATACTGACATCACATGTTATGCATAAGCAATTCTTGCATCGCTAGTCAGCTAGGTCAAGATCAGGCTTTTTCTTACCATCAGTTCTGTATGAACATTATAGTACAGCGAGTTTAAGTTTTGCAAAAACATTTTTACTGTGTTATAGGAAAAAAAACTTAGCAAGTTCTTAAATTTTAATGGTTATTCCTTTCAAGATTATGTAATATGTTTAAATATATGTTTTAAGTATATGTTTAAAAATCAGTTAAAAATTTACCTCCGCTTCTTTTGCATGAATGGTACTTGCGTTCTCTGAGACATAATGATTTTAATCCTTGCTGTTTAAATCACTCCTAGACAGATTAGTGAGAAATTTATGTCAAACTCCTTTTTTGCTTTGTAAATACCCCAGTATTTATTACAACAGTATAATACCGTGCTGTCCTAGTATACTATACAAAATATTTCATTTCTTTTCATGCCATCTGGATCTTCTTGTATCTGTTCTTCCAACCAGATCACAATTTTAGCTTGTGTCATTCTTTGGTCCACATCCATTATTATTACTTTTATTTAGTATTTTTTTTTACTTTGTGTTTCTTTGTTGTCTCAGTCTGCAACTTTTTTCAAGGCGTTTGTATTGTGCTTAGAGGCAGGCTATTTACATAACCAATCAACAAAGAATGCGTTTCAAGTCCCATACCAAAAAAGTACTCCAGGTAGTTTGGCACTTTAGGTACTGGAACTTTTAGTACTGGTACTCAACTGGAAGTCAATGGGAAAAAGGGAAAATACCATACCAAAAGTATGGATTCAACGGAGTCCAGAAAAAGTATTTCAAAATACTGCACTCTGCCATGATTATATACCACTGATTGATAATAAAATAACTTGAATGGTTTTCGCATTATTTTTAAATTAATATTCCACTCTGAGTATGGCACAGACCTTTTGCCAATAGGCCTTCATCAGTGTGCACAAAACACTCAGTGGCCACTGTATGAGGTCCACCTGCTTGTTAATGCAAACTGCTTGCTCAGCACAGTGAACCATGTGGCTGAAGATGAATATATTCAGCATGCAAATGATCAAAAGGTTCGGAGAGCATTAGAAAAACGTGGTGGTGTCTTCTGGGATTTTTACACACTGCAGTTTCCAGGGACTGGTATAATAAAAAAAATTAGGCTGCAGCACATTAATGAGAAGGGTCAAAGTAGAATGGTCAGACTTGTTAAAGCTAACAGGAAGGCTACAAGTGCAAAAATAACAGCTTAGTGCAACAGTGGTTTGCACCGAGGCATTTGCAGATATACAGCTTGTGAACCCTTGAAGTAGTTTTGAAGAAAAAAGGGTGTTCTACCTGGGACTACTGTATGTATGGATACTTAGCATTGTATGGTGGTAAGACAGGGGCCTTTCTTGCTGTGTTATATAATACTTAATATTTTGTAAACAGATTGTGGTTTAAGAACAGAGGAAAATGGAGTAGTTGTATCATTTGAATTGAGTATGAATTGTGACTTTAGGGAAGACACATTAACCCACATATGCTCTGTGTTTTAGCTATGTGCCGACCTCACAATTCTCTGGGCTAAATCTACCCTACAACTTCCCCTGGGATACCAGCAGAGGGCAGACCGTCTGTTCACACACACGCTGCCACCCCAGGGCCTTGGCACAGGGAGCGGGAGAAGCAGGGATTAGCAGCAGGGGCAATATTCCATGTGTCTTGGGCATCAGTAACTATCAGCTGCATCTCTGGGAAGCTTTTGAGAGTGCTAAGCACCTTTAAATGCAAACTTTTTGACTAAGAAGAGCTGGAGGAATGTACAGTACATGAAAGCCATGTGTAAAAGAAGTCGAATGGCTGAGCTTGCTGGCAGGGATGGCAATGACTGCCATGGTGAATAATCTGTAAACAAAGGACATTCTGGCACATTAACCTGGAATACACTTAAAAGCCCTTTAAGGTCACAGGCTGCCACTTCAGCAAGGTCGGTGATCGTCATGAGAGGAAACCGCCTACATTGACACTGGGAGGAATGGACCCAAACTGAAATCTCACACCTTAAGGCTCATGGCACATACACAACATGCAATGCAAGCCTGCTGTTCCCTGGCAACCTAGGAGCGTCTCTCTTGGTCCAGTCGAAAATGGCATAACCTCTGTGTATTGTAAGCTTCAATGGTGTGTAAAAATGTTAATGTTTACACAACAACTGAACAGACCTCTAGGCTTTTTCAGTATACCATTTTGGCCCGTAATTGGTGGCGAAAAAAGGTACTGATTTAGAATACTGCCAGAGGTGAGGCTTAAACGTTTGCAGACTAAACAAACTTCCATAAAAGTGTAGTTGTTTCAGTAGCAGGCAGCTGTGACTGGCTTAGTGGTCGTTTGTGAGACATTAGTCAGATCCAGGCATTATTTAAATTTGAGGAACAGTCATCATTAACAGAAAACATCGTTGAGGGTCCCCTGTAAGACATTCAAAATCCCCATTACTCATTGCCTTGTAGTTTTTTTTTTTTGTCAAAGGTAAAGAAAATGCAAATGTGGGCAAATTTCAAGTTGCAAAAGTGTGCCTTTAACCTAGCAGGCTCTGCTGTGGCTCCTGTTCAGTGCAGTATTTTTGGTCAAACTCAACATTTTTAATTTAGGGGCAATGTCCAATTTATTCATTATGCAGATAAAGGAAATTTTCTTTTGTTTTAGGGGGCCTTCATGTCGCTGTATATTGACAAAGACTGTAGAGGATACTTAAGACCGTTTAGTGGCTTTCTGTTCAGATGTGGAAGGCAAAAGCAGCCGTTACCTGGTCCTTGGCCACGTGCCGGGATGGAGACACCAGCGGGGGACAGGTGCAGTGTAACAATATCGTTCCTGTTGATTGAGAGCTTCAGAGCTTGAAATTGACTTGTTTACCTGTCCGTTTGCACAGCCACTTCGCACTAAGCAGGTTATGGTCTGAGTACACACAAGCCCGCCAGCACTTTTTGGTAGGAAAGCTATTTATAGGTCTGGTATCTGGACTCTGGGAGCTGCTCCTTCTCATCTTTCAAACCCATTATTAGCTTTAAAAAACATCCAGAATAAAACAGTTGAAAATTAATACCTTGCAATATTGCTTGCTTTAAAATCTGTCATCTGTAAGAAAATTTACTATAACAATAGAAAGCAAAATTTACATTATGCTTTTTTGTTTCTGATCAGCCATATTTACAATACTGTACTTGTCATAAAGGTATAACTTTGATTTACTCTTATTCATTTGGTCATTTGTATTTTCTGTGTGTTTTTTATTTGTAGCTACATAGTCTGCTTGGTGTCGCTTGTTTACTTGTTTACTCTGCATTTTTCTGTCTATACTACAGATGCATATTTGTTCGCTGTAATGTTGGGCCACCCACAAGGTGTGTCAACACTGGGGTGAGTCAGGGTGACATCCTAGTGTCCTCTGTCAAGTAAAAAAATGTATTATTAAAATTCACATATGTAATGGCCTATGGATTTCAAGCCTGCGTTAGCTGATCTCTTCTGTTCTTGCTTTCTGAAAACTATTTATCCTTAGTAAAGTTTGTATTAAGCTTGCGTTCACAAATATATTTTTTTTTCAAAATGTACTGCATGATTCTTAGCTTTACTGGTGGCCCTTATCACCACATATAGGTTGTGGGTATATAGAGAAAGAAGTTACAGCCATTCTTACACAAGTGTGATTCAGTTTGGACCATTCCATGAGCTGGGCTGTTACGAGGCAATGGCATTATATCGGTAATGCTGAAGTAATTACCTCTCTGGTGTTGCTCCCTGGGGAAGAGGGTATCGTTTTTACTTGCTTGCAGGCTAGCAGTCCTTCAGTTATGCTGAGGAAAGGTGATTGGTCTCCCTTAAAAAGTCATGAAGAAATTGACCACTTGCGTTCTTAATCCATGCACTATTAGTTGGTTTGCATCTCTGTAAGCTCTTTTTGAGCTGTCAGAGGTCATGGTTTTCTGGTTTAACCACACTGCCGTTCCTGTCTGTTGAATACAGATGTTCATTTCTCTGTTTGGGAGGCTGATGTGGCCCTAGCAACCGGTTGTAAGGCTTTTTCTTATTCTATCACTTTGTATCAGTCATAGGAGTATTGCACCATCTGCTGGCTCAAAGAGGAACAGCAGCACATACTTTGGGTACTTCGTATTGCCTTATCTAGTAACTTTAACAGTAGGTAATTATTACTCATTTTGCAGACATACTATGGTATATGTAAAATGTTAAAAACATCTCTCCCTCTCTTGCAGTGAACGAAATCATCGGTCGAGACATGTCCCAGACTCCAGGCCTTGCAGCAGCACACAGCCAGCCCTAAGCTGCCTGCCCTGGCTGGCCTTCCATCATGCACAGCTGGGATCCAGCTCTGTCCACCCTACACCAGCCCCCCAGAGCTTCCAGTACCACAGCCCCTCACCATCGGACAGGGATTCCTGCCTGCCTGTTGGGCTCCACAGCTGGATGGACATGGATGTAGCGGATTGTGCAGACGGTGCAGGGTCTTTTGCTGCCACGCATATCAGTCACACCATCCAAGACCCAATTACATGCTCAGTAGACCAGCAAGCAGCACTCATAGTGGCAGGTTTTTAAAGGTTGTTCAGTCAGGACATGGCTGAAGGTGTAGATCATCTCACACCAAGTGTGCAGCACACAGTACAGCTTGCATGCCTGATTAATGCGTCTCCACAGTGCACATTGTAAAAACACAGCATTTGCCGTTTCCCCCAAGATGGATCGGCGCTCTTAAATTAGAGGGTGAAAAGGTCTCGCTGCTGTAAGAATCTGTGGAGTGATATAGGAGTAAGGACAGTATAGTTGAATTTAGATGGTACCAGTTCATAAACACCACTGCGTGGTGCTGTAGTGGAACATCAGTCTGTCAGTGCTAGTGAATTTCTTCTCTGGGGGTGGGCCAGCACCAGGGTTGAGGGCATGTTTCTGGCTCAATGGCCAATTAAATCGCTCCTCCTGGGGTGGTCTGTGTGGGAGATGGTCCTACTGTGTGCCTGGGCAGAAACCAAGTAGCCTTGGGGTGAAGAGTGAGAAGACGCTTCCATTTTGGAGTCGTCATGGGGGTAGATAATATTCAACATTCCACACTTTGAGTGTTTTTTTTTTTTAAACTTTGTAGAAAATTGTACATTTTCCTCCACTTCAGCTTGCACAAATGCCTTACATTTTTTAGTTTTGAAATTTTAGAAGCTTTTATAATAGAACTGTTTTATATAGCTGATTTTTGAATTTAGTATTATATTTGTTAAAAATGGTATTTTAAAAAATGTAGACTTTGACTTGCTGAGTTGTTCAAATGCGTATGACTTCCCTTAGTAAAATGCTCTTCTCGCTACTAGTGCTCTGCACCACCTTTTCTTAGCGTGAATTAAACGGTAAAGGCAGAAATGACTGTTGAAATAGGAGACATTGAAATGCCAGCATGTGTTATTGAGCTGTCAGGAGTGTAATCTAACCATGCAATATTATATCATGGTTTGGAGACGTCCTGCAACAGAATTGGCTGGCTTCATATGATACCTCACATTACCTGTATTTAGGGGCCAGATAGGAGCCCCCTGTTCATCACTGTTAATTTAAATTGAAGATGGTTGAGAACAAAAGAGATTTATAAATAATTTGTTTTTCTACCAGAGGCTTTCTTCCCTTTCTAAGGCGAGCTAACTGTAGAGGTTGTTATGCTGAGACTCAGCTGACTTGTGACCTGTGAAGCCACCTGGAAGTGCCTGTGTAGGGCCAGCGTCTGCTGCCATGCCAGCTAGATGTTTCTTTAAGGGCGGTGTTTTCCAACCCACTGACAGTCCGCATTTTTGCTTCCACCCAGCTCCCTGCCACCAGTCCATTTTTTTGCTCCCGCCCATGTCCTGCAAAAACGTGGACTGTCTGCGGGTGTCCGTGGACCAGATCGGGAAACGCTGCTTTAAGGGGGCCGAGATGCACCCCATGCAGAACAGCTGCTCCAGCATTTTCACTTTATTGCTGTTCACTTTTCCACACTGTATCCCCCAGAGTAGTAAGCTACTGGCAAAAATTTAGATTACATTTTCAGCTTTCAATCTAGAATAACACCATTATGTAATGGTTGTTTCAGGGTTATATAAACAATTTGCAATTCCCAAAAAAGGCTAAATGTAGCACCAGTATTGGCTTGTAATCCAAAGGTATAAAAAAAGCATTTTTGACTCATGAAGACATGTTGCACACTCAGGTTTTCCACTGAGGAAACAAGCAGGGGTTTCTAGGAGAATTATAAAAATGAATCTATGCAGGCCTGGATTTTCACCCTGCCTTAGCCTGTCCTTTTCTCATTCAGTCATGTTTCTGTTCACACATATATTTTTCTATTTTGAAATTTGGATAGGGAGTGTTCACATACTACAGTCATGCCCGAAAATTCTGCTATGCACTAAAAGCTGATCAATGCCTTTCTAAAGAATCCTGTTGCCTGTAGATGTAGAGAAACTTAAATGTAAAACCACAGGATGGTCCCACTCACCCTGTATGTATCGTATGTGCACTTCTGCATTGAAAAGGGTACAATGGGTAAAGGGTAAAGTCTTAATAGATTTTTTTTTTTACACCAATAAAGAATTGAATTCAGTGGATTAGACTATGCAAACACAACAGTGCAATGTGAAGCTCCTCATCAGGTATTTGCATGTTCTTTAGACGTGGCCATTTTGCATTTTGTAGAAACACCAGCATGTTCTAAAGACCCCCCCAATCTGGTCTGCATGACAATGACAGTCACACGTACCTAACAAATTTTCTACAAGAAACCTTGTGCTATGCACAAATTTTGAGTCACAGGCTGCTTTCTGCTGTCTTCTGTGGGATTCTTTGTGAAAATAATAGAAATCATGACCATGGAGTGGAGGCCAGGTTAGGACCTATGGACTGAGAGAACGGAGATCCAAGCAGGCTCTTTCAAGCCCGGCATCTTCCCTTTCACCAAAGATTTGATGCTGGTTGGAAAATGGGATCCAGGCTCTATTTTTGATATTCAGTGATGAATGTCATTCGTGAAAATCAGGGGGTTTTAAAAACGGTTTTGTAAAATGAAAGGGAAATACAGGTCTTGCAGACGTTTACAGAGCCTTGTATTGTAATTTCATGTACATTTTTGTATTTTAAAATTTTGTAATTTTTAAGAATGCTGTGTGCTTTTGCAGCTCTTCAAAGGGAACCCCCTGCATCTTAGGCTTTTAGTGTATTAATAAAAAAAATGTAAAAGTGGTCTGCAGTCAGTGTTGTGCTACTGTTCCTCACAGGGAAGGTATGGATGGTGGCAGAAACCTGTATTAGTGTCTGCTCCCTCTAGGAGTGTTGAGTATTTTTTTTTAAAAACTGCAGTTCAAAGTTTTATTTTGCATTTCCAAAGCTAGATGGTCTTGTTGGCATCTATAATCAACCTTACATTGAGCTTTTATAAACATTTTGTTCATAACTAAACTGAGTGTACCCCAGTTATTCCAGCTGCTGAAGTCTATTATACTCAGGTTATCCTTAATTTAACAGGATGTATGATGTAACTGGTCCTTGTGTCTAGGACCAGTGAGCATTCTGCGGCATGTTCCAGGTCTAGTGTTTGTTTCCAGTTACTGCAATGTGTTTTTTCCTCAAGTCCAAGTCAATCATTTTGAATGTTGCAGAAATTTAATTTGCATAGTGTCACAGTATGTCATTAAACCTGATTGCAAAATTGATTTGTCTCGGCCCCAAGAACGGATTTATACAAATTTGACATCGGTTTAACCCGAACTTTTCTATTCTTGAAGCAGTTTGTGGAATATTTATGGAATCAGCCCCATTTAACAGAGCAGGTTTAGCATCAGAAGATTAGTCTGACGCTGGTCATTAAATGGAACTGAGAGAAAGAGGGGAGCTGGAAGTTGACTGCAGTTGCTGCCGCACATAAAGCAAGATTTTTGGCATCATAAGTTTATTGTTCACAGACTGACATATACAGAATTTCTAAATTCATATAAGTTTTGCACTTTCTTAAAAAGAAAACTTCTCACACTTTGTTCTTCTGGTATTGCACTCATCAAGGCAAAGACACTTTCAGCAAAAGACTAGTCATTAAAAGAAAAACATGGAGCTTATATCAACATACACATAAGAAAATGTACAGCATGCAAGAGTACAGTAGTTCAACAGGGAAGCTTCAAATAAATCAGTGTAAACACTGTCTGCAAATGAAGTAAACATTAAAATAGTCTAAATCATACAAAGGAAAAGTTCACTTTAAACTATACGCGAACCTTGAATATTGAAACCTTAGATCACCCTTTCCATAATGGCTACAAGGAGAAATAAAGTTCATCATACTGTACATCTCATACAATTCAACCATTGTTGCCCCCCCACCCTCAAATAAAAACATGACAAAACCAAAGACTTCACATGCAAAAACAGGCCAAGACTTTTTTTTTTTTTTTTTACATAAATGACCTAAAGTAAAACTACTTATTTGCCGTGTCTTTGATCAGTTGTCAGTTAGTCTCCAGTGGTTGGAAGCTGCAAGCAGATGGAGTGACAAGTAGCTACATTTTTTTCCCCAGAGCCCTTGTGGTAAAGGACGTGCTCTTACCTTCTAACAATTTTTATTATTTTTTATTTTTTTAAACAAATGACCAAAGGCACTATGGGATTTAAATTCAGTGTCATGTGTTGAGGGGCATGATCCTATTGGCTGATGAAGGTGGCAGTTTTGGGCAGAGTGTCACACACAAATACAAAGTAGACAAGGGGGGGGGGGCAGTAAGGGGTGAGTGTATATTGATTAGTCTCCGTCTCCTCTGGGGGCAGGTGAGAGAGATAGCAGGCGGGGTCCCTTGGCAGGTACAGTCAGTCACAACATGCCAAGCGTATGGGGTGGCCGGAGAGGGACTGGTTGGCTCGCTCAGCCACAGCCCGCCTCGCCGCCTCCGCACTGGGGAAGGTCACGAGCGCCTCGCCGCTGCGCTGCCCGCTCAGGTTGTACAGCACCAGGACAGCGTCTGGCTGCAGCTGTGGGTATAAACAAGGCACCTGGTGCTTAGCTCCCTCATCCAACCACTGCTATAGGAACAGTGAGACCATCCAGCTACTTAACTATTGGCCTCAAAGTTTAAAACTAGCAGCAATGATTCTGATGACCACCACACACTATTCTATTCTACGGAAGCTGGAAAGGGCTCCGGTGGCTTGAGCCCACTTAGTGGACATTGCAGCCTGAGAAAAAAAAAGAATGTTTAACATTAGAGTAACTTGAGGGTGGATTATGAAATCAGAAATTTCCTTTGTCAGACAGGTGAATACTGCTAATGATCGTTGAAACCCAAACATCCTAAAAATACTGCACCTAGGAACGGGGGCAGGGGATAAAGCAGTTTTAGATTCTGGAAGTTAATCGTGTAGCTACAAAGAGATGTTCCCATGCAGAGTAAAAGTCAGAGAACTTTAAGCGAGTAAGACAAGCAGTTAGATATTCAAAATTGCAAGCAGAATGGGTAGGAGGGGCCAGAATTCATTAGAGAGGTCCAGTTAAAAGCTGCATCCCATTTCAATCACATCTACAATTCCAGACAGGTCCCAGAACTTTGGGTTAGGTCTGCAATTGTGGATGTCACCATTTGGACAAGACGTATACAACACGGACGTCCACATAACTAGCAGGAGGTCCCCTTCATGCAAATAAGCACCTAAAGAGGAAAGCAAACACTCCCCAGGATTATAAGGGAACCCGAATGATTTGGATGCAGAGGCAATTTCAGAAGAGCCTCACCCACACACCTGTGGGGCCAGGCAGGGTCTTACCTGGGGGGGGGGGATGTGGGAGG
>JAODKC010000009.1:10966851-10979037 GCA_026777985.1 Mormyrops attenuatus
CATTTGTGGTGGAACAGGGAAAGAACTAAGCTACACAGGGCTCCGGCCCTCCAGGACTGCAGTTTGACACCCCTGCACTAGAGTAATTAAGCATCTAGACCAAGGTTGTCCAATTCCGGTCCTGGGGGGCCAGTTTGCAGATTTCCTTGCTCAGACACACTTATGACCCCTGGTAATTAGTTTGAACAAAGAAATCTGCAAATCCTGTTGGATTCTGGCCTTCTAGGACCAAAAATGGGGAAACCTAGGCTAACTAAATTAATGGGCAGACTAAACTTAACTTACACTAAACATGCACACAAACTAAATGAGCCAAGCTTTTATTTCCAATGGCATACAGAATCAGCCAGAATGGTAAGCTATTTGTGGAATCAGTTTAATGCATCACAGCTAGCCACCAGGTAAAACGGGAGAATCACTGGACCTCAGCAGGCCAATCGGTGCCTTACCTTCTTGGAGGATTCAGGGTGCAGGGCCTGCCTGATGATCTGGGGGGCAGTGACACAGAGCGTGTATGAGCTCCTGCCTAGGGCTTTGAGCTCGCTGGAGACATATTGTTGGAACTGCAGCACAGAGCCGGGAAGGGTGGGGCGAGGAGATGAGAGCGTCACTTTCCATTCAAGTTTTTCAATAAGGCAAAAGTTATTTTGTTCTTTAAAAGCTGAACACAAACAGTCAATGGCTCAGAATATATAGCTACTGCAACCACTGGAGGAAGCCATCAGTGCGAAAAAAAAATAAAATAAAAATTCAGAACCGAAAGCTAAACGACCATTAAATAATAATCATTCAGAAGATCATCTGAAAATGTTTGTGTGTGGGGTGGGAGAACCGGTCTGACAGGTTCTCTGTTTGTGCAGGACGCAGCAATGACTTTTAGCAGCAGTGAGTCAGAAGAACGGAACTAAATCTAGCAGAGCTGGCCTTCAAACTGCACAAAGGATTTCAGGATATGAGACTAGGCCCAGATGTTGACCTGCAAGCCACAATGATGGAGTTCTCAGAGAGCACCTTACTGAGCAGAAAAACGACAAGAGCCAGGGACAGATACTCCACAGAACAGATCTGAAGCAGTCAGAGACTAACAGCTCTGGAGACCATCATTGCCATATCTAACCTCACCGTCGTCCACCAGCTGATTCACCAGACACAAGTAAATTCCATAAAACACACTCCTTGCCCTACGGCTCAGTATAGAAATGGATTTACCAAGTTTGACCTTTTCAGTGTTCCATATCAAACATACTTCTACTTTGCTTCTTATCAAATGGCCTTTTAAAGAATATCATTATTCATTAAATACACGTTTCACTGGGTTACATAAGGTGCCCATTGGATTTCAGGGACCTAGCAAAAGCAAAGAAGCCTTTGGGAACAAAACTGTAAATCAGGGCCCCCGGCCAGGTTTACCGTAGTCAATCAGAATGATGCTTTGTGCAGGTCAGAACGTGCCAAGAGGCAAGAAACTCAAAGCTGTTAAACAAAAATCATCCCCCTGACTCAATTTTTTTACCTTCTTTACCTTAAAGCAAGAGAATGCATGTATGCTTTTAAAAATGAAGGATGTTACTGAAAACAGAGACAAAACCTCCATAAAAGCCGTACGAACCATTAAAACTACATAAACCCAGAACAGAAAACTGCTTCAGCTGATATGACAGTTTGACAGAGGGTGTTGGATGGCCTGGGGGATGTCAAAACCTGGCCTGGGGGATATCAAAACCTGTCCAGTGCCAAACCAACTCAGCATTGAGGGAAGCATGCAAATCAATATGGATGACAATGTCTGCTAAAGCAACCATAAAACAAGGCTGCATTTAATCACACGGCCTCATTAACCCACCTCCCATGCTGACAGTAACACAAGCAAAACATCTGTAACATCTGGGATGCAAGTCCAAAAAAAAAACACATGTGCCATTTAAGCATCTCTCTGAAGGAACATTAACCAGGGTTAGATGCTGTAAAGCCCTTCTTAGAGCTGGGTGTTCACAGCCACCGGCTGGGATACATGGAAACTAGACCTTCACTCACCCACCAAACCAGCTAGCTAGATGTGTCATTTGGGCACAGCACATACCGCAATGTCAAGTCCTTCAACATCCAAGGACCACCAGAAAACAATCTTTAAAAAGAATGCCCATTCCCGACTGACCATTTATAGGACAGGTCTCTAAAAAGCAGTGGTACAGATGAAGTTCAAGGAATTCAAAAGCAAATGCAATTCATACAGGCAATATGGGGTCTGATTAAAACCAGCATGTGCTGCACATCCTTCCATAGCAAGCCCAGGCGTTTCAGATGTTCTGTCAACTGGTTCTCAGTGAGGACAAAGTGCACGGTGCTGACAGGCTCCACTTTCCTGGCTGATAACGCGGAGTCCAGCCTGTCCATGTGCGGCCCGTGCGGCAGAAGACTGCATGGTGGGAGTGGCTGTGACCTTCAGCCCTGGTGCCATTGATTGCTATTCCTGGAGGGGCCTGTTTGCTCTGTGGGACAGCTGATGTGTTTGCACTGGGTCACAGGCACGCCCGGGACAGATAAAGAGAGCCGGAACCACAGCCGGCATGACAAGCCTCCCTGAGGCAGAACGAGGAACAGAGAGACTCTGGTCACACCCTTAAACACACACTGTGCCTGGGCTTTGGTGCAGCTGCTTTGGGTGGGCTGGTTTACAAGCCCCACCCAGTATAGCTTAAATCGTTCCACCCTATTCCCACAAACTCTGCGGCAGCGGGAAGAGACCGGCCAGTTAATAGTAATCTGATTGCATTTTAACAGGGTATCAGAATTATTAGATTAATACGAACGACAAAACAGCTACTGCTGTTACGCCAGCAAAAGCAGCCGCGGGAGTGCGACGCGAGAGCCGTCTCAGCCTTCGTGAGAACACAAATTAGAGTTAAGGCAGATTTTACATAACATGCAAAGCCCAGGGGAAAACGCCCAAAACGACAAGATCAAAGCTGTACTTTTCAAAAACTTAGTCGTTGCCAAAAATGTTGTGCTTGCCTACTGGTTTATGGGTACTGTAACTTTCGTAACAGGTTGAAAAACAATCTCATGTCTGGAGTCATTTCGTTACTTCCTCCTTGTTAAGGACGGTGAGCGAACAAGCCAAACGACATCAGTCCTGCTCTGGGAAATTCACAGCAGGATTACACCTGAAACTGCTACGGTTTCAACGGCTGCACCAGTAAACCTACGCTGCTAACCACCTAATGCACAGGCTAGCAATCAAGTCAAGTTAAGTCAGGCTTTGTTATTCTAGCATGTACAGTAGACAATGAAAACAAAATGATGTTCCTCCTGAACCTATGGTGCATCATTCATGACAGCACAGACATTACAATGCTAAAGACAATTTACACAGTACAAAAGATTCCTGTACAACTATCAATCATTTAAGGGGAGAGGGAAGACTACTACCTATATTTCCTACCTAACACAACAAACACTCTACAATCTATGTTGTAGGTAGCCGCGCAACCTACACCACAGCCTAACGCCTGTAGTTACATTTCTAGGGAGGTGTGCGCCTGGCCACACCATTGGGTATGCAGCTACATACAGTGTAGATTGGGGGGGGGGGGGGCAGCCACAAGGGGCACCACACCACCACCAATCAACATTTGCACATGCACATACGTGTCAGAAGTTTCCAGATGTGAATACTTCCAAAAACATTCAAGAAACAATGAATACTGCATCTGCCAGAAATCTTAGTGTCAAACCACTTTCAAGGGTGATAGGAATAGAGCAGGGGTGTCAAACTGCAGTCCTGGGGGGCCGGAGCCCTGTGAAGCTTAGTTCTTTCCCTGTTCCACCACAAATGATTCAGCTCAAGAGCTGTGTGGTAATTAGCACACGGAGCTGAATCAGGTGTGTTAAATTAGGGGAAACCCAGAAAGTTGCAGGGCTCCGGCCCTCCAGGACTGCAGTATGACACCCGTGGAATAGAGGAGGGAATGCAACACTGACAGTCTAAGGTGCCCAGACTTTCTATCGTAAGGAGAAACAATGCAGAAAGCAAAACTACTTGCTTCAACATACAGACCCACAGTCAGCCAGAGAAGGACTTTCTGCAGGACACACACAAACACACACACACACACACACACACCACCAGTGAGGCAGTTGGGACAGCACTCACTAATTCGCCATCAGAACCACAAGTGGGTGACAGGGAACTAAAACCATTCAGCCTTAAAACTGGACTCCTGTCACAAAGGCCAAACGCATGTGGTCCAGCAGGTTCTCCCTCCTGCTGGTGCTGCGATTAACAGCAGGGTGTGTTCGCAGGTAAACATTCCGTCTTCCAGATGTCTACCAGGCACATCAGCCTGGGACAAGACCGGACCTGCTGGTATAGCAGCTCTCCCTTCCACCCACCACGGGGCTGCCTATCCTCTCTAGCTGGGGTTAAGGCTGAACTACCTTCTAGTAGGCTAACAATTCACTAGTCAAGTGGACAAATCACAACACGCGGCCAGGAGTCACCATCAAGATTACCAGAAAAAAAAAAAGGGGGGAAGGACAGGACTGAAGTGTTATTCAAGTAAAAGTTTTGTAATATGTTCCCACTGCATGTCTACGTAATACATTTTTACCACTAATCTTCAGTAGTTCTTTAAGAGCACACATTACTTACAGAATGACATCAATCAGGCTCAACGTTTGGCTCAGGCAGCGAGTTCACATGCATGCAGCAACACAACCAAAAACGAAACCGGCATGTCAAATCTGTAAGTGAGGGGGGTCAGCTGTGGCCTTGCACCAGTATGATTTCTCTATATGCTAAGAGGCTTAAGAGCAGATTATTTCCCCCCACAGCCCCGTGTGACGAACACACAGGAGTCTCTGGATACCCAGCAGAAGGCCACAACGGCAGCTCACCTGCTGCAGAGCCCTGTCCAAAGGTTCGGCTTTGCACAGCTCCTCCAAAGCTATCCCCGTCTCCTCCTTGCATTGTTCCGTCAACTCCAACGTGTCGGGCTTTACAAAGCGACGCTGCAGCTTACCCACCTGTTAACAAAACGCCCCCAGTTCAGATCGTGCGTCTCCAACAGCCCCCCTCTTCCACGCAGCGTGTCCGGGGAAGGGAAATTAAACCCTATGCAGTTTGTGTGAGCTCAAAAATAGATACTCATACAGGAATCTCCTGTACAAAATGCCTGTCTTTGCAAACAGGCGCACCTTAGACTAATAAGCTCAGCAGTTGCAAAGCAGTTTATTGTAAACGCAAGGTTGTTAACCTCATGGTGTGATAAGCCCCTGACACTATCAAAGAGGTACGCTTTCGTTAAGTCACTCAGTCAAAAAGGTTCAAACGTACCCTACCCCAATATGGCCAAAAAATTACAATAAATTGAAGTATAGCTATTAAGTCAAACAATTCAACGTATTTTACAATTTAAGGCAGTGTGAATGACTTTTTGAAAGGGTACCTTGTTGACTGGTCAGCTGTCAAGCACAAACCCGACGAGTATTAACTTCACTAACTACATTTGCACACGTACTAGTTGGAGAGAAGCCTTATTCGAGTCAGAAGGTCCGTACCTTTTTCTCATGTAGGTCCACAATTTGCCACACCAAGAGAATTATTTCCCTCTCATCCGAACCCAGTTTACCCCCATTTGCACCAGCTGTTGCCCCAAAGAACACCACCAGAGTATCACTGTGCGAAGCCATCAGGGACCACAAGGGTAAAAACTACAATTAAAAGCAAAGATCAAATAAAACAACGCGAGGGTTCACCTTTTTTCCAAGTGATAAGAGAAACAAACAAAAGGTCAGGAAACTCAACTGAAGCAAACGAAGGAAAAAGAAGATTTTTGCTGTTCAAAGAGGACACGAAAGAATGCAACCAGAGACTCTACCTGTTCCAGTACTCGTGCGGTACTCTTTCCAGAGTTACTGGTCTAACTGGTAAAAGAGGGTGGGAAAAATCCGGGTTTCTTTCACGCTTACACCATAACAAGCTTTTTTTTTCTTTTCTTTTTTTTTTTTTTCAAAGTTACCTGCACTGGTTGAGCCTCCTTAATAGAAGTCAATCTCCCAAGGGAGACCGTCCATTGGCTGCTTCCTAAAGGTAAAGGCGGGACATGCTGGCTCCGGCACCTATCCTGCTGAGCCTGATTGGTCTTTTATCTTCCTAGGAAGTAGCAATGCGCACATTTCTTTTTAAAACAACACGCGCACCTTTTACAAGGTGAGCGACTCCCTCGCTCAATGCGGAAAAAGAAGGTACCAGCGCACCAACCCTTCTGCGGTTTTGTCCTGCACGTTTCATAGTGGCGCCGGTGACCCGTCTGAGATCCGCAGGCCATAATACGAAACCAAGTTTTAATAAGACTAGTCCGTTGAGATGCAGTAACGTTTTACTGATGGGAGAAGTACCAGTTGATTTTGGTTATATATCGATTTTACTTATTTGTCTTCAAACGTAAAATGAAATTGTTTGAACTTAGATTAGAATTAATACTCCAAATATAAATAATGTGCAGAGTTCCCAACTCTCACGCATCTGGTGTGACATTCACGCTTACTGACTCTCACGGAATAAATCTTACGGCAAATCTATACTACCCCATGATAAACCTAAAATTAGCTACAACAGAAGCTTTGGGGTAATTTGCAAACCCTACAGAACATTTACAAGGTAATAAAACTGTTACATACATGTAACTGTGTCTGCAGATATGCCTGTTGAAAATCTCATGCCAGCCAACTGACCAAAGTGAATCTTGAAGGGGAAATGAATCGTTGTGACAACTTCAATAACAAGTCACCTTGTGACCCTGAATCTATACTGTGCTACGGCTCTCAGTCTGGTGTAGGTGAGTAATATTACTGGGCCTCCCTCTGTGGACTGCTGGTGTTGAAAGCAGGTTATATATGAATGCTTGGCAGCCCTACAGGTGAGTTCGGTAGTGTGTTTCCCTTGATGTGCCTTTCAACGGCTCTACCACAAAGTCCTGCGGTAGATATATGGAAGATGTGGCTGAGTAACAGTCCTCGAAGCCTCACTGAGAATACTTGGCCTAGTAGTGATGTGAGTAGGTGTTCTGCCCTTGGTGTGGGAAACTGGTGGATGAGTTTTACAGTATGGGGGCCTCAGGAAAGTGATTAATTCCAATTAGTATCGGAAGAGATTGGCAATTCATTCAGGGTGCTTTCTGGGATTGGCCTGTGAACTACCATAATGCCTTAATCACAGGGCGTCTCACTGTGGGATGAGGAAGACATGATGATCAAGGCCTGCACTGCCATTCTGCTGCTGGCAAAAATAAAAATTCAGCAGAAATGGACACGCACTCGGTGAGTGTGAAGTGAAAAGACGTAGACTGTGCGGTGTTGCACAATGGACCCTTGGCATTCGTGTTTTGATTTGAGGTAAAGGAAAGAGCAGAAGCTGGAGGTCAGTGGTCTGAGTTTCCATCTGAAGCATCATCTGAATTATCCTTTTGCATGTAATATGACTGTTCTCCTTCTCGGCTTGTTTTCAGTTTTCATTGGCTGTTAATAATAGCAAAGAGTATTCTGTTTTTGACATTTTAAGCTGTATTTATTTAAAGAATAAAATAAAAAAAATGCTGGCCAGTAGTAACAATAAGGATTGACAGTAAGTCATTTATTGACGTTCGCACATTTCAGCATCAATTTAATTAATCTTTACAAACAGAGCTCCTGCAAAGATTCCTTCCAGTTAGATGTATGCAGAACAAGATAATACACAAGATCTATCCATCCATTTTCTATACCTGCTTGTCCTGTGCAGGGTCACAGGGGTCCAGAGGCAATCCTGGATGCAACAGACGCAGGGTAGGGAATAACCCAGGATGGGGCACCATCCCATCACAGGGCACATACACACACCATGCAAGATCATATAAAAATAAGTAAAATTATCCCTGGTGGCAAAGGCATGTTTCTGCACTATAAGAAAATCATGCACTAACAAAACAGACCAACGTATGCGTTTTTTTCCCCCATATTAAATTTTAATTTTGAACGTCTAAGACTGCATTTTCCCTCTGCAGCCTGTATCTTACCAATGAGGCATGGGCCTCAAGCTTAATTTTATCCAAGCACCTCACTATGAAGTGGGTAGAATTATAAGGGAGTGTGGCTTTGTTTTCATGAATAATTCATAGCATGTGAAGCCGGAGGCATGATGCGGTGAATGGTGCTACCCCACTGAAAAGGGAGAACTTTCAGTCCTGTCGGCCCGGCATATTTGCATTAGGGATGGTCATGGGGAGGCAGGAGCTGACATCACAGTACACCTTCCAGCCTGGTTAGGGTTGCCAGGCCTGAAGCCTCTCCCAGGCAGCCAATGGCAGGCTCGAGCGGTGCTTCCCAATCCGGTCCTCGGGGACCCACAGCCGGTCCACGTTTTTGGTCCCTCTGAGCTCCCTGTCAGACAGTCTACATCTTTGCTAGGGAGCTGGGAGGGAGCAAAAACGTGGACCAGTTATGGGCCCCCCGAGGACCAGATTGGGAAATACTGGCCTAGAGAAGCTGACGCAGGGAGATAATGCACAGACTTAGAGAGTAGAAGTAGGACATAAATCCCCAGCCTACAGAACCACCACAATGCTCGCTATTCATATTTTGAGAGACTCCGCAACATGTGGAGATTAAAAATGTGATTTGGAATTTCATTTCAGTGACTTGGAAAAATAATATATAAAACTCACGACCAGTCCATAAACTCCCTCTCGACTCTGCTGAGCTTGCTGAAGAGGAATCAGCGTTTGTTGATTTCATGCTCTTGTGCAACAGCTTCCTCTTTCCAGGGTATTGTGCATGGTCAAGACTTATAGAAGATGTGGCTGCTATCTGCATGAAAGGCCCGTAGAATCAGGCATTCGCATCAGTCCTGGGTAGCTGTTGGAAATATACCAGAAGAGCAATAATTATCAGTGGTTAGCATGTACAGTAAGCAAGTGATTGGCACTGTTTTATTAACAATCCACACTGGCCCAGCATATGTGGTGATGGAAAAAAGCTTCTTTAGTAGTTACCACTGGGTTACTCCATGTGGTTATTGATGTCATACTGGGGGGTGTGTGGCTTAGTGGGTTAGGATGCTGTGCCAATGATTGGAAGGTTGCTGGTGGAAATCTTGTCATCAGCAGAATGATTTAACCATTGGGCCCTTGAGAAAGTCCCTTAACCCCAGTTGTTCCAGGGACCGGTTAGCCCTGCTTTCTCAAATGTATGTTGCTTTGAATACAGGTGTCTGCTAAATGAGTATAATTTGCCCCATGGTGGGTTTTGTAACCTTGTCCCTCTCACTGCTGCTAATAAGTACTTGGGAGACATTGTGGAATCTGGCAATATACCCAACTCTGCACTGTGGCATCCTTGGGCAGCGGGGAGGAGTGCAGCACCATTAGTTGGTGAAACAGCTTTACATTCGAACAAGCATGCTGTATTTTTGTCATTTGTACAAGGTACATTGGAGTGCTTCTCTCTGTCAACCTCATCTTGCTCTCCATAGGTTGGAGGTCACAGCGCAGGGTCAGCTAATGTGCAGCGGCCCTGGAGTGGGGGGGGTTAAGGGCCTTGCTCAAGGGTCCAAGGGCATGTGCCTGTCCTGCTGAGGCCGGGGCTCGAACCATAGGCACAGAGGCTTAGCCCACTTACCCCCAAGCCCCCTGCAGGCTCCCTCTCCCTATGACCAGTAAAACAGAAACATAAAGTAGCTCATTAAAACACAACATTATACTCAAACTGAAATAAAAGATACCTCATTCCGTGTTTTCGTTCCCTGTATCGCTTGTGCGTCAGCCAGTAAACACCACGTCTCTTATGTGTTAGTGCTGTTATTTATTCTTGGAACTATGGGAGTTAAATGAAATATGCAAAATACAATGACACATCTAGCCATTCATCTTAAATGTGTATTTAATTATAATACAGAAGATTAAATATATTCTTCTGGCATCAGGACAGATGTTCACAAATCAATTATGTTTTTCATCTGATATTAATGCAAGACACCTGACAGGTGTCTTTTAAGTGATATTTCCAAGTAACAAGTAGATAGTCACTGAAGTGCTGTTTGTTTAGTTTAATGGTGAAATAGGTGCATTTTTACTATTGTTACATTTTATATGAATTTAGGTAATTTGCAAAATAACTTGGGTAATTAGTCAAACATTGATATAGTTTTTATCCTTGAATTATGGAAAATGGAAACATATGTGATACCAGACAATACTTCACTCAAGGCTTTCACATGTAAGCAGATGTTTCAGATGATGTCATATTGAAAATACAGAGAAAACTGAATTGAGGAAGTTCTGGACCCAAAGTCTGTGAATTTCTGAGAAAATAAACTTTAAAAATTCGTCTAATCGGGCATTCACTGTCTTATTACTTAACAACTGTGAGTACTCCTCTGTAATATAAATTATCCAAACAGTTGTAGGGACAGACTTCCTTCCAAAATTGTATCCCAGAGCAGAGTGTGAAACTATATCCCTTCTTGGCTGCAGGAATCAGCTGAACGGAGCCAAGAAACACAGCTCTAAGGACAGGTCCACCTGTCTCCAACCAGCACCATGTGAAAATGTAAACACAGACGACTTTCATTGTTCAGACTAGTACACATTTATTTTCCACAGAGTAACATAAAATGTTTGCATATTCAAATGTTAATTGAAGTCAAATTTTTATAACAATATTTTCCTGCAATATTTCCTGTAAACATTTCAGTTCAGTATTAAATTCTTTTGTATTTTGCTATTGCGTAAATATGACTTATAGTAAAGTGTAAAATAATAAACATTTCCTGTTTCATAATAAATGAAAAAAGAAGCACATACTCTAAACTGTATTAATGCATCAATAAGCATTGATAGCTGATAATCATTTAGCTGAATCAAAAATATAATGATATGTAATTAGTTATGCATTAAGGTAATTTCTTTGGATTCATTTAGGTTAGTATTGAGAGTGCACGGGTAATGTTATGCATGTTCAGACTTTTACAGATGGGGGATTCATTACAGTGTTGGCGTATACATGGTTTGTGGATCCTTCCTGTCTTTATGTTGATCTCTTTTCCAAGTCCATAGGTGTGTTATTTAGGTGAATTTGTATCCTTAAATTTCCCGAAGGGTGTACATGTCTTGTGATTTGTCTTGGCATCCTGCCCTGTGGCTTTTGTGTAGGTTTTGGAATCACTGTATCTATGCTGCTGTGCTCTGCCTGTACATTGCAGTTCCACTCATCCATTCCAGCTCTTCGCAGTTCCAGTTTGCTACAGTCCAATCCTCCTACTCCTTTCCAGATCTTCCCTCCATGTCTCTGCTCGCGGTTTTTACCTTCTGCCAGTTCAAAAGCTCGCTGTACCTGCAAGATCCCAGCTCTGCTCATTTTCATTGTATTGGCTATTCTTTGGATGTATTGTATTCTTGATAATTCACTTTGGATTTTGTTTTCGATTATTGACCCCGACTTTTGCCTATCCCCTTTGAGCTGTCACTTCAGTTTATTTGTACATTCGTCTGGTGTGTAAGGAGTGACTGCCGTTTTGTTTGTACATGTTTTGTCTGGTTGTGAGATAGACAGGAAAGCTCATTGCCTTTTTGTTTCCTTTTCTTTTTCTTTGGGGAGGGGGCAGGGAAACTAGGGTTTTGATAAAGTTAGTCTATGTTTGTTTGTTATTTTGGCTAAGGTCACTCCTGGGTCTTGTTTCAGAAAGCAGAACTTCTTGCTTAGCCAGATAACTTGTCATATTTGAGGTAGTTTGGCAATATGTAAGTGAAAGAAGATAAAGTCCATTTAAACTGGAGTACCTTAAATCCAACAAGTTATCTGACTAAGCAAGAGATCCTGCTTTCTGAAACAGGACCCTGAAGTCTAGCAGTATTGTCCTATCGTTGTCCATTTGCTGTGTGTGTATTGTTACCACTACTCAGTATAATCACCTCAATTTACCATCTGTTTGTCTGCCTTCTGATCCTTTCACCCACCAACCCCATTCTGTTCCGGCCTGTCCCTGGGTCAGACTCTGACATGGATTTTTATTTTTTTGAAAATACATTTTCGGGTAACTGTAGAAAATCTAACACAACAAAACTTGAAATTATACACACAATTTATATATATATATATATATATATATATATATATATATATAGTAGGAATTCAAAGTTATATGTGAATTCC
>JAODKC010000009.1:10979137-10993847 GCA_026777985.1 Mormyrops attenuatus
AGTAGGAATTCAAAGTTATATGTGAATTCCTATCTTTATTTTTATATGCAGATTATTTTGCAAATATTATGGCATTTAATGGGACTGATTTGTTTTTAAAACGGTCTGCGGTTTTCCTTGCGTTAGCATGAAGAACAGTGGAAGAAGAGGATAAATGAAAGAACGGAGCAAGACCCATGACTTACATTCTTGTTTGTTGATTGTGGAGAATATTCTATATCATAGCCAGGTCGGTGCTTTCTGGTGATCTTGTATGGGATGACGCAATCTCTTGAAACAGCTTCACCAAATTTGACTTCATCAGGCTACCTTGGAATCTTTGAGCAACAAAGGTATAGAGAACAGGGTTCAGTGAGCTGTTGATGAATACAAGGGCCCCAGAGATTAGCGAAATTGCATGGTAGAAAATCTCATCAGGTTCCTTCACATCTGGGTTTTTGAACAAATGGATGGTGTTGGTTATGTGGTATGGGAACCAGCATATGGCAAAGGCAACGACAATACAGATGATCACAGTGTAAGACTTGCATTTCTGCTGCAGTTTCATCTGATGGAGATGACTTGTTACTTGGCGATAACAGATTCCAAGGACTAAGAAAGGGATGACAAAGCTTATCACACTCTCCAGTAGAAAACATACCACCTCTTGGCACAGGGAGCTGTATGTCCGGTAAAGACACTGTGGTATTCCATCCATCATATCCACATGGTGTGTCAGAATTGAAGGAATTGCAAATAGGAAGGCTAGTGCCCAGATGCCAGCAAGCAACTTCACCAATATTGCAGTCCTTTTCTGACTCATGAGGCTGAACGGGTAGCGAATGGCCACATAGCGCTCCACGCTCATGGCGGTGATGAGGAAGACGCTGGTGTACATGCAGGAGCAGACTACATAGACCACAGCTTTGCAGACGACTGGGCCGAAGATCCAGGATTGAGCCAGGGAGTAGATCCAGAAGGGCAGCGTGATCACAACCAGCAGGTCCGCGACAGCCAGATGGAGGATGAGGACCACAGTGAAAGAGCGCAACTTCACATGCTGCACGATGGTCCAGATCACCAGCAGGTTTCCTGGAGCCCCCACCAGGAATGCCAGGCCCAGAATTCCACTGGCTGCCATGCCTGATATATTCCACTCAGAAACAGTGCTGCTGTTGCTCATGGTGCTCCCAGGTTCTGGTTGTTGGTTCAACCACTGCCAAGAAGTATGCTTAAAGTTTCTTCCTCTTGCAAGTAATGTTAAGGCTCACTTTTACTTCTCCATTCTTCTATGATGAAACTTATTAAACTACAACAGTAACTTTGGAGTCCTTAATGCAAAACAAGATCCTGCGATATATGACTTAAGAGGATGTGGACTGAGATGCATATCCCACAAACCCCATGTGGTGGCCCAGCTCTCCTCCCACTGACTGAAACTGCTGATGTATGCACAAATGATGGGATAAAAAATATCGTTCATTATTTAATACAATAACTTAATAAATACTTAATAAGTAGCATTATTATATACTAAATATAGTTGGCTGTGTTACCAAGCTGGGGGGCTTTTGCCAACCAGTGGGCTGATAGCCAGTTCAGCCCTAATCTGTAATCTGAACGGTATGTTACAGAAACAGGGTAGTTTATTGGGGTTCTCAGTCTGATAATTGAAATTGAATAATTGAATTTGAAACTCTATGAATTTTCACCTGAAAAAGTTACCTGCTCTTCATATTGACTATGGATGAGATGAACTTGGCACATTTCATGTAGCAGATAAATAACTCTCAGTGTTTGCCATAACATTCCTGGCTAAGAATTTAAATGCTGGATGAGATTGTGAATGTAGAAGAGTAAAAGCAGTCGAGAACAGGCTCTTCTGTAACAAGAATTAATGGAAGATGAACTCAAATTCTTCCTGTTAAAGGTCATGTATGTTTTTTTGTTCGGCATTGATTATAAAGTTGGATTAGTTGCATAATGTGAAATAAAGTTTCACAACATTTGCATCATGTGGATAAGGTTCCTTTAAACAGAGATTTATTTGATCTCGGGACATCTCCTTCCAACAAGGATACATCCATATCAGATAGAATTGTACAAGGGATGCATAATAATTTACATGACATATTAATGCAGAAAATGAAAAAAAAAAACATATTTTAAGCATAGTGATTGGGGTGGTTTGAGTGGTTCCATTTAGAGATATGGGTATAGGTAGAACATAAAAGTACTGGTAGGGATTTTTTGAAGCTATCTTAAATTATTGCTTTTGTGTGATTGAGATTTATTCTGTGTATACAATACACTAGAATGAAAATATTTTACTTCACTTTACAGTGCACACAGTACATCTTTTTCAGGCTTAGTCTTTTAAATATAACCATCCAAACAAAATGCACAACAAAATAAGGATATATCCTGTGGTCGACAACGGCGGTCTGGTTTTGTTTTCAATTTCATAAGTTTAAAGTTTGACCTCCTAACAGAAGGTGGCAGTAACACTTGTTTGTTGAATGGTAAAAAAATCAAAACTTCAGAATAAGAAAACCTGAGGAAACAAGACAATTAGGCCCAGAACCTAAACATAATATGTTTTGTTTCTTCGTTGTATTTTAAGTTATTCTTTCATGAATGCATTCAGATCTCACTGTTACAAAACCACATGCGATCTGCGGATGCCAGTATAAGAAGTCTGTAAGGAAACAGAACTTAATTGAACGTATTTTAAGAACTAGCCGGCGAAAAAAAACAAATAGATTCTCAAAGCTTGCATCGCTTCAGACCCTTCAGATTCCGCATCAGAATTCATAACATCCGGGGGGACAGGCGCGTGACGTCAACACAACCGGAAGAAGAGGAAGACGGTAGAAACTCCGAGAAACGGAGCGTGTACCCGGAGTCGCTCCTAAAAATAAACCGCTCGGCGAGGGCTTGCTGCCCGGCGGGCGATGCTCATATACAAAATAGCAGCAGCCAGCTAGTGGATATCCGATACAGATAACAACAGCAAATGTCGACGTGTTTGTTTTATTCGTTGGTTAAGTTGTGCGTATTGCATTTAATCGGATCACGAACTAGCCGATCTAATTTAATTGCCGTGTGAAAGCGCCGCTAAAGCAGTCAGTTACTGCTGAAATATGGTAGCAAGGTTTTGACAGCTGGAAAAGAGATATTTAGACCTAGGGGAAACGTTGCGGTCGAGGGGAGGGGGGCGCTGGACGAAGTTTCCAGGCTGTAAACTCAGTGCCTTAATTAAGAGATTGCGAGGTGTCGCGGAGCCACTTACTGTAATAAACGTCGAGTCGCCTGGATGTCAGCGAAGACATATATATGAGGCCGACCACTGAAATCAAATTATTTTATGAAGTAAATGACAAAACGTAGTTGATAGTGGCGATCGGAAAATAGTTTTTTTAGAGAGTGAGCCAACCTCGACGGGGGTTGCTTCTGAACTCTGACCCTAATCTCTGAAATTAATTATCCGCAGTTACCAGACACCTAGATATCTGATTATATTGGAATTTAATTTGAGTATTTGGTAAGGGGGAGTTTGGAACAATTTAAGTCACTTTCTCGTCAGCCTGTTGATATTACGCGCTGCGATGCCCCTGCTCTTCTTGGAGAGGTTCCCGTGGCCCAGTTTGAGGACCTATACGGGCATAAGCACCGTTTTGTTGGCTGGGAGTATCCTCAGCGTGTATAGGACTGTGACCGAGCCGGGATTCGACACTTCCGAGGCCAGCGACCCTAACTTTATCCCAGATGAGGAGCGCGATCGACGCCTCCGGGACCCGGAGACCGGAGTGGCTTCTAAGGTGTTCTGGCACCTCGTTTACGACAGCTTCTTCATTTGGGTGAGAAACCGCCAAATGTCCAACTGTGTTTGATACGAGTAATGCTTCCTCTTGTCCGTGTCAAAGAAAGTGCGATTTATGTCTCCTTCACACAGGTGCTGGTAAACACAGCTTGTTGCCTGCTGATGCTGATCGCTAAGATGATCCAGTGCTTAGTATTTGGCCCCCTGAGAGTTAGTGAAAAACAGGTAAGGGTGAAAAGGAGCTGTTTAACTCCAAAATTAATGAAAGTACCCAGTCACTAAGTATAAGAAGATCTAAAAGTTAAGCCAAAAGAATGGATTACTATACCATTTGTTGTGTTGCAATGCAGTTACTGCAGATCAATCCATCATTGCATCATGATATTTCAGTTTTCACCCAATCTACAACAGATGAATTTTTGTTTAACTTTCCGATAAGGTTTTCAGCCTCATCAAAGGGTGGTCAGGGTTGCTGAAGGGTTTCAGATGGGTTGTTGCCTTTGGAAGGGCAAGACATGTAACAGACTCTTCAGAACTCAAATCCCGCGATGGAATCCTAATTGAGTCTTTCACATCGACGTCGTTTCATCTTTAACTTCTCCTCAGTTATTCTCTTTGCAGTGCTCCTCAGAGATATTGCTGGTTTTAATGCCTAGTATTATAACGGGTAGTTCAGATGCACTCCTTTGCTTTATCCAGATTAATATACATAGATAGTGTTTTCTTGAGTTTTTTTAAGAAGGGGGGGGGGGGGAACAGCCAAAGAATCTGTAATAATTAGGTGGCAGACTCTTTGAAGGAAGTCGTATTTGCTCATGATGGCTCTCTCCCTTGGTCAGCATCTGAAGGACAAATTCTGGAACTTCATCTTCTACAAGTTCATCTTTATTTTCGGCGTTCTGAACGTGCAGACTGTGAACGAGGTGGTCGTTTGGTTCCTGTGGTTTGCCGCTTTGGTCTTCCTGCACCTCATGGTCCAGCTTTGCAAAGACCGCTTTGAATATGTAAGTGCAGCATATAGGAACCGCCAGTAAGGGCTTCAGCTGTGACTAAGGCCCCAGTTCTGGTTACTTCAGTACAGAAATTTTCAGTGGTACGATTTAAGAAGTTATCTGAAAAGTGCAGGCAGAATTTTTACATTTTTATTTAACAGTTGCTTTTATCCAAGGTGACATACGTTTTTGGTCAGATATTTCCAGGTTCATATCAAATAACATATGTAATGGCAACTTTCATTTGCCTTACTGATTTTCTTTATCATACAAAACTTTTCTCAGTATGTTATTGGATTGTAACCTAGTGACTATTAGCTGGAGGGTGTTTTTGATATGCACGCTTCAAATGACCCTTGACATTATCAACTTTGTTCTGGTCAACTGTCATGAAGTAGAATTACAACCCCATTTCCAAATCAGTTGGGACGTGGTGTAAAATGTAAATAAAAACAGAATGCAATAATATAATTTCTTACCGATGGTATGAAAATAGAACAGAAACAACATTTCAAATGTTGAAACTGAGAAATTGTATCGTTTTACGACAAATATATGCTCAATTTGAATTTGATGCCAGCAACACATTTCAAAAAAGTTGGGACAGGGGTGTGTTTACCAATGTGTTGCATCACCTCTTCTTTTAACAAGACCCTGTAAACGTTTGGGAACTGAGGGGACCAGTTGCTAGAGTTTTGAAAGTGAAATGTTACCCCATTCTTGCCTGATATGGGATTTCAACTGCTCAACAGTTCAGGGTCTCCTTTGTATTTTTCGTTTCATGACGTGCCAAAGGTCTTAAATGGGTGACAGATCTGCACTGCAGGCAGGCCAGACTAGCACCTGGACTCTTCTGACCAGCTGTGCTGTTGTAATAAACACAGAATGTGGTTTGACATTGTCTTGCTGAGATATACAAGGCCTCTTCTGAAAAAGATGTTGCCTGTATGGCAGCATATGTTGCTCCAAAACCTGTATGTATCGTTCAGCATTGATGGTGCCTTTTCAGATGTGCAAGCTACCCAAGCCATGGGCACTAATGCACCCCCATACCATCACGAATGCTGGCTTTTGAACTGTCCACTGATAACAAGCTGGATGGTCCCTCTCCTCTTAAGCCCCAGGGCATTCAGCGTCCATGATTTCCAAAAAGATTTTGAGATTTTGACTTCTCAGACAGTTCTCCATTTTGTCTCAGTCCATCTTAAATGAGCTCGGGCCTAGAGAAGTCGCCGGTGTTTCTGGGTCATGTTTAGATATAGTTTCTTCTTTGCATGATAGAGTTTTGTGGATGCAGCGTTGAACTGTGTTCAGACATTGATTCTTGGAAGTGTTCCTGAGCCCATGCAGTGATTTCCACTATAGAATCCTGTCTTTTTTTTATGCAGTGCCCACTGACAACCCTAAGATCACAGCTATCCAATACTGTTTTCCGGTCTTGTTGGATTTTTGGAATCTTTTAATGATATTATGTACCGTAGATAATGAAATTCCCAAATTCTTTGCATTTCTTTTCATTGATGAACATTATTCTTAAATTGATGTGCTATTTGCCCACGCACTCTTTCATAAGGTGGTGAACCTCTCCCCATCTTCACTGCACAGAGACTCTGCCTCTCTGGGGGGCTCTTTTTTATACCCAATCATCTTACTCACCTGTTGCCAATTAACCTAATTAGTTGCGAGATATTCAACAGGGTGTTTTGTTTTAGCATCACACAACTTTTCCAATCTGGTGAAGCCCCCGTCCCAACTTTTTTGAACCGTGTTGCTGGCATCAAATTCAAATTGAGCATATATTTGTCGTAAAACGATACAATTTCTCAGTTTCAACATTTGAAATGTTGTTTCTGTTCTATTTTCAATTAAATATGGGTGTATATGATTTGCAAATCATCACATTCTGTTTTTATTTACATTTTACACAGCTTCCGAACTGTTCTGGAAATGGGGTTGTAGTACAACAGGTCCTGCATGCTGTCCAGTGTGGGCGGACCTTTAAAGCCCTTCCTCAAGCCCCATGCCCTATCTTTCACAGAGTGCTAATTATAGACACATGAACATGCTGAATTCAGCCTTTCTGCTCTGCAGGTGGGCTTCTCTTGTGATGTTAAAGCAGTGGACTCCCCACTTCTGTCATTTGATTGTTGCTGTTTGTTTATCGTAGTGTGTTTGTGGAGTGTGCAGGGTGTTAATGTGGGAGTACACATTTCTGTGTAGAAATGGGTGTTTGCAATGAACCTGCCGAGGTCCAGATTTTGGCCTTGCTCTATGTATTATCTGCCACAAACGGCTTGTGACGCTCTCCTCCCCTTCGTTTTTTGTCTGTAATGCACAGCTGTCCTTCTCCCCCACCACTCCTATGAACAGCCACGCACGCGTGCTTTCTCTGCTGGCAGTCATGCTGCTGTGTGGTTGCGGACTGGCCTTGCTGTGCGTTCTGGTGCAGCCCGTGCTGGTGCAGAATGGGCTGGCGCAGCCCTTGCAGGGAATGCACACGATGTCCTTCATGGCTGCCGAGGTAGGAGTTTGCCCCCATGTGGTCCTATTACACAGCCACACCCACCCTTTAAAACAGTATTGAGTTTGGTCAGATTGAAGCTTTGGTTTATTCAGGCCGGTATGGGTGTTTTGTGGACTCGCGGCTTTGTGGATTACAGTGTGTATTAGTGTGATCTGCACATTCAGCTTCTTTCCTGGTTGTTTCTGTCTTTCTCCCCAGTGCTTGCTGGTCATCGTGCGCACCGCCCATGTCATTATGAGGTATGCACCCTAGGAAATCCTCAGGCCTTTTACAACACGAGGAATCCTAGAGCCCACAATGTACTGAGCAGGGTTGGGGCCATTCTGGAATGTATTCGTCAATTCCAATCCAAATCGGGAAATGGAACTGGAGTTGGGATTGGAAGCAAAAAACTATGGGGAGCAGAACTGGAATTGAATTAGAATTTCAGGGAGATTTAAATTCCAACTCCTGTTCCATTTCTTGATTTGGATTGGAATTAGCTGACATTTCTCTCTACACGCCTTGTGGATTGGGGCTAATAGGATTATTGTAACGTAGCTTTAAATTAACATGGCTGTTTATAGAAGGAGCAGAACAAAACAATCTGTTATTGAAAAGGTATATGTGCTGACTAAATCTGTTTATCCAGATTTGTTTTGCGAGGCTGAAAACATGATGGAAACAGAGTGTTTTTTGCCAGAAGTGAGTCCCAGGCTGTTTCCTTAGGTACTCCTTCCACCTGTGGGACCTGAACCACGAGGGGACATGGGAGGCCAAAGGAACCTATGTGTACTACACGGACTTCATCATGGAGCTGACGTTCCTGTCCCTGGACTTGATGCACCACATACACATGCTGGTCAGTACCACCCCATGTTCTCACACTGGGAGAAGGTTGCTCAAACTGGCACGTCTTCTCACCAGATCTACCCTGTTCGCCACTCCCTCAGCTCTTTGGCAACATCTGGCTCTCCATGGCCAGCCTGGTGATCTTCATGCAGCTCCGCTACCTCTTCCATGAAGTCCAGCGCCGTATCCGGCGCCACAAGAACTACCTGCGTGTCATTGACAACATGGAGTCCAGGTGGGAGGGGTCCCTTCTGGTCCATCTCTGCAAGGCCTGTTTTCTTTCCGCTGTGCTTGACCATCAGGTCCGCTGACTGCTTCTTCTGCATCTGGCAGGTTTGCAGTGGCCACACCTGAAGAACTAGCTACCAACAATGATGACTGCGCCATTTGCTGGGACTCCATGCAGACGGCTCGCAAACTGCCGTGTGGTCACCTTTTTCACAAGTCGGTGCCTAATTCAGCCAACGCACTCCTTATTTATCTCACTCTGTTTAAGCTATCGTGTCATTATTTTCCAATCCCTGACCGAACAGCTGAGAAATTCCAGATCAGATGGACTAGCGTAAGTTTTGACGTCTGTGTGTATGTCCGCCATTGCTCAGCTCCTGCCTGCGCTCCTGGCTGGAACAGGACACCTCATGTCCCACCTGCCGCATGTCCCTGAACATCAGTGAGGGCAGCAGAGCTCGCGACGACCAGCAGAGGGAACCCCCGGATGACAACATAGGCCCTGCCCCTGGGCCAGAGGCACGCCCCCATCTCAACCACCACAACCATTTCTTCCACTTTGATGGTAGTAGCCCCGCCCTCAGCTTTTGGATCACCTGTTGAAATTTGGTCAATACTTCAGATTAACTTTGGAATTGAAGCACATCATACATATACTTCTATAGGTTCTCGCATTGCTAGCTGGCTGCCCAGTTTTTCTGTGGAGGTCATGCACACCACCAACATCTTGGGGATGGTACAGGCCAACAACTCCCAGCTAAATGCCATGGTGAGCAGCCATCAGCAGGCTATTCTTGCCCAGCTTGTTGTACAGGGGTGTAGCTCCAGCCCTTGTCCTGTTCGGCCTCCAGTGGCCTTCCAAGATTTTGTGGCCTAACATGAGGTATCTTGTACCTGCACAGGCTCATCAGATACAGGAGATGTTCCCTCAGGTTCCGTACCACCTGGTGCTGCAGGATCTGCAAGTGACACGCTCTGTGGAGATCACGACCGATAACATCCTGGAGGGACGCATCCAGGTGCCGTTCCCAGCACAGGTAAGCCCAGCGCTGTTCATGTCCTGCCAGCGTGGGCCTTCGGGTTTAGTCTAGTCCTGCTTGAAAGCCTGAAGCAAGTAGTTGGTCTCATTGTTTTCACATTGCAGTGGTAAGTGGAACCTCTTATGATGTTCTTCATACAGGCTAGTGAGCGTACATCCCTTCAGGCTGGTCCTGGACCATCCCCATCTTCTGCCCTGGAGGAGCAGGCAGGAGCCACTGGGGGTGAGGAGGCCGCGCCCAGCGAAGCAGAGGACCCGGAGGTCCGGGGCAGTCGCTTCTCCAAGTCCGCAGAAGAAAGGCAGAGGATGCTGCTGCAGAGAAAGGAAGCCCTTCTGCAGCAGGCACGCAGGTAGGGGGCGACAGTGGCCTTCCTAGTACAGTCCCGTTTCCAGAAAAGTTGGGACGCCGGGTAAAATTTAAAATAAAAACAATGCAATGATGTACAAATCATATAAACCCATACATTTCATTGAAAATAGAACAAAGACAGCATATCAAATGTTGAAACTGTGAAAGCCTGCGTGGGCAAATAGTGCAATAATTTAAGAATAAAGTAAATAATGTAAACTCATATTTAATTGAAAATATTGAATAAAGACAACATATCAATGTTGCCACCCATCTTGTATTTAAAAAAAAAACATGCTGGGTCCCATTTTGAACCAATACGGGATGTGATTTCTAATGCATTTCTTCAAATTGAAAGTGGTAACCTTAATTCTGTTGTCTGTGACCAGAGTTGGGTAATTCTGGTCCAGAGAGTAAAAGTCCAGACCGGGATTTTGTTTCAACAGACCAGTTGAATACTCTGTGACTGTGACTCTTTATGCTCAACTGGTTGGTTGAAGCAAAATATTGGTCTGAACTTTTACTCTCTGAACCAGAATTACCCAACTCTGTCTGTGACTGTATGTCACTGTATTTTACTATCTGGTAGTGCTTCAGGTGGTGAAATTAGTTTGCACAGCACTGCTCGGTCTCTTGTGTGTCGGACTTTAAACTGTAAAAACTATCAGCACACCACTGATGTCTTTACCTTGTTTATCCATAACATCTTCTTTCTGAAGAGCTGTTGTGACTGCTGAGCTGTCGCTTTCTTCATCGACACAAAGCTTTCTTCCTCATCGCTCCATATTACTAAAACAATAGCATGTTGTGTGCTCTGCTAATTCAGTCCACCTTGCCGTGCGATCGTTGGCTGTAGGTTGTCCGCCTTTAAAATACTCCCATATGATTTGTTGGAATTGCTTTCATTTCTGTGATGTACAGTAATAGGCCGATGCGCATGATCAAATGATGTTCCTTATTTACAGTTTGTCAAAGTTTCTCATTTTCTTATTGTTAAAATTTTATATGACGACGTCAATATCGTTTATATCACTCAGCCCTACTTTATGCATATGCAGCACAGCTCACTCCCTGGTACGCCATCAGCAGTTACGGCTCTATCCTGCAGTGACGCTCGCTCCCCAGTACGCCCCCTGCAGGGACAGCTCCGTACTGGAATAGTCACTGCACCTTAACATGCTGCTGGATAGGGTTAGTCCTGTGAAATTTTTGAATGGTGCAGAATTGCATGTTTCCTCCTAGACGTTATCTCAGCAAGACCCCCGAGGAAGACTATGATGAAGACAGCCTTCCCTCCTTGGAGGAAGATGACGGCCCCAGCCCGGACGCCATGACCCTGCGGCGAAGGATGCTGGCCGCAGCGGCTGAGCGTCGCATGCAGCAGCGACAGGAGCAGCGGCAGTGAGGCTTGTCTTTCCGCAGTCTTCCCCAAATCCAGCAGCTCTCTCCCTTCACCAACCATCCCGGGGTCCCCTGAGCTTCATCCTGGAAGCCTGGAAGGAAGAAAAACTGCTCTTCTGTCTTGACATTGTGATTAATAAAACACAGGAGCAAGACTGCATTACGGGCATAATGTGGCACTGCTTTGCTGTGCTGTTTTAAGTTGCCTTAGTGAGAAAAGGACCCTTTATAGGGGACCTGACAACGTCTTAGATATTAAAGCTTTAACCATGCTCATTTCACAAGTGTTGTCGGGGTTCAGTAATCAACCAAACCTCCTCAACCAACTTCAGCTATCAGCTGTGGCATGACGACACATTTCACCCACACTTTCCTATGGGAAAATTTGGCCCCCACCCTCATGTCACTTCTGACATGAGAAAGCTTTCTCTGTGTTTTGGAGTTAGACTATTGCGCACCTACAGTCAGTTCTGTTATGCTTTTGTTGTGTTGTGTTAATAGGGCAAAATTGATGTGTTCAAGACATTCATGTTTAATGTTATTATCATAAGGTGTGAAGGTAATGGCAGACCTGCCTCTTTTTATTTTTTAATTTTTACTTTCTTTTATTTAAGAATACCGGGCTGGTGTTAAATGCTGTGAAAGTGAAATTTAATTTCACATAAAAAAAAACCATAGGGATGAGTCTTATTAAATGTTTTACATCTATGTTTTTTTCAAGAGGGCAAGTTACAGTGCAGATCGTTAAACTTTTGTAAAATGTGCAAAAATGACCCTTTATGTCAATTTAGTATGCAAGACATTTTTAGGAAATAAACTTTTCCAGTACTAAGTGCAGAGAGTGGACTTGGTGTCTGCATAGAGCAGGGGTTTCTGACCTTGGTGACAGTGAGAGCCACTACAAAGAAAATGACCTGTTGAGTTACTCATTCTTGGTGTCTGGGGTGGGGAGAGGGTCTTCCCCACTGGCCTAGAGGGTGCAGTATTGCTCCAGGCTTACAGGAGGGCAGTTTGAGATCAGATTTGTATTGTCTTCTGCTTGTCGTTACTCATGTTTTAGTTCACTGATGGCAGTAGCCTTTGTTTTAGATTATTGCAGCGTAGTTGCATGTTGCAGTGCTGTACATCCAGTGAGGGCGTTGCAGCAGTCTAAAAATCTTTAAAATCTGCCTGGATTACATTTACTTCATTTTCCCCTCAGGCAGATCAGTTCTGAGATCTGCTTGATTCCGCAAGAATGCAAAGTTGGCATGTTGGTGAATCGTGTTCTGTATCAAGCCGGCTACTGATAAGTATCTAAAATGGTCGGTCAGTCAGTCCAGAAACGTATACATCGAGGCTGCAGTTGCTGGTTAGTACTTTTAAGACTTATGTTGAAAGTAAAATTTAATTCAGTTCACACTAAACACAGAGCAGTATTTTCAGACCTCACTGACATACTTTGTACTCTTCATTTAATGGATTAGCGAAGCTCGAGTATTAGAGTGCACCGTAAATGAAATGTGAAAGGAAGGATATCATTAGTATTTCTTGTTAATCCATATCGCTTTATCATATTTTATCATATTTGATCATTTTGTCTTGGATAAATCTACCTGCAACAGGTTTTACACAGTATTTTAAAAAATTTGACCCGTTGTGACAACTGTTTGTTCATTTTATGTAGCGTAAGTTACCTCATGCTGCAAGGTGTTGCGTATGGATACAGTTTTTTGACTAGAAAACGGATGCTGTGTAATAAAATGGAGTTTTCGAGCATGTTGCATATTAGATTCAAATCTCCTGCGTCCTGTGACGCCGGGGTTTTTGTGTAAAATGATATTTTTGATTGTTGAGCCCAGTAAATGTGCTTTCATTATGTTAGGTTGCGTAGTGAAGTCTTTTATGAAGTAACCTTTATGGGTAATAAGTTTAAGGCGCTTGCTTTCTTTTTTTAATGCTCAAGGGGCTTTGGAACATAATGTTCAGGCAGCACTAACACTATCAGGGAATTGTCGTTGTTCGGCTCTGCTGTCAGTGCTCCTGGCCCTTGGGACAGCAAACGAAGAGCTGTGAATTACTTTGTTTCCTTAATCTGTATATGTAAAAGAATCACTCATGGCTGTACTTAAACATCAGGCCATGATTCCTTTGCATTTAGTTTGCACAATCAGATCTAGGAAAGATTTTTCTAGAACTTGCTACTGGTGTTATCATAGTTTGTTGGGCCCATGGAATATACTCAATGATTATTTAGATTTCTTTGTATACAATGGGGATTTATGCCTAAATTAAAGCATGGGTTATTGAATGACACTTTGTAAATATTTTTTAAATAATTCATGTAAAGTTGACCTGATAAGAAATAAAAAGCATAACTGCTATTAACAAAATGAAGACTGTTCTTTCCTTCAGTTATGCAATTTCTTCTCAATGCAAAGATCACTTTTAATGTCTGGTGTGCTGCCATCTATACCTGTGATCAGAAGGTTGTGGTTTGAGCCCTGGCTTCAGTGGAATAGTAAGATCTGCGTGGGGCTATTGAGCAAGGCCAGTGCTCGAAGTGGGCGAGTATTCACTGGTATGCACTACTGGCACCTATCAATATCTGCTAGTACTGAATAACAAGGGGGGGAGGGAGGGGTGCCTGTGCCTGGCACTGAATAACAAGGGGGGTACCTGCGCCTGGTACTGAATAACAAGGAGGATACCTGCGCCTGGCACTGAATAACAAGGGGGGTGCAATGCACTTTTCCCCCACATCAAGCACCGATCAAGGCCCTTAACCAGGGACACCTCCTAAATGGCCTTACCCTGCACACAGACCTCATCCTTTGCTCTGTGCGTGTTTCTCAAAGGAGAGCAAGACTGGTTATGTGAAAAGCTTCCAATGTACTAGCTCAAACGAAAATGGAAGATCATTTCATAATATTTTACTGGTCAGTTACTGTTCTGGACCATTTAAACGGGGGGGGGGGGGGGTAGACTGGGGCTGATATTATTTTAGAACAAAAGAAATTTAAAAATGAGAGGAGGGCCCATCAAGCTCGTTTGTGGAGAACTTAACTAATAGCTGTTAGGGGGGCCAGAAGCATTTGCCCATAATGTCCTCCAAGTATTACCCTAGATTGTCTGCATTAAGAAGCAAAAGACAATTTTGAAAACCGATAAATTGTGCAATGCTTTCAGTCACATTTTACAGTTTTTACAAATACGTAACTCAGTCTGATTTCTTCAGACTATCTTGTTTCCACAAACATTATATTCCATTATTGTTTTCCGTCAACTTTGCTTTTCGCCAACTGAAGCGACTCGATCATTAAAAGTCCATCAAGAAAGTGCGTTTGATAAAATTTGGAAGACAATTACGTCATCATCAAAAAACCCAAATCACCAGATGATCCACTGGAAATGACTACATAGACTCTATCTATCCCCTTTAAATCGTTTCTATATGCACGTGTCACCTTCCCCAGAGTGTAATCTATGTCCGCAGAGGGCCCTCGGCACATATTTACACTTTTTTTGGGAATGCTCTGCACTTTCTCGTTTCTGGTCTCAGCTT
>JAODKC010000009.1:10999567-11033641 GCA_026777985.1 Mormyrops attenuatus
TTTTTGCATTTTTAGTTTTTTCATAGCAGTCACCGATTTTTATAAAATAGAGTTTTCCCTTATGGGGCCTAGGAAACCGATCCCCATAAGGGAAAAAAAACGGATATTTATCACGTTATGGGGACATTGTGTCCCCATAAGGATAGGTATACCAGGTCGCACACACACACACACACACACACACACACACACACACACTGGCTTCCAGCCAAAGTTGACAAGTTTGTGGTTACGTAGAGCAGACAGGAAGTGGAGCTCTTACCAGACTTATGGTAAGTCACATTATGACTTACCATAAGTCACATTACAGTCACAGGAATTGTGGAAAGTGAATATAATTTTTTAGAGCATTGTGCAAGTGTTAATACTTTATCCTTTTGTATAGCGGGTTACTGTAACAGTTTGGGCCTGGTTCCTTGCTCCTGGCTCTTAAACAAGGGCTCTTCCTGGGATTTGGCCTCTCCACTTTCTTTGTCCTCTGAAGGTGTCCACTGAACCATAGTGTAAATATAAAGACAGGCTAAACCTCACATATTAAGGAGGTTCGACTCTTTCCTAGTAAAGCAATTGTGCTTTTTTGTTCAATTCAGGGCAGAATCATCTTCGCGCATCTATGAATTTTATCTGAGAAAAAACAATAGCCTAACACATTTTGGAAAGGTAAGACTCCTGCTTACACTTAAATGACTGTAGAAATGTGTTGGTTAACTGTTATTAAGTTTTGTTTCTAAGGGTTATGATGACAGCACAGTGAAACGCATGTATCCCATGTTGCAGGAGGTGGTATCAGAGATGAATCGGCTGGGGATGATCGTCGACCTGTCCCACACCTCCTGGGATACAGCTGAGAATGTTCTGGAAGTCTCCGCAGCCCCTGTCATCTTCAGCCATTCATCTGCTTTTGAAGTGTGTCAACACCTGCGCAACGTTCCCGACTGGCTGCTTGGAATGCTGGTGAGACTGCCCTGAGCAAAGGGTGGGCGACTGCGTGGACGACTGCGTGGGCGACTGCGTGGACGACTGCGTGGGCGACTGCGTGGACGACTGCGTGGACGACTGCATTTTCCTCTTCTGCTGATACATGTTGTTATCAGTACTCAGCATCAGTTATGCAGCTATCTATGTTGGATCTTCAACCAGCAAACTGCCTATTTCTGATATTGGACTATATGTATCAATGTGAATGGCAGGCCTAATATTCTTCTAGTCATCATTATTTGACACAGTCCAAGTCTAAGTAAAGAGTTTTATGTCACTTTCATGTATTAACACATGGGGGGGGGCGCTTCTAACCACCTGTCCATTACACCTTGTTCCAGAAAAAAAAACGTGGGATTATTATGGTCAACATGCACAGTGGGTTTGTGGCCTGTGGTGAGAAGGGAAATATCTCCATCGTGGCTGGTGAGAAACATTCATTTATTTTATAATCAAATCCACATTTTCCCTCTTATACAGATGAATAAAATTACAAGAGAGAAGTGATATTTTGAGTAATAAGCTTTTTTTCCTTATAGACCATTTTGATCACATTAAAAAAGTGGCAGGAGCTGAATCGATAGGAATCGGGGGCGATTACGACGGTGCCTCTACGTAAGAGTATAGTGTGACATTGTTTAGTATATTAACAATTATCTGTATATAATGTGAAATATTTGTTTATTTTTTGGGTGACTTTCATTTGTATCATGATGTATTGATGTTGGCAAATATATCTTCTGGAAGATTCCCTAATGAGTTGGAAGATGTCTCCAAGTATCCTGCCTTGATTCAGGAGCTTCTGCAGAGAAACTGGACCGAGGCTGAGGTGGCTGGGGTTCTGAGACTAAACTTCCTGAGGGTCTTTGAAGAGGTGGAGAAAGTAAGTAGTGTGCACCGTGATGAGAGCAAAGCCACAGACACAAATTTGGACTGACAAAATTATCAAGGGAACTTCAGTCCTGTTGTAAACTGGCAAATCTGTGAAAATCCTGGGCTATATAATGGATATTTTTTGCTGATGTTTCTATATTGTAACTTTCACATCAATCTTCACTGCAAAACGATCATAGTCGTGATATCACATTCATGGTAAATTTAATCACCACTAATTTAATTGATATATGCTTTGCCTTTCTAACAAACAGCAGCAAACATCCATCCATCTTCCTGCCCTGACAGGGTCACAAGGGGCCTGTAGCCTATTACAGGTAGCTTTTTTGCTCCCTACCATCCCCCTGCCAGAGCAAAAATGTGGACTGTCTGGCAGGGAGCAAAAATATGGACTGACTGGGGGTCCCCAAGGCCCGGGTTGGGAAACACCGGTACAGAGCATAGAGGTTCTAAGTGGTCCGAGCCCCAACCAGCAGTTAGCCAAACTGCATGAAGGGAGAGCATTCAAACACCACGCACAGAGCAGAGGCGGGATTTGAACCCCAAACCCTGGAGGTGTGAGGCAACAGTGCTATGGGGCAAACGTGAATACTGGTGATGGATGGAATTTCCAGAAATAAAACATCATTTACCATAAATTGGTTTTAAAAAAACCAAAACGGTTTCCATCCGCTAGTAAGAAGAGTTCTAGGAAAAAAGATTATTATGGTGATACATAATTGATGATAATTGACTCTACACTTATCATCAATTATGTATCACTATAATAATCTTTTTCCTAGAACTCTTCTTACTAGCAGATGGAAATGATAATTGACTCTACACACCCAGGTGGGCCACCACCTACAAGGGGAATGTTATTCGGTGCGATGTGGATTGGGTGGCAGCCAAGGGGGACCCTGGGGGATCGATCCCTGGCTGACAAAACTGGCCTTCGGGACATGGAATGTCACCTCTCTGGTGAGGAAGGAGCCTGAGCTTGTGCGTGAGGTACCGGCTAGATACAGTCGGGCTCACCTCAACGCATAGCCTGGGTTCTGGAACCAATCTCCTGGAGAGGGGCTGGATATTCTTTTCTTTTGGAGTGCGGCCTTATGTCTTGGACACTCGGGTGAAGAGAGGGGCAGAGCTGTCAATTGATCACCACCTGGTAGTGAGCTGGCTCAGGTGGCGGGGGAGGAAGCCGGTCAGATCCGGCAGGTCCAAGCGTATAGTGAGGGTCTGCTGGGAACACCTGGTAGAGGCTCCTGTTCGCCAGATCTTCAACTTGCACCTCCAGCAGAACTCCAACTGCGTACCAGGGGAGGTTGACATTGAGTCTGAATGGACATTGTTCCGGACCTCCATTGTGGAAGCGGCCGTATGGAGCTGTGGCTGCAGGATGGTCAGTGCCAGTCGTGGTGGTAACCCCCGTACCCGATGGTGGACACCAAAGGTGAGAGGGGCTGTCAAGCTGATGAAGGAGGCCTACCGGGAATTATTAGCCCGGGGGTCTCCGGAGGCAGCTGACAGGTACCGGCAGGCCAGGCGGTACGCGACTCAGGCGGTGGCGGAAGCAAAAACCCGGGTGTGGGAGGAGTTTGGTGAGGCCATGGAAAGTGACTTTCGGTCGGTCTCAAAAAGGCTCTGGCAAACCGTCCGGAATATCAGGAGGGGGAAGCAGCTCCTGGTTCCTACTGTTTACAGTGGGGAGGGGGTGCTGTTGACCTCACCTGGACAGTGCATGGAGGTCAGTGCGTGTTGGGCTCTGCCAGGGCTGCCCTTAGTCACCGGTCCTGTTTATAATATTTATGGACAGGATTTCTAGGCGCAGCCGGGGTGTTGAGGGTGTCCAGTTTGGCAGCCTCTGGTTTGCGTGGCTGGTTTTTGCGGATGAAGTGGTCCTCTAGGCTTCATCTTCTGAGGACCTCCTGCGAGCTCCGGGGCGGTTCACAGCCGAGTGCGAAGCGGCGGGGATGAGGATTAGCACCTCCAAGTCCGAGACCATGGTTCTCACCCCGGGACGGGTGTATTACCCTCTTCGGGTCAAGGAGGAGGTACTGCCTCAAGTGGAGGAGTTCAAGTACGTATCTCGGGGTATCGTTCACGAGTGATGGTAGAAGAGATCGAGAGCTGGACAGACGGATTGAAGTGGTGTCTGCAGTTTTGCAGGCGCTTAACCGGTTCGTTGTGGCCAAAGAAGAACTGAGCCTGAAAGCAAAGCTCTCGATCTATTGGTTCATCTTCGTTCCTACCCTCACCTATGGTCATGAGCTGTGGGTAGTGACCGAAAGAATGACATCACGGCCGAAATGAGTTTTCTCCGCAGGGTGTCTGGGCTCTCTCTTAGAGATAGGGTGAGAAGTTTGGATATCCGGGAGAGTCTCAGAGTAGAATCGCTGCTTCTCCACGTCAAAAGGAGCCAGTTGAGGTGGTTTGGACACCAAGCGCGGATGCCTCCTGGGTGGTTACCCGGAGAGGTTTTCTGAGCATGTCCTACAGGGAGGAGGCCCAGGTGGCAGACCCAGGATGTGCTAGAGGGATTGTATCTCTCGGCTGGCCTGGGAACGCTTCGGTATCCCCCCCGAAGAGTTGGTAGAGGTAGCTGGGGAGAGGGAGGTCTGGGTATCTCTCCTGCAGTTGTTACCCCCACAACCCAGACCCTGGACAAGCGGATGGTGATGGATGGATGGATGACTCTACACAGTAGCTGTACATTGTTTTGTCCAATGACCAATAACCTTCTTACTCCCTACTTTGCATTTCCAGGTACGAGACTCATTGAAAGGGGTGAGACCGAATGAGGCTGAGATCCCTTTGTCAGAAGTAAACAACCCCTGTCGCCTGATTTTAAAACGGCCCAAACTAAGCCAGGTTACTAACTGGGCTTTTTCTCCAAGTGCCAGTGGTAGTTTGAATATACTTGTTTTGATCTTAGTGATGGTACTTCATGAGTCCAGTCAGGTTCTTATGTGCTGTGGACTGTGAACCAAAGCTGCGGAGAGCAAAGCAGACAATCAAGGTTTCCATTTCTCTGCATATCTATGTTAATTCTTTTTAAATGATATAACTAGTGACCTATACGGCAGAGGTAAGATTACGTCCCAGGAAATGCTTCAGTTTCCTGTGGAGGCATGACTTACTGCTTCGTGGGGACCTCAGCGAGAATCATGTTGACGTTGTCCACAGGATAAGTGGGATGTAATGTTTGTAGTACTAGATAGAAATCTACATTTTGAAGCAGCGGTGACCTCAGACAATTTGAAAATTTTTGATCCTCAACCGAATGGTTTTTGAAGAAGTATATGTCACTTTAAATGTTTGATAATAAGTAACTCATTTTTTATCTATCTATATACAGTCATGGCTGTTAATTTTATAATCCCACACATGGGGCATTTTGGTTTGAAGTAATGAATTTTGGTAACAGTTTAGCTTAAAGGCTGCTCCTAAACTATTAAAACTAATCATTTGATAATTTATTAATAGATAATTCACTCACAAACAAATGAAGAATTGTATTGCGTCATCCGAAATCACTCAAGGTATTTACAAAACAATCTTCTAAATCACTTGCAAATATAAAACAATAACTAGACATACTCAAAATGAGTTATTACTGAACATTTACAAGGTCTTTACAAAATACTGTGCAAGACAGGAGTAGGATATCTTTGTAAGACATTATAAAATTTGATTGTAAGTGGATCTTTTCATGTAATAATATATTATTGAATGAATAGTAACAGTTTAGTAGTAGTTAAGGAGCACACTTTAAACTAAAGTCTTACCAGAATTTCTTTCAATTTGTACATTTTTATATATTTTTTCTTATATATACTTTTAAAATTAGTGTATATATACTTTTTTCCATTTACACTGTTGGATATATTAATATTTCATTGCAAAAATTATGCATGGTTGATTCTAGTACCAAAATGGATGGACCTTATCTGTACGAAATGTTTAAATAAATATGTTGCATATTTATGTAACATGCCCTACAGTATAGTACAATTCTTTCTTTTATTATTTTAAAGTCATGACATTGGGATTTAGAGAGATTCTTTGACTGATGACAGTACCATCTGTATAGCGTAATAGACAGTGTATCGCTTTCATCTCGTGCTTCTGTTCATGCTGTAATTTAAGTCACATTCACGGTCACACAGCCATGTCATGCTTCCTGAGCCACAGAAGAAGCTTGTAGTTAGATGTTTGGCTCCCTTTCAAAACTTCTTCCTTCACAAATTACAGACTGGCTAAATGCAGCATTACTCTGTGCTTATGTATGCAAATAATTAAAAAAGTCACCTCCTGTTTTGTATTTTGTTCTTTCTAAAGCATTTTTCTAAGAATGATGGGAGCGCACACAATAAATAAATGCTTCTTAATAAATTAAATATTTTAAAAGATACCCCAATCAATTTGAAACCTAAATACGATGCTGACTGCCAGTTTTATTTAGGAAAACACAGCCATAGGTATGGTTTAGTAACTGGAATATAGTTAAACAAAATCCATCCATCCATCCATTTTCTGTACCCGCTTGTCTTATGCAGGGTTGCGGGGATCCGGAGCCTGTCCCAGAGGCTATGGGCAAAAGGCAGGGAACAACCCAAGATGGGGCGCCAACCCCATTGCGAGGCACATTCACACACCATTCAGAATTCTCCGGTTCACCTTTGCATATTTTTGGACTGTGGGAAGGGAAACTGGAGTACCTGGAGGAAACTCCACAATGAGACAGACATGCAACATGCAAATTCCGTACACATGGAGCCTGGGGTGAAGTCTCAAACCCTGGTCCCAGAGGTGTGAGACACAGTGCTAACCACTGTGCTAAACAACAAAATCATGTTCCATTTTAGATGTATTACTCTGTTCCTTTGAAAAGCCAGATTCTTCCAGTTGTTTCAGTAAATATTCATCCATAATCACACATTACTGTGATTGGTGAACTGGTGTCTCTATATGAATATTAAGGACTAGCATCCAATCCAAGGTGTCCCCTTCCTTGTGACCTGGGCTCCCCGATATATGCTTCATGTTCCCCGTGACCCGATATTCAATAAGCGTCAAGGAAAATGATGGATGAAAATATCTGTGTTGCACGACAGTAGCGTAATAACAACAAGAGATTAAGTTACTTTCATTTCCTTCATTGTTTTTATTTAATGAAAATATTCTGTGTGGTGTAGGCTTTCTAGAAATATTGTATGCATATATTTAGACTTTTAGGATGAGAAGAGAATTTAATTAATGTGCTTTTCTAATTTGGTACATGTGACAGGCAGAATTTTACTAACACTGGCAACCTTTTTTTTACCTGTAGGTTTGTGCTTTTTTATGTAATTCACTCTAACCTCAACAAACACTGATATTTCACAGAATTTATTTGTCTGTTTGTCATTTATAAACAAACTCCTCCCTTCCACAGCTATCAAACAGACTAATGGGGGGGGTTCAGAGCAAATAAATAAAAAATAATAAATATTCTCCCCTTCTGTGTACAAAAAACATCCAGCAACTTCCACATGGAGATCGCATTCATGATCCAATAAACACAAATGCCCATTTGCTAATATGGAAAATCATGTTTCATATTTTTTACATATATAAATACCTTCAGTAAAATATCAGTTTGCTTCTGTTAGTTATAAATAAAATAATATGTGGTAGGTTTTTTTATGTGACAATTATCTCAAGAGTGTGTGTACTGCATGAAGAGGTGTCGAAGTTGATCAGCCATAACTTTGGCTCGCATTATATCTAAGTACCTCACGTAATTCTTTCGTGCAAGATATGGTTCCAGGCAGAAGGCAACATGTATAGAAATCTGACCAAAATCTGGATTTTCTGTGGTCCTCATTCAGAAAAGTCTTTAAGAATCCATGATTGGTGCGATCAGAGACTATAGTTCAAGCAAACCTGCGGGTTTCTGCTAAGGCTAATCCTGTCGCTGCCCCCTCACTGTTGCGGAATGTCTTCCGTGGATTGGTGACCACCCCCCCCACCGCTCAGGCTGACGTCCAGTTATCACGAGTAGATGGTGATAACCTCTCTGCCACCTCCTCGCACCAGTAGCACTCGCTCCAATCCCTCAGTCAAAACTTCTAGGAACTCCATGTCTGTGTTTGAGTTAAGGAAGCAGAACAGAGCTGCGGCCGTAAGTTTACTACATCTCACCATGACTGCGCATCGCTTGCTCCCCGGCTGAGATAAGCTGCTTCCGTCTCTGTACATCATTTTTGAAAAATTCATCTGAAAATCCAGAAGTTCTGCTTCCCATCGTCCTTCTATATCAACCCTTAACTTCTGAATGCATTTTCATCCTTCTTTCTGTCTATCATTCCAAACGTTGTTAACATTTGCATTTATTATTGTAAATAATATTTAGTCTTTAATATTCAGACTGAGCTGAGGTCGTAGACTCAAAGCCAGGCCTACACCAGAAGCAGTAATCCTAAACAATTAGCAAATTTAATATGAAATGACTTTCTTCTGCCACACTACTTCTACATATCTTTATGCTTCATACTCCTGTTTCCTACAGTGAGCAGCTTGTGAGTACAGCGGCCCCTTCCAACACCGTCCCACAAACAAAGCTGTCCATTCTCCATTCAGATTGGCTGACACCTCTCAGTAATCAAACTGTGTCCTTATACCTTTCACAGAAATCAAGAGGATTTTCTGGTAAGGATTATCCCAAGATGCAATGTTCAGCTTGACATCTTATTTGATGCACTGTTTCTTATGGCCCAGACATGGCGGTTGAAAAGGATACAGTTTTCATCCCCTTCTGAATTTTTGGGAGGTCCAGGCATGTTGAGCAGCACCAACTTAGCGTCATGGGACCTGTTGACAATCACCTCATTGAGCTTCACTGCTGTGTGCATTCTTCGTACATTGGACTGGTCCCTGTGAGACAGACAAGACACCAGTTAAAATGTGGGAGAGTACTACTCCATGATGTCAAACACACGATACACTAGACTGCAGAGTCAAGTCAAGCAAGGTCAACAGGTGGCTGCACGATCTAACTACTTGAAATGTGTCAGTTGCTTAGAGACCAGGAAAGACCAGCAGATGTCTACACTACCGTTTGAAGAACAAAACTATGAAGAACTGTATGAACCAGCATACAACACAGCAGATTTACAGCTTCCTCCGTACCCTGACAGCATGAGGATACAGACACAAAGAAAAAGGAACCAAGAGTGGAATCAGACCAGAAAATCAAATAGATAATCCCCAACTGAAACCCAAGGCTGGTACACCTCCCACCAGTGGGGGGAGCTAACTCACGGCTTGATGCTGATGAGTTCACGGAAGTTCTCTGGCGCATTGTTTCTCATCCTCCTCTCCCCATTCAACTTTTCTTTCGTCCAGGTCATCTGGATCCTCTCTGCCACCGGCTCCCCCAACTCATCCTCCTCATCAGAATACAGGCTGCTCATGTGGATCATGGAGTGTCTGTCCTTCACTAACTGTGCCTGTAGAAGGAATGGTGACCACCTCATTGTCACTGAAGCATTTTCCACTCTCTGAAAAGATTATACACTTCTAGAATACATGATATTATTCTCCTATTTTTATTAACTATATCACAAGTAAGATTTACTTTGTTTTTGCAGTGATGATGATGATAGTAACTTAATTTTCAGCTGCCAGGCTGGACGATCGCAGTCTGTGATGTACGTCTGTACTGCCCTTACCTCCCGGTCTCTTTCGGCACTGGACAATCTCATCTGCCTCAGCATCTGGGACCTCTGCTCCATCATCAGAGTGCGCTCATACGTGTAGGCGGAGATGTCACTGTCATGCTACAGCACAGTGAATGAACACAAACAAGAGTTTAAGGTGTCACGTGTTTCACGCAGCCTGCAGGCCCTATAAAACAAGATTATAACATAGATCACAATGTTGTTATTATTGTAGCATGAAATAGATTAAGGACACAGAGGATTTAAATTCAAGCCTGGCTGAACAACTCAACTCCAAGGTAACTCACTTTACGCAAAACATACAGATGTACAAAGGGGTAAAATTTGGTTTGGAAAAACATGTCATGTTATAAACTAAATTTAATACAAATGTAAATGTTGTATTATCAACATGAGTGTAAATCAGAGCAGACACAAAAGCATGAACAAAATACATGGAACTTTCAAGATACAGCAAAACCAGAGATGGTAATCAGGATTGAAATGTCCATATTAAGAGTGCAGTAATGCTGCAGGAAAAGCACTTACACTGCGCCTTGATGTGGAGATAACACTGTCATGCTAGAACCCTCAGCACTATGCTGCAACATACTCCACTGCTCAAAATATCATTGTAACAGAGGAACCCAACTCCAGACTGGAGGTGTCTTCAACTAAGGAGGTCTACATACTTCAAAGGAAATCACTTCAGGTTTCATTTAATTTCTTGTCTGCACGACCAATAAAAACCAGAGAAGCAGTGATGTGTCAGTGTTGGGCTGTTCCTCCTCTTACCATCTCCACAACCTCCACCTCAGCCTCTATCCTGAGCTGGTACAGGAAGGTGGCCAAGTCCTTCTTCATTTGGATGCTGTTGTCGTCCATTTGTGCCACGGTGAAGATACGCATCTTGCACTTCCTCCAAACCTAGAACGCAACACAAAGGGGGACAATGTCGGGTCATATGTGCAAGAATCTATGACAGGAGAGCTAGGATCAATCTGATGTTGTATTTTTTTCCATAATAGCTATATGCATCAACCGAGAGATTAACCTGCATGGTATTCTGACGCACCATGTGGGGAACCACCAGAGGTGGAGAGTTCTGTTCCGGAAAGTAAAAATCCTGACCAAGATTTTGTTTCAACCAAACTGTTGAGTCGCAGTCACAGAGTACTCAACTGATTGGTTGAAACAATACCTTGGTCTGGATTTGTACTTTCTGGACCTGAACTCTCTACCTCTGGGAACCACGCTCTCTGGTATGATATGTGTCTGTGATCCTGTGGGATCTGCACCTTGTGCTGCTTGAGGAGGAATGGCAGGAGCATCAGCATTCCTCCATCATGAACGATCCACCAGACATCGATATGGCCCTCTGTGAAGCGCTCATGGTTGCTGGGGTAGAAGGACACATTCTTGGGCACCATCAGAGCCAGATGGGCGGCTGTGGTGCAGCGGACTGTATCTGAATGGAGATGGTGAAAAGTCATGCTACCCACAGGGTGGGGGGGGGGCTCTTAGCACTTGCCACATCTCCTAGCAAAGCATGACTATCAAGCAAAGCATCCCATCTGAAGGACCTCGGCTAATTCAAACCTTTGTTTCCAAGCTGGGACTGGTCTGATACAAAACTCCCAGTCAAAACATCCCAGACTGAAGTGATTCAACTTTTTACAATTCAACAGATGGAGAGTGGAGGGGTGAGAGTGGGGGGGGGATTCCTTACTATTACTTTAATCATCCATCTGTACACATGGCTAAAATATAAGACTTATCTGTAAAGGAGATTGGTAATTTAGCAAATAGCACATTGTCTGATAATAGTGGCTAATGTATGGTATACAAAGACACTCATGAGTGCATCCAACTGTTTGAAATGGAAAAAGCCACACAAATATTATTTATATAACACACTTGGAATAAAAAAACAAATGGCAAGGAAATGGCAAGTGGCGCCTTACTGATGAAAGTCTTCCAAGCGCGGGGGTCCTCGCTCTGCCTCCATCCGTAGGGCCAGCCCATCACCACCGTGTTGTGCTTCATGCCGCCCAGGCCGCACGACTGAATGAGATGGGAGATGCCCTCGCGCACCTTGGTGGCCACCACCACCTGGCAGAAGCCCTTCACCTTCTCGATCTCCATCATGTTCTTGATTGCCTGGCGAAAGCAGAGAAACAGCAGCGGCTCTGCTTCACTGCGCTGTGGAGCCATGGAAGTAGAACGTGAACCTGGAACCGATACCAGGAACTACAGGAGGAAACCGACACAGAGACGCAAAGTCCATGTACACAGAGCCAAAGCGGGAATAAATCCCACAAAGACCCCTGAGGCTACATTGCTACCCACTGATCCACCACAGAATAACTTCTCTGATAACTCACTGACGACTGTTTTTTTCATATTTTGTCCCAGTTAAATAGGAATATGAATACAGCCTTTCCCTCGGTTATGATGGGGTTACGTTCTGATAAACTTATTGTGAGGTGAAAATAACGTAAGACGAAAATGCATTTTAATACATACACCTAACCTAACGAACATCATAGCCTAGCCTACCTTAAAAATGCTTAGAACACGTACATTAGCCTACATTTCAGCAAAATCATTAGCACAAAGCCTGTTTTATAATAAAGTGCTGAATATCTCATGTAAGTTATAGAATAATGTACTGAAAGTGAAAAACATTTTCCTATCGTAAAGTCGAAATATCGTAATATGGATCATCGTAACCGGGGGAGAGTCTGTACTAACATTCTGATTAATGCTAATGCATTTGATCTGAGATACCATTAGTATTTGCTGTAGAATTAAAAAGACACTGGACTCATTCCCAAACGACTTTCCTATGTTATCCCTCTATTTACCAGCTTGGTGAAGTAAAATGTTAGCTAAATCATATGCAAAATACAGCAGTAGATAGAATGAGGTAGCAGGGCAGTGGACAGTCAATTTATGATCCTGGATCAGAAGCTAACAAGTGGTCTCGGTGCCTTACTTGCTCAGAAGCCTGGGTCTCTCCATAGCTATCCAGGAAGTTGCCCTGGATGACTGAGCCCACGATTGTTAGGCCCTTCCCAGCCTTTAACTGGGAGGCGAACGTGAGCAGACGGGGGTACTTCACATGGAGGTCCTCATCTAACTTCAACAACACCAGCAGCTGCGGCCTGGGTGGGCAGATCATGAGGCGTGGGAGGTATGAGTCATGGATTCACTTCAGAACTTTCCCTGGACTTCCTGACCCAGTGTCTGTTCATGGTGATACTCGCCTCCAGTTCTTGGTGTGCGGTGGGCCAGCCTCCAGGCGTAGGAGAGCATACCGGGCTGCACTCAGGGACAGGCCTCGAATTCCGTCTCCCCACTCCTTCTCCGCACTGCCAAAGAAATCTTTGGTCAGGGTAAACTCCTGCATGCCACCTCCCCAAGGAACCCTTCCGTGCTCTACTGAGTCCATGCAAAACCATGAGCTAACGGGATGAAGTCAGAGGGCAGACGTACCCCTGGTACTCAATGTACTTGTAGATCATGCCTGCGATGCACATGGCCACGATAGCATAGTACCAGGATGATATGAACATCAGCGCCAGACACATGCTCATTCCCAGGAAGGAGAGAGCCCTGTGACAAAGAAGACAGCTTAAATGACAGCCTGGTATCTTCTCAGACGAAGCTCCCCGCTGGTCCCTCTCTCTCACCAATGGTAGTATTTGAACCGGGGCCTCCAATTCGGTGTGCGCAGGAGAGTTTGAACAGCACACGCCAGGTTAACAAACAGATAGCACATCAGGAAGAACCTGAAAGGTGAATACATACAGACCTGACATACTTACAAAAGTGCAGTGACCAAAACACATTGATGAATCGTGTTCGTAATATTTCCTCCTCTGTGTTTCATATTCCCTTCAGAAAATCACTGTGTCTTTGAAAATATTTATTGATAGATCTGACGCTGCCGGATTGGTCCAGGAATTCATTTTTGTGTCCAGACGAAACATGACTCAAGAAAGCTATATATATTTTTTATTTTATTTTTATTTTTATTTTTTTATTTTTTTCCCTGTCAAACAGAGTAATCCATCCACCAAGTAGAACACAACTCCAGTGAAACACTGAACACATTTCTATAAAAAACACTGCTAAATAAAATGCAGCACAACCGTAGTTAAGCACTTACGGTACAAACACTCCCAAGCAAACAAACAGTTGGGGATGAGCTCTATACTTAGAGCAGAACAATGACCTAAAAATGTACTTAGCATCACTGGTAGACTAGAGTGTTTACTTATCTAAGAATGCAGAAAATAATAGTAAATCAGATTTAATGGCTAATGAGACTACTATTAATGTTGTTTACTGATGAATAATTTGGTTGAGAAAAAGTATTTCCTGTTGGCGTTTTATGCATTACTGATTGAGTTTGGCTGCCTGTCATTGACGTATCTAGCATTTTCGGAGTGGAATGTAGTGGGAGTTTGTTGCCGATGCTCACATAGAAAGGATGGGAGCCACCATGTCCAGAGAGGCGATGAGGATGCCCAGCTCTGCTATCAGGGCCGTCATCAGCAAGGCCCAGGTTGGTTCCCCATTGGCCTTTCCGTGACCGAACACCTGCAACAGGGCGTCCGCAAAGAGTCAGCAATGGAGAGCAGAGCACTTTGCTCAGAGGGATTCGACACGATAGCGGCAGGACAGAAGTGCAGTCAGCAGCCATCAATGGTTCAGGCAGAGAAAACCCCCCTCAAACCAAAAATACATAACGCACCCGGAGGAAGGGGATGATGTTGTCTTTGGCGATAGCCTGCAGGAGGCGAGGGGCCCCCGTCAGTGACTGCAGCCCGGCCCCCACAGTGGAGAAGAAGGACCCGATGACGATGACCCAGGGGGACGGCCAGGACAGGGTACCTACTATCAGGTTCCTATTCACTGCGTCCCCAAACCTGTCCCACGACACAGGAAGCTCACAAAACTCTGACGAATCTCTGTTTTTATTTTGGACACCTAAGCACAGCCATCAGTAGTAATGATAATTTAGCTAAAGTGTGTCAAAGGGCTCTGATGCTCAGACACTACAACACATATAGGGTAGTGAGCAAAAGTCTTAGGCAGCCAAAGAAAATGATCTAAATGATCTTCATGTTAATGTAAAGCTATGATGTTTGGGACCTGAAGTGGTGTTCATATAGCCATCCTACAAGATATCAGTAACTTTTTGGAGAACAGAAGAAATTCTTGAATTCTTCTTTTTATTGTGTTACTGTTCATTTGCATATGTTCTAATGTTAAATTGTGTGTGTGTTTTTTTTAAACAAACATTAACTACCAAGAAAAAATGGCTTTAAACATTTTGTTTGAGTTCCTAAGACTTTTGCACAGTAATGCATGTACATTAATTAATGTGGACTGTCTAATTAATGATTAATATTGTGGATTGTATTATTTCAGCCTGATGATTATCCAGGACACGCATGCATGCAGTTTGGAGTAGATCAAAAGTCAACATTGTTTTTTCGGTCATTGACCGCTGACCATAAATATATTGACTACAAGCACATCGACCTGCCCTATTTCCTGGATGACGTACTTATCACGAAGAACCACCCCTTCAATGCAAGCTCCAAAGAGTACGACTGAGCTGAAATCTGAGCATTCCGTCAAGGAGTAATAACTATTATTGCATATTGGATAGGAGGTTATACTTTATTCAAAATACTTAAGCATTTAATCAAGAGAAAAAAATGCTTCATGTAGACAGATGTGATAATTACAGCCAAATGTTGGCTCTAACTTGAGGGTGGTACTGTGTTACAACACATTATGTAATAATATCACATCATGTAATAACTTGATATAATGTAACAAATTTTCCCTTCATGATGTAATAGCACCTGCATTTTGTAATAAACTTCAGGATTTTGTAATAGACAGCTTGACATCAATATGTAATACATTTCCCTGCATTTTGTAATAAATTATTATGTATTACAGCGGTTATAACAAAATGCGGAAGATTTACTTTTTAGTGATGAAAGTGTAATACTGTGCATTATGTAATAAACAACCAAGAGAGAGGTCTTCATTGACACTTTGTCAGGATATTACATAGTGCGGCATTATTACATAATGCGTTGTAACATGCTGTGGCTCAGGGCTGGCTGCTTGAGTTCTGCTCTGTGTGTATGGTGTACTCTAATTTCCTCCTGCAGTCCAAAAACATGTGGCTCAGTAAATTAGTGTTTCTAAATTGATCATAGTGTGCGTGTGTGTCTGTGTGTGTGTGGTGAATATGTGCCCTGCAATGGATTGGCATCCCATCCACAGGTTCCTGCAATGTGCCCTGTGCTTCCTGGAATAGGCTCCCTGTGACCTTGGATAAGTAGGATGGGAAACAGATGAACCTTAGGAAAAACACTAGGATGTATTTTGCAGTGCACTACTTTTATTCTACTGGGCTGAACCTTCATCTCTATACGTGATCTAATAATGGAACAAATACTTCGAAAACATCACAGCTCATTGCTGCTGATGATGGTGTGATGATGAGGATGAAGAAGGATACAAACTAAAGATGTTGTAGTTATGGCCAAGATGGTGCCGACAGGAATGGATTTCTGGGCATCTTTGAGGTCCCCTGATCTGTTCGAGCCAGCCATGATGCCTGTAGGAAGGAGGAGAATTATTATCTACAGCCTTCAAAAACAAATGGTAGTTTAATAGCTTTGGAAATCCGTAAATCTGTAACACCGAATAAAGTGAAACCAAATAGGGATGCGCAGCAGAGCGACTCACCGGTTGCAGATGGAAAGAAGATACCAACAAGCAAAGTGAAGGAAGTGGTGATATCTGCTGACACGTATAGATAGAAATTTTCCAGAGAGCCATGGACATCCACAGAGGGCTGACTTGCTTTTTCTAGAATCTCTCCTTTTTCCAGGTAGGAGCTCCACAGGTTCTCTGAAGCACATTAGGATGGATGCCATTATCAAAACGTCTGGCCAGTTATAGGACCAATTGTTTCAATAAACTATTCTGTCATATAAATGGATAAAAATGTAAATGGCTCCAATGAAGTAACTAAATATAATTAATATTTTGCAATGCAAATGTCATAATGCAAACTGTCACACTGTAGGACAAAGATCCTGTTAGAGTTCTTCCTACAAAGGTTTCATGTCCAGGAAGTGAGGTGATCATGTAACATCTACTTTAGTACACAGGGTACCAGTGGTTAGAGTTCACCTGCATCCTCGAAACAGGAAAAACCTGACTTCTGTTAATACTCCACTGTTTTTTGAACAAATATGACACATCTATTATGTGATGTGTAACAGGTAATACTGACACAAAGGCATGGAGGAAGGGCTCACCTCTGATGATGCCACTAGCCAGTCCTGGGATTCCCTTGATCTCTGTCACATTGTTTTGTAAGAAATATTCATCACAGTGTGGGTCGCTTGCATTTGCTAAGCTGCAGAAGTTTTGCCACAGCTTGCTGGGCATGGTGGTGTTGCCTGTGGTTATGCTCTTTCCACATTCGTCAAACATGTGTCTGACTAAGGTCCGATTGCCCAGCATGCATATCCTAAAGGGAGAGCAGCAATGAAAACTCCAACATTCTCGCACATGGTAAATGCTGATTTTAAGATTCAAGTGCTGAGAGGATAAACGCATTTAAATAAAGCCAATGTCTGCATGTCTACTTAATGTTCTGTAGGTTTCCCCTACTTTCCTACCACAGTCCAAATACATGCATTTAGGCTAATTGGCTTCTCTAAATTTACACATTCACACAATCCGGTCCTTGGGGAGCAACGAACAGTCCCAAGTTTTTACTCCCTCCCTGCTCCCTGCCAGACAGTCCACATTTTTGCTCCCGGGAGCTGAGATGGAGCAAAAATGTGTACTTTCTGTGGGTGCCCGAGGAGCATTGTGCTAAATAACAAGTCCATGTAATCATTTTCCTATACCACAGACCTAATTCCAGATTTTTTTTTTCAAAGTTCAATTTTTGCTTCCTTCTTTTGTTTTAAAAAAACATCTGGAGGGAGATTTAAGCAATAAATTAATGAGCAGTTTAGCAAGAAATCAAAACCCTGTACTTTATGGTCTTGTTTTTGAATACATATGATTCAGACTTACGGAAAAACAACTTACGGAAATTCTGGTGGACTGAAGATGGATTTCACCGCTCCGACATATATGGACACAATGGATATTATGACGCAGGCCAGGAACAGGGAGGCAAACTTGTTGACATAGCGGACACCCACCAAGACCACCAAGGCCATGAGGCCCAGGCAGATAGTGCCGTAGACCCTCATGTTATTCAGCATGGCACTGTCACCCCCATGAGCATCCGAGGTGTGGAATATGGCCGCCATTGGAAAGATGTAGCTCTGCTCGTAGGATATGAAAAACAAATGCAATGAGTGGGTTTGGATGGAGGGGAGGGACGGGAAGAAGACTGAAATACAATAAATAAGGCTGATTCTCACACAGACCCACACTTCCTGTGATTTCAGCCTTGTTAAGGACCAGTCTCATAGAGAATCCAGAGAATTTTTATCATTGCAGATTGACTCACCAGGAAAATTTCAATGGCTCCCAGGATGTACATGGCAGCTGCAAAGGTGGTCCCCAGGTAAAAACAGAGCCCCACCGCTCCCCCAAATTCAGGTCCCAGGGAGCGAGAGATCATGAAGTACGCTCCGCCAGCTGGGAGAACCACACCAGAGGCCAAGCTCAAGTCCACAGCTACTGTGCAGAGGACTCACCTCTGAACTGTGCTTGTCGACTGACTGCATGTATCTCAAGCAAGTCCATGTGATCATTTATCATTTAACATGACATTCAAGCAAACTAACTAAAGGATTAATTAATTATAGCTGATGTTAATGAGAAATATCTTCTAAAATAAAAACAAGAAAATTATCTTTTAGAATTTTGGAGGGAGCGGTTACTGAACTATTACATTTTAATTAAGGAGCTGCTTATTTTATTATTTATTATTTTTTATTGGATCCAAAACTGATAATCGCCTTATGTGGCTACTAATGAGAAGAGCCCTTGAAATATTTTTTTATTGGACATAACCCATACTACATTGACTGATGGAAGTATTTTGCATTCAATAATGCGCATCATACAAACATTGAGGAGAAAAGCTATTATTTATAAATCCTTTATGCAAATGCTAAATCGACAAAGAAATGTTAGGTCATTACCAGGGACCACGCCGTTTGTAGCGATGGCGCTCATTGAAATGGCTGTGAGCATTGTCTGCAAAAAAACAAAGACAAGATGTCAATACACTGAATAATACTGAACACCAGGGCTCCATAGGACCTACTGCTGTACTCCCTATTTAACCACAGTGCAAAGAATTCCTCCAACACCATCATCAGGTTTCCTGAAAACTCCACAGTTGTGGACCTAATCACAAACCGTGATAAGACATACAGGGAAATGGTATTAAAGAAAAAGTATTACACTAAAAATAATAATTTGGGGCAGCTCTGTGGGTTGAGACTCAGAAGGTTGCCAGTTCAAATCCCTGGGTGAGCAGAGTGATCCCACCAGTGGGCCCTTGAGCAAGACCCTTAACGCCAATTGCTCCAGTGACTGGCTGACCATAAATTCTCCTCTATGCCAGTTTCATGAGGTGGTCTCCTGGGGTGCTTTTCTAGCTATCCTGAAGGAGGTTCCACATTCATGTTGAGCACCAGAGGTGGAAAGTTCAGGTCCAGAAAGTACAAATCCAGACCAAGGTTTTGCTTCAATCAACCCATTGAGTATAAAGAGTAACTACCACAGAATACTCAACTGGGTGGTTGCAGCAAAACCTCAGCCTGGATTTGTACTTTCTGGACCTGAACTTTCCACCTCTGCTGAGCACTCATTTGATGCGTTTCCTTCACTCTAGGACAAACTCCTCCAAAACCATTTCTACTGTGTTTAGGCCAGGTGGCCAGGTCATGTGATGTGACACACTATCACTGAAGGTGACTTGGCGTGTCCAAACTTTTAGCTGGTACCATGTGTGAGCTTTCATCAGTACTTTCAGTAGTTCTGGTAAATATACTTCAAACCAAACACTTGTTGTTCAGATATGGTGGCCAAATCCTAAGCCCTTATGTGCTTCTTTGGGCCGGTACTCTATGTGTACTTATGGAGAGTTTGCTGTTTTCATGGGGTGAGGGGAGGAGCTACAGCACTGGAGAGCGGTGCTTACGCAGGAGCAGCACATGAGGATGATGAGGAGGGACTGGATGATGCCGGCGATGCCCACGATCCAAGTAAGGCGGAGGAAGAGGATGATTCCGAAGATGTTCTGGAGGCAGGGCAGATAAACGCCCATCAGAGTGCCCATGCTTGGGGCCTGCAAACACAAAGGAACAATGGACAGGATACGGGTCAGTCCTGTGAATCGTACGGCTGCAGCACCGTGTCAGGGTGGGAGGGTGGGATGGCTGAACCATAAGTGCTCACCAAGAAGCACAGATACTTAACAGAAACGAATTCTGAATATACACATTCTGCAAATTCAGGTACAGCCCTGTGGAAAACGCTTAGGCAGTCATAGAAAATGTTTAAAGCTAAATATCTGGGTAGTAAGTAACTTGCTCTGAAAAAAAACACAACATTAAAACATATACACATGATCAGTAAAATAAAAACGAGAATTTCTTCTCTTCTTCAAAAAGTTACTGATATCTTGTTGGCTAGATGAACACTCAATTAATTTACTTTTGCATCACAATGCCCTAAATTATACTTACTGCATTTGCAAAAAATTCATTGCTGTGGACTGGAAACAAGGAATCGATCAGGGCTTTGATGGAGAGCTACAGGGTCAGTGCACCAGTGACTGAATAGCTTTCTCTGAGCCAGTTTTACTGATATCCCTATCCCACCCCTAAACTTCCTGTCCATCTAAAACACAGGCAAAGATAAGTCTGTTATCAGATGAGGGCCTATACCACAAGAAAATTTGCTTTGCTTGGTGGGACTCACAGTATATTATATACACGCTCTCACATACTATCAAAAAAAACATACAAAACACAAACACATAGCTGAACAATGACTCGGCAATGGTTGCAACTACACGTATAACATGCTTTTTGAAGATTAAAGATCAGTTTATTATATATCAAGTTGGATGGGACTGGGGGTCTCATGTATTTTGGTGGGTCAGTCCATGTTCCCCAAGGGAACGAGCTATTCCATATTGGTGTCGAAACTGTTTCAGTTATATTACATGTTTACAAGAGCTCAACAAGCTGAAACCAGGAAAAACATTTCAGTTAAGTAGCCAGTTGAACCAATCATTTTTCCTTCTGCCCTCAGAACATTGTTGTGTAAGTAAAACTCCCATGAGTACACTGTGAGACTGTTGTTATCAAAACGATTACAACACCCTTCCCCCGTGAGGTTCACCTTCGGTATCTTCCTCTTAGAGGACTCAGCACTCTCGGCTTCCTCATGCTCCTTGGCCCCCTGGGTGATGTTGGTGTAGCTGACCAGTCGACTGAGGAGGGACGACACTTTGGGCCGGATGTCCAGTTCCTCCTGAAGGCCGAGGGAGGGAGAAAAACAGCCCAGAAGGGCACAGTCAATGTATAACTAAAACATGTCATATATCATACATTCTCTCCAGCATATAAATATACTTCTCAGAATGTTTGGTGGATAGCTGACTGCCGACCTCAAATAAAGCCAGGTTTCTGTCATAGTAGTCATTTCTCTTAGAGGATGAGTCGCTGCAGTTCAGAAAGGGACTGTCTTCTTTGTGACTTCCGTGACCTGAAGGGGGCAGAGTGAGAGAGAAAGAATGATGCCGAGCATGTTTCAGTGGTCATGCCCGTGCTTACCAATGGGATTATCCTGTCCATGAACATTGTGTGGGCTACGTGGTGGTATAACAGTGATGTAATCTCTACCTCTAATCTGGTTACACAGTCTTTGTCCTGTTTAGTTGGTGTTTGAGTCAGCAACAGTCTGACCTCCAGCTGCACATAAACCATTGTATGTATAGCAGCTCAGAAGATGGATTTGATGAAGGGATGTATAATGGTTAATACAGGAAACAGGAAACGGTATGTTTGCTGGGTCAACGGTCCTCATAGCGGCAGGAGTATACCCCAGGGATGCGTTCTGCCCCGCTCTGTGCTTCATTTATACGGACCAAAATTCCTTCAAATTTGTCTGGTTGGTTTCATGTCATCAACAAAGTGTCAGGCGGAAGTACACCATCTTGTATCGCGGTGTGGCTGCTATGAAAAGATATTCGAGGCTTTCGAAGACTTTTTCACATTGTTATTAACTTCAGAAAAGAATCGTCACATCTCCGTCTGAAAATAAGCAGTTCACATGTGAACAGTAGAGTCATTAAAATTCTTGGGAACCTTCATCTCGCAGGACTTCAAGTACAAGTAGAATCCACTGCAAACAGCAACTACTGTTCCTATTCATGCACAAGTTCACATCCTATCTAATTATTTGTCTGCTTGGTTCCCCTAATCGTCATGTTTATGTCGAACTGCATGCATGCAGTTCCGCAATTATGCACGTGAAGCTGTATGCATTGTGCAAGTATGTTCTATGCATAATATCACCACTAGGAAAAATTCCTATCAGAATCAAGTCACTGTGACTGGGGTATAAAAGCAATTCAAATTGTGGTTCAGATTCAGTCTTATGCTGTTGAGCAATTCATTAATAGATGAAATATACCATTCTAAAAGTAACTATTCAACGACAAATGCCGTGGTGTTACAGGTCATACAAAGCTGCATGCAGACCATATGTTAACAGTCTCTCTGTGACATGGCTTTTATGAAATACATTGGCAAGTCAGCAGGAAGTATGTTCTGTGATAATGCTTTATGGCTGACGGCATGTCCACCACTCACACCAGTCACAATTCAGAGAAAGGGTATATAACAGAAACCACAAAGATTTATCAGCCTTGTAAAAGACAAGCATTGAAAACGTAGGAGAGCTGTGGCAGGGTGACACAAGTCGGACGCAGAAAGAAATATGTCAGGCATTATAGGGCTTCAGACTGAAATCTGTCCATATTTTATGGAAGGTTGCTTAAATTTATTTGCAAGGTGATTCAGTTATACCGCACTGTATTTACATGTTTCATTGCTGTAAAGCTCTCTAAAGCCTCTCGACACCATGAGGAGAGTGAGTGTGATTCATGCATAAAATGTAACTCAGATAAAATTTCAGAAATAGATTTGATTTTAAAAACACAAAGAAATTCATAAGCCATGACCCAGCTAGTTACTGTGAAACAGCAGATACAGACACAGATATAGCTTAGATACAAATACAGGTACGAATTAATACACAGAAAAAACAGATCCACTAAAAAATGCTGACAAAAATATTCTCAGCTGTTAATGAAAATAACTGAAACACTGTATTTTCTCAATGTAATGACTAAACAGAACTGGGGAAAAAATAACATAAACAGGATTAGCATATGGTTTAATGGATGTAATTCCACAATATTGAGGTATACTTTTTATGAATGACTTTATATAAAACCTAACATTAATCTCAAAAGACTGGGAACAATTACTGTATAATCTGACACAAATTACAGGGAAGTCTGAACAACAGACTGGCTTTAGCTGAAAATGATTGCGGAATCTGGTCCAAAAAGGGTGGCAGATATCAGTGAATGGATGTGTCCCCTCACCCAATATGGCAACTGAGACCCCACAGCACTCTGAGGACAGTGAGGATGAAGTCAGCCCTGATAGCGACCAACATTAGCACCTTGTGAGGGGTCAGCAGGCGCCGCACCTCTCCATCGAGCCCCCCACCCCACTCACCTGCTTCAGGCATTAGGGAGCCATTCGTCCCGCTCTGCTTGGTCATGATTTCTCATCTGCTGAGCTTGGAGCAGAGGCAGGGAAAACGACCAGGACGCCCCGCTTCTCAGGGGCAAACTCAATTCGGGGGGGGGGCAAGCCCAGCACATACCCACACTCACGCACACACTTGTCCACTCACACACACAGAGATTTAGTAGCTTTAAACAACTGTGTATTTTAATCTGGTCCAAAAGAGCAGGACGAAAACCTTGTCACAACACTGATACAGTACGGGTGCCATTTTCCTTTTCATAAAAACCAAACAGCATCAGGGGGATGCACATCAAAAAATCTAGAATCCACTTATAAATCATTCACTTCAAATCCATAACCCTGCCTTCCTAGCATTTTTCAGCAATGTATAAGAATTTGTTATGGTTGTATACATTGTTATGTCTAAACACGCTCTTTTATATACTTGAATTATACAAACAAACAGAGCTATACGAATTCAAACAATTAAGAACCGCAAATAAGAACCGGTCACAAAGGAGGTAAACTGTTTCATAACAACGCGCCATCGTATCCTGCTTGTCAGCCTTAAGACAATATCATTAAGCATTATTTGCCATATCAGAGTAAACACGCAATTCTGACTGAAGCCGAGTTCTCTGCCATGAGCGTGACAAAATACAAAGTTGCCCTCTAGCGTCCATATCTGATATAGCACCACAGCGGTGGAAAACACCGCTTAATTCTTAATAACGTGCCCTCAGCTGCATGCTGTGGAAGTTTTACAAGACACAGATTATGATGTTATTTGCACTTTTGTGCGTGTGCATTTCATGTTTTGCATAAAAGATAAGAAATTAAAAATGTATACTTGAAAGATTATTGCAAGCGGCCAAAAGTTAATTGCGTTGTAAAGAACTGCACAGGGGTCTCCCTTGTCGTTGACCTCACGTCAAACTTGTAATTAACTTGATTAACAGGAACATTTAGACGGCTTTCTGTGTTCCTGCTGCTTAGCAGTTGGAAGGAAAAGCAAACGGCTTCCAGGACAAGTCTGAGCACGCTAGCACAGCCTCCCAGAAATGCCTTTTAAAAGGATCAAAGAGGGGCTGCCTGAGGGAACGGACCTTTGCACAAAGCTAACTGGCCAGCAGCTTTACTGAAGACTCGGAACTCAAACACCTTCACCCTGCCAGCCTGTTAGGACGGACAATGTGGCAAGTCTTTAATTCAAGACTGATTAAAAAGTATAAGATGAACCAGAATTATTGTATCAAAAACATTTTTAATTTTAAGATTTTTACATATGGAAATGATAGTAATTATTTTAAAATGATGACTACTAATCTGTAAAGACTACAAATCCCATTACAGAAGTTAGACAACACTACATTTGTGTTAATCAAAATGTTAATTAAATTAAATTAAAATTGTAAACAAAAATGGACTTTTTGGAATTCCTCCAGGTCACAGATGGTCTTTAATTGTGGGTATATTTAAGTAGGCCTACCCTGTGTCTAAATGCAGAAAATGTGCAAAGAATCATAAGTTTTTATAAAGCATTAAAAGCAACTTTGAAGAAAACAAATATTTGTAATCGATACTTGTCAATGGTAATTTATACCAAATGAGTATCGTTTGAGTATCAAAGTACTGATACTGAGGTATGGATCTGGCCATTGATACATTACAGTCTCTAACCTAAACATCAGACTGCTATGGCTGATCAATGGCCTTTAAAAAACTTGATTTTCAAATGTTCTTTTAATATGATTCCTTAAGCAATAAAGAGGTAAACACTGTGTTCGGCAATCGGCAGACACTGTTCTTTTTTAAAAATAGCTGAGTATTCTGTGCTTTGATTGGCCCACATAAGGTGGATAAGGCGTGTTTTCAGTCATTATTTTAAGACAGCCGTGCATGTCACTATTTGTGCAGTTGCTACAGGGAAAAAAACAGAACAGAGTGAATTATATGTCTCAGTCCTACACAGCCTTAAGGCCAGAGCCTCTTACAAGCCGTAACAGAGAAAACTCTGGCACGTTAAAAAAGTAGCTAGAAACATATGCCAGAAAACAGACACACATGCTGGAACAAGTTACAGCTGTGATGGTGAAATTTACCCGCAGCCACGTGCAGGAGCCAACTGTGATAAACTCCACTTTGACCCAAAATGAGACGCTTCACTTCCCGTTTTCCCTTTGTTATGGCTTCTTAACATTGTAATGAATGCGCCATAGCATAAGTCATTTCGCTTCTTATGACATCAGTCAATACACATCATGAAACACGACAAACATGTGATTTATGCAATATATTATACGAAAAGCCCATCATGACTGTGACACTGCTGCTGAAGTGGTCCTCTTGTTTACGTCATAGTCATCTATCCATATTGCATAATGGCTGATTCAGTTCAGAGCTACCGTGAGCCTGGAAGTGGCTGAAGACAGGGAAAAAGCCTGGATAGGATGCCGCTCCTTCACAGAGAGAGATATGTCACCTTGCGTAATGACATCATTTTTGGGAGTACGGGAGGAAACCCACAAAAAAGGACAGGCTAACTCAACATGCACATAGAGCTAGAGGCAGGAGTCACACCCACAACCCTGCTGGCCTAAAGTAGGTCTAGGTGTCATAGAGCAACCGTGACAAACATATACTTGTGCACATAAAAGGAACTTCCACTTGACGTCTTTCCTTATTTTTATACATAAAAATAAAACCCTATGTAACAATGCAATATGTAATAACACCGCATTATGTAATGACTCAACAAAATGTGACAAATTTCCATAAGATATATTTAGGCACATTTGCCCGAATTTTCAGGGATGCGTTTAAAGCTTTGTGACACTAAGTGGTTTATTTTGTACTTAAGATTGATTAATGATCATTTCTCAAAACCATTTGTAAATAAAGCAGTTTATAACCTTATTAATAAATTACAGAGAGATCCGACCCACTTGTTATTTTCTATATTCTTTATTTTTGTCTGCTATTCTGTCGCAGAGACACCCAGAATCACCCAGAACACGCTAAATGCTCTTTTTTGGACAATGTCGTGATGATGATGATGATAATAATGGGTTAATGTTGCAATATAAAATTATAATGTAGGCTATAAGTGTGTTACATTGTGTTGAGTTGTTACATAATACAATGTTATTACTTGATGATACATAATAATAATGGATCGTGTAATGAAAATTTGTTTTATTTTGTCAAGTTATTATAAAATGTGACATTATTACATGATGCATTGTTACACCCTAAAATTAATAAATGTTCAAGGCCCAGCTGGACGCTGAGGAGCTAATGCCAAAGACGTGTCAAAGACTAATGGTGCGGCATCCTGGGTCTGAACCCAGCCCTATATCCATCCATCTTCCAACTGCTTACTCAGTACAGGGTTGTAGTAGGGGGCCCGGAGCCTACCCCAGGCAGTGTAGCACAAGGCAGGGGACGACTCTGGACTGGATGTCAGACCATCACAGTATGAGCACTATGGCTACTGTACTGTTACCAGCTGGCTTACCAGTATGTCTTTGTACTGTGAAAGGAAAACAGAGAACCTCAATGCATGAAGAACATGAAAACTACACACCAACAAGACAGGGATGGGATTCAAACATAACCATAAAATTCCAGCTGTGGTCCCCCCTAAGCCATCCTGCTACCCAGTTTTCAGGGTAACCCTTGTTAAAACTTAAACCCTTTTCTGTTACTTCCCATCTTCATGATATGTTTATTTATTGAATAAGACCCCAGTCCCTGTCAAAGGGGAACATCCACTGACTGCACCTGGCCCCTGAGCACACGCCCATGCTGCCACTTTACGCGTTTGAAGTAAACACCGGGCAAAAGTGGACAACGAACTTTGCTTCAGTCCTTTCACTCCTTGTTCCTGCTTGGGTACAACCACATGTTCAAAGATCCTATTACAAACTTACAGTGTTGTTGCCGTTATGGTCATTGCCTGGCAGAAACTTTAACCCAGTTCAAGAGAGGCAGGGATTACTTAAATGATTTTGCAGCATTTATACAGTCAATTATTTTAGTTATTATTTGAAAAAATATTCAATTTGCTGTCCTGTCACTTCACACCTTGGGGGATTTGAGGGTTTAAACCCATGTGCCCTCCAATGAACTGGCATTCTGTCCCAGGTATCTCCTACCTAGTGCCCTATTTGTCCTGGCCTGCCTATTAAGAGGAAGTGGTAAAAATAGTATATATAAAGAGAAGAGAGCGTCCACAGGCGGATAATGCTATCTTCTGTGTCACATAGAAGATGGCACGATAGATTATGTGTGCATGTTATGTTTTTCTGCTTGTTTACCACTTTTAGGTTTAGTGTATGTTTTCTTTTCATTACACACATTTGACGACCATTCCAGGCATGCATTATGCGTGACAGCGGAAGGAGGTACAGTTTAACGCCGTTGAGAGAAACTTGTTAGCTCCTTAGAGTGTAAAGGCCTTATCGGCCGCCAGCACTCAGCCTTCCACTGCTAATGAACATTTAAGATGGATTTAATGAAGCCTAAGAAAGAAGCAATTCTACTTGGGCCGTTTTACCTCATGCTGTTACTTGGCCGACTACTCCTTAAGTAATTCGACCCCACGGAGAACCACCTGGATTGTGGAATTGCACAACCAGAAGGGGTTGGGAGCTGGGGGGGGGAGGGGACTTAATTAGAAATCTGAAGAGCTTTTGAGTTCACCTTAATGATGTACATGGAGCTGTACATCCAAAGAAGTTGGGAGCAGGCAGCTTGCATGATGGGCCCTTTCACCGCTTGCATCAGAATAGGTAATGACTGTTTTCAGCTCTCCCCAGGAGTGGATCGACCTGACAGACGGCGACATATGTAGCACTCTATGGGTATAAGAGTATTCTTGTCATCAAATGTGTGCAGACTTGGCCTCCAGCTAACTGACAGAACTTCAGTGACGCTACCAAATCTGGGTCAGATCTGGGTTTTTGTGTGTCCCTGATATGAAGCGGCAGGAGGGATCACCTCAGGGTGGTAATAGATGCTTCATGATCTTTCTCCATCCACCTAATGCGATGATCAGCTCACAGCCGAACAAGCCAGAGACGCCATCAATGACCTGATCTTTCTGCCAGATGTTTACAGGCTGAATCCCCAAGATGGGAACTGCTGTACACCCTCGGAAATGAGGTACCTTACTTCAGTTCCTTTGTTAAATACTCAAGTATTGAACCGTAAGGTAAGGAAACTAACCTGTAATCCTGCTCAGAATAAAGAGCTGGAAGAAGAAAGAATGGAAATCTGCTAAATACTTAATATATTATATATACGTTTGCATGCATTAAGTCTAGTTATAAACTATTGTTGCTCTCCATATAGTGGAACTTCATGAGGTACTTTTTAGCTGTTTAGCTACCATTGTGTAGATTCCATTTCTTGTTATATTTCAGAACATGGAAGCCCTGCACGTAGGTACACGGGGGTAACATCAGACTGGCTGAAGCAGGATTTTTAAACAGAGCTGACATTAAAACCAACTGCAAGCTACTGCAGGCACGTGATACTGATTTTGTCTTATTATTGAAGGCCACCTGCATGCAGCCTACAGACAAAGCCAGTCTTCCATGGCGTTCCTGTGCATTTAATCATCTAACCCTCAGTTTTACTGTTGGATCAGAACTGTAGTTTTTGCCATATCAGGCTGCTTTACTAGTAAGGTTTATTGGTAGTCTGTTCAGCATTGTTTTGTTGTAAGAAAAGCTCTCCGTGATCACAGATGGGACCTTCAGGTGAAGCGTAGGTATAGCAGAGAAGTGTTACCACACTTGGTTCCAACATCCTGGGGCTGTCATGAAGAAAACAGACCCTGAGGGAAGCTAAAAAACAGTGCCGACTGCTGCTCTTGTAGCAGAATAAAAGGATGCTGTGTTTGAGGAAATACAGTCTGGGCCGATCTGAAGAACCGCACAACGCATAATCGGATTGGGGCGCCACCTACAGGACACAAGCTATCTGGTACACAGCCTCCCTGGTTTGCTTCCAGTCCAGGAGTTCACCGCTTACTGGCAATTTCACCCACTGTATTAGGGGCTTTTACCCAAACCTAATTTCCACAGGAAAAACACTGGACGCAGTGAGCATTACTGCATGAGGTATCCATTAAATCCCTTGAGTCTCCATCATTTACTCTCAAATTCCCTCCTTCCTGTTTCCATTCAGGTGTATTAGCCTCCACCTAGGGAGTCCGGAGTTAGGTGTGTCCATAAGCTCTGGTCTGCAGAGGAATGTGCTCAGGTTTGTGACTTAAACCCAGCTGCTACCTGTGATGCCACAGACACGAGCAGGAGAGAGTGCAATGCAGACTCGAGCCCGCAGGTCCGGTTACAGAATATACAGTAAGGGAACCGTCGAAGAACCAAAAACCTGCAACACTTGTTACCTTAAAAAATATTGTTAGATATAGACCTGTATGCCCCTTCAAACTAACCTTTATCAATCCAGTATCCTCCATCCTGTAGGGATTTTTATGGTTCATATGAAACTTACTGTCATCAGTTGAAACTGAAATAGCCAACAACTGGAACACAATACTCCGTGTGCTTAGAGACATTTGTGAAAATGGGCAAAAAAAGGCCTGCACACAATGTCTGCCACCTTCCGCAGGTTGGCGAATTACCCACGCGTGACACGCTCAAACATAATGTGAGGACAGATAGCTTTAAAACGCATTGTTAGACATGCTTTACTTTACATAAACCTAGTTTACATAAATCTGTGGCCCATTCCATAGCTGCTAACCCCATACCAAAGCCAAGGTCATTGTGTTTTGCATCCGCGTCATTTCAAGACCACCTCTTGAATAAAACCCAGATTCAGCTGTACTGTTTCAGAAATGGTGACATCTTCATGACAGATTTAATTTCAGTCACAGCCCCGAGCTGCATTTAAGTCTTATAATCAAAGGTATCCCACAATATTAATGGTAATATACATTAATGCACCAATATGAATAATTTTAGAGTTTTATTGCCGCTGTCAATAAAAATAGATGATACTCCCCTAAATTCATCGGGGGGGAGGGTCTGGGGGTGAGGGGCATTCCCCAGTTATAAAATTTTCCATGCAGTGCACTGGATTAACCTGTACTTCTGTCTGGACACAAAATATGGGACGAATCGTGTCTCATTTTGGTTCAAAATGGAACACAGCATTTTATTTTTAGATACAGGAATATCCTGTAAAAGATAGGATGGGTGGCAGCTGTACCAGCTACAAAAAAGTGCTTCGCTAATTTCATTTGAATTTAATTTTAGCCTCGCAGAGAGCCTCCTTATTCACAATGACTCACATTATTCTACCAGCTGTCCATTCCTCTTTTACAAGGTGACATGTCAGCTGTCGGTAGGGAGTAAACACTCATTAAATTGTGTTTTAATATGCTTCTCCCTATCCCTGTCTGTGTGCGACCAGTCACTCTCCTTTAGTGGCGGTCCAGAACTGTTCTAAGCATAGCCAGGAGTCTGAGGAGCGAAACCAATCAATTTTGTTCCATCACCCCACGATTATGAGTGTGACACAGCCTGTCTCCAGGATGCTGGAAGCCAGAACTCATTTTCAGGGCAGTGAACAAACACACACGCCGACACACATTTTTTTTATGCCACGGAACCTGAATTTTTGGAATCTGCAGCATCTGTACAATGGTCACCCTGTCCAGAGCCAAACAGAGGAGCCCCTCAGCTTCACACACGGACAGACCCACCTCTGTGGACCTGGCACCCAAAAGCACCCAAGGTGCTCTAAAGCTTTCCACCAGGTTCTCAGCTTCTTTCACCCGCGAGAAATCAGTTTACACAGCAGCATCTCCTTCCTCGTCTGAGCTCCTGCCCACCGCTGCTAAGATTTTCCATTACATATCTGTTATCTCCCTCATGCTCTTCACCACTGCATGGACAGTAGTTACCATAATACATAAGGAGATACACTTGTAATCAATATAATGAGCACTAATAGCATTATTTAGCATGAAATAACTACTCTAAACCTGAATCTAACAATGGTACGTAATCAACTCCCACATAACCTACAATATGTTAAGATAAAAATATTATATAATATACATGACGTAATGATAATAATTATTATAATGTCAGACTCCCAAAAGCTTGATTACTGCCTAGGGGTCTTTGTCATATTCTCTCTGGCTTTTCTCTCACGTCTGTCCGATGACGTCTGAGAGGCTCACACAGTGGAGATGTTAGGTAAACTGCTACAACACATCACAGGAAATTCCAAGCCCTTTACCAGGCTACACACCAGGTCACGTAAGGTCACCTCAGGTCACCAGCTGCTAAGATGAACATGCATGCATTTCAGAGCGGAGAAAAGCACACAGACTTAACACACTGGTGCGGAGGATTCATCATGGGGAATGCATTGACAAAGTATAGAGCAGTGTATCAGTGGTACATTGTTAGAGTTGCAGCCCTCAGAAAACATCAGTTTTGGCTGCTAAGGCTTATTTGGAATCGCTCCCTGCTTCAGAAATAGTGCACTGCCTGACAAAGCACACTGAAACTGAAACTGGGAAAAGAGCTTCAGAGTTTGACTGTCCATTCATATGTTTAGCAGACAGGGAAATATTTGTGTTTTCCTCAAAACCAAGCACAACTGAAGTTAAGTAAAATGCACAGTTACTATGTTTTGCCTTTATACGACAGTTTAGTGTGTCTGCTATTTTGTAGCGTCATTCGAATTCCAAATCTGACTCACCATATAGTGTACTGTTACATGCCCACAATGCACTGCAAGTTGTAGTGTATAGACAAAGTACACTTCAGTGCTCCATGTTTACAAATAAATGTAATGTCATAATGTAATATATACCATAATACAAAGGTAAAGTCAACTGACAGCTCATAATACAAATAGGGTGGTATAAGAGCAACTTTGTAAACAAATGTAAATTAGCAATCTGCAAAGAGCAAAATTGTCATTTCAATGTCAAATAATTATAAGATGAAATAAAAATGAAAACATTAATATTATCATTAATATTATCATTGTAATACATACCAGGCTGAAACGTCCATATCTGTCTCCTTTCTCCATGTTGCTGCTGTATATGGCTATTTGTGTATAAGTCAGTTGTCAAAGGTTGCTAGGATACCAGCAGCGGAGTCTGAATCCGTTATGTTTCACTGACTAGTCCCCTATAAAAGAGGAACTGCATAGATTTTACTATGTAGGGAATTGTGATTGAGTGAATGAGGGAACCATTTCAAACAGCCTAGATAATGTCACAGTAAAGTTAGCCTTCTTTGGCTGTTTAAGACACAAGATGGAAACATTTTGCCCATTTGAAGGTTGAAAACAGCAATGGCTTAGGAAGAGATACTTGACCTGTCCAAGTTTCCCCTGTCTGAGGTTATTCTCTGACACGCTTACTAGGGAAATCCACTTTCACATAACTTGGCCTGGAAGAGACTGATTCATCTGGCAGGCTATATATGGCAGTGTCAGTGCTGGGGCTTTGTCTGTGCGGAGTCAGCGTCTGGAGACCGCCTAGCTTGTGGTTCTGCCCCCACCCCCACAGGAACGTCACAATTGGGTGGCTGCTAGCGGCACCTTCACAAACCTGTGCCAATCGAGTGTGACACCCCCCCGCCCTGCCTGTACGGGAGCGGCCTCCTCGCCCTTAACCGGCTGCATTATTTCCACGAAGGTGTGGCGGCGGCGCATTTGGTTCACGCGCCAAGGATATGAAAGGAGAGACCCGGCCGCTCCTCTCTGCCTCCCTCACGCCGCCTCTACTCCGAAAACAGGGACACTCCAAGCGTAAGGAGAACACATCTTTTGTGTGGGAAAACAGTCCAGCCTGTCCTCTTTCAAGGAACACCCCCTACACCCCTTAGTCCCGCCTCACCTCCCCCACCCCTTGCTGAAGGCCCACTGTTGTCTGGCAACCCCGTTGGGTGCCCCTCCCTTGGTCCTCTGATTGTTATTCCCTTTTTGTGCCTTTCCAGAAGCCCCGCCGTCATTGTTTGGCCCATCTGGCGGCATATCCAGGCTGCCCACGCTGACTCCGAGCCTGTGGAACTACAGGAAGAAGCCCCTGGGAAACCCCTCGCAATCCCCATAACATAAAAAGGCAGCACTTCAGTGCCATGCTGTCACATGACCCACACGTAACGTACACAGAGTCTGCTCATCACATTCCACAAAGTGACGTCGTCTTTTACTGATGTCCCACATTACAAACAGCTGAAAGTAAACGAACCACAGGATTTCTTTCCATCTCATACTTTTATCTTATTACAGAGATTATATTTAAGTAGAGAAGAAAAAAAAAGTTCTGGAAAAGTTTTAATCCCTTGTAAAAACTCACCATCGGAGCTCACAGTCTCCAGATGTCCCGGGTAGCTGTCGCTGTCCCTGTGGTCCACCCAGTTGATGCCTTCCAGGCTGTCGTAGCTGGGCAGGGCGTCATCTTCCACCGGCACGACGGTGAAATGGGGCATATTGTCATCCGCCACGGAGAGCTCAGCTCGGCCGCCCCTCACTCACTTGTGATCCCAGTCGCAGTCTGCCGAGGGCCCGGTCATCTCCACGCATTCCTCTACAGTTTGGTAACTTCCTCCAGAGGAAATTACCATACTCCCCGGCGCGGGGGGGGGGGG
>JAODKC010000009.1:11034666-11065350 GCA_026777985.1 Mormyrops attenuatus
TTTCTTTTTTCTTTCTCCAATGTACAGCACTTTGTGTCAGCTATGGTTGTTTTAAAGTGCTTTTAGAAATAAAGATGTGGTATGGTATGGTATGGTATGATATGGTATGGTATGGTATGGTATGATATGGTATGGTATGATATGGTATGGTATGGTATGGTATGGTATGGTATGGTATGGTATGATATGGTATGGTATGGTATGGTATGCTATGGTATGATATGGTATGGTATGGTATGGTATGGTATGGTATGATATGGTATGGTATGGTATGGTATGATATGGTATGATATGGTATGGTATGGTGGTGACTCTTTATTTATTGTCTGAAGTGTAGCTCTGCCAAATGAAACCTAACAAACTATCCTTTAGAAGTAACTGGCTGGTTACTTACTAACTGTGGAGCAGCTACAGACCTCATTCTGACTAGAAGCTTTAATGCAAAATTGAAAAATTCTCTAGCAAGAATGATTGTCAACGGGTCCAAAGAATAACATACCTGTATATGTCTGTTAGCGAGTCTGGTGCTGTCTGAGCAAGAAGAAGATCATACACCATCAACCAGCTGGTATTTCATTCTGAAGAAGAATGGTCAGTTAAACATAAACGAACAAAGGCTCTACCATATTTCTTCCAGTGGAAAAATCCCATAATGCATTTGGACATTATGGCGGATTAAAAATAGAATAAAAATGCAATTTCAAAACGGATCATAACCTCTGATCCAGATCCTACATTTGAAAATATTATATTATATATTAAAGTATCCAAAGATATTGCTTCCTTTATGAAAAGAAAGCTATATTATTATTATTATTATCATCATTATTATTATTCGTCTTCTAATGTGTGTCCTGTTTAGGGTGACAGGGTGACATTCTTCTTAAGGCTTCTTAAACATACACATAGCATAGATCATAAATGCATTAATACCTCATTAGTATGTTATACAAGTTAAAGAAAACAAAAATAATCTTTCATAAAGTGTGTGACTAGAATACTAGACTAGTAGTCAGCTGCAGTAGCAGATGTTTCTTTGATAACCTGTAACAGAAATGTTGTGTTTTTTTGTTTGATAATAATAACCGGAAAAACACTGCATCCAGTGTCCTTGGAAGACGGACGCTAATTAACTGATTTCCTCTGCAAAGGGTCATGCTTAAGCTGGTTTCACCCACACATTGTCCTCTGTTACATAAAATGGGAGAAGTGGGAGAAATGGAAGAAAAGCTTGGTATTGGAAAACTCAGGGCGGGCCAGAAGCTGTCAGACTCTGCTATACGCTACGGTTTTTTTATGTGCAATAACATCACACTACAGTGACTACAATTGTGCAATAACAATTAATATTTACATTCATATCATTAACACTATTGTGCTTTTTATCACTTATCTATACTTTTAGTTGCAGGGGGACCATGGTACTTAATTTCGTTCTCTTTCATGCTACCCCATGTTTTTGCAATGGCAATAAACCAGCTTGATTATTGATTGATTTTTCCTTTCCTACATAAAAGCCGCCTCATCGAAGCTATTTGCGGGAGGGGGCCCGCTTCCTGTAAGCAGAACGCCCTGGAGATCCCTGCTGTAATTTGCACCCCGGGAAGAGGCATGACATTTGGGTGGAATGTCCCAAAATCGGCTCCCTCTTTCGGTGCGGCCACTCTCAGCTGTGAATCAATCAGTTGTTTGAAATGAATGAACAAACAAACAATGAAAAGCCGGAGTATGAGTTGACCATCAGCAGAACATCATAGCCATGGAGTGCTCTGTTCGGGAAGCCTTTGTTCAAGCTGAGACTGCGGATACCTGCACGCCAGGCTGCAGTTACGTGGCATTAAAAGCACTGCTTCTCTGCCTTCCACGTGTGTTTGACCTCTCAGTGAGGGTGGTGAACAGTAACTCATAGAATACTATATATATTTAGGATTATAACAAAAATTTGTGATTACAGTGCTAAATAACTGCAGGCAGTTTTTTCTTTCATGTTTAAAACGACTGGCTAAACATTTTATCTGTGTTGTCCTAAGCAGCACTGTGCGCAAGGCAGACGATACCCTGGGCAGGATGCCAGCTCATCGCAGGGCACACACACTAAGGGCAATCCAGCCTAACTGCAGTGTCTTTTAATTGTAGGATGAAACTGGAAAACGTGGAGGAGACCAGCACAACACAAGGAGTACAAACTCCACAAACACCTAGAACTAGCGATGTCCGGCGGCAGTGCTATGGTTGGTCTGTTTTGGGAAAGATAGTGCACAGGTTTTGAATTTCATTTAACAGACTAAAAATGTGAAGAAGATCGAAAGGGTAGTCTCCTTCAATACAGCTTTATCAACAACTGTCTGCCCTCTGGCCCTGCACTCTAACCCTCCCCCACCGCCTTGCTTGTACGTAATGTAATAATCTCAGGTTCGGAAGTAACAGCCACAAGGCAGATAAGGGCCATGTCTTCACACGCTGTTACTGACAAATGCCGCTCACCATGTACAGACACAACTGATTAACACATTGCAGCCTGAGCACATTTAATATCGGTATTGATATCACGGCGTTAATGACGACATTTCGTGATTGAGTTGTATTCACAAAGTAGAACAACAACCCAACACAGTTACGTTATTATCCATTATCATTTCTGGGTGAAAATACTATCTGAATGTTGCAGACCACTTAACTTGGTTTACCGTGGAATTCTGGAGAGACAACCAACGAATTTACAGGAGTCTAATATAGACAAGAACCAGTTAAAATTACATTTAAATTCTCCTCGAAATTTTGACCATGATTCGGTCTTGGGGACATAAGGCGAGGTGAGCCATCTGTACACACGCCTTCTCCGTTTCACATGACGTTCACAAACACGCATCTGTGAAATCTCTTCACTTCGGGACAGTACCTCCCCCTGGTGGTAAAAAGTATTACTATAAACACACATTTCAAATAAACTTTTGACTGCATTTTTGCCTATGCTACCAATTCTGGGAATATTTTTGTAAAAAATGAGTAGAGGTAATTTTCCGTGCTGAGGAAATCTTTGTCAACTCATCAGAATCCTCTTCAGATGCTACAATCTAATTAACAACGAATCTTTATGAGATAAAAAAATGAAATAAATAATCACCAGTTATTTTTAGTTTACAAAAGACATTCCTTATGTTTATAGTTATTGGGATTTTTACAGTATATTTTGAGACTCTGCTAACTGTATTGAAATGTAGAATAAATTTTACATCAAAAGTTACATTTAATAATGGTGTCCAAACAATACTGTAGCAATGAGAGCCTCAGTGTTGGTACTCTTTGAAATGTGAATGTGGCAAGGCAACTGAAACATTGAATCATTTCAGAGTGATCTGATCAAAGAGAATATCTGAAGCAGATGAGTGCCGTTCACCGTTAACTAGCTGTGCTGGAAAGTGAAAGACGGAAGACGACGCAGGCTCGCTTACGGAGACGCTCTTCTCTGGTGAAAAGTTTACAGAGATTGGAGTCAAAGTCAGAAAAATGACTCCTAGCAGCTGACACACCTGCCCAGCTGCCAACCTGCTACCTTTAATAGCACCCACGGAGGGAGAATGTCATGGCGGACCTCACAGCACAACATAAAGCCTCCCTGTCTGTCTGTTTTCACCATGGTTACTTGTCACTTCTTTCTAAAAATGGAGATAATATTTGCCTAGTCGATATTCTGCAGTCTGTTTTTTTTTGTGATAAGTTTTATTTCTCAAATTGAGCTTCTTTATTGTCAGATTTACATTGATGCCGTTGTGTATTTTTGTATACTTGATGCTTTAATAATAGTGAACTTTTTCAGTGAATCTTTCACCTCCTGAGCTATATGACAAGCAGGGGCGTAGTTAGACATGAATAGATAGGGGGGCTGAGTCTTTACCTGGGGGGGCAGTGGTAAACTTATAAATACTGTAAAAACTATTAAATTGACATATATTTGCGTGGAGGTGGCTAAAAATTTTTGTTTTCAAAATCAGAAGACACTAGTACGTAAACATAACAGCCGCTAGAGGGCAGTGTTTACCAGATGCTGGCTTTACCTTAAAGAAATCTTACTATTGCTTTTTTACCTAGCAAATACACAATTACTGTCAGGTGCAGAGTAGCTTCGCGTGTTAAGTCACAAGGCAGATGACCCCCTGGATGGGATGCCAGTCTATTACACTCTCTGCTGCGCAATATAGGCAATGTTACAGATACTAGTTCAGCTAAGTGTAAGTTATGGACTACAGCAGGAAAACAGAGAACCTGCTGAAGACAAGGTAAACACCACAGACAGAGAAAACTTCAGATCCACAACCGTATTCAGTCTCATTATATATACTCAGGAACCTTGGTTAACAGACACTGCCCTGGTATCTCTGAACCGACATCACAGAGATTTTAATATGACGCCATAGCTGTCGTAGGCGGCAAACGGGGAATGTTGTTAATGTAAGACATTAATAAGCAATGTTGTTATTTAAAGGCACTTGACCTATTGGTTGACACAATGTGGATAAACTTTAATTTTGTTAAGCAAAAACTGACTTTTAGATGACCTCTTTGGCTGATTTAAATTGGTTATATGTGACACAAGTGGTATAACTTATGAGAAATATTTAGCATAATACTTAATTTCCTCCATTTTCACATTTCTGATGGCTGCGTAAAACACGCTTTATCGTGCCCCTGCATCATTTCTGTCGTTCCTCGACTTGATCGGGATACTGTAGGTGTGCTCCCCTTGTAAAATGGCATCTTTTGCATTTAGATCAGCGGATTTATAGGATTAAGCACCTGTCCATTGCGAATGCAATCTGCGTGAAGCATAGGGTTGACACATAGGCTCTGGACAAAAGATATTAATTCAGCGCGATCTAAGTATAACGTGGGCGGCACTTAAGACCTGCTCCCCCCTCCCGCCCATTACCGCCTGAATAGGCACCGCGTCGTCCCTAATTGGGGGGAATTTAAAGGTTGTTTAATGTTCCTGTGGCACAGTAGGCTGAGGCACCTTATATGAGTTTTGCCAGCCAATAGCTTGCTTTTATTATTGATGTGGTTCGGCACAGTAAGAGAATCAGTGTTCGTCACACTGTGTTATCAACAAGTTTCCTCTCAGTGGGAAAGAAATCTTTTGGCACAGGTGGGAGGACAGACTTCCAGCCAAGAAATCGTAAAAGAACATCTGACCTCAAGCTTCTTAGGTATGCAGATGATAACACTTTAATGTACAAAGTTGTTGCTGTTATGAAAGTCAATTAGATGTTTTTGTCTTGGGTTTCAAAAGGAAATCAATAAAAAATAACAGGAGCTGCGCAATGCTTAAGGACTGAGCATTATAAGACAAAGCTAAATTCAAGCAGGCACCAACCATAACGCTAATTATAAGCACGTGTCGTCCACAGGATGACTTGTAGAGCACTCATGAAGTCATTGTGGTCATAATGAATCACATAAGCACAGTTTTATGGGTGAATGTGTGGACAGACAACAGAAAGGTCTTTTGTTTTAGGTGGCTAAGATATTTGGTCTTAGTAGTAGGGTTAGTCCTGTCCAAGTGGGCAGATCTTCATGGGAAAGAGTTCCATTGAGGAAGCCAATGATGATAATGTGGACGTTGATAGCAGATATGACTGTAACAACTATAGTTTGGAGCAGCTGGAACTTTGGAAAAGAATTGAAGTATGAAAACTGCAAAGAAAACCTAATATGTTCATGGTTTTGGTTTTGTCAATCGGAATTAATTATTTGTCACTTGACATAAAAACATATCAGAAGACTTTGATGGAAAAGGATGTAATATGACATGGCACTATCAACAGAGAACAGGGACAGAATGAAAGTTGTTGGGCTACTTCTGCTCCTCCCAGTCCTGCTGTTTGATGAAGGGCTCCCTTGTGGAGGCCTGACAGATGGAATCCTGGGATTTCCCATAAGTCCATGGGCCAGATGCTCTTCTGGCAACCCTTGGTCCTGCAGCTGCCTTCCATGGGTTTGGCTGCACAAGATGGGCAGCGAACAAAATACAATTTCCAAGATAAGAAAGTGTGCATACCCATTCCCCTTCAAACACCTAATGCATCCTTCCAGAAGATTGTGAAAGCAATGCAGCGCTGTAAATGAGTTAACAAGATGAAATCTCATTAGAAAAAGAAAACCATTTTATTATTGGTTGGAAGGGAAAAGATGTGGAGGTGGGTTGTCAAGTCTGGCTTTTGCTGAAACCCCATCCATTCTTTTTGTGCTTCCTTATCTCTGCGAGTGTGTGCTGTGGTCAGAGATCCCTAAGGCATCAACCTACCAGTAGATCAACAGGCAATCTTGTGTGATTAGCAATGTGCTAAAGCCGCTCATGCAGGGATCTGTTGTCTCCATTATCAAGGGCAGATGATGGAAACTACTGAAGCTGGAGAGGTTTGTCCAACTCAGGGAAGTGGCTTCTGAGGAAATCTGTAGCAGATGGACAGGATACTTCCTTCATCTTACGCAGGCCCAAACCAGGTCAGGGGAGATGAACTTCTGGGTCCATGAAGCAAACATGCTCCCAGGTCGTGTTTATTTTCTTCCTCTTCAGGCTGAGGGCGATTAGATTATCATCTGAAAAAATCAACACCATCCTGGAAATTATGATGCTCGCTCCTCCATTTGTTTGTGCTAAACACAATGCTGCCGCAGACATCGATATAGGCATCCATGTGGGAATCCTTCCCAGAGTGGTGGCCGATGCATTTATCTCAAAGGAACCACGCAATGTAATTTGATGAAAATGACTGATTGGTCATTGGTCATACATTCCACCTATCTCATCTAAGATGCGAAAGACTGCTTTATATACACAAACTTCTTGATGGCATCATTGACCCATTTATCTGATGGTTGCTCATTCTCTCTGTGTCTTTATGCTGACCATATGTGGATAGGTCCGGAGAATTCTGATGACTGGAAACCACGTTCCTCAAATGCCTTCCTGGCTGTGACGCACCACAATTACTGTTTCAGGTGGAACTCTGACATTTACCAGCGAAAGTCTATAATTGGTCTTTCCCAAAAAAAGTTATTCAGTGGCAACTGGACTTGTTTAGTTCCTTGAAGACGTTTCACCCTTCCATCCAGAGGGCTTTCTCAATTCTGACTGACTGGTTGGAGTAGCAGGTTTATAAACCCTGTGGAATCCTCAGGCTGTTAATACTTGATGGCTACCTGTGGGTAGTTTTTTCCCCTGGCTTTCATGTCTGTCACTGTGACCACCTGGGCCAGGGTGCGAACGACTGTGAAACCACTTGGGTAGAGTTGAAAGAACTGCATTGAAAGTGGGTGATAGATTATGTCTAAGGCCACCTCGAGGGTTCAAACCCTGACCTGGATGACTGAGAATCTTCACAGACTCTATAATTGGTCATAACAACACGTCAGAGATACGGTACAGGACTACTAAAGCAAGTAAAACATAGGGAGATATATGACAAAATACATCATCCTGTATTTAATTAGTAAATTAACTAGGCTGCTAGAAATTACATTTATAATTCTCCAATATAATTTTACAATATAATTCTCTCATACAGTCACTTGTGTTATATGTGTAGAGGTCAACTGTTATTGCTCTATAGGCTCTATTTATAGATTTTTGCACAGATTTTACATTTTATATTGTGATCTTTAGTGGAATTGCTTCTGATTGGTTTATTACATTCATATTAGAAAACACAACCATCTGCAGAGTACATCTGGCCATTCGTCAGTGTTGATTGTGCAGAATCCCAACTAGCTGTTTTTGTTTAGTATAAACAAAAAATGGTATGAACAAAAAGCTAATGTATTGGGACCTGTATTAAACAGTGAATATAGCTAAATGCTATTGGATATTTACACATGACACAGTACTTGGCTTATATATGTAAGTACTGCTTAAGCAGCAGCGCACAAGAGATTGAAAACATTGGCAATCACCCTCTGCAATATCCATGTGCCATAGGCTGAGGCAGGCTATGTGGGTTGTGCCTGCCATTAGCTTGCTTTTATTATTGATTTGCAATCTGACATCACTAAAGAAGACCTTGACGTCTGATATCCGGAAATACCCGGCTGAGTCATGTGACTCCTGGTTTCAGTAAACTGATAATGCAAACGTCATAATTTCTTTGTGCTGGGTGACAGAAAGGGTAATTAGACAAAGTTGATTACAGAAGAGAGAATCACCCCTGCAGTCATTTTAGGTTGTTCAGGTGACACCTCCATTTCAGATCATTTATTATCTTTAGTCATCTATAATCTTTGGTATTTCTGACCTGCTCAGCAGTGAAACCACAGGTCCCCTGTTATGTTTTGGCTGCGGGTCCCTTTTGCCCTTTATGTTGCACAGCATGTAGCATATTGTCTCATCACTGTGCAAATGTAGTATGTCATAGTACATGGTTTAATAAATGTATGATATCGTCTGGCGGACCCAGGTGTCACGGCAGCAGCAAAACAGGAGAAATGTTGTTCGCAAGAGAAAACAACACCCTTCTATTAAGCTCTTACAAAACATATCCAACACGCTACACCCACCACTGAAACACAAGGAGGTCTGACGCTGGACTGTAAGGTACACACATGATGGTTAATGTATACAACGGCTAAAGACACACAAGGACTGGACAGGGTTCATGTATGACACAGAAAAGGACACACACAACAATAGGGATTACAAGAAGTATTTACAACTACACAAACAAGGGGCTATTTACGGCATTCCCAGAATGCTCAGCACCCATACTGGGTTCTGCTGTGCAGGGGCATCTCACTGGTGCTACAACATAAATATTTGCACCATGGGACTCAGGGAGATGATATTTCTTCTCAGATATATTCATGTGTATTGAGGGGCTGACAGTAAAGATCTCTTGAATCTGGAATCTCCTTCTAAATTGACTTGAACAAAAAGGCTTCAAGTTACCTGTGTGTCAGCTGTCAGGAAAGTGATGTGTGTAAGTTCTAGATCTGAGGCACTTCTGGTGAACTTGCCTGCATCCCACAATCCAGCTCCAAACCACTTGTTTTATAATTAAGGTGGAGAACAGTCAACTACCTTCGCAGATTGGAACCATTTAAAAAGCATCTTCAGAATGCACGATTCTTTGGCAATGGGAATCTGAAAATAAGCAAATATTTTTTAAACAGAATATAACATAAATACTGTTTAATTCTAGAGGGAAGCCAAACAAATGGCAAAGGGAGTATTCTTTTTAAAAGATTCCCACTTTTGAAAAGTTATTGTAGGTTTTGGAAGCTTGAGTGCATAAGCTGAATTTTTGTAGATTATCTGTTAACTGTTGAGCACACTGCTCCGACCCCTAGGAATCTTTATTTTAAATAAAATATCTAGAAATATTGTTTGCTTAAGAAATTTTATCATCCACACTGTAATAATATACTTCATTGTGAGTGCACCACGTTATTCAGAAAAACAAAATACTTTTACAACAAAAATATTTTGGTCCCTTTCATATACAGGTCCTCAATGAACATTTAGCAAAGGGAGGAGGAGGAGGTGAGTAGCACCTGGATTGCTCCACCCACCACACAGCCTCAGGGATGAGAACCTGAATGCAGCCATACAGTGGCTGATACCTCAACACTGCATTAATCTGAATTGACCAGTGTGAGTTTTTGTTTTTTTCCAGTGGCTGGAGTGCCAATCCTGCCACCAACCCTTACATTTCCCTCTAAGTTGGAGGACCTCCTTATAGGGCTGGATGTAGATTAACCAAGGATGAAGCAATTGTAAGTTAAGGGCCTTGCTCAAGGGCCCAACGCACACACCGTGCATAAAAACACCTTGCGGCATATTCAAAATGCAGCAGCTTGAACTGCCCCTGGAGCAGAAGTTTGAACATATAACCCCTGATCTTAGTTCCCTACACTGGCTACCTGTTAGGTTCAGAACTGACCTCAGAGTTCTATTACTTACGTATTAGGCACTCACTGGTCTCAAATCGCAGAATGCAGGCTGCCTTTTCATTCCACACATTAAAAAAGTAACAGTTGATGGTAAAGCCTTCTACTACAGGGCCCATATATTATGGAAAGGTCTGCCAGCTGATGTTCAGGATGCTGAAGAGATCTCAGTCTTTAAGTCTTGGCTGAAGTCCTACTACTGTAGTCTTGCTTACTCAGACCTTAACACATAACACACTGTAACTACTACTGCTGCTGCAGCTGTACATGATCTTATGGTCTACTGTGCCCGTCCGTCAGTGTGTCTATGCATGTTCTGACTGCCCATACCCTCTGTTTTCCTCCCAACCGAGATGGAGTGCTAGTGCAGTTTTACAAGTTTACACCTTGTTTTTATTAAAGAAGGCAGAAGGCCCATTTTTTCAGTTTTCTATAATGTTAGCATGCCTACTTTGGAGTTTTGGTTCCTCTACTGCATTGTCTTCTGGATTTATTTCTTCCTGCCTTCCCCCCTTTCCTGTTTCATGCACCATTCTGCATAAATGACGTAATAATAGAATGCCACACATCCTTATCAAGCACCTTGAAGTGACACCTTTGTGAAAGGCACTATATGAAAATAAATTGAATTGAATTACTGTAGGGCTTAGTATGAATCATTCTGCTAAAGTGAATGGTGCATCAATTAATCAAGGGAATCAGACTCATGAAATTAATGACGGTAACCTTGGGCTGCATGGATAACAGAAGTATTGACTGAATGTAATGAACCATATAAGCCTTAGGGCAGTTAAACTGTATGTACATACAGATACAGTGTCTGTCTGTCTATCTATCTATCTATCTATCTATCTATCTATCTATATGTTTATGAAACAAGACAACATTAATCTGCATGCTCAGACAAACCTTTAGCTCTTCTTGAAGCAGTTGGTTTGAACTCTAGTCTTTCGCATAGTGTGTTGTATATCTAGTTCTCCTAAGATCTTCCATATCTGAAAGGAATTCTTTGGGGACTGGTGTTGCCCTCCTCTCTACCAATATGAAAATATAATTGTGAAATACTGAGTGAAAATAATGGTCACTGCAGAGATTTTTGTGAAGTCTCGTGCAAGAAAGATAGAGGAGTGGTCTGTGGATGACCAAGGTTATTGGTATTGATAAGTTCACCTGTCCTTTAGATTCTGAAATCCATATGAATTGATGTGTCCTATGTTGTTCAGCCAAAATACAATTTCCAAGAACAGAAAGTGTAGATTACCAGTCCCTTTCAATCACCCAAGGCACCTTTTCAAGCATTTTATTATTGGCGTGAAAGTTTTTGGGGTCAAATCTGGTCTTTGCTTCCATTCCTCATCCAGCCCACCAGTTGATCAGCAGGCAATCTTTTGTGGTTAGCAATGTGCTAAAACCGCTCATGCAGGAATCTGTTGTCTCCATTATCAAGGGCAGATGATGGAGACTACTCAAGCTGGAGAGGTTTGTCCAACTCAAGGAAGTAGCTTCTGAGGAAATCTGTAGCAGATGGATGGGATAACATCAGCGGCACTTCCTTCATCTTACGCAGGCCCAAACAACGTCAGGGGAGATGACCTTCTGGGTCCATGAAGCAAACATGCTCCCAGGTCGTGTTTATTTTCTTCTTCTTCAGGCTGAGGGCGATTAGATTATCATCTGAAAAAATCACACCATCCTGGAAATTATGATGCTCGCTCCTCCATTTGTTTGTGCTAAACACAATGCTGTTGCAGACATCGATACAGGCATCCATGTGGGATTCCTTCCCAGAGTGGTGGTTGATGCATTTATCTCAAAGGAACCACGCAATGTAATTTGATGAAAATGACTGATTGGTTCTGCATACATTCCACCTATCTCATCTAAGATGCGAAAGACTGCTTTATATACACAAACCTCTTGATGGCATCATTGACCCATTTCTCTGATGGTTGCTCATTCTCTCTGTGTCTTTATGCTGACCATATGTGGATAGGTCCAGAGAATTCTGATGACTGGAAACCACGTTCCTCAAACGCCTTCCTGGCTGTGATGCACCACAATTACTGCTTCAGATTCTGTAATATGCATAAACTGGTGTATCCTGTGTTGCTTGGCCCCTAGACACCAGCTGATGGCAGTTGATTGACCTGTGATTTCCCTTCAAATCATTTTCCTTGTGCTTCACTGATGAGTCAGTCCAGAATTTTTTCACTATCTTGTCTGGACACAACCGGTCTTGCTTGTTATTGGCAAATGCACTAAGTTCCATTTTCCATTTAACGTTAGTATGCATGGTGCATAGATAAATAATCTATGAAATTATAAGTTATAGGAATCAAACCTACATAACCCAACATGTATACATAGGAGATTCACGAAAACACTGAGGAATAAAAAAATGTTTTTACTCAACTCATAAACTCACAAGACAGTATTTCCACTGAGACTCCTTAAAATGTGAATTTCACTGGAATACCATGAGACTTGGCACATTTCACTATTTGGATCAGAACATTCTCCAGTCTTAATTTCCAATACAAGTTGAAACATGAAATCACCTTCGATATCCATGAGAAATTTTGGATACGCCACACATAATAACATGAAGATACTGGTGATGAATGGCTTTCCTTTGGAAACAGAAACAGAAGAGTTTTAATTTAATTTCTCTTGAGAAATGTCTTCGTAAAACTCTTCTCATCTTGGCTTTTTAGATGAAAGCCTTTCAGACTGTGAATGCTACCAGGACCCTTCTCCATTTCCCATCATTGTACAGGCATTTCATAGACATTTCTGAAACTGAGTTTATAGTTAGAAATTTTGGGAAATTAATTGTAATGAGTACTAATTGGCACCACCTGAGGTAGTTCTGCGTAGTGGTCTGTAGTCAGTAGTCTTTGGAGTAGTCTGCAGTCAGTATTGGTGATTAGATTAGCGTGTGTTTACAGTTTACTTTTTAAAATATATTTTGTTATTGTCAGTAGATGAAACTTCTTCATCTCGGAAAATTACAGTATTTACTTAGGCTTAACTTATAGTGCGTCACCTCTGGCTGTGAGCTCTCTGCACCGTGCCACCTCAAACACTACACCCAATATAATTCAACTTAAAATTAGTTTGAGTTAAGGTTTGGAATAAATTCAAATTGACCTAAATTATTTATAAAATATGTTTCTATCGTGTGATTTTTTTGACGTTCATTCACCTAAATTAGTATGTTTTGCTTAGATGACTTTTGATTTGAAAGGAAAAACCACACCATGCGCACACAGACACATCCCCTATTGGCCACTAAAATAGGTTACATGCCATGTTGTTACAGAAACATAAAAGAAAATGTCAAAAAGACAGCGCAACAGAGCCATTGGAACCCAAGCAGAGTGGAAACGAACCAGAAAACCTGACAGAAGAAGAACCAGAGACATTTCTGGATGCTAATGCTAATGAGAATGATCAGAGACAGTGAGGAGAGGAGCAGCGTCTGTGGATGCTAATGCTAATGAGAATGATCAGAGACAGTGAGGAGAGGAGCAGCGTCTGTGGATGCTAATGCTAATGAGAATGAGAAGAGACAGTGAGGAGAGGAACAGCGTTTGTGGATGCTGTTGCTGAGAACAAGCAGAGACAGTGAGGAGAGGAGGAGCGTCTGTGGGTGCTAATGCTAATGAGAACGAGCAGAGACAGCGAGTAGAGGAGCAACATTTGTGGATGCTAATGCTAATGAGAACAAGCAGGGACAGCAAGGAGAAGAGGAGTATTTGTGGATGCTAATGCTAAGGAGAATGAGCAGAGACAGCGAGAAGAGGAGCAGCGTCTGTGGATGCTAATGCTAAGGAGAATAAGCAGAGACAGTGAGAAGAGGAGCAGCGTCTGTGGATGCTAATGCTAAGGGGAAGGACCGCAAAATGGGGCAAGCAAAATGCAACGCAGATGATAAGTCTAATGTATGGAGCCCCAATTTGTGTGCACGGCGTCTTTGTGGTCTTTATGATCTTCGGCACCTCAGAGTTTACAAATTAGCGAGTCCTTATAGGGAAATATAAAATACAACAAATCATTATTAGGGCATATACATTCATTCATAATTTTGCAGATGAGAATTGATATGTTGTCCATTCTGAAACGTTTGCTTTGTGATGAGCTGAGAATCTCAACCCTAATCTCTCCTGTAAAATCAAAGAGAGTTGGGCAGAGAACAGAAAATGCATGTGGAAAGAGTGCACGGTCAATGTTGTCCAAGGACAACAGACTTGATTCGGTAGGTAACCATCACCTGCATCTGTCATAAGGAGCAAAGGGATTGGCTCCTTTGAGGCCAGCCCCGCCCATTACCACACCCCGACTTTTTGTCCTCCCATTTACATGCCCTTGAACACTCTTTATGTATAGTCTCTGAGGCCTATTAACCATTCTTACCCTTTGCCAGCCTGGTATTCCAGATGGTCTGGCTGTATTTAGCAAAGTGTGTGACTATGTGTGGTAAACCCTGTAGTGGACTGGAATTCCATGTGAGACGTCCCCTGCCTGGGATGGACTCCAGGACCACTGCCACCCTGTACTGGATAAGGACAGAGAAATTAATACTTTAAATACTCACCTATTGTATATTTATTAAATGCTACTTCTGGGGTTTTTGATTACAATTGAATTTTTACTTAATGAAAATGGAAGCACTGTTACTTGGAATATATTATTTCTGCCGGAATCAATTTGCAACAATAATTATGACATCGCTATTGCAACAAAAGCTGAAACCCAAGTCACAGCTAATATGTTTGTGTCTGTTTTCATAGCCCTTGGCTAAATGTTAAATTATACTTGAAACCTGATGCCATTGTAACAAAGTTGATCCTCCTAATTCAAGCAGTTGTGTATGGCTACTACCCTGGTTGGTTTTTTAACACTATCTCTGGATTATCCTTAGTTAAACTTTTTAAGATCATCTCACATCACTTTTGAAGGCGAAACTCATCTAGTGCATGCATTTTATTTTTAAATCTCCCCAAGGACACTGCACAAATAATACATGAAAGGAAATTTTATCAGATCTTTGGGTCCCTGTAGCCTGGATGGTATGTGTGAATGTCCAGATGTTGGTGAGAGCAGACGTTCATGTGCTTGTGTGTGTCGATCTGTGTGCACCTTCCGCTTGATTGTGAGTGTGTCTGTCAGTCTGTGCGTGTGTGCGTGTGCATGTATATACACAGAATGGAGGACGATGTTATTTCTACTAACAAACATTAAGACCAGAAGAAATTGCAAGTAAGAGGGGCCATGCGTGCTGCTGTGAATTTTTGTGTTATGTTATAATGTCCAGTCACACCAGTGTCCCTTTAAGATTTAAGTTGCAGTTTAAATTGTGAGACTAGGAGCAGGAAAAAAATGGCTCCACGTTGCAACAGATGATGGATCCGCTTGTTCACGCCGTTTCGCTTCATTAGCGCACAGGCTGACCACGGCGTCTGCTGGCTAAGGGGAGGTTGGAATCAGGCTGCCAGCCTTACCTCTCCAACCTGCCCCTCACCCAAGCACCTGCTGCTGACAGCGATACTCCATCAAACTCACACAGGTGTTCCTGCAAATGGCAAGAGCCTTGTGCTGCAACGTTCGCTGCAGTGCCGCCATTTCCCTTTTTGGGCTCATCAGAGATGTCCCAGACATCTGTGTGTGAGATTGTCTCACCGATTGCATTGGGACACCACACACTTTCAGAAGAAAAAAAAATCGTGAAAGAATAATTTTGAGCATGTGGTGTGCAGAGAGTAATGGTAGAGTGCAGCCTGACCTTTGACCCAACAGGAGATCTTTGGGGTAGATTGGAAAGCAGCACTGACAGCTCCTCCACAGAAGAGTGGAAAGCCTAAAAATCCAGTGTTCATGTTTAAAGAGCAGTCCTTAAACAAAGCTGTGACTTGACAAACTGAGAATCTACATCTAGAAAGCAGGATTTCTCAGTTATTTGGGTTAACTTAAGCTAGAAGTCATGATTGTTCAATAAGAGTTTAAGTAAGGAGTATTCCTCTTGGACAATGAGTTAACCCAGCTAGCTGAAAAATCTTGCTTTGTGGAGTACCCCCGTGACTTAGCTAGCATGACAACAGCTAACAAATTCATAGCTGAGCTTTTCAAGAGCTCAGGACCAATTTGTCTGGGTTATTGTAATGAATGATTCATCTTGAGATGTTTGTTCTGCACCATGAAGAGAGAAAAACAGGAAGCACATGGTGACATCATCCATAAACTGTCCCCCCAGGACAGGAGGCATTTAGTGGTAGAAAGGAATGTTGGGCTGTAAAATGTACCCAGCACTCTTTCAAGTTGTGTTTGGGAGAACTTAATGGACACAAGATTGTCCCTATTGCAAGAACTGTTTACGTTTGTGAGCAGAGTGTGAGGCTGTCCCTCATGGTGGCACTATTTTATAGCGGTAGTAACAGCGTGGCTACAATTTTAAAAGCTCCTAACAAGACATTGTACTCATGACTCATACAACTGCAGATCATTACAACTGCAGCTTAATTTTATTTGCATTGGTGTCAGCAATTTCAAAGACCCACTCTGTTGACCATCAATGCTAACTTTATAACCTTAGTCATTCTGAACCTTTGCACAACCTTGGCACCTTCCCTCACGATTACTAACCCACTGTTCTGAAACCTGTCTTGTTCTAACAGCCGAGTTCATTCTTATAGTGTGACATTATAATGTGTGCCGCATGTTTGGCAGTGGGTAGTGGAAATAAAATGGGACATTTATACACATCAAATAGGAACACCAGTAAACGTCAGAACGTAATCTCGTCACCTCTACAGTCGGTGACTGATCCACTCTATCTGCAGTGGAAAACACTGTATAAACATACCATCCTCCATCTGCCTTTCTCCACCTCTCCAATCAATGCAACAAAAGAGAGTATTTACTGTGCTGAAAATACCATTGATGCCTGACTTCCTCTGCTAGAAGAAAACACACCCCAACGATGCTCCCCTTCTTAGGAGAAAGTGCCCTGCAGAGACTAATGAGTCAAACGTGAATCCATTCAGTGCTCTACAAACGGAGGCTGGTTGACTTCATGATCAGTCACCTGGATTTTACCATTTCCACCAAGAGTCAGTACCCATTCTATTGCTGTGATTTTAGAATTATGTATATACAAGTATATAAGGGCTAAATCATTATGGCCAGGCGACTGGGTCAGAGCATCTCCGAAACGGCAAGGCTTGGGGGAGGGGGGGGCTCAAGGTCACCCATGGTGAGAACCTACTGAGAGTGTTCTGAGGAGAGACAAAACCATAAACAGGGTGCTGGGCGGCCAGGACATATCAATGTGAGATGTCAACGAAGGTTATCACACATACACGCACACACACAGGTTTGCAAGTATGTCTTTGTGGGGACTCTCCATTCATTTCTATGCGCAAAATTTTAATCCCAACATGAGAACCTTAACCCCTACAAAGCCGTAACCTTAACCATAACTAACCAAAATATGAGACTTTTCTTTTGGAAACAAGGAAATTTCGAAGTGACCCCAAACTTTTGAATGGTAGTGTATGTATATGTATGTATATATTTGTGCGCATATTATATTATATTATACATTGCTTTTTTCTTTGTGTTTCATTTGCTAGCAGAAAGCAAGAATCATAATAACTGTGTAGAAATAATATTTTTATCATTATCATAATTTTCTTTATTATATTGTTATAATACCATACCACAATTTATGTAGGGAATTTCAGTCAACATTTTCACAACTTAAACTTAAACTTTGAGAGCCGCTCTTTGCGCTCTCAAAGGTAACACTGTGTGCTGTGAAAACTGCAACAACTAAATTGATGACTGTTTCTTTAAAAAAAAAGGGGACCGCAGTTCTTGCCACTGATTTACGGGGATGTCCCTTTTACCAAGCAAATAAATAAATAAAAGATCTTATCTTCATGGTCACATGATTTAATGTGTAGAAATTGGATTATGGGCAAAACACAAACCCTTGATATTAGGAGGCAAACCTAAAAAAGACTTTTTTTCCTCCCAATCGCATTAGTTCTGGACAGATCCTGCAATTAGTGGGCTGTCTGTGAATTGCCAGCTTGACTTTTATTGGCTAAACAGATTTGATGAAAGTTTGTGGTTTTGACCTTTCTGCCGCATAACAGCCTGATAGGAGGCATAGGGAGATTGAGGGAAGGAGGCTGAAACGGCAGAGATGAACTGGTCTTATCAGAAGGAAACATCACCTCAAACTTACTACAGACGGGCAGCGTTTAAGGGACTTCTTACCTAACAGGGTCTGTACCTCTACAAGAGGGCAATAGCAATAGATTTTAAAATTTATCAGCATGCCCCTCAGCCGTTGACAAGCAGTTTAAAATTTCTTTAATATTTCAAGTACAGTATCTTGTGGTTTTGTGGTTTGACCAAGGGCAGACTGAAGTTTCTGTTTGCCGATTCCTTCAGTCTGTCCTTGGCACCCTGTCAAAATATGAGTTCCTTTGTTGGATTTGAGGAGGTCATGGAAAATACTACTTTATATGGTGAATTTGAACCAAGGAGGTGTTGTTCTAAATCTGCCCACAAGCCATCGCGATGGAAAACATCTGAACAATATTTTTATGGGCATTCCTTGCCCTGTAGGAGAAAAGGATCATGATGTCACACGAAGAGAGGTGAGGGGAGCCAGCAAAGCAGAGCAGGTTCAGTCTATGGGGAAATCATTTTAAACTCTGGAATATAAGGAAGTACATGTGCTACAGACAGAAATATAGCAAGATCTGTGAGACTGCTAGCAGAATATTCTAATATAGGGTGAACAAAAAAAAAAACTCAGTACCTACTGTGCATGCGCAAATTTTTACATAAATGTAACTCTTTGCCCCCACTTACATTCCTGTGTAACACTTTACTTGAGGGGCACAAATAATGTAGTAGTACATGCTTATTTAATGGATTAATTAACCAGTAACTAAGTGTGGTAACACTTTACTTAAAGCAGTCATCATAATGCATTACAGATACCTTCATAATGCATTATTCTGAATTAATTAATGCATTATAATCAATAATTATAATTATTAATAGTCAGTATAAGGCATTATAATGCACTATGAAGGTACTTATAGTGCATTATAGATGGTAGCTTCGTAGAGCATTCATATATGTGTTATGCCTTTTTATAAAGTTATAGCCATCTCTATAATACTTTATGAATGCATTATAATGCATTATGAAGGCATCTATAGCACATCTTACATGAGTGTTTTAAGTGGAGTGTTACCCTAAGGGTTAGTTATGTACTGATACCACGTTCGTTCTTCAACAAGCAATCATGACGATTCGTATACTGTAGTTCATGCAGTTACTGTATTAGATGTTGATTTGCTCTTGAGTAGTAACTGAGTAACTAAGTTATTTTGGCCCCCTTAAGTAAAGTATTGCCTATTCTTCCATTTTAAAAATGTTTGTGCAAATTGATAAAGCAGAATCCATTTTAATAGTTCAACAAAAAGGGCATTGCAGTGCTATTTTGGTGAAAAGAATTCCTATTAACTATTTGGATAATTAGACAATAATAATAAGCAAGGAAAATGGATTGTGATAAAAACCAGGTGGTGCATGGCCCACCAGCAGGGCTATATGTGGAGTGACGTAAGCACAGATAAGTTTGCCCCTTAGGGGCTATAATAGAAGGGTTTATAAATCGGAACCATAATGAAGTGGGGAAAGGATGACCATTCTCCTCTTGCAGAATCCCTAAAGTTCTTATTCTCTGTCATAATAATATTTAAGATGCACAATGACAAACTAAAACTGTAAGTTTATAAACAGTTGAATCCAAAATACCAGGGAAAATATGTAACCACATTTTGCTCAGATATTGTATAATATTTCCAGTTGTGGAAGAACCTAGATCATAGTGGTTTTAACAGAAACCTGTAAAAGGATTGGGATGAAATCATTTTGTCCTCTGTAAGAACGTTACAGAAGGGGATTGCGTAATTTGTACTTGCCAATACATATGTGGTGTAAGGACTAAGCTCAGTTTTAAAAATGTCACAAAAAGAGTGCAAGTATTTTTCATGATAAAACCTTTGGTGTTCATTTATTGGGTAGCCCAAGGGACTATTGAGCAAATGGTTAATACCTTGCAAATAAATCACATTTTAGCTCTTATTCATGCCTGCGCACTTGAATAACAGGTGTCAGGGCCTGGGTGAACTTAATTGGATTCTCCTTAGTCTAGGATGTAATCAGGCCTGGTTCCATGAAGAATTCAATAATTGCAGACTTTTGAAGAGTTGGGAGAATTATTCTGTAATCCAGGTTTAATTGTGTGTACGCATGAAGATAACATTGGACAATATTGGGCTCTTTGTGAGAACAAAGATGCAAGTCAGTAAAAGGAAAGCACAAAGATAAATCTTTTATCATCTTGGGCAAAGCACAATATAGTACAGTGACACAATTCATAAGGTATTTGGATATTGTTTTATTTTGAGCAAAGGAACGAAGGTATGAAGTGGCTTTAATCACGTGTTCCTAATGTAATAATAGTTTATAAAAAAATGTTATGGTATCTAAGTTGTTACATGTTTACTTGGTCTCAAAGGAAAAGACCAAACAGAAATTTTATAAGAATAACCTTTTACATACATTTAATTTTATCCTTGCAGTCACTGACAATGAGTAAGTTTATTTCATATTTTTAGACCTTCAGGTTCCATATTAGATGGTAGAAACAGTTGTACTTCTTGCAGAACACACTGGTGCGTTTTTCTTTACTATTGTTTTTTATATGTATTTATAGATGCATATTGACACATTTAAGCAGGAAAAAGAATAAATCCTACCCGTGACTTCTGGTGTCACTGCTGTCATTTAAATCAGTTCACAGGGTCACCTGAATGACCGCTCCCAAGAACTCCTGCCTCTGTGAGGGGCTGATTCCATTGTGCCATTTAAACCATGACTGTCTGTCACAACCAGAAAGCAAAGCACTACCTCCCCCAAAGGAGGTCAAAGACAAGGAAGCGAAGGCATGTGTGATCCTTCTGGCCCTCAGGTTTGGGCCACAACCCTTGAAAGAGGCAGAAATGCATCCTAGACAACCTGATGCATCTTCCCCTTAGAGCATGCTCCATTATTAGCTCCTAAAAGCTCAGAATGTTAGCTGGTTTTTACAGTTATTATTAGTAATTATTTTGGAGTAATGTAGCAATGTATCTATGCTATGTAGCCCATAGTGAAAAGCAATGAAACTGCTTTGTGCTGGATGTCCTCCTTCTGTTTCATGCTTCCAATGCCATCTTCTTATATCACTTCCATTCTGAGCAAAGTAAACCACCCCAGCTTCAGTATGGATGTTTTCAAACCTATCAGTGAATGCCTGAAGAAGCGACCGACCAACTCCTGCAGCGTATCAGTGCGTGCCTGAAGAAGCGACCGACCAACTCCTGCAGCGTATCAGTGCGTGCCTGAAGAAGCGACGGACCAACTCCTGCAGCGTAGCAGTGCACGCCTGACGAAGCGACCGACCAACTCATGCAGTGTAGCAGTGCACACCTGAAGAAGTGACCGACCAACTGCAGCTGCGTATGATGGAATTGCTTCTATCAATTCTATCGATTTCACTTCTACAACATGCAGACTATTCGCAACAACCAGTGCCAAGCCCACGACAAAATTACTAGAGGTGCATCTGAAATCAATGAGGGGGCATGATCCCTGCAGGCATGTCACAGTCTTGGACTGACTGACTTTCACTTGAGGGGGGCACATTATTAATTTCAGGGTTCTGCGCATCTTTAGGTACTCTTGAAAACTCAGGTACGTCCACATCACTCCCGTTATTGGTAATACTGTGCTAGTCCAGGCCGGACCCTCTCTCCTGAGATAATGCCTATCTCCTACAGCCTGCCTATGAACATGTGTCACCAGACCACTGTAACTCATGGTTTGTCACCTCTATTCCATCCTGGTCATCCTTCATTGCTTGCCAGTCTAATCTTCACTTCGAACCCTAATGCACTAATCAGTCTAGCATATCTTCAAACATGCTTTATGTAAATCCTACTGCTTTTACACGAAGCAAATTGGAGAGGCCAGTTAGTCTATTGCGCCTGCAGGAGGAAATGCACAGGACACTGGGAGAACATGCAAACTCAAAACGTGCACCGAACGGAGGTGGGATTAAACCCCAAAACTGAAATTATATATAGCATTGCCTACTGAGGCACCGTGCTGGGTCATTAGTTTTGTTAGGACATTATATCCTTTATCACAGAATGTGAAATTGAGCTTCATCGTACTTAGTATGATTGTTACTGTGTTTATGACCACTGTCACTGTTCACACTGCATCTTAAGGCTTAAGGACCTTAGCTAGAACTGCAGAGATTCTTTTGTCACAGGGAAGGTCCCAGCATCCTCCACTAGCAGGCATAATAAATTTCATACAGCACTGCGAAGACAAGGCACGCATTTTCCTTGATTATGAGCATAGGATGAGAAATCCTCTTACTTCCTTTACAGAAGAGAAAACAGGGTTTAACATGCTGTTCTTGGACATCATGTACATCAGCTGTCCACCATGAGCTTAGTAACATAAAAAGGCCGAATTGTGCCAAGTGTTTTGGTTTCCACTCACGCGTAAAGACTATTGCCACAAGTCTTTGGTTCTTATAGAAAAATGACAAGAAAAGACTCAGATAAATGGTCCACATTCACCAAAACACAGGCTTAAGAGTCATCCCGGCCTTCACTTTCTCATTGTTAAAGACTTTGATCTTCATAAGCCAAATGTCATAAAATGTAACTCAATGGTGTTTTTCTCTACCGAGGAAAATAGAAATGGACATAAGGGGATAGAAACATACTGCACAAAAAGCTCACAAGATGAAAGCACCAGATTTACAGGACGGCCAAGGAGAGGAGAGGCCGGGTGGTGTTCTTGGACCTGTGCATGACAATTACAGCACCTCTTGTGCTGGGGAGAGGCGTCCTCGGGGGGCTTCTCTGGTTACTTGCAGTAAATCAGCAGCACCAAGACTTCTTGAGAAAGACCTGTATTTACAGCTCTTACCTCATACCCCGCCCTCCACCTCTATCTCTTATCCCACTCTATCCTCCAAACATGCCTCCTTTCTCACTCACCCTGGTCTTCTTTCAGCCTGTCGCCTTTTCTCTATCCTCTGAATCCTCTTTCTGTCATCTGACCAGCCTGCCTTATTCACCCGAGCAGTCATTAGGGATGTTTCTCAATATGAGTACCTGACTGTACTTGTGTCCTCGTGTACCCGTTTTACGTCATCTTCTATTGCGGAAGACCAGTTCCAATACTCAGGAATATAAATATAGAGGATAGTAAAAACCCCTGTCCCAAATATCAAGGACGCATTGGTTGCATCCTTCCCAAACAAGACCAATCCCATGATTCATTGCCCCCTAAGTTCGTTCTTTGCATTCTTGGTATTGAGAATCACCCTATGACCCTCGGTTTTTCTCCCCCCACCTGACACCTGACCCCCCGTTTCCATCTCACCTGACACCGGTCCCCTCACCTTCCACCCAACCTGACCCCTTTCCCAGATCCACCCTGGACAGAATTACCATAAAGACAGAGTTACAAACACATCACTATCTGTAACTGCAGGTGGATGAGAAAACTCTTTATTGGCATAGTGTGCATATTTTGACTTCTGTATATATCATTTTCACTCACTTTCAACAGGACTTTGTATAGTACACAACATTCTGTAAACATAGCTCTGTAATTCTGGGGTTCATTTCAACATTTGTGTCAGCCTGGCCCCAGGTTACAGTGAAGGTATATTTTTTAAATACTTTGTCTCACCTACACCAAACACCATGATATAACAGTAGACTTTTACATTTAAAATGCTTTACATTCACGTTTTGTTATAAACAATTTGATAAATACAAGATTATATATATTACATAACAAAAGAATATATTTTATATTTGTTTGTATATATCTATAACTCTGAACACACATATATTTGCCATGTAAAATATGTGTGGCTTGTGTTGTATTGTACAGTATCTAGTGAGACAATTTTCTTTAAGTTTAATATTTTAACAAAACAAAAACTCCCAAGGCTCAATTTTTAAAGTAGGGAATTAAAACCGCTGATCTTATTTTTTTGGTTGTGAAGTATTTTCTTCCTCTTTTTTTCAATAAAAAAGAAAGAACGTGACAGTCCTATAAGGTAAGTGTGATGAATCCCTTCCAGAGCATCCCCACCTTCGCCCTTTACCTCCTGTGAGTGCCAGGCTCATTCTCACCCTATGCCTGGATAAGGGCTCATGCAAGATAATTTGATGACAATAATTTCAGCTGCATTCACACACTCACTCACTCACACACACACACACACACACATATGTTAGGTGGGGATTCCTATTTGAAAGAAATTAAGGATCCCTAACTCCAAACTTTTGGTAAGAGATGAAAGTCGATAAACACGGCATTTTCTTTGTTCTCAAAAAAAAAAATCATGCCAATGATGACTGCTTTGTCATACTTTGCTATGTTGCTACACAGAAAAATTGGTCCCCACAAGACGGTAAAACCTGTCCACACAACTGCTCCTATACAAGTGTTGTCTTTGAAAGAAAAGTAAGTTTTCAACATAAAGCAGAATGACAAGGCAGTTACATTTGGAGGTAATACAGCTGGAATATAAAGAAAATGTAATGTAATGGTTATAAGGGTAAGAAAGCTGTAGAATTAGTTTTTTACGGTACTATAATGTGTTACTAACAAGGCAGTTTCCCTAACAGTCTGAAACAGTTCACAGTGATTAGCAACCATATACAACAGATACAACAAGTCAGTTAAAAAGAAGAAGCATGTTCCGGAAGGAACTTGAACCCTTGGCCATCTGCATGTCTTGCATTATATTCCATTCCAGTGCTGAAGATCAGTGTAATGAAGTGAACTGGTGTCAGAGGTATGTTGCACTGGGGAAAAGCCCTGAAATTGTGAAATGATATAAATTTGACTTTCACTGGGCAACAAACGAAATTTGTTTTGGGCTACTTTGCAAATGAGAAATATCTTCTTTTACCAACTGAAGAGCAATTTTCCAAAACTCGCACAGTCCATTTCTTGATGTTTTTGAGATGAGCCTGCTAAAGTCAGGTTACCGCGTCATATGTTACAGTGTTGGCAACCAAAACTCACTCAGTCCTCATGTAATCCAACGAAGAACTCTCATTAAATTTCCAAAACACACTCTGTAAAGCCCACAGAAATGTTCACGAAAACATGTCCTGTGGCCTGAGTGACTATTGGAAATTTGTTCTTCAAAGATGCACATTTAAGCAAGAGAAAAGCTGCAGATAAAAATATTTGGGTATACTTGGTAATTATGGAAGTTGGGTATACAGCTTAAAACTGGTACCTCTGCTGTGTGTTATCAGAACCAAATGCTCTGGCAACTACAACAGTTCAAACAATGGACACCTCATGTTTCTGCTATCCCCAGAACTGCACTACTGAGTGGAAGCTTGTGTTGCCTTAATATGGAACTAGATCGAAGCCATCACTTCTCTTGGCATAGGATATTAAATAAAACATCCACCTGACAGCTATGAAATCATCTGAACATCAGTTACTCTTGGAACTCTCCCTTGGAAAAAGAGAAATTAGTTTAGTTTCTCTTTTAACGTGGTACCTGGGGCTCCAGTTGAAGACTGAATGACATATGAACTGATGATACATCTCACTCTCGGTCTCACTGTGAATAGAATAGGCTTTAATCAACAAAAACTGACATCTATTTTGACAGGAGAGAGGATGTCTTCCTATAATGACTCTACAGAAAAAAGGTACCTGCACTACTAGGAACAAAGACTTTTTTGAATTCCCTAAGGAATAGTCAAATAGAGAACAAAATATTGGGGCGTTTGCAAGGTTTCTTTTTGTATTTTGCTTGATAAGGCACTGTTGCAGTCAAATTGTTCTCTTTTCAAGAGAGAAAGGAGAACAGAGATGCTCAGCGAAGCTCTCCTTGTAGATTGCAGTACGTATAAAGGAACAGGAAAGTAGATTCTAGTTAGCGAACAGGACATGGAGAAGGCAAAAGGTTGTACAGACTTCCATGTTCAACTTTCCTGTGTGTTAGCCCTGGTTATCACCTTCAAAACTTACTAACACAAATGTAGTTTGGACCAATGAGGGTGTCCTCTTACCCAAGCACAGAATGACGTTAATGGGAGTGAACTTCTGGGCCTCATCACCACAGGAGCTAAGCCAGACTTTCCTGAAATCAATCAAACACACTACCACGGTCTTCCCTGCATTATCTAACATGCTACAGAATGGCACACTGGTTAGGTCCCATCTTCATTCAGCAGATAACCATGTAAATAATAATAATAACAATAATGGAACGCCAACAGATAGTTCCATTTACCGTCTATCTTAAAGTAGGACTCTCAGCAGATTGCAAGATGAAGATGAATTTGCAAGGTGAATTTGAAGTGATTGTTTTCACATTTAATGGACACCTCCGAGAAGTACTATTGATTTGGTCTATATTTTGTATTGACCACAATAATGTTACACAACTAAAAATTTTAGCAAAAAACAATGTAAAAGCATAAAATAAAAAAGGACAATTCCCGTTAAAGCTTATCCCAGACTTTAGTCATCTGTGGACTGAGGAATGGTGTCACTTTTGTGGCAATGGGGCAGTATTCAAGCGCAGCTCTGCGTGAACGGCCCCCCCGTCGCCGTCCCTGGGAAAGTGCTCCCACAGGCTGCAGAATCAACACGTCTTCAATGTCCCAACAGGCTTATTCGTAGCTATGCTGTCTCCAAGTCAAATGGCCAACCAGTGTTTTAGCTGAAATCAGAATGTCCATGAAGCTCACTTTCATTGGCTAAATGTCGAGCAAGTGAAAACTTATAGACGACAACAACAACAACATCAATGATGATAATAATAATAGGCTCTCAGTATACATGTTTACCATTAGGAACTAGCATAGCATGTACTTTTTTTTTAAAGTTCTACCCATTTGTATTTTTCCCCAACCGAAAGCCCCCCCCCCCCTTTGAGATTGGAAAGAGCCAAAGCAGACTACTGTACAAAATTAAGCTTGATTTCTGTGTGGACATTATCTTGTGAACGCGATTTGACAGCTGTCAGCACAGTCAGCCTTTTCGGCACTTACCTTGAATTGCCGGACGCTGCCTTCTGCCACAAGGTGATGCTCATGTTCAGGTGTCAGGCAGTAAGCCATTCTCTGCAATGACACACGTCGTGAAGAAAGATCAGATCCCTCACCACGCTCATGATCTGCTGGCTGCTCATGAGAAGGTCCTACTTATTTTGAGCAAACTAAATTAGCTATAACTAAATTAAGTCTAAAAAGCTGCTCCACAATATTCCACATTTTTCTCCTAGAATATAAAAGATTTCACTACAGTATGTTTGATAACGGTGCTTGGCGGTAACGTAATGGAAAAAAAGTGTGCAAGTTCCCATGATTTGAGTAATTCAGGCATGTTACAGGGGACTAGGAAAAATAAGGTAATGGTGCAATGCTAAAAAAAAATCCAACCGTTTAATGATCATAATCGTGAATATTCCAGCAAGATATCCAGCCAGTAATCCTCAGGTTATGGGACTGGTGCAGCTGTACTTTTTCTGCAAGCCTAAGCTTCCATAATGGTTTCCCAGGACAAGGGAACATCAGGGAAATATTGCTGAAAAACTGAACCAGTGTGAAATACTCCAGGCTTATAACACCCCTAGACTTAAAAACTGCATAGGAAACGTGGGGATCCTTCCCAGCTGACCTCTTTGACTGTTCCCGGCATGCTGAGGAACTTGTAGATGGCATAAGCAGGCACAAAGAGCATCGATGACATCGCTATTCCCCAGCCAACCACGTTGGACCATCGTGGAAATATATATTCGTCGTATTTCAGACCAGGGGCAGTCACAATGCTGGCAACCACTACAAACTGAAAGACAAAGTTATAAAACACTAGTTATTATTTTTGACCGGGGAGGACACAGTATATTTGGTCAAAACAGAAGTCCATACATTACAACCGAATTCTATTCTTAGAAGCAGTGGGAACACACCGATTCCTGTTTACTTTACAACATACACATGGCATTCATTTTGTGTCTAGACACATCCTGACTTCATCCTGAAATGTTATATCCTTACTGCTCCTAGTGTAACAAATGTCAATATTTGTGCTGCGACTGTCCCCTCAAGGGGGACATCAAAAAATGGCCAAAGTAGGAGGATGGGTTCTGTGACCAGTGGCTCCTGTCCAAATGTTTGCCTGAGGCTGTCAGCCTCCATCCCTTATATTCCTGGCAGCCGGAGGTGCCCGGCTCAACTCAGCCAACTCTCCGGCGTCCCTGCAATGCCCAGCTGGTTTCTGGGGCCCAAAAGGACCCACGTGATAGATGGAGTCCTAATACGGGTCAGCGTCCCAAAGCGCCAGTTGTCCCACTAACTCCAAATTGATCAATTATGAAGACATTGTTCCCTGTTCCCTGTATGCTTTTATCAGTTTTCTTCTAAACTTTGTAGCCTCTGGTCCCGTGTTACATTTACTTGACCACAATCCACCTCTGTCATTTTGGATTTCACATGAGCCATCACAGGAGCCTGAGAATAAAGAGAGAAAGAATGCTTTCAACATGCACTCTGGCCTGGCAGAGGCAGTTTGGCCCTGTGTAAACTGAGGAGCACACAGGACGCGAGTCAGAAGTTCTCGCTACCAAGCTGCAGGTACCGATGCTTCCCTTAGGAGGTGTCAGTTATGTTACTTCCCAGCATCAAAATCTGCTGGATGGAGTGGTTGCAAGGGAGCTAGCTAGTTGCTAAAATGGCTACCAGGCACCATCCCTGGCAGAACCGCTTGGAAACCTCCTACCCCATGAACTTCAGAGCCATTCCAGTCAGCAGAATGTGTTGCTGATGGACAAAGCACTGTGAAGCGGGATGGCAGAGACGCACAAGAATAAGGTGGAAATCCTACAAATAATTTGCATATAATACCAATCATAGCTGTAAACTGCCTCAGTAAATACAATTACCAACTATAACAGCCCTAACTAAAGCATGCCATTAAAAAGAAATATCAAACTTTTAGAGGGTCCTTTCAACAGTGAAACACACACCAAGAGTGACGCATATTTGCTAAAACAATATGAATTATTTATAGAAGCAATTTAACACAGGCTTGTCCACACACACCATTTGAGCTTATTACTATAAAAACACAACCTAAGTAATTAATCTCCTTGACCCAAATAATACAGTAAAACAAATGTATCACTGGTAGATATCCTAGTAATAAAATCATTTCCTGTAATGGTAAGGTGTAATTAGTCTCTGAGACCCTTAATGTTGTTTTAAAATACAGCAGATACAGAAAGAAGTGATGACATTATCTGAAGCAGCGTGTGATTGTACTTCTCTCCATTAGACCACCTTCCCTCTGAAGATCTTACCAGCAGAAAGACTGGGCTAACAAACTTCCAGCAGAGTCTCCAGTAAAGACCAGGTTTGAAACCCATCATACGCTGGATGTCCTCACTGAACCTGTCCACACCTGGATGGGGGGGATTTAAACACACAGGCATCTATGTTAAGTGGGATACAAAACCCAGGGAGCCATTCGGAAAGGTCTTCATCTTCAACGTGCACATGAAAACACTCACTTAGAAGTCTATGATTAACCGAAAATATGCCAGGTTTTGAAAACAAAAGTTAAATGACAAAATGAAATATGAAAAGAAAACAATGCAATGTGATCTTATGGAACAAAAATCAGAAAGAATACAGATGTGTAGCTGTGAGCTACATCTCAATAACACCCCAATCAGACTGAACCAGTGCTGCTAATGTTTCACATATCTTCGGTACACTTTTGCGTTGGCCCAAACAAGAATAATTATCCAGTTTTCTGATATATAAATACTGGGCTTAGGGGATAAAGTACCAATCCATGCATATTCCACAATCACTAATCTAATGCAGGTTTTCAGTGAGCCTGGAGACCATCCAGGGAAGCATGAGGGACCCCGGATGAAGGCCAGTCCATCACAGAGCATACATTCACCAACATAATCACACACCACACGCAGATTACAGACACAAATCCGTCTAAAGCTCATCCTTGCAAGAAGGAACTGGAGTGCGAAGAAGAAACACAAACAGAGAAGGAGCACGCATCCACCAGAGCTCCAGCGAGCACTGAACCCACATCCACTGTAGAACTCACAGAGGCCATAGTGCTGCTCTACTGAAAGAATCAAAAATATCAGCATTGAGAAGATGCAGTATAAAATTCAAACCCTTAATGTAGTGGTACAAAAATTTTATAGCTTTCAGGCTGGAAAAGGATTTAAACACTCTTTTCCACTTGTACCTCTTCCTGAAGCTTTTTATCAGCTCTCTGAGTGAAAATGCATGCAGGAGATAAGATACGGCTAGGGTAGGTGGGGCCGCATGACGGGGATGAGACAGGAAGCCACATCTCAGGGCTGGTAGAAATGTCAGCTGTAGCCTGAGGTTTTCAGAGGTCCAGGGAAAAGGGGATGTGTTGAAGGCAGAGGAGAGCACAGGGGTCTTAAGTGTATGGCCCCAGAGAAAAACCGCCGCGCCGCGGGGGGGGGGGGGGGGGGGGGGGGGGGGGGGGGGGGGGGGGGGGGGGGGGGGGGGGGGCGCGGGGGCGGGGGGGGGG
>JAODKC010000009.1:11074584-11089158 GCA_026777985.1 Mormyrops attenuatus
TTGGCAGACCCTTGAGGGTACAGCCCCAGTGACAAGCAAAGGTACAAATTTGTACCCTTTTTTCTGAGAGTGTAGGAGACAATGGTCATTTACATTTATCAATTTAGGAGACACTCTAGTCAATATGTGAAGCAGGATGTGCACAGTCATTGTGTGCTATTTCTACTTATACAAACACAAATACTTCACAGGGTGGTGCAGTGGTCAGCACTGTTGTCTCACACCACTGGGAATGGGGTTTGAGTCACTGGCCTGGTGTGTGTGTGGAGTTTGCATGTTCTACCCATGCCATTGTGGGGTTTCCTCTGGGTACTCTGGTTTCCCTCCATGGACAAAACACATGCTAAGGTGAATTGTGTGTGTGTGTGTGTGTGTGAGAGAGAGAGAGAGAGTGAGAATGTTCCCTGAGATTAAGAACATAAGAACAGTGTAAGTACAAGTGAAACAGTGTACCCCTACTCAATCCAGCAAACATTAAATAGTAAATCCATGAAAACAGATGTAAAAGACATGCCTGCAGTCACCTCAAAGTAATGGCTAAAAACATCTGGCAGGATTTGGTAGGAAAATTAATGACGTCCTTTTTTCAGCAGCGACAAATTAAAATTAAATGCTTATCCAATCTGTACTTCATGTTTATATTGAGACTGAATAAATATTTTACGAGCTCCGGCATTAACCAGACACTGTTTTCTGTTGGGACGGCCACTCTTGTGGGCATCAAGGAAAATATGGTCTGTGGTCTTACTCCCGAGTGACTGATTCCGTCAGATCAACCTCAGTAACCATCTGCTGTATTGTCCCATGCCCAGACATCCTAAGCCTCCTGGACTGTCTACAGTAGGAGGCCCCTGAGAGGGGGCACAAATTCCTGGAAACAGAAATATGTCCCCAAATCACAAAGAATCAAAGACATTGACAGTTCCTCAAAAAATGACTGACTGAAGTGTAGCTATGGACTTTGATTGATCTTACAACCTGACTGTCTGGAAATAGAGATAAATTTACCTTACTGAACAGTTGTTCTGAACACGTCAGAAATTTTTCTTGTTCTTTTTATTCTTAATGTCCATTTACCTGGAGTCTTAAGTAAATTTTTGAGACGAGAAGAGTGAATAGGACTAACACAGCCCCCTGCTACAAACATTAGGGCCACTATGGAAAGGAGACACAGGTGAGGTAAACTTCCTGTTTCCCTGTTACGCATTTCCTTCTCCTTCCTGAGTACACAGGAGAATGCAACAAAATAAACGTTGTCAATGACACAGTTTTAGCCACTGATGTATTATAGAAAAACTGGAACATATCTAGTAAAGATGTAGATTAACCTTTTCACACTGAATAGGAGATGCACAAAAAGACCTCGCATTGTGCTGTAGTTACTCGCCCGCTGATTTAACTAAATCGGCCACATTAACCAGACACAAATGGAAAACGTTGCTCAGTAACAAAAGCAAACACAATTTGGATCCACTTTAAAACACGGGGCTACGATCCCGTAATGTTTATGTGATGAAGCCATGAGTCGTCACGTTTCACGTTAACAGATGACTATCGGGATGGGGGAGGGGTGGGTCTGCCCCTCTCGAGCCATCTGTCACACTTTACTGAGCAATGAGAGTCAACATGAACGCAGCCCACTCCCCACCCAGGCTCATCCTGTGACCTTCTCGAGGGCAAAATACAAGCTCCCACACATTTCCTGGCACTAACATTCACCGTAAAGTTCCTGGACTGTTATTCCAGAACTAACAAACGCTTAAAACTTCAAACACTCTGAGGAGACATAAAAAAAATTTGGCTGGCAGACAGATGGATGAATCGCGTCTCTCTGGTGCGACAGTGGTTCCCTTTCTGTGTCTTTTCAGGTGGGACCCACATGTACAGCCAGTGTTGGCCAGGTGAACTTCTCTGAGATGCAGTACACCCGTAGGTGAAAGTTATGGATGTCTGTACTCAACAAGGAAGATGACCAGACAGTGATGTTTATCTGTTTAGCACAGAGAATCTCAAACTATTCTTCGGAGAGCCTCAAACCTCTTATTTTGGACAAGAAACATTAGTTTCTTTGAGACCAAACATCTTTGAGACCTTTGTTAGCCAAATCAGATAAACTGGTTCTAAAGGGAAAGACTTACAAGGAATGAGTGGTGTCCTGAAAGATTTGAGGAGTACAAAAATGCAGGTGTTAAGTGCAGCATCCCTTGTGAGATTTAACCCAGCAACGTTCACTTTATCTAATGCTAAATTATATAAATCCATGCATATGTAATAATCACACCCCCTACTGGATCAAGCTTGCTGTTGAAGCTTTTGTTGCCCGTGTGAAGCTCAGGCAACCATCTCTGGATGGTTGTGGGTTTGAATCAAGCAGAGTAATAATACTGGGCCCTGAAAAAGGCCCTTAACCTCCAGTGTGCCAAGGGTGCTAAATATCCTTCTCCCTGACCTGAAGCTTTCTCACTGGTATGTCACTTTGGACAAAAATAAATGCAAAATGACTAAACACATGTATTCAGAGGGGTGTGGTTATACTGAGGGGTGCGGCTGAGCCTATCCTATGTGATGCTTCCAAAGCCCACAACAAAATAAGATTTGTTTCTGAACACACAGCATAGTGAAAGAAGTGATACAGCTCATTTTAAAGAAAACAGCAAAGTATGATGTGAAGAAAATGAATCCAGAAGTGATGGTTAATGAGACCCCATCCTGAGAGGTAGGTCAGTAGATAGCTGTTGGTACCAGCAGGGTTATTGACTGTATTTGCCCCTGCATTAAAAACTATTTGGTAAAACCACTGTGAATCCCATCTATACTGAGCTGTTTATCCAAAGCAACCAGAGTGGTATAGATTGCTTGCAGTGTTAAATTACAACTGTTGTAGCAGTTTAGGAAGCAACAGCAGAACACAGTGCAAGAGCCAATATACGACAAGCTAAAACTTCCAGATGTATTTTTTTTTTACTTTATTGCACTGCAGATTTTTAACTGGAAACTAGAACACATGTTGCAATTAAACCAGAATTAGGAAGACCATGTTTTTCTATCAATTCTGCATTCCCCTCTAGAATCTTTAACTGAAACTTTGCTAAGAATAACGAAACAAACATTCCGATTACTATTTGACCTGGACAACGATGTTCTGTATAGATGTTTAGTTCTGCTGTATTTTTATGTGTACTTTGACAGAGATTGCAACAATTCAGCACTCTGTGTTTTTGTTGTGCCTTTGGGCATTTAACGGAAGTGTGCAGTCCCACCAAGACAATCATGTCGCAAACGCTGAAGCAAACTCGGAATCAGCCCGCACTGGCAACAGACTGCTTCTGCATCCCCGTGGTTCCCCCAGAACAGCGTCTCTCCTTTGCCTGAAAGACGCCAGCATGTTTTGGCGTGAGGTATCGTGCTAAGGGAGGGCACAGCCCCAGCTAAAGACCCCCACAAAAGGCATTAAGGGGTGCGGAGTGACTGGATTCACACTGACGAAAGGCTGTCCAGTGGCCTAGTCACTAGCACCATTCCCAGCCCGTGCATGGCTCGGGCCGGCCTCAGTCTAACAGCAACAGGCTGGGCCAGATTCAAAAGGTGCGTCAAATGGCATTAATAAGCCCCATGGCCGCTACTGAGGCAGGATGAAACTGTGGCCGTATTTAGAGTTCATTCATCCCTGCTTTTTCACCACTGAAACAGAAGAAACCGCATCAAATTCACACAAAGCGCCAGTCCCTGGCTTACTCAACTCAATCAGATTAAACTTTATCAATCTATTTTAAGTAACTGCTAATCCACTTAGGCTCACAGCGATCCGGAGACTAGGGAATATTGGAGTATTAGGTGGGTATTCCCTATTGGAAAACCACTCTGTGAAACATATCCGGAATCACATATTCCGCATGAAACATACTGCAAGTCGACAAATAACACAAACCCGAGGATGAAACCACACAGTGTGGCTGCAGTCGAACCCAAAACCCAGTTAAAAGAAGTGATTCAACTAAATCAATGTGCTATCAATCATATACATCAAATCCAGAAATGGCATCACTATTTGCAAAAGAGGATCCATACAAGACAATAACCTTTATAACTATTTTAAAAAAATAATCCAGAGGGATTGTCAACCTGCGTGTACATGGACGAAAGTATCCATGACAAGACTAGCCTGTGTGCATGGCGATGCTGTTGACCACTGACGCAGGCTTTCTCATAAAACATCATATCATGTCAGACTAGAACAATAAATGTGCACTATTTGGTCGTTTTATTAATCTAAATTCTAAACAGCTGATTTTATTCAATCATCAGGCTGTCTAGGCTAATATTATATACCTATTACATATCAACTTATTATAGAAAAACATAAATAGAGGCTGTTTTAAAGCTACGACAGGAATAAGATTTCTTTATTATAAATGGTAGGATGCTTCTGTTCTGTTACAATAAAGTAGCCAGCGGTTGTTTTTTTTCTCTCCCATTCTATCATGACGAATGATTTACATTACGAGGTTTCCTGGCGAATCACATCTCCAGCTGTTTGGTTTGGACTCTAAGCCCAAGACCCAGATGATGCGGAATATAACTAAATTCCACTCGTTAAACACAGGATGTTTCTACCAATTACTTTGAATTCTTTTTCTCGGTTCAGTGGACAAAAGAGTAATGCACTCAATGTTGTCTCTTTTCTACTTCCTTTCAGTTATTAAATTATGTGGTGTTTATATATACGTATATGTTTATATGAACGTTGCATGCTCATGTAAGTGGGAAGGAGAGAAATCAATGGAATGGGCTGGTCTGGTGAGTTTATGGTGATAGATCACATACACCTGCAGATGCCTTAGATATTAAACCGCACCTACGTCTCACTGGATTGATTATGGTCAAAGATAAAGAGGGCTGACTGGGTGGATCCAAAATGAGGACTTGAGAGTCTGGAGTGAGTCTGGTTGCAGCATTTTCTGCTTTGCGAACACCAACCACCCCGTTTTACGTACTGCATTTTGTTGATAGATTCTTGGCTTTCGGAACCCTGCCATCCTGCGCAGAAGCATTGAACTGTGAGGTTTCCAAACAAGACGTCAGCCTTCTGCCATTTGAAAGAAGGTGGTCTATGCTTTTAGGCTATGAAAAGCTGTGGAATATATTTCCACACAGTCTACATATCCAGCAAAGGAGAATCCTTTCAAATATCATCGTGAGACGAATGAGTCCATAGGTCCCTTGAAGTTTTCTACTTCGTCGTCCTGAGAAAACTCATAAACAGGCCCAGTTTTAAATCTCTGTGAAATAAGCATCAGGAGGTTCTGAGACATAAGTATGTCTAGACAAGGGGCCACTTAAGCTGGTGAGCTAATACCTAGCAGAGTGGTCTAAATAAAACCCAGCCCACTGACACAACTATGGTTTAAATCTTTTTTACCCATGATTAGCAAGTTATTAGTTGGTATTAGTTTAGCAAACTAATACCAGGTTGCTCTGATCTCCACCCGAATAAGGACATGGCAAACTCGAAAATCTAACAGGTCTCCTGAAAATGTCACTCATCCTCAGTGGTTATTTTTACATATGCTGGAAATCCCACTAAAAATAGTGAGAATAACAAGCCCATGCAGGTCAACAATATAAGTGCCAGCCCTTGGAGACTAATTACATGTAAAATTAGGCCATGCTACACATTTTTGGCTACTTTGAGAACTTTCAAATGCAGCTCAAACAGTATACTCTGGAAACGCCATGCCCATTATAGTAATTTATTCTAAATTTACTTTCTGCATCTGAAGTATTTTATTGGCTGACTGCAATAATTCTACAAGATTTTGAATGTGAGTTTCAATTTAGAGTTTGTTCAGCGAGATCATTTGTTAAAATGTATTTCTTTAATAGCAGTTCTTTTTTTACTTAGCAATTTCAAAACAGATCAGCAAAAGGTTAGAATTAAAAAGGACTTAATTCTAAAACTGATCAATTCATTTGGTTGGCGATAGTCATATGGGATCTTTCCAGATTGTTCCTATAACATTAAATATAAAACGCCTCAACTAGATTTTTCACTTTTTAAAACTGTGACTTAAAGACTGAGAACTAATATTCCAGAAATGGCCCTTGATGTTGTTCCAACAAAAACTCAACACATGGATAAACTGTAAGTGAAAAGCTATTTAAACATGACACATGAAATTCAATAAATACAATATATTCACAATAAATTCATGCAGGCGTCCATCTATCCATATATCTGGCAGTGGAAATCATAGCTGATGATGGCGTCTTCGGAGATGTAAAGCCTACATTTTGAGTAATGGTGGATAGCAGTGCTTCACGAGTCATTGGGTTATTTGGACCTTTGGCGCTAATGAACCCAAATGCAGAGTAGCACCTGCTTGCCCCCCACGTCCGCACAAACACCCGACTCAAAGTCACGCCTCTGAAAACTCAATCGCAATAATTACGCTTCGGTCCCTCATTAAGGAGCAGCACTGTTCCATCCAGCTGATTGCAGAGGATAATAACCAAGCCCTCGGTGGCGATTTGGAGAGGAAATGAAGGCCTAGCCATAGTTGTAAGGAAAATTACAGACTGCAACGTTATTATGAGAGGACCGGAGTGCACTGCAACGGCACGGTTCTTTGGCAGAAACACAAAGTCAAAAACGGCTGAGGGGCCCCTTCAAAATGGAAAGACTGCCACCTTTAATGGCTGGGCAGTGATGAAGTCCTGATGTGTGCGACTCAAACATAATCATTAATCTCTCTCCTGTCCCTGCAGGCCACACATCAATTCATTTGGCTGCTAGGTTATCTGCAGCTAAATCATAAGGGGCATCCTGGGGCTCAGGTCAAAGTGCCGGAGAGGCCATGGCAGGCGCAGCCATTTTTTAAATGTGATTAAATGCCACAGACACACCACTGGCCACCTCTCTAAGGGCGTAAGGCCACTCAGTCTAACATTTCATCATCAAGATCTATTTCACTGACCAAGTAAATCATGCTCATCTTCTGGTCATTTTTTTGTTGAGATATTATTATTGTTCCCAGTGGCAAGAAAAGAATATTCTGGGTTCTCTGAAAAGCAGCCTGAATTTAAATAGGCTGAAAGCACTGAAGAATCCATGTTTGAACCTAGATAATTTTGATACAACAGGACATTTTAGCATGCATACATTATAAATTATCCATACAACTTGCATTTAAATTTAAGTCTTAATGGTGATTAAGTTGTAATTGGAATGATTAAGAGAGAATGGTCTGGAGTGAAGTCCAGTAGAAACATGGCTTGCTGGGCACTGAATTTTACGCCACTGACATGTAGCCTCAGCTATTTCTCACTGCATGGCTATTAAACAGCCAACTGGCAGAATATCCAGTGCCTGTCGTGCCCCTGACCAGCCCAGAATACCTAGATCCGGCATGGTTTCAATGGCGCTAGCAATGTGCTACATTTAAAAGCCATAAAGGCCTGGGAGGTACCTGGCACCCAAACTGGTGTTGTTCCTGTGAATGAATACATCGAAACCTGACTGAAACCATCTGGAGAGGACCTGACAGACGCCATGATGTCCGTGACATCAGACCAATGCTTGGGGGGGTGGGGGTCTAGGGGTTAAAAAAAAAAAAAAACAGAGAACTTGTCTTCATCTCACAGGGACACCCGGGGGCAGACCTGAAACTGGGAGACCATGGCCGTCGTGGCCGTCGTGGCCGTCACTGAAGGCTTTCGGCGTGTGGGCCGCCGAGTCGAACTTGAAGCGGCAGGTTAGCCCATGGAGGAGTTTGTTAGCTAGTTTTGAGTTAACGCCGTGTCAGGATGAAGGAGCTCTGCACTTAACTGAAGAACCGCAGTAACAGTGAGGGAAGAAGCTGGTGGGAGAGCATGGTTTTTCCCTCTTTAGGAAGCAGCTTTCATTTGTCCAAGTCGGACGATTCCCATCACTGCCGTTTCGCTAACTTCCTCAAGTGCAGCAGAAGTCATATTCACGCGTGCACTGGAAAAATTACAATTCTTTGAAGTACAAACGGATGTCCCTATTTTCCCATGAACTTATGAGCTTGATATATCTGCTATACATTAAAGAGACAGAGAAGGGCAGGAATATCAGGGAAGTGATTTTATGCTGGTGACCCATGTATGGAACAGAAGGTCCGATTTCGAGATGCTGACCTCAGAGTCAATGTAACTAATGTATTTCCCTCCAAAACTGTTCTGCAGACCTACATATAGATAATCATCTCCACTGACTGACATCCCTCGTAAAAGTTAAGTTGTTCAGTGGTGATAAGGGTTAGGAAATCCGTTCTGATGCTGTAGTCTGTAATAATGGAGCCGACCATCTGTCTGCAAGCCAGCCAACGTTGTATCGTGTACAACCTATGCAGGCTTAGAGAGGACTTCCCTAAAGGGGAAATAACAATTAATGTATCATTCTCCAGCACTGCATTGTTATGCTAACTAATGCAGACTTACTGTATGACCATTCAACTGTTATCAGCATCATAGCATGTCAGACATTAAGCCTAAAACAAAGACTGCGCAAGTAACATAACACTGCCGATGACAGCCTTTTGTTTTTGAATGAAAAACAAGTATGGGATGGATCTGACAAATCATAGGCATCCAGGGCATGATAAAAAATCTGGCCTACCAATGGTCTAACAGTGGGCGGGGATGCCAAGGCTCCGCCCACATTCTCAGGGGCCTGAGCCCACGCATGTTACTGGGAGGACCTCACGATAATGTACATGACCACTGAGTTCACACTTTGTTTGTGGAACGAACGAATATATAGCATGAGGCAGTGGGGCGCCTAGAATGGGCTCTTTCGTTTAGTGTACAGAACGCACCACAATGACGCAATTTCTGATACAGTGGCTGGGTTCAGGCCAACACTGGTGACCAGAGGCCATGACTGACATGTCAGCATTTAACACAGGAGCATGCATGTCTTACTGTATTCGTTAAAGTCTACAAGGTATCATGTGGGACAAGGGCCACAGGCTTCTGGGGGGGTTTGAAGGTGGGGTTCGTTCATTTCAAAAATTAAATTATATATTTTCAAGCGACTTTTTTTATGACCCCTGATGTTTACGTTACGTTTACATCTGAACAAAAGGGAAAGGGCTAAGCTAATTTGGCGCGCCGATGGATTCGGCAGGTTGTACTACTAAACCCCGGCACCCGCCCCATGCTAATTTTTGCCTGTCTGTGGTCATCGAAAGATAATTTGATGGCTGTTGTGGTACAAGTTTATTTTTTGTATTAATGGGAGAGATGAGCTGTAGAATCCCCTGGTGGGTGTCAATCATCAGGCTGACCCATGCTCTACCCACTAACATGCCCCGCCCACAGTCCACCTTTCCACCAATGAGGAGCCTGAGTCAATTCCTTTTCTAAGTTGCCATGGGAAGCCGAGCACTCACTCATAGAACTCAGCGGCAGGGGTGTTCTTGCACTTGGAATACATGGTGACATTGCCCAGGCAGGAGCTGTTGGCCTGCTGGGTGTTGGTGCAGTTGGGGCTGTTCCAGCTGTTTCCACAGCCGAGCCATGGTAGCTCGCTGGTGAACGAGGAGAACAGGTAGTACAGGGACCAGGCTATGATGACATTGTAGTAGAAGCCCACATAGAGTGCGATGACTATCACAGTGTAGCCCACGCCTGTGGGAAAAAAGGATAGGAAAAATAAGAACACAAAAAGCGGTCAAAAAAAGGTACAGTAGGCTTTGACAAAACCAACTGTTAAAATTCGTCATATTATGATGCATATGCTATGCTTGTGCAAATCATTGATCATGGTTTTATGTGGGCTGTCATATTAACTAAGGATTCCCTACGCACAAACACCTACGTATGTTTCACCAAAGACCACAGGCTTCTGCTTTGTCCGTCATCAAGAGTAAACCGTGCATAAAGGTCTAGGCAGCCGTGAGAGGCTTCACCTGGACCAAATGTGCAGCTTTATACACATTTGCTTGTCTGATGTCTAACATTCCTGCTCAGTATGATAAGCAGTTATAGGCTCTTCGAATTTTAGTCACAGGAACAAATCAACATAACATTGGTCAGAGTGGTGAAAAAGGAACTCGGCCCCAAACAGATCCTGACGAGCAGAAACTTCTGTCTTTCTGTCTAAGCTTTCAAAGAAACATGAATCAATGGGAAATCTTTGATTTTCTGCCTTTATGAAGCACCAGGAACTATACGGGCCAAAACCGAAGGGCGGTCCCTGGCAGTCGCCTGTGCCACAGCTGTATGGGCTGACGCGGGCCCTTACCTTTGAAGACAGGACAGATCTTCCAGACTGTGGCAGCCCCCTCCCTGTTGTACTGTCCCAAAGCCAGTTCCATGTAAAACAGGGGCATCCCAGCAATAAGCAGAAAGAGAGTGTAGGGGATCAGGAAGGCTCCTGCCGGGAAAGAAAGGCTTCGTTAGCGCTTTCCTAACAGCCAAAAGACTGCTGCTCTAGTTTTTAGCCACGTGACAGATCATGGTGGGAGTCACGATACTAGCCCACAAATGAGCACCTCAAATAATAAGCATCACTCAATAACACAGAATGTAAGTGCCACAATCAGTGATTCAGAAAGAACTGGCTCAGCACATTAGTCAACAAGAAGCATCAACTGGGTCACTTTCAAACTCTACAAAGAAGTTTTACGTGGAATTTAGCTAAAATATAGAAATGAATGATTTATCAGTTACCTGGTGCTGGATAATGTGATATATAAGGATGGATACAGATTGATGGATAGAAGGAAGGATATGGATGGATGGATGGATGGTTTATTAAGTTGTTTGTATTGCCCCTAAGATGAAGCCTTCGCTTAGAGAACCTCCTCTTCCATCTTACAACTAGACAGCTCTTTTTTCAACTTCACTGAACCCACTATGGCTACGTTCTATTCCACAAGGGTAACACAGCTAGTGCCTTCCTGCGATTTGCACTGGCAGCCCTTTGACCTTTCCAGCTCTTTCAGTTACCTGCTGCCCAACATACAAATGAGAGGCAGGTGTGATTGGTGTCCTGTGAAAAAGTGAATCCAGTGTAGGTGATGGATTTCCTGGCAGAGACGAGGTGTCAGGGCCATCCATTCCCTAAACCACACAGGCATCCTGAATAATAGCTGTTCTGGAAAAAGTCCTTACGGGCGCCGGTGTTGTGCCTTCATTTGGATAAGTGCCTCATCGATTTAACGTCTCTAAATTTGATGCATTTCTGCCACTGATTTCTGTGATAACAAAGTGATACTTGGGTAACCAACTGCAGTGGTATTAATACAGTGACGTAAAGTGGAAATTATTCTTAGCCGTAGTGTTTTGCTTTAGTTTTCAGACGCTATATAGATCACACAAACTTTCATAAACATGCAAGAAGAAGCATGACGATTAAGAACAGAGGGAGTAAACACTGGTAAAATTTTACTTTTGACGAATTGACGCTTGACTTAAAAATACAATAAATACGCAGGAGAGCCGCACAATATTTAAATTCTTTTTCTGTCAATAATTTATAATGCCGAGGTGGAAAATTCAAACACCGAATGAATGATACTAGACGGTGGCGAAGCGACTTCGTCAACACTTAAATCACGTGTATAGAACGACTCAGCCAACACCATTAGCTGCTAAATCGTCACTAGGCACAGGTTAAGTTAAACAAATTTGCCATAAGGCACTCTGGTTGCAAGACCTCTCTCGAAGCTCATTGACGCAGAACGGTAGTACTTTAAAAAAGTGGGATTAAATGCCAGTTAAATATGATTGTTTAACCTTTAAATAAAACTGTAAATAATAAATAATACCTTATGTGGTTTTATATTTTCATTTTATAAATAACTTTAAATATTAAATATTACCAAAAGGCAAATAATTTACTGCGCTAATAACTAGAATGCCAAAGTATACATAGACTGAAGGACTTTTGCTTACCTCCTCCGTTTTTGTAGCATAAATAAGGGAACCTCCACACGTTCGCCAAGTCCACTGCAAAGCCAATGACAGACAACAGAAAGTCTATTTTCTTGCCCCAGGTCTCACGCTCTTCCTCGCGCAGGGACCCCGACGGACAGACGTGGGCACCGGGGGCACCGATGATGGAAGTACTGGTGTACTGGACACCATTCTGGTCCTTCACCAGGATCAACTCCACTTGCTTCTTTTCCACATTACTGTACGGTTTCAAAGGGGCGACAGATGAGAGTTTGTGGTCTGACAGGACTTGGATGTTCATCCTTCGAAGCTGAGAGATGCAGCAGCTCGTTATGATGAAGATGTCAGCGGCGCTGATGGTGACGACGATGATGCTGATGAGGATGAGGAAACTCCGCAAAACTTCTCCTCTAGAGGTGCAGCGGAATCCACCGCTCCCATCAGCTGTAGAAAACAACAGTTGCAATTCAATGGGCATGCACACGGTAAAAAGGATACGATCATGCAGTTACCAGGACTCCTAATAATCGAAAATTAATCGTGTGCTTTCTGGTGCACTGCGACTGCAGGAAGTTAGAACATGTGAATTTACTCATTGACAAGAATTTCATAAAATGAACAGATAGAAATTAATTACATGAATGACACAAACACCTCGTATTTCATGTAACAAATGCCGGATAATAGTAATGAATGCAACTGGTCCGTTTTGTATAGTCTACATTTACTGTACATAGGCTACGCATCTGTCACCCTGAACACCTGTAATATAGAGACCACTAAAATTCCTTACTAAGTATTCAAAATGTTTCAATAAATAACCTCATTAATTAATCAACAAGAAAAAAAAAAACAGCTATTATTGTTTAAGTTTACACGTTTCGACTGTTTGTTTATAGTGTGAACAGTGATATACAGACTACTGTAGAGGACCCGCCGATGATCCATTTGTAGTTGTAGAATGAGGAAAATGCAAAAACGTTACTGAATAAACGACGTACAATTTGGTCAGCGCTTTAAAGTTACATAAAATGCGTCGAGATTAACCATGCAGTGCGCAAAGCTGGTAGCGAAAAGGAGGAGAAGACAATCCGTACTTAACGCGCCGACAACACAGCTCCATCATCCGCTCCTTCCCGTGTCCAGATGCGTCTGCCGAGTGAATGCCCATCCTGGCGAAACTTTAAGCCTCCGCTGTCCGTGAGGCTGCAGGCAAAATAAATTCAGAGCTTTTAAATCAGGCTCCACTTTTCCCCACGTGACATCTTATAATTGCACTTTCTTCGTGCCCCCCCCCCCCCAACGCCTATAGCTGCCTTTGCTGTTCGTCGCCGTACAACCACTATCCGAATCCGCGTTAAGGTTCATCGTCAATTTACCGATGCCTGGTTCACCTTTACCAAAAGTCAGAATAAAGATACTCACCATTAGACCGTAGAAAAACACGCTTAATGAAACCCCACTTTAAAAATGACGAAAATGTGAGACAATTACGCAAGATAAAACAGACTTTGCGAGACACTTTGTAAAAAAAACTCATTGAATGCTGTGGGGAAAACGTGGGCTAAGTGGAATTTTAAATCCTTATAAAATACCCGTTCTCTCTAAGCACTTTAATAATTAACTTTGATGTGAATGTTTAGTATATATCGTTATACGGCAAAAAGCCAAAAACAAAAAAAACATTCAAGGAACATTATACTTTCGATTTAATCTGTCTGTTTCTTTTCTCTTGTTCAAAATATATTCAATTACTGATTTCTAAGAAGCCGTAAAAACATTGTGTTCCGTGTATAATCGAATTGTTCACCGTCTTTTGCCACGGGCTATGTGTTCTATTAGATATGGTTGATCAGGTCATCGTATTAAAGTCAGTGATAGTCCCCTTAAAACTCTCCAGTGCCTCTCTTATAAAACCTTAAAAGGGGTGTTTTTGTCCTTCTATTGATGCGCGGGTAACGCTAAAAGACAAACAGTATTTATGGTAAAAGTCTCTGCTATTTCTTTACTTGTTTGTTCATTTGTTTGTTTGTGATTAACGTGGCGCTCTGCGTAGTTGTATCCCAACTCGTGCAATTTTAACATGTTACCACATGGGCTAAATTAGCAAAAATAAGCAGGGAAACCAGGTGCAGAATGTCACCTACAATATTTGTTTAATTTGGCTTTTGAATATCACATCATACACATCATAATGTCTGTAAATGAAATATTTAATAATTAACCTCTCATTTAGTGGTGTTATAAGAGATTTCAGTGGAATATTGAATTGAATATTGAACAATGCTAACCAGCTAACGAAGTTCACCAGCTTTCCCAAGCTGTAGCCTGTACTGACATTAGATTGTACCATTCATATGACCCAGAGTGGCAAGTGGTACCGGAATGAAGCCCCTTATCCAGGACTGTCAGACCTGCTTTTTTATGGTTTTGGAATAATGTCCCGTCGTGGATATAGATTCTTAAATCAGTTCCAAAACCAATTATCCCTGTGGCAGGATCCGTTCCACAACAGACAGGACCGTGTCCAGATGGGCCATCTTGCAGTCTGGGGTGCCCTTCCTGTTTGCAGTGGCCGCTCCGCGGCAGCCCTGCTCGACCAGTTCTACGAGAAGAGGAGGGTGCTCATCGTGTCTGCCCCCACCGCTGCCA
>JAODKC010000009.1:11089258-11116618 GCA_026777985.1 Mormyrops attenuatus
CCCCCTCCCCCCCTTACCTTGCCTACAGGCCCAGCTCTCACCGCGACTGAGTCTGAGACATCAGCTATGTCTCCGGGGCAATGAGCATAATGAAAGGTGAAAGTGATTTCACAACTGCCTAAAGGGGTTAGTGGGTAAGGTATTCGGATCTGACCCCTAGTGCTCTCCACCTTATGACATTATCTTCAAAGATGGCACCACCAGGCAGCATCACACATGGTACTACTTCTTTTTTAACCATGAAGGAATTTTAACTGGCATGGAGGAAAACCCATCGAGTCTTTCCAATAAACTGTGTGCTTTTAATAACAGTAGTGGGCAAATTCATCTTCAGATTCATCTTGAAATGGAAACCTTTAGCAGAAGACTCTTTCCTCATGTGCGGTACCTCCAACAGAGGGACAGATGAACATTTTAATTTCCCAGGCGGAAACAGTTTACAGGAACTTGCTTGTGGCTTCCTGTATTCAGATATAAAGACAGGTACACCTTTCGTGCCATCTTTATAAGATCTGATTTCACGTCCTTTCTGTTCCTCACCAGTGCTGAGCCTATTTTGGTTTTCTTAGACCTCGGTACAAGGTTAGCACCCCCCCCCCCCCAGTGCAAATATCACAAGGATTTTCCTTAGCGGACGCAAACAAGAAGGGGGACTTGTGATAGAGCTTCTGTAGTTGGACACGTACAGCATTATGCTACTGGCACAAAGGTCTTGAGTTCAAATCCCAGAGAACACACATTAATTGTAATCCTTCCTTCAGCTGTATGTCGCTTTGGATAAAGGTGCCTGATACCTTCATTAATTACATGGACAAATCAGGGGTTTCTGTTCTGTAAAATCTGGCTCCCTCTCTGTTTCCTCATATGGAATTTGGCCCAGTGGTCAAATAACTAATTTCAGGAGTCTTTGGATCTTCAGAGCATAGCGATATAGACCCAGGAAATCTGAGTGCCGGGGATCTACAAGACCCATCCTTCATGAGATTACCGTCAAAGCTGACAGATTTAAGGCCGCGCTAGTTTAATGCTGAACATGTGACCCAACGGTGTATAGTTGCACCCTCACTTTTGACAGACGAACCCAATTATTGACCCATTTATAGAATAAATGGCCAGCAATTAGCTTAGAAGCAGGTCAAAATACAAAAGTTGTTCCTTAAACAAAAACATAATATAAATTTCAACGTATTTATATTTTCGACATAAACATTCAGTAATATAGTAATTGAGACTAAGGAGACTTTGATATGTTGAGTAACAGACTGTACTTGTCTCTACATTCACACAGCACAACAGTAATTCCAGCATGAAGCTCATGGATTTTTCCGAGCCATCACTGCTACTACGGATCAGCGGTGCTGCTCTGTAAGTAAAGATCCACACAGACACTTGTTAGTGGATTTCCATTGATGAGTGGTTTTGAAAGTTTACCGCAGCTTCTACAACTATAGACATATATGCTTCTGATCGTGTGTTACCCTAATGTTTCCTCATCTATTAAAGTTCAAAAGCTGGACAAACAGAAACCCTGTCCCGTATATGGAGATGAACATTAGTGGACTTGTTCGGTACAGTGCAAACTCAATACAGCAACTGTGTTCAGTAGACAGTGTGCTCAGAACATGGATTGCAAACCATCACCAGTACCAGCATTCAGGAAGCCTGTCCAGCCTGTAGGCAGAGCGCACCCTCTAATAACATCCTGGGCCATACATACCCTGCCGGAACACTCAGGGTGGCAGCCCATTGAGACAACCAGTAGGCCTTTAAAATGTCAGAAACCTTGAGCCGTGTTATAATTCCCATGATCCTCTGCAGGCCCTGTTTACCCATGCACGGGAGGAGTCCCCCTGACTGCACATACTTCACTATTGATTGAGCTGAACCCCATAAGCAGCCAATCAGCTTTGAAGGTGACAGCGCAACAGATGACATCATGAGACCGTCCTCATTTCTTACCTGTGGGAAAAACAAGCAGGATTTGGCTTTAGGGTGGCTAATGAAACGACAGGTTCACCTTTCACTGGGTCGCTCTCCTAATGCTCACTCAACTATTACTGACATTCTTATTTATATGGGTGGGGGAGCAGTTTGGGGTGGAGGCTGGTCTTTAGCTGGTGACCCTTTTCTGGAGGGGCCTCCCCACACAGCTGCTGCTCACCTGCTTTAGACAAGCTCCTCTTAAACTAAGAAAATAGGCTTCTACCCCTACTGCCCAAACTGGCCTTGATATGCACTGTAACACGCAGGGAAAGGCTGCAGACAATGTGAAGCAGGTGTCTGGAATGGTGTTCACGATACATGGAAATGTCTTAGAAGCCATGGAATCATCCAATGCAGTAGCAACATATTTAACTGCAGGAATGAGATGAGGTTTGAAATTTGGTAAAACAACTGGGATGAACTGACTAAAAAAAGGAAAGGACCCCACTGGTGAGAGGCCAGGGGCCACAGAGGCCCTGAGCTTAAACAGGATAGGTGGAGAAACGCTACCCCTGGACCGTCCAACAAGTTGCAGTGCGAGGAACATCTCTGTGGTTCCATCCACAACATGCAGAAGATCTGCATCATCTCCACTGCAGAGAACAGTGCGAGTTCCTTGAGACGGGACCCCTCCTCTTAAGTTCTACTTGAGAACGAGAACATTAGCTATTTTCCTGCTCCTGTCAGTATCACGGGCTGGGGCCTTCCCTTCGCTCCAAGCCGCACTGTGCCGGCTAGCCGCTCGGGCTGTCAAAGCTGACCTTTTTAATGCAAAGCCCCTCATTCGTTTTATAGGGTCTGTGGAGCGGAGGGTAATTGGCTTGCTGTAAGGAGGTGCTGAAAGTAAACCAGATTAATGGCGTTGATTGTCTGCAATTTGACTGGACAGGCTCTCCTCGGGCTGAGCTGAAATGGACACGGTAATATCGAGGGCTAAAACGACAAAGAAATGAACAGCAAACTGACTTAATTGATTTCCCGTAACCTTATCACTTCTGATTAAAGTGAAATGGGGTTTTCTCCTCTGAAAAGGTTAAAACATATTGTGCATGGAAATCACTGTCGATAATGGCAGTCTACCCAAAAGCAGGGACTTAATCAACTTCAGCTCTGTTTGTTTATTTTAAATGTGTGAGGAATCCTGATCTAATAGCCTAATACTGCGCATGAAGTTTGCTCTCAATACTCGTATGTTGAACATCAGGCATTTAGAAATATTTATCTGGCTTATTTCCGTCAATTAATTTTAATCTTATCATTCATAGTTGAAGAACAATGTAATTAAATTATCTACAATCACAAAAAACTGTACTTCGGAGAAAACTTATAAATTGTTAACAGATGTTTTGAATTATAAAAAATATGTTCTGTCTCAGATGGTGCAGTGAATGTTTTATCAGTGATTCTGCTACTCATTTAAGTCAAATGATTCTTAAAACAAGGTCATTTTCACGATGACTGTCAAATATAGCATGGGAGATGTATTTTTAGCAATACACAGAACGGATGGTTTATATATCATACATGTATATTAGCCATTATCTCCACAGCAAAAAAGGAATGTTCCCTTGCTATTAGACATTATACAGCACACTTACCCCCCACCTGACTCGTGTTGTACTGGGCTGCACAGTCAATATCCATTTTTGATACAGGCATACACTAAAGCACAAGCCATTTGCTCAGTGCAGGCCTGCATTGAGTGGTTCAGCCCACCTTCACTCCATGTGCGTAGAGTTTGCATGGTCTGTCATGAGGGGTTCCTCTGGGTGCTTTAATACATCCTGTGGTCCAAAGACAGGCTGTCAGCCAACATCTCTAAATCGCCCAAAATGTATGATAGTGTGTGTGTGTGTGTGTGTGCGTGTGCCCTGCAATGTACTGGCATCCTGTCCAGGACACACCTCCTCCCCCTGTTCTGTGTTGCCTCCCACAGGTTGCAAACTCCTTCTTAACCAACTGTGCAAGATAAGCAACCTGGTGTTGGATGGATGGATGGACAAGACACATCATCTTACAAACTGCTGACCGTGCTCAAGCATCTGCTTTTACCGTCTATCGATTATGTGAAACGTTTAAAATAAAGGAAATAAATAAAATAGCATGATTTTGCATGAATATAAAGTTTTGAAGTATAGATTTCACAGAGGCAGCTATGCACCACAAAGAGAGCATGTATGTCATGGAGAAAGTGACCAGAGTGAGAAGCAGGCAGGAGAAGGAGCAGAACGCTGTCACGGGCTGCTCCAGGATGACAGAGCTGGGGGTTGCACTTACTTTTCCGAGAGCCAGAATCCCAGGAGACCGCTGAGCGCCGAGGCAGACCCAAGTCCGGCGGGCCGGCTCGCTGGGGGCGGATGTGAGCACCGTGGCCCCGCTGAGCGCTCTGTGAGTCCGGATCTGACACGCCGGAGGTGCGGAAGTGTGCATTGGGAACGGTCACGCACACAGACAAGGTGCTCTCAAGGAACGGCCTCAACGTGTGGAGGGATACTGCCATCTAGTGATTCCAAACGGAGCAGCACCAAACAGCAGGTGTCCCATATGTCACTTTCGTATGCATTGATTAGCTGCAGACATGGGCACAATGTGACCATAACAGTCTAAGTAGTAAACGGCACGATCCTTTTCAGATAAAAACTAAAACAGTGCAAAACAAAACAGAGTGTAAAAGTTTATTGGAAATTGGAATATTTAAAAAATGACACTACATTACTTATTTCAAAAAAAGAACACCAGTTCACTTTGTTTCACTAAACAGTCACCACAACGAAACAGAAAATCTCTCTAAACACACGTACACATATCTGCCATTATGCAAAAACCATCCGGGTTCTTGTCTTTCGAAATCTCCCTTTCCTTCAAAACTCATTGTAAGTCTGTTGGACAATTACTCATCATTTGCATCTCTCAAGGGCAGTGGTGGCTTAATGGTTAGGGATGTGCACTTCTAATTGAAAGATTGCAGGTTTGAATCCCCGACCAACAAGGCACCACTGAGGTACCCTGAACAACAATGACAATTAATCACTAAATTCAGACAGCCACAAAATCCAGGAGCTCACACCAATTTGTTGCTACGTTCATCCACTTCCCAGAGTCTTACACCTAGACGCTGCACAGACTTGGGGGGGGGGGGGTGTTGGTGGATTGATCTTCCTCTTCCCCCCCCTTATGGGCCACCCTGATTGTGGAAATGTCTTTTTCAACGGAAATATTCGACTTGTCACTTTGGCGGGCCTGGCTACCGGTCACTGAGGTCACACTGCAAGGTTGCCAAGGGCAAAAAGCGTTGCAAGTCAAACAGGGCGTGCAGTGTCTGAGCAGAGCATGGGCAGAGACTTCCTAAACTTGGCCACAGGGGGCAGCAGGAAACACATGACAGTCCTAGGAGAAAAAACCTGCGGCAGCAATCACTGTGCATTGCTAAAATGGGAGACTTCAAAGAGGTCAAGGAGCTGTGTCAAAGAGGTCAAAGGGCTGTGTAAAAGAGGTCAAAGGGCTGTGTAAAAGAGGTCAAGGGGGTGAAGGGGTGGTGTAAAAGAGGTTAAAGGGCTGTGTCAAAGAGGTGAAGGGGCAGGGTCAAAGAGGTGAAGGGGCTGTGTTAAAGATGTCAAAGGGCTGTGTCAAAGAGGTCTATGGGCTGTGTCAAAGAGGTGAAGGGGCAGGGTCAAAGAGGTGAAGGGGCTGTGTCAAAGAGGTCTATGGGCTGTGTCAAAGAGGTGAAGGGGCAGGGTCACAGAGGTGAAGGGGCTGTGTCAAAGAGGTCTATGGGCTGTGTCAAAGAGATCTATGGGCTGTGTCAAAGAGGTCAAGGAACTGTGTCAAAGGGGTGAAGGGGCAGGGTCAAAGAGGTCAAAGGGCAAATTGGTTAATGGCTGGTTGTTTCTTTGCCTCACCCAGTCTCACCAAAACTGAGTACCATCACTCCTGCCACCAGTCCGGTCTCAGTCCTCTTTTTTGTCAGAGGTGCTCTCTTCCTTTGTGTCCTCAGGGCAGACGCTGTTGGTGGGTCGGGTGGGTTCAGGCTCTGTCCCCTGCAGGGCTTGGTACCGCTGCAGCTCCAGGTAAGTGGTAAACAGCTTGGCGTATTCAGGATGGGTCAGCGCAAAGGTCTGGAACTCCTCTGGTGAGAGACACGGACATGCTTTAGGGGAAGCAGCCATGGCCCTGAATATTCAGGCTCAGTGAATTTTACCACAGCTTATAGGTTGTCATTCCCCGTGGAAACCAATCGATCGATCAACAGGCCAGATTTAGTAATGATTGAAAGACATGGCATGGACCAAACTGAACCAGCTCAGACCCCATTGCTAAAATGAGCCATAGGATAATATTCACATGAGTCAGGCCATGCATATTTCATGCAACTAAACAAATTAATAAGAATTATCTTAAAAACACTGATTTTCTCATGTATATTTGTGTTATTTATTGTGTTGTGGGGGGTGGGGGGTTAAACCATGATATGTATATAAAAAAAAAATGCAATATTGGAGTATACAGTTATCACACTGTTGCAACCCTCTTCTGCTGTAAACAAACACTGAACAAAGAAACGCCAAACTTAAAAGGACAAAATACTTTATTAGGTTTCAAAAAGCAGAAGAGTCAAGCCCCCAGGGTACCTTCAGTGTTCTTCAAGTTAAATTTAAGACTTTAGAATGTTTTAATACCACTTAATATGAAATCTATTGCCGAGTTCGCAGCCATACTGGCAAAAGTATGAAGGACGTAAAGAAAAATCAGTATGGATTTTAAGCCACAGAAAATAATTATTCACCAAGTATTGGAATAGGCTTGACCCACTGGATTCTGCAGCCAATTTAGCTTGTTAGTAATAAATAAATAAAAAATAATCATCACTTTATTAATCCCCATGGGGAAATTGTTTTTACCCCCCCCCAACTTGCTCTTTTTTGTAGAGTAAGTTGTTCGCGAAGGGCTGCCAGCCGTAGCAGCACCCAGGGAGCTGGGGGTTAAGGGCTTTACTCAAGGACCCACAGACATGCTGAGGCTGGGTTTGAACCGTCGCCCTTGTAATTACAAGCACACAAGCTTAGCCCATTGAGCGACAGTAGCCATGCGCAAAATGTTTTGTTTTCATTCCTGACAACTGACTTATTTAGCTTGTGCACATTCCACTGTCAAGAGCATAACGCAACACACTGACAACTTTTACGTTACACAAAAAACATTTTATAGACCTTATCCGACTGTTAAGTCTGACGACATGCTGACGACATGGTGTGTGACGTAGAAGAATGACTATAAAAACAGGTTTCACTTTCATAGATGTTTAAGTGTTTGTTGTAGAATCAAGTTTGTTGTGAAAACAGGCTTTTATTTAAGGCTTATATATGAAAACATATCACATAATATTTAAAGTAATCAACTTTAATATAGCTAATATAATATAGCTCACATTTACAAAATATAGGGAATAAAATCTCCCACAGTCCCCAGCCTTTGGGAAAGAGTAGAGCAGGATTCTGCAAATCTGGCCCTCGATTCCAAATGCAGGCCATGTTTTCAGTTCTCCCAGGAAGTTAGTTTAATGATTACTGATTCTGATTGGCCACAGAGGCTTCTCACCTGGCATCACGGGGTAAAGGAAGGCTGCGAAATCAGCAATGCTTGGACCTTGATTTGAATGGCTCTGCAGCAGAGTATTGATATAAAACTGGCAGAAGCTGGAGACAGACCTTCCGAAAACGACTACCGTTTGAGCCAAGACGTTTCATAAACGTGTTAGAAAGATAAGAGGGATTGAACCGCAAGTGCTGACAGCAGAGAGTCTGAACGTATTTCTACTTAATTCTCAATGCATTTGTTTATTTACTTTTCGGTTCTTTAACAGCGTGTCAATGAAGTGTCTCATAAAATACACTATTATTTAACTGATAGTAGATCATTAAACTGAAATTACTGCCTATACAGTATGCAGTAATTTATTGACATTTATCAAGTATGAAAAAGTGTAAATATCTTTAACAACACCTGCCTAAACTAATTTGCGATTTAGCCTACGAGACTTTTACAGGGCTTCAAACTCATTCTTCATGATGGAAGAGCATTTAACACACAAACAGATAAATCCATCAGCTCGTCTCTAGTGTGGTCATACACAATCAGGGGATGGAAAGCAATAGAATTGCAGTGTGCTGAAAAGACGAGAGCCTCAGCCGACGCAGTAGAAGCTTACACCCAGAAACAGTATCAATGTGATGTCACAACTTAACAAGCCAATGGGTTTTACCATGCAAAAGGTCCGCAGTGCATTTAACAGTTATTCATGATGTTACGGTATTTATTTAATCATACGAGAGGAGAACAAAAAAATTAAGACTTTTGTAAATGAAATTCACTACTTCTAAGGTCTTCATTTTAGAATATTAAACTCAATGCTTTTTAAATACTTATAAGACCCTGCAGATGCTCTGTGTCCTCATAGGGGAAGGAAGTTGTTTAACCCCCCCCCCGCCAAAAAAAAACAGAAGTCCGCTCTTTGCATGCCATTAACACAGAGAAGTAAAAATGGCTCCCTGCTGCCTCAGAGCCGCCCAAATGCCCACTCACCATAGGTGATGTGTCCAGAGCTGTCAGCATCGATCTCGCTGAAGAGCCGGGATACGTCCAGCTTGGGGATGCCCAGGGCGGAGCGGATCAGCGCCGAGAACTCACTGTGCGTGATGCTCCCATCCCTGTCTGTGTCGAACAGCTGGTGCAGAGAGACAGAAAGAATGAAGAAAGGAGAGGAAGAGAATACATCACTTCACAAAGTTCAGTCTACAGATAAGAGCTGTCAAACGCTAGTAAGATAACGAAGGGGCAATCCACTCTGACTCTGTCTCTGACTGCCTGTGAGGCAGGTATGCCCCCCCTCCTCCCTAAACACACCCACCTTGAAGGCCATCTGGATGGTCTCGTCAGTGTTAGCAGGCCGGCAGAGGATGGTCACCCCAATGACGTACTCCCTGAAGTCGATGGTTCCATCTCCATTCTAGAGAAAGAGGTGAGATCAGCTCTTTCACAGCAGCTCACGGGGACAATTAGCACGCTGATTCAACAGCATATAAAGAAAAACATCAGCCAGGAGACTCAAGATTACCCAAGGACTGTGCTACAGAGTAGAGAATAAAGCAGTGATTTTGGCAAGGGTGGCCTAATGGTTAGGGAAGCGTACTGGTGATTGAAAGGTTGCTGCTTCGAATCCTCAGTGAGCAAGGCCGCACCCCCACACCCTGAGTGCTAAATAATGGCTGACCACTGCTATGTCACATATGGGTTAAATGCAGAAGATACATTTCACTGTGGTGTCCACAATGACAAGCACTTTCATTTAAATAGTACAAATATAACCAAAGAAACCAAAGAAATTGTAACAGGATTATAAATAAATGTGATGGAGTTCCTGTTTGCTGCCACTAGAGGGTGTTGTGTGCACACTCATTCACCCTGTCAAAGAGGCTGAAGAGCTCCTCCAGCGGGGGGCTGACGGGCAGCTTCAGGAAGTGGGCAAACTCCTCTAAGGTGATGCGGCCGCCCTGGCAGGACTGGGCGATGGCACTGAAGCCCTCCAGTTCCTTCTTCACGTTGTCCCACTTGAGGCTGAAGCACAAGGAAGAGTGCTTTGGTAATGGCGGTTCCTCAAAACCAGCACTAGGGATTTCTCCGTGGTTTGGCGGACACCACCGGGAAAGGAACTCGTCAGTGGTTATGCTATCAACCACTAAATGGACTAATCCAGTTACTCATGGTTGCCATGCAACACAGAGTGAACATGCAACTTCACACACACAGAAGAGAAACCCCCAGCGCTGGAGGTGCGAGGTGACAGCAGTACCCACCGAGCCACTGGTCACCATTAAGGCTGAAGGAGGGCTCTGCTCGCAGAAGTGCAAACTGATTGGCTGCCAGGCCGATCACCTCCCGCCCCCCACAGCCCCGCTTACTTCAGCTTGCGGCTGATCTTGGTGAACTCCACCAGGCCGGCCTCCATGGGCAGGGTTAGCTCCCCGGCAGAGATCATCAGGCGGCAGTCTTCATAAGTGTGGTCTGTCACTGGGACATGCAGGGCCCTGCCCACACACACACACACACACACACACACACACACACACGCAGGAACACACACAAGGATAGTTACAGACACGGGCACAAGTTAGAGATGTTACACATGCAGATTTCTTGACAGGACAGACGTAAACACACTAATGGGAAAAGTGTCACACAGAAACATAGATTTACCCTAAGTCACACTGCAACAGGCAGAGAGAGAGACAGACAGACATACAGACAGACATACATAGAGATATACAGACAGACAGACAGATAGACAGATAGATAGATAGACAGATAGATAGATAGACAGATAGATAGATAGATAATAGATAGATAATAGATAGATAGATAGATAGATAGATAGATAGATAGCAGAAATGCAAGTTACAACACAGTACATGAAGCGATAATGAGATAAATAAGTTTGCACATAAGAAGCTTGCAAGGAAACATACTGAAATGCCTTGACTTCAACAAAGTAACAGTAACGTCATGTTTCAGCAACTACCGTTGAATATTACAAAATGTCAGCCTCTCTTAACTGGCCATGAGCTACTTATCGAGCAATGGCGACTCTTACGTTGCCATGGCGCTCCGCACAGCGTTTGCAAACAGTGTGGGGTTAGCCTTCTCTTTCTCCCCAGGGATCTCCGGGGGCAGGAACTGGAGGACAGGGAACAATGGGCAGTCAGTCGGGTGGCGCCCTGGACACAAGGTAGCATCACTCAAACTTGATATGAAAGATGCTTTAGAGATGCTCCTGAATTAAATTACAAAGATGGCCTTCTTACCATTTCCAATGCCAATATAAGAATCCCACTATGTTATTAGTGCTTAATAATTCATGGTCCCTGAACAATTATCAGAAAGATTCAGGAACTTTGGGTGACCTTAAAGGCTGAACACCTCTCCCTAGGAAGAATCCCTGAACATCAGTGTTCAGCAGCTGCTTGCTGAGGTTCAAAAGGTCCACAATCATCTGCTGTTACCTCAATTTCCACATTGGTGTACAGCTGGCAGAGGGTGAGGAGGAAGAGCATCTTCCTGTGAAGGAGAACCACTCAAGTTAGGAGCAGGAAGGAGGCCATGGGTGAAGCTAGGGATTTTTGGGCCCCGTGAAAGCATATCATATTTGGCCCTCAACCCAGACCAATCTAATTATGCCCCAAAATTTTTAGGGCCCCTGTCAGTCAGCTAGGGCCAAGATGGCAGCCAGCAGACAGACATTTTGGAATCAAGTGTTATATACGCATTTTACAGCCATATTCATCCTTTGACTCTGCATGTGCAAAGCAGAATGTCTACCACCCCCTAAAATGGAGAAGTTCTTGTTCAGGCAGGCAAGTATTTCATAAAGTATGTGGTAACACCCTTGTTACTGCCCTGAAGAGCCCCCCGCCCCCCAGCCTGTGCTAGCGGTGGCTCATTATGATGGGCAGGCCACCACAAACGCTCACTCTGACCTCATTAATAACCAATTGACCACTTTATATTATACATATGTACTGTATATAGTCAAAGTTAAATATAGGGTAGTTTAGAGCAACACAGGAAGTTTAACTATGTGAAAACACCTCCTGTCAGTTAGAACCAAGCCCTGATCAGGCTTTTGGTCCCTGGGTGGGAGATTACGTTATTGTGAAGCTCTGTACCGACACGTCCTAATATCTCACACTCATGCTCTCCCACAGCGGACCAGCCTAACTCCACCCCATCCTGAAAGACACGCCATGTTGCTATTGTGTTGAGGTAGAGAGAAGGAGAAAAACTGACTCCAGAGAGGCGTGAGTCAACCGACACGAGGTCCTGCAGGGAAATCACACTCACCCTTTCGGCCCCTGCCAAGTCCAAGTGACCGTGTCCTGTGGAAAACCGGAAATGTTTGCAGAAAGTCAGCGTCAAGTTGGCTTTGTACAGAGTAACGAACTGTGCCGTGTTTTTACGGGGGGATTTTTCTGGGGTGTAGGGGGCTGTCACAGAAGGGTACGCACCAGCTTGTTGGGGTATCGCAGGAGCACTGGTTGGACTGGGACTCGAGGAATGAAGGCACCTGCGAGAAAATGACATGACTCTGAAGACGCAACATCCGACACGTACAGAGATCCTGTTTTGCCTACCTGCACACGCATCTCGAAAGTGAGGCACGTGCCTCCCTGCATGAAGCCAACCGTTTTTTTCAACCAGGACTGATGCATGCATGGCTGTATGACTGTGCCCGGTCTGCAGGAGGCTGCACTAATGCGCGACGCATTTCCACAAGTAGGTCATCAAAGCAAAATTATTTCACAGAGTCTAAACACATGGCTGGGCCTTATTGAGCCAGCCTCTTCCAGGAGATTTGGGCACAGAGGAGCTATGTTGACACCCCCCCCCCCCCCCCCCCCCCCCCCCCCCCCCCAACTCGCACACGCTACCTTCTGGGGTGGGGGGGTCAGAAGGCAGTAATCTATGTGACGCTTATTTCCATACTGCAAATGCGCAGCCATTTGCATGCCACATTTCCATCTCCCACTGATGGCTATCAGTCTTTGACAAGCTCCCTCTAGCCCCAACAATGCACTGAAAAACATGTGACCCCTGCACTTGCACAGCACAGTTGTTATGACCTGAAAGGGCTGCAGCCTTATCCTTCTGGCTTCTTGCTGCGACATGGCCAAAATGCACCTACCTTGTTTGAATGTAATGAGACAGGCCCGGTTTGTGCAGGTTCCTTCCGGGAAAATAAGGACCTTCGGAAAAAATAAAATAAATATTTCGACTGAATGTGCATATTTCTTTACAAGCCTACGATAAGAAATTCATTTATTCCTCAAACCACGTACATCCTCTTCAGTGCGAGGCAAGTTGGCGGGAACATAGTGAAGTACTGTTTCTATGATCAACAGCCCGCGCTGAACTTGTGACGATCTCCATATTGACAAGATTAAATGCTTTTGTGGTACTTTGGTACCAAGCCTGCGATACAGCAAACTCTGAATGATTGTTTGTGAGGTTGGGAGAGAAGATGAAACCGCATGAAGACTCTTTCTGAAGTCGTGATGTCTCCGCGGCAAAAAGTGGGGGAAAAAAAATCACCTACCTATCCTCTCTCCCCTCCCCACCGTGACAGGAGTCAAAATCGAGCCTTGACTTTTGAAGCTGATAAAAGATGGAGAGTTCGTACCGGGAATAAGGCAAAGATAGAGGAGAGGAAAAACATTTGGAAGCACCAAGTCAAGAGACAAAGCAGTGACAAGCTCCCTGTCTCCTGGGTAATATTCCCTGAGTTAACGATATAAACTGAAAACCAAAAAAAAGACAGAAAGCAAGACGTGCCCTTTTCACATCTTTTTTTCCAGGATGTTCAGAGATTCACATTTCTGAAAAACACAAATGAGTTTTGATGGCACTGACTTCATGCGTGTCATTTCTTCTAAGGCCACCTAGCACATTCTCTGTCATTTCATCCATGACACGAATTCATCACAAAGTCTGCATCAGACCTCACGGCAAACGATCCGCTGCCTGCGCTCCATTGTGCGGCTCAGTCGAGCTCGTCTGCAGGTGCAGAGAGCAGCAAACCAAACTCGACCACGATTACAGCAGCCGAAGGAAAACAGACAGCATCTGATATACGGCATGTGTAGCGTCTGGTCAAAGTGGTAACCCAGATAAAATCACGGCTCAGTCAGAAATTACAGTGATCTTCAACACGGCGTTGTCCTGGTGCTTTGCTGCCTTGCACCTTTACATCCTATGCATGATTTAAAAAGCAGTAATATAAAGAGTAAAAATGTGGAAAAAATACAGCTACTTGTGAGGTACTCGTCAACACAAGCAAATATGGAAAAGCAAATTTCCAAAACTCCCTCAGTCCATGGAATATGTGGACACGATAGATTTGTAAGTAAGTAAGACTGTCAGGGTCAGCACCTGTTGCACCTGTTGTCCCAATATTTCGTGTCCCTTCCCCGTTTGGCCAGCAGGCGTCGCTGGCCATCCTGTCACCCTTTGTGTTTTCCCCTGCTCCCTATCGGCCTCATGGCTCAATGAGTTGAGCATGTGGCTGCCTGTGTAAGTATGTAAGTCCCTGCCTCAGTTCAGTTCCCTGGTGGTTAATTGTTTGATGTTGTATGCCATGTTCTTTGTTACCTACCTGACCACCCGCCCCATTTTGTTTATCCCCATTTAATTTTGGCCCCTCGTGGTCCTTTTAGTTTGTGCTGTTTTCTGTTTTCGTTAATAAACCCCTTCTCAAGAGCCGCAAGTGGGTCGTCCACATTTCTGTTCCTGCCTGCACCTTTCCTCATCCTAGTGCCAAACCCATCCGGATCCGTGACAAAGATATCTGTGGATTTAGTGAGTTTTGGAAATTTAATGAAAGTTCTTCATTGGATTACATGGGGCATGACTCATGTTTAACTCATGATTTGGTTCCCAGTACTTAACATACAATGAGAAATCTTGACTTTAAGTCATTGGTGGTCTCATCTCAAAAACAAGACATGGACTGAGTGAGTTTTGGTTGCCAATACTGTAATATATGATGATGAAGCCTGATCTGTGGTCCTTGGTGGTCTCATCACAAAAAAGGACAGTTTGGGAAATTTACATTCACTTTTGAGTATATTTTTCTGGATCCATGAAGTGCTGTGCTTCAGATCTGTTAAGATTTTGTATTTTGCGAATTTACAGTCTGATCTGAAACATATGACGCACAGTACTGTAGGTAAATGGCTGTAATAGGCTAAAAAACAAGTACTGTAAGGTGACTATTGCTGCTGCTCTGAGAGTTGTGTAAGTAGGACACAGTTACAGTATGGGGGCAGGTATGACTCCGGTGCACATCTCTTCTACACGTACGGCGTTCCTGACCCCTCGCTTACCTGCGGCCACCTGCCCCCAGAGGTGGCCCTCCGTTCGATCTCCAGGATGGTGTTCTTACGGGAGTCTGGGTCCAGGCGCGAGACCAGTACGGGCTGAAGACAGCGCAGGAATCCTGCAGGGGATGTGGGAGGAACCGGGTCGCGCACATGAAAAAGAGGAATTCTGAACTCAAGGCCCAGTCTGGGGGGGGACAATGTGAGTGCTACGGATTACCATCGAATCACCTGGCACCCTAAATGTCTCCATACTCACAGTTCAGGGGTGTCGTAAAGGTGATGTAAGTTAGGGTGATTCCAAGGGCCCCTGACTGACAAGGGCCCTAAAAAAATTGGAACATAATATAACTGGTCTGGATTTGGGGGTCCAATATGATATACTTTCGTGGGGCTCAAAATCTCTAGCAGTGCCCCTGATCTTTTTTTATTGATCGATCATCTTAGTCCACATTTGCTAATACTATTTTAAAATATCTTTTTTATTTAATAGGTTATCCATCCATCCATCTTTCAACCACTTATTGAGCAGAGGGTTGCTGGGGAGTGCACCCCAGAAGACACAGTCCACAAGGTGGGTTTCACACTCACACACACTACCACACTATACAAGAGTCAATTTGCCTAAAGGCTTACTTTTGGAAACCAAAGTCACAGGAGGCAAACCAGGCAGCGTGGGAATGACATGCACAGGTCAGAGGTGTGAGGCAATAGCGGCAGCCCCCATCTATAATTAACACAGTGCTAAAGCGTAGGCTAGCTTTTGTCCTATGATTACCAGCCTGAATCATACATTCAGGATGTATCTGTATTGAATTTGCAAATCTATATTGAATTTACTGGACTCTTGTCTAGGGGATAACTGTCAGCTGCAGCCCCCCCCCACGGCAAACCCTGCTCAGGATAGGCCGATCAATGGTGGGTATATTGAACTTAATGAAGACGTAATTAACTCTATGTTTTAAAAAGTGAATATTTGTGCGAAGCACCACAATGCTCCAGCTTAGCATTAAGCTCTGCGGAGAAACACTCACGTCCGAAGATGGGTGCGGACAGATTTTCCGTGCGGGACACGGTGGAGGGCACCCCGGCCACGATGCACACGATGGTGTCGAAGTAGCTGGAGTGGGGGGCCACAGCCAGTATGGGGGCTTCAATGCTCCCAGCCCGCCGGCCACGCACAGACACCCGGAAACCCATGATGAAGAAGGCCAGGCGGCCAAATCCCGCCAGCACCACCCAGCAGAGGCACCTACCGCAGGAAGAATGGAAGCGGTTAAGGCACGGCATAATCCAGTGCGCCTTGTTGGAAAATCCACTAACTGTGCAAATGTCACGCTCTGAGACGCAGCAAATGCAAACAGAGCATGTCTATAGGAAAGAATTGTGAGACCTTGCATTATGGACCGGGTACTTTACCAGGGTGAAATCCACCAAAATACTATTCTGGTGAACATGATAACTAATTGTTCGCATATAACCGTGTGACCGGTGGGATTTAATAGGCTGTGGTCACACAAAATTAAGCAGTGATAAATAAAAACAAATAGGTGTGAGAACCAGGCATAAATGCAGAAAAGTCTGAAAACGGAAAAAACAGCCCCCACCAGAGCTTTCATTCAGATCCATTAATATGATCAGCGCATAGTCTGACTCAGTGTGAAACTGTGGTTTTCCGCTACCCTTTTTTTTACCGCTCTACTTATAGTCTTATTTGTTGAATCTTGAGTCAGCGAGGTTTCTTCTGCAAAGCAGTGGTATTCCAGCAAGGCTGATTGCTGAGAATAAAGGATGCAAGCTTTGCTTGTGTGCAAGGCTGCAAAAGTGAGGAGGGGCAACTTATCACCACGGCTGGTCCCACTGGAGATAAAGATGACATTTGTTAATGAAAGTGGTGACGTTTTTATGGTGTGATGGCACATCTGGTCAAAAATCTATTTTTGGAGTATGGTGTCTTGATCCTGCTTTTAAGAAAATGAAAAGAATCGAATTTTTTCTAAAGGTTGCAATATCCATCTTCAGACATCTGATAAACAAATCCAGGCCAAGGTTGTTTATTTCATCTCGTCCTTGTAGCATGTCTGTAAGAATAGGTAGCTGTGTGGGTACGGTGTGTCTGCCTGCACGGAGTTAATAGTTAAAAATGGCGACTTAGTCGCAGGTGTTTTGAAACACCAGGTGTTGGGTTAAAAAAAATGGCTGAAACAGCAATAAAAGCTGGGCTTTTTATGGAGTGTTAGAACAAAGCTTCATTATTCCTGTAACGTACAGAATATGCTGCACCTACATTTCCTATAGTGTCATTTTTCATCTGAAGCCTGCAGCCACTAAGCGGATCTATTGCAGTTTGAGGGAATCTCTCCAGCTTCCACCGGCCCACCACGCCTACCGTCTCCAGCCTGACATGGGCTCCACGTTCAGCTTCAGTGGGTGCAGCAGGGTGGCCACGGTGGCAATGGGCCATGACAGGAGCAGCAGGAGCAGCAGGAGGAGGCAGCGGAGGGGGACCAGGAGGACACCAAGAAGGAGGCACTGTGGGGACAGGATACGTGCTGTGCAGTAAGACATACACACACCCAGGAGCATGGACTGTAGGACAGGACAGCAGGACATGCACCCAGACACACACAGAGACTTGTAGTCATATCTTTGTGGAAACGTCCATTCACTTGTACAGGAAAAACCATAATTACAACAATTACAATCTTAACCTCTACCCAGCCCTAACCTTAACCATAAGTAACCAATAAAATGCAAGACACAAACACACACACAATAAGGGCGGAAGTCTGGACGTCTATTACTCTTCGAGGTGACAAACAGGACAAGCCACTCAATGCTGCTTCCCCTCCCAGTCACCTTCCTGATTTCCAGAACGGTTTCCCACGAAGTATAGCTATTAATTCCAGTCACAAGAAACTGTTTCTGAAACATTTTTGATTTGACTATTTATGAATATGTATCTTTGTCAAACACTTTAATTAAATAACAAGTATTGCCAAAATATTTTACTATAAATATTGTACAAGCACAATTTAAAGCTTTGATTTGCATGTAAGACTAATATCATCTTGTATGCATTCCCATCACCAGCAAAGCGTAAAAGCGCACACAGTTAAAACGGCCTAAATGGTACCTACTTTGAGTTTGAGGGCCGTTGTGAGTTTTAAATCTTGCGCAAAGGGATTAAGCACAGCCGGCTGCAGCAGGGACTGCTGTCGCGGCAGGCTGAACACTCGCTGCCGCATTCTCGCTGCTGGATCCGGGCGATCTTAAGCTGGGACGCTTCCCATGCGCATCCTTTCTCGGCCGCAGGTATTCTTTCGTCCAAGTTGAAACGGGTTGATTCTCATCGGCGACGTATCGGAAACGAGGGAGGGGAGACTTCGGGGACTTTCAACGCCACGCCTCCGCCGCGCAGTTCGGCGTAATCCTCTTTTAGAAGAGTCACTTCCTAGTTTCTGAATGTGGTAAGTGTTACGGGCCGTGCAGTGGGTGTTTTGAGTTGCATATTGCATAAATGATAAGAGCGCATTATTTTAACGCGTGCAACCTTTTTTGTTTGTAATGATGACCACGAAATACTCATGTATAAACGGAATACAACTTTTAAAATTTTGGCCAGCCTATTTTTAAATGAATAATAACTCGTATTCTTGTTTAGCGTATGTTTTTGTGAAGCAGTGATATACCGCTGCTTCCTTTGTCCCATGCAACCGGAGAACGGTTCGCTTTTCTCTGCAATACTTACTATTGTCACTAGATGTCAGAATTTGCTATGAACAACTTCACCGAGTTCATTTCTAAATTAAGTTTCAAAAAGTTTTTTTTAGAGATACTCCCCACCTAGGATAGAATAAAATAGTGGAAGCTAAAGATTTCCCTAAAAGACTGCGATAAATGACAATCACGCGAAGACGCGAGATCACACAACAAACACATATTAGTGAAAATGCATGCATTCAAAGAAAAGATACTGTTCCTTACTGCAGAAATAATCACTGTTATGGAAAAGTGTCTGAATGTTGCTCATGCAGCCTGAATGACGTTGAATTTCATAAACGTGGTTTGATTTCGTTTTTTATTCCTTTTTTTCAAAGTATATTGCCAAAGTGCACAGAGCAAGACCTAGTTATTTTCAAATACACAAAAACAACCAAACAATAATAAAACAATACAAAGATTTCTCAACAATACTTTCATGATATGTTCCCACCATGCAGCACGCTACACACAACCATCAGGCAACCAGTGCCGTGACACCTCCTGTATTGTTAGTGAAACGAGAGAGACCGATACAAAAGAGCTGTTTCGACAGTTATATGGTCCAAACTTTTCTTCTGGACAGATTTATAAAAAAAAAAAGTACAAGAATGCTGGGACGAAATCCATCCCAGTGAATCTGACAGATAAAGGACTATTTTACAGCAAAACCCGGCCGAGGAAGTTGGGCCCCTGTGCAGTCAGGGTGTACCTGCTGCCCAGTGAGGAACAACAACAACAGAAAAGAGTAGTAATACTATAGAGTACAGGTTTCCCCTTTATTATTTTTTTATCCGTTTTTTTATCCTAGACCTTCTTTACACCTGAAGTTTATCTTTTTAAGATTACAGATGAAAATTTGTTATTAAACAAGGGACAGTTTCTCCGTTTATGCATAGTGCTCCACAGCCCAGAGCTGAGTTTAAGGTCTAAACCAGGCCCTTGGATAAGCAAGGGTTAAACGACGCTCGACTGTGGCGAGATTAGTCCAGTATGTGGGTGCAAGTGTTGCTGGTGCTCTGGTTCAACCGTTTGTGGTGACCTCAGATATGCTGGGGAGGGGCTGGGCCCCCAGGGGAGGGCCACAAGGGGGCAGAGGGGCCAGAGCCAGAGCCAGGGCCCATGCTGTCGCTCAGCAACCGAGCCAGTCTGCTTTTACGTCCCCAACCTTAACGATCTTCAGGGTGGAGTCGTCCAGCCTCAGATAGTAGGAGTCTTTGAAGAAGTAACTGTACCCTAGAAAAATGAAAAAGGAGAAGATGAGCATCTTAGCAGAATCCTAAATCAGTGCAAAAAGTACAGGAAAAACACCACTAAAAAAGGACATAAAAAATGTACAAATAACCCTCCTGCTTTGCTGAAATAACCTCAATCACAGAGAAGAGAGAAGCTTCTACCATTTGGACCTGGGAGGGGTATAACTCCCCAAATAAACCCCCCTGGCTCAAAAACACAGTGGTACTGGCCCTGCCAAACTAGCTGCAGACTGCCTAATTAACGCCTAAGCCCAGGGGTGTTTGTAGGGAGGCACAGAAGGGGGCTCAACATTAAATGCTGTTTTCCATCACTGCATGCTACGTATGCACATACTGTAGGTGGGCGTGGCTAGAGTGTGGGCCACATCAGCAGGCCTCCCATTGGCAAGTGGCTGACAGGACTACGCCCATTTACAGCCAGGGGCCCCAGGTAATAGGCGAATCAGCCCAGAGTGCACAAAGGCCGTACTTTATCCTTTTGTTTAATCCCAATAGATTAAAGAGGATGCCCTAGTTTCCATAGCCTGTTCACTCAGGAACAAGATGCAGCATATTGCATTCTTGATCCTGAAACTTCTGCAACACACTTTTTACAGTGACAGGACTGCTCTTTTTTGTGGCCTAGTTTAGCTCAGCCATGGCCGCCGTAGGCCATTGTTGTTGTTGGCGATGAGGGCTCAGACAAAATAAGACCTGGCCAGCTGCCTGGCTGCAAAAAATGCATGTCCGCAAAAGGCCTTGCATCGGGGGCTACTGCTAAGTGTTTCGTCTTACCATTTCCATTCAGGCTGAAAACGGCGTCCAAGTTGTCCGGGATGCCGTTCCAGGCGTCCGCGATAAGCTTGGGGAACCCTGGGTCCATCTTACTCTTCACTTCGTTATACCTGGTTGGAGGTGGGAGGAGTTTCTCCAATCAGCATGCATCATACAAAAGCGCAGAAGGGGAATGTGTCCATTTTGGCTTGTACATTCCTGTTCAGGAGTCATATCTCAGGACTCGTAAAAAGAATTAAGTCAGAATCTAGATTATGCATTAGCCTTTCTGGGAAGTCTGGGAGTCCATTCAGAATAGACAAGGAATCATTCAAATGGCAAGGTTGTGATATTAATAATAAAACTCAGTCCTGAGAGAAATTTAGAGAAGAAATCACTAAGGTTCTGATAGACGCTAGCGTTTGGGCTCCACAATGAAAGCTATACCTCCAGAACTTGTCCCCAGAAAATATGTAGGTCTTCTTGCTCTTCCCGAAGGAAAAGGCCGCATCCACACGCTGCAAGGTGTCAGGCAAGCCCACCGATGACAGCCCTTTGGGGTACCCTGGCTCCAGGGTGCTGCCGGTGTAGATCCAAACTTTGTTCCCTGAACACATGAGTCAACCAGAGCGGACACGTTGAGATGGACCTTTCAAACACCATGGGGGATTCTGATCACTGAAGGACTTTAGGTGACTGAGGACCTTTATTAATTATTATTGCTTACTTGTTCACCCATGCTTTTGTCAACAATATGTACACTTTTGTCTTTTTTCTCTTTTATGTGCATATTCACCCTCACTGTCGCTGTCATGACTACGTGTATTGGAGCATGGAGTTAAGGGAGTAATTTATCTAGGAAGATCCATTATGTCACCGGGTTTATGAGACTCATAAATAGAGGAGAAAGTTGAACTTCGATTGAGGATAATCCTAATCATTTATTACCAGACATTAATAATTTTTAAGAGCAAATATGTGCTGAGGAATTAGCTTTTTGTTTTACTTTTGGCTGTGTTGTGGTTTGGCTAAATATGTGTGATGACCTTCTAAAGAAACAGAAATAATATGAAGTTAAATCTTCCCATCATTAGTATAAAAGTTTTTTATGAATTTATCTGACATCTGTCCATTCTTTTTCCATCACAGCTGTGTGGTGGTGAGTAACTCAGGAATCACAGGGCAATTCATAGACACTAATTTACCTCAACCACTGTGAGCGGAAGCTGCACATTCACAGACACAAACCCACACAAACACAGGGACAACGTGAAATTCCCACAGAAAGTCTACTCTGGTGCAGCAATTGTACTCACAACCCAGGAGTCATGAGGGCACAAGGTGACACCCACCGCATGCTGACAAACCAGAGCCCTCGCAGAGAGACCTCTTGATTGGTCCAGGGTATAACGTTTAATCCAGCATGGTCAGGTGACCAGATGGAATGGGCGGCGTACCTGAAAAAAACACAGACTTTTCCTCCAGCGGGTTCTCGTAGGCCGCGTCAATCTTATCCGGCAGCTCGCCCCAGAAGGTGGCTGTCAGCATCGGACCGCTTGGCTTGGCCTTGAAGTTGGACGACCGGAATATGAATCTGTAGGGACAGAGTGAAGAAGAAAGAAAGAGAGAAAGAGTGAGAGAGGAATTACAGGGAAATGTCAGTGGGGGCCCACAATGGCCTGATTCATCGGAACATCTGTTCCTTGTTATGGCCGCAGCTGGGATGCCAGGGGCGCGTGCCAGAGCCTGCCCGAAATTCGGTTAGGAAACAATACAGACGTCCTATTCTTCCCTGTGACCTATTTTACGGAGCCGGAATACTTCTGAGATAAAAATGAACATAAAACCACATGAACATCTAATTAGTAAAGAGAAATGCAATGCTAACGTGTGAATATTAAGAAGTTGCTACTTCAAAGTGAAACTAGTTACAGAAATATCAAAACCTTGAAGCTGTCAGAGTAGAATGTACGATTTCCATTTATAAGCAAAGGGAGTTGCACTTTGGAATGGGTGTCTAGAGTGTTAAAAAGCTGCAAGCACCATAATACAGTTGTGTGTGAGCTTCATGTGTGAATCTTGAGGAGAAATTGGGAATTAATCACTTATTTTTGGAATGAATTCTAATTCTTGTTCCAGAGAGACGCTCTCCCCTTGGGAGGAAGCCCTGAATTCCAGCCCCCATCTCCTGGTGTACCATGCCAGCTCAGGGCACATTCATGATTACCTAGGAGACCAGATAACCAATCATCTCCCAGGGGAAAGTCGGTGGGTGGGAGCTGAGCTTGAACTGAGGGCCCCCCAACCATCTCAAAACTTGACAGGGTGAAACTTGACGGGACACAAGAAAGGTGCAAGACAGCATGTGCCGAATGGCCATCAGCCATAACACACAGCTAGGAAATGCCGCGTGCAAAGCCACAACAAGCTGCTAGCATTGAGGAGTGAAAAACTGACTGTCAGGGATGGAATAAACACAATGAATTCGGCCCACTGCTTTAGTTAACCTCAGCCACGCTGGGTAGGTCTTCACCTTTACAAAGTCATTCTGCAGAATGGCGAGCGATGGTTCCTCCGAGACTCAATTAAATGTAGAGTGACCCAGCTACTGCCACTTCACTCTCTTTCCTCACATCTACATATCGACTCATGCCTCCGTCTCACTCTCTCTCCAGGGAACCCGGTGCCCAATCCCTAAACCATCTGCTTTAGCCCACTGTAAATAACTGAATGCTAAAGTCATCCGAAACTCAATATCGGAAAAACAGTCGGCTGGGGAAAGAATTTCATACGCTGATGTATTTATCAGCACCCTTCCTGAAGTGTCTTCCCACTTTCCCAAGCCAAAGAACCGCAATGCTACAGTCCCACAAGTTTATGACCTTGGCAGGGTGCCACTGCTGGTATCCTTCTGTCCATTCGGAATATGGAGCCATGGAAGGGCTGCTTTGTGAAGTTCCACAGAAATACCTTAAAAACTGAGACGTGACGGGATGAGTCCTGAAGCCTAAATAGGGACTGCTCTTGATCGACATGTTCCCCTGTCTGGTAAAACTCAGAGATGAGGTGGGAGATCATACTGGCTGGGCTAGCAGGTTCATAAGTGGTCAAAGAGGCTTTCTACCCTCAAACATACACCAATAAAAGACAATAAGCTATATACATAAGGGTTGCAACAATTTCCATTCCATGGGAAGTTAAGATGGGGAATTTTGAAAATATTCCAATTTAGAAACTCTCCATGGGAATTAACGGGAAAATTCACTGAATTTTTGCAACCCTAGATAAAAGCATCTTTCACTCAACCCAACACCGATCAGTACATTCATATTCTAATTTTATGAACATTGAAATTATTGATGAAACTACCAGGGTGCATTTTAACCTCTATACCGCAAATGAAGTACGAATCAGCATATAAAGGTTAAAATGCACGATAATGTCTTGTCATATTGGCACAAATGCACATAAAATATGTATGCATTCACGCTGTTACAACAATCGACTGTATCGCTTTTAAAGGTGAATGCATACTTGCGTACCAGTTATGTCAATCCTTGTATATAACAGGTCACAAAGTCCCACACTGGTAATCCGACGCTGCAGGTGTAGAACAGAGCACACTAACACCCTCAGCTTGCTATGAATGAAAATAAATCTTATTTCAACAAGTAGAAGCTGAGCCTGGACTCACAGGCTTCTAGGGCCAGACCCAGAGAGTTTTCTTTTTTATTACTGTGAGAGACATTGGACGCCAAACCAAAAAGTCCCTAAACGCTAACAGCAAATCAGGATTTCACCATACGATTCTTGTGCTTCTGCACGAGTGCACGCCTATGTGGAGCAGCTGCCTTTTTACGTAATATCTCTCAGCCGTCTTCCCGGAACGTGAGAAAAGCAAAACAAGAGTTCACCCAGTGAGCTTCGGGTCCAAAGCCCTCCCACGTACATTATATCGCAGCACATGGCGAGTCACGTAGAGTTAGCGCTCCTAATTTTTGGTTGGTATTTATTAAGAACACAGCCCTTTGTTATTTCCTGATGGATTAGTGCACGGCCACTCAAGAAATAATAGCCGAAATGCACTCATCAAAAGGCCAAAACAAAAAGTGGCTTCTGGCTTCTATAAAACCTTATGAGCAAAGGGCCAGATGTCTGAGATATTGGGGAAACAGCATGAAGCCGCCAAATAAAACACAAAATAAGGCGAATAAGAATAAGATGTAGTGGCAGGAGCAGTTTGATCTACTGGGTCACGTGCCTTCACTGATGCAGATGTTTGTGCTGGGTTCTGAAATGGCAAAGTGTTCCCTGTTCCACCAAGGCGAACCTTAAGCCAGTAACCACTGATAAAGTGAATATCTCCCTGTAGTATTTTAAATTCTCTTAGCCTGAGGTACGACGGATTATATTTCAGGTATCAAACACATTTGTCTTCCACGGCAGTTGAACTCTACATAACATGTGACCGAAATAAAATCCATGTTACTTAATTATAAGTGTATTCACGAAAGTCTCTGTATCAGTATCCAAATGATGTTTTTCCATTAAAGGTAAAAGGAAACCATTAGTTTTACCTGTCCTTAAAGAAGAACGTCTCTCCTCTGATCTGAGCCACTGCGTCAAACACAATGTCCTCGTCGCAAAGATTCATGGGAGTGACAGGGCCCTGGGTGGGCGGCAGGGGTTTGTCGGTTGGTGCTCCTGAGAAGGGGAGAGGATCATGTTTTCATTGGGGAAACGCTAAACTCGTGCAGTCCTTGCTGAGTCACCCTGTCCTACCATATAGCTCCTGGATGCCCCGGATATCGTCGTTGGACAGTCTGAAGTTCTTCGTGTAGGTGTACATTGGAGCCATCAAGGCACCGGGGTCCTGGGAGTGCTCCAAGCCGAGGGCATGGCCAAACTCATGGGCCGCCACCAGGAAGAGGCTGTACCCTGGGGTAGGACACACGTGCACATTCTATGAGTAATTGTCTGCACCTTGTTAAAAACACCATAGGTTAGTCCAAGTAATCAATCATGCAGTAGTTCTCCAAAATGTGTCCTCCTACACTTTCTTGCAGTAGTTTGATCATTATTACTTCAGCTATGCACCTGAGATAAGCCTGAACAGGAGGAGGAACAGGAATATGTCAAATCCCAGTTGGAACTCCCTGGGGCTAGATCTCAGGTCTGAACACCTTCGGCAGGGCCTTCATACCCTGATCAGGGCAGAAGCCCCACTTGCGGTCCTCGTCGTAACTCTTGGAAGTTGCGCACCACATCTTCCCATCGTTACGGCCAGAGGTGGTGCACGCATCATAGTTGTTGCCCAAGAAGGTGAAGGGGAAGACACAGGGGGCGCCTTCTGCATTTCCCCCCATCGTCGACAAGGCTGCCCATGAGAAAAAAAAAGAACATGGCAGTTCAGTGGTTGGTTGGCATTCCACAGGGATGTTTCTCATTAAGAGACGTGTCATAAAAATGCTCTGAACACGGTACTTAGGCCAGGTCACTCTGTCCACTGATCTGATTCTGGATCATGAAGAAACAGCGCAGCAGGAACGGCTATGCTTATCCGTGGGGTTGTGAGCTTCTGTGGGCTGTCTAGATGCCACACTGCATTTATGTCCTGGGATAAAAAAAACCAGATCCAAAGGGGGGTCCTTCTACTCTCTTTCGTTGTTTTGTTTCTGCATGTATTAAAGCACCGGAAGGGTCTCTGTCCCACAGTGTAGGTTCCCCGCCGAGAGAGAAAAGGACCGAACAAGATAAACCGCCAGGGGCCTTTGGCAGGAATAGGGGTAATAGTGCACAGTTAAAAATAAAATAAAAATGCAGTTAAAAAGCAGCATCGAAGATCTAAGGGGTATAAGAGGAATGAGGTAGGGGTGGGTACCGGGGACAGATGCCCATCTTTTTGCGTCAAAATGAGTGCAAGCAGTGAAAACAACTGAGTTTTGTGTCTTTACTGCTGACTTGCTTCCTTTTCAGTGAGCCTCTGAGTAATGCATTAAATTCCTTCAGGACGAGGCACAAAGCAAACACAGCTTTCAAAAGAAGGAATTTCCCTCCCCTGTCGCAACTTTACTATTTGAAGTGGAGGTACAGTTTTCCGGCCCAAAGGTGGGCTGGATCTCAAGTGAGGGGTGAAGGGGGCGGGACCAGATTATCCTCCTGAAAAATTTGCATGTCTCCCTCCTACGAGACGGCACATCCAACCAATGAAAAACCTAATGTCAGCTATGGTCCCTCCCCCTCTATCTCCACCCCACCCCCATTCTCCAAACTGCATGAAACAATGGAAAATAACCCAGGCTGGAGCTCAGTAAAACCTCCCAGCATAATGTCGTTATAAACAGAACATTCTTTCAGAAAAAGCCACAGAGGACACTAAGAACAACATGGTGGTTTATGCACATCTGCTGTTGCAGAGGTCACACATGTGGGCTTTAACTGATTCATATACCCACAGCTTTTGTCTAAGGCTGAGGTTTGCAATCTGTTCTTTTTAATTACTTTACTGTACAGAAAATACTGCAAATAGTGGCGCTCCATTCTCTAGGCACCATCTACTGTCTCCCACCCACAAATGTGTAATAATGTAATGATGTCATGCCCCTGTCTTCCTGATGGGGGGGGCGCGCCGCGCCCCCCCGCCGCCCCCCCGCGGCGGGCGCCCGCCGCCCGCCCCGGGCCGG
>JAODKC010000009.1:11164927-11187607 GCA_026777985.1 Mormyrops attenuatus
ATTCATGCCTCAGTCTTTTGATTCTCCTTCCTGCCCTGTCTGTGGACATACTGCTTCTTCATGTTCCAATTTGATTGGCTGGAGAAACTTCTGTTCTGGCGGGCCATTGGCTGCGTGCTGGAACATGCCCGGCTTGGGTTTTGGTCACAACTCAGCTTGGGAATATACCCGTCAGAGGTTACCCAACAAAACGGTGTCATGATACCCTTGCCTTCCTTGAGCCGGGTTTCTTCTTTAGATCTCTCCTGTGTGCTTTCACAAATTCTGCTAACAGTCTGGAAATTAACACAGGATTTTTCTTCACGTGGCTGACTTTCTCCGTTTCGTTTCCCGCTTAGCTGGGGGCGATTTACTGTAGCATGGTGGAGGGTATATATCACACTGAAGAATCCAGCATCACTGACTGACTTCCTTGGGGCTCAAACCTGTACATTTTTGTCCTTAACCATCCCTCCAGCCGCAGCCCCAAACAGCCTTTCAGATGGCCGGTGTTCGGGGGGGGGGTTAAAACTGTGTGTTATTTCTCTTCCTGTGACGGGCGGATTGAGTAACTTTACTGCCGCAGTCGTAGCACATATTTACAGTCCCCAGCCCCAGTGCCCCATCCATCATCTGCCATACTACAGCACTTTCTGAATAATGACAGCAATGATAATAAAAACTACTGAATAAAAATAACTTCACACCACCTGCGCGGCTGAATGGATTTTTCATAAGGTACCACGAGCTGGCAGGTCGACCAGCTCCCGCAGTATATTACTAGGTAAAAGTGCTCCTAAATCTTCTCTGCCTGGGACTTTAATTTTTATTTTACAGGCTTGAAGCAGAGCATTAAAAAATAAGTTTTCTTTTTATATAGTAAGGATCTCTTCTGTTATATGGCATTCCAGCAGTGGATCGGGCACACACAGGGTGACTATAAAGCTACCAGGACTGTAACAATTCCTCTGCAGTTGCCAGTAACCTGCTCCTAAACACATGCATGCCCATGGGGATGTCAGGGTGTTCCCATTTTGGGTGCCGGTCTGAAAGCTATGGCACACCTATCTTCTGGCTTATCAAAGTGTAGCTGCTGTTCTGAGTAACATTTCCAGGTCTGTCGTTACAGCCTGGCAGTGATCCCCTTCCAACGGGATGGTGGGGCCTTGAGAAAAAAAGTTTGGGTGTTTAGATTGGATTTGCGTGTCAGAAGGGCCGCAAGATGCAGCACATCCACACGGCGGTTCCGTGCGTGAGAGCCGCTCAGGACGGAGCGCTCAGATCCCACTGACGATTGCGGTGCTCAGTTACACTGCTGGGTTGCGGCGCTCAAGAGTGTGAGTACGGCGTTTGATGTTCTGCTGTTTAGCGCCATTCTTGAGGCTCAGTGACAGCACCTCCCATACAGCTCGAACCCGCGGCCTTTTTTGGGAGGCTTGTTTCTTAACCACTAAGACAGAGACAAATATGTCGGTGCACTTAGGGCCATACACCCATGAGCAGCCATTGCTAACTGGCTCTGTGTGTTAATGCAGCCCCACATGCTCACTTGTGCCTGGGGTGATTTGCTAAGTTCTGGTTCACTGCAGTGAGTAATTTTTTTTCTTGCAGTCTAGATGGGGGTGGGGGTGGCCATAATCTCTCCTGCTCGCGGCACCCTTCAACCTGGGCCGTAATTACAACGCTGTCATCCTGCACCGGGCATCTGTCGCGCTGCACGTGGGTGAAATGGTCTCTAGAGGTCACTGCAGTTCCATGGGTGACAGAGGCAGCTGGGGTCCCGCGTCAACACAGCCTCTCAGACAATGGGGGGGCTGGGGGGGGGGGATCAAATGCCTCTCCAAAAGGTGCTGTCAGGAAGGTTAAAAAAAATAATAACAACAAAAACAAACAATAAAAAAAACATTCACCTGACCTTGTCATTGGGATCCAGGCGAGCTGACCCGACCCAGTGCATCCCAATGAACCGGCGCATGCCTGCGGTCAACGTGCTTCCAGGAACCACAGCTGCATGGGCGAGCGGATTTTCAAAGGAGAGCCTTTCCGCTCTTTACACCCAGCGCTCAGTGAAGGATGTGGTGTGTTTCCCTGTAAAAGATGTTTATACCTTGATTTTTTTTTTCTTTATAAGAGCCGCCAGCCCTCTTCCAAATGACCTGTTAATTTAGGCTTTAGGTACAAAGCCCAGTACACCGTCCTGAGGATTACACTGCCTCCTGCGGTCTGTACAACGTGGGCCGGACACATCGGACCATAACCGGAGACTCGCTGCTCCCTGAATGCCGTTTTTCTGCACCTTTTTTTCCACCAAAAAACACAAAAAAACTAAAAGCTGAAAAAGAACAGCACTTACCCCAAAACCTAACCCCCCCAACACCATCGGCTTCCCACTAATTCCACTACATCTGGATATTTTTTAAGGATACCCTTTTCAAACACATGCAGTCAGAATACAGTCAGGAGCTACCGTTTTGCGTCTGCTTTGTTTGCATTGTGGTTGCGGTTGGGCCGGGTTTGAACTAAAGCCGGCTGCCCCGTGCATGCGTCTGCATTCTGCGCCTGCGCAGCCGAGCCCTGCCAAGTTTAAAATTAGTAACAAATTTAATATGTTCCGCGGCACCATCCAAACACCGCAGAAGGGGCTGCGGAGAAACGCGGGCGCCTCGTCACGGAGTCCCTCTGGAGAAACCGCAGCGTGGAGGAGAGGCCAGGGCTGGGGAGGAAAAGGCGGAGCCCAAGGGGAGGGAACCACCGGCAGGAAAGTCCGCTCACCAGGCCGCCACCGCCAGAAGCGAGTCCTCCCCTGGCCAGCGGCTTCATGCTGGCTCTTAAACAGCCGCTGCCTGAGCACTATTAGCGTGACCTGAGAGACAGAAGCACGCCCTTGTTAATGGTATAATAGTTAGAAATGTGATTTATGGCTTTCATTTTGAGGATGGCTATTCCCATAACTCCTAATGCTGGGGAAAATGTGTGTTTGCCATAATGGGCCTCAACCTTAATGCCTTATAGTCTTTTAAAGGATGGAAAAGAACATATTGGTTTCATAAATCTACGTTGCAAACTAGACAGCATGAAACACATTGCGGGATTATAGAACAAGGCAAATTGTGAAACAGTGAACTCAGTGGGACAGATTAGATGTAACTCCCCCCCTGACATTACGCCAGAAATTGATGACGTTTTGTTCTATTTTCACTCTCTTCATTTGTCCCCCTGGTCGTTCCCTAGAGAGGTCTGTCGCATGTCTTATTTTTTTTCCACCACCAAAGGTCATGTTGTGGATATATCAGGTCGTGTCTGTGTGCCTGTAGCTGTAGACTGCCTAACTCTCTACCTATGGGGTCGGCTTCCATTTTGAGGGTTTCTGCTGGGCTAAGGGGCACTTTGATCAACCCCAATTTAAATTTCAATACCAACCAGTTCAGAATGAGACCATCGTTTTAGACTTTGATACCGTTCAATGGCGTGCCATTCCTTTAGATGTCACTAGTAGGTTAACAGTTCAGTTTGTGTGTTATCCTGATGTCCAATACAACACAACTGAGCATCAAAGTGTAGTATTTCTGTGTCCTGTAGAGGGAGCTAAACTGCATTTTCAAGCACTTTGCAGCAGAAACCAACATTTGATAACAATCCTGACCAATTCTAAACAAATGTTTTGCATTTTTTAATGTGGAACCACATCAAGGAGTGCAGTAACTTAAAGGGGCATTTATGACTCAGGGAAATGGCGTTTTCCAAGAGCAAATTCCTCAAGAGCACGTTGCAGGGGTTGATTAAAACAGCGGCTTGCATCAGGGCGTAAATATGTCTCAGCCCACCTTGGAAAATGGAAAGGCTGAGGTTTCTTCGGTTTCCACATGAAAGCGCTGATTTAAAATGTAAGGGTTACAAGATAAATTAATAATAGCTGGAACAAGCTGGGCAATAAAACCCCTGGCGATGAACCTGCAGTTGGAGACGGCTTAGAGATTTACCGTTTGTTCTCCTGAAGAAACCCACACGGAAATAATGGAATCTTTATGACACACACGGTGTTTAAGGCTGTACTCAGATAATGTGTGGTCTCTGCCCTCCCTTGCGTGTTTTTTTCTGTTCTTTTATTTACCTCTCCCCTTCAGAATGTGAGCATGTCACGACTCCCACTCTCTCTGATGCTCTTGTGCTGAGACAGATGATTTAAAAGCGATGTCAGGACCGGTTTGCCGACACGGCAACAAAGCGAGACGCCTCGGTGATTAAATTCGTTATGACACTTTCTTTTTTCCCCCCTCAGCTCGATTCTGGTGTTAACACACCTCAGCATTGGCTAAAAGAAAATAAACTCTGAGTGATATAAGGTTTGAATTAGCATGGCCTGATAAATCTGGGCATTTGATATGGTACACACTGAGGCAGTGAGATACAGAGCAGGTCAATGTATGAAATCCTTAGTTTTACTGACGCTAAAAGAAGGCTCGATTTGTTTCTGTCAGGTAAATAAGAGGTGAGACATGATATTTTGATGTGTAAGTGAGTAGGAACGGCCAGTAGTGGTTATGGAGGGAGTTTCGGCAAACACACAGCAGCACATGTAAAATTTCTGGTTGACTTTCCCTGGTAGTTCGTAGGCGATTGGCCAGGATAACAGTGGCTTGAGGCCTTGTCATTGAAGAGCTCCCTCATGAGTCTGCTGCCACACTCAGCAGTGTAGCAGAAACACGCCGCGTCGCACATTGGGTTCCACCTGCTTGGCTGAGCGTTGCCATGGTGCCTTTGTCACCATAAATCTTAGGAAGTCTCCTAAGGACTCACCTTCCCGCCCCCTGCTGCCCCATCGCATGCCTGGCAGCTGACTTTGGTCATGAAATCTGAAGGTCTGTGGCACAAACGGGTGCCTTCTACCTGGTGTGTAGACTTGGGAGGGCCGAAGTAAATATCGTAATGGCGCAGAAACAAATCGAAGTGTGGGGCGATCAAACACCAAGCAGTTTGCCCAGCTTGTGGGAGCTGCATTTGGTTTGCAAAAGCCTGAGGTTAAACTGGTCTGAAACATTTCTTGAGGGTTATGAGGAATGGCTAATCTTATGATGGTCTTTTTTTTACCATCCCTTATATGGAGTTTCTTGCATCTAGAGAGATCTGCTTTTGGGTCTGAGTATTAGATGTCCAGTTGCTCGTGTGGGTCAGTGAAAATTTATACTGATGACAATGGTACTGTTTCTGAAAGTAATTTATGTAGGCTGCTTATGTATGAATAAAGTATGATATGTGTATTTGGTTAGCTGATGTTTTAATCCTAAGCAATGTATAGTCTTACCTTATCGTCATCGATATTTCTCAACATCCCAAGTTACGTAGCTTCACCTGGACCAACGCTGCTATGACCAACACAAGCCACATTTTCAAATATAACTTTTAATTTATTATACTCTGTTCACTAGTGGCCAAATTTTTGGAAACACCTGTCATTTTTGGCATTACGCTATAAAAATTACTGTACGAATAATGGCGGTAATGTTTCTAAACAATCAAAGAATGTTGCAAATATCATACGTTGAACTATTAAACAAGTAACTGGAGCAAGACTCGAATAAAGGTCCGCAGTCTTCAGGTTACTAACGGTCTGCCTCACCCAGCAGGGCCCTGAGGTTGAGACCGCAGCCGGACGGGACCGCAGTGCCGCCTCGGAGAAAGTGCTGGCTAATGTTTAACAGAAGGCGCACAAAGAAATGGACAGATGACTCAGATAAGGCAGAGGAAAAGCAGAAGTAAAGTGGAGATTAAATAAAAACGCGGATTACCGGAGGGTATTAAAATGACACAGGAGATTATACAGATACTGTCCACGTGTGGGCAAGGTCACAGACTGAAGCGCACTTCAGCTACCCAGAAGAAGTCTGTCGGGGTCAAATTTAATTTATATAGTTATTTAATTTATTCCCACTTACTTCATTTATTTGGAAGGCACCTTAATGGAGGAATCTCTTTGGAATCTCTTTTTTTTCTCCGTCTCTCCAAATGGGATACTGGGAGGTGGCAGAGAGAGCAGTCATCTGGTGACAGCTGTAGGATATTTTCAAGGGTCCCCTTAACAGAGTGCAGCTATGGTCCTCCTCTGATTTATACCTAGTGGGTGCTGCGAACACAGCTGGGAATATGATGTAATGTGTTATGGTAAGTCAGGGCCCTTTTTTTAAATTACGCGTAGACCTGAAGGGGGCCACGCCACCAGGTTTCCCTCCACGGCACCTACAGCGGGCCGAAGCCCCAGGCCTGGTGACCCGTCAGCCTGAAGAAATGTGCAGCGGTACCGATGCTAAGCAGCTGACTCAAATCTGTAACGTCACGTCTACAGTGGGATTGCTGTCAGGGAGACGAATGAGCTCAGCGTGCAGAGATCTTTGAGTGCTTCATCTCAACGCAGTACCTCGGTCAAGTTCTCTTTCCCCATGAGAGATGTGTATATCCTCCAAGTTTTTTATATATTTTTATCTTGTTTCAGTCAAAGCTAATGATTGGATGCCAGGGATCCTGGTGGAATACCGGTGAGGGCAGGGCACTCAGGAGCCCTGTTTGGGGGATGAAGGGTGCCACGGTTCATGGAAAGGCCACAGGAAGTCCAGGAGTTCACCACACTGCCTTTACCCCCACACACAATGGCGGTTTTCATCAGCGCTCTGGCCTCTGTCTTTGGCCCGTCATTATCTTCGCCAAAATTCATTAGCAGGGCCTTGTGAGGACATGAGCGAGCGGGAGCGAGGCATGCCCCGGGAACAATATCCAACCTAAATCTCACTGCGTTCTTTGACGGCATGCAGTGAAGTGTATGGGTTGCCCCCCTCCCCCGCCATCTTTTGAGCTGTGATCAGTGTAGGACACATCAAATAGCACCTCCATCTTGGCTCATTTGTCAAACTTCTAGCACACTGCCATTTACTTTGGTTTTGCTAAGGCTCTTATTGGCATTAATTAGGCACTGCTTCCAGTGGCAGTACAGTTAATGTCACACTCTGATTATTTCAGCTAACACCCCATTGTGATGTCACAGGACAGCATTATCAGGAATAGTTATCATTCTGTCATTGACATCTCCTTCCATGGCTTGTGTGGGTGAGGAGAAAACGTGTTAAGCGAATTGTTTTGTGCTTCTTAACCTTGCAGGGAAACATTTGTATCATTTGATTTAAAGCTTCATATTGCTTTTAAATTAGTTTTCCGCCCATCTTAGTAAGTTACTACAATGGAAAAAGTAGTGGATCCATTTTCAACAGTAATAATGTAAAGTTGACAAAACATATTTCTGTGATAGTATGGTAACAAAACACTACAAGGAAGAAACAAACACTGAAAAGATATAATACCGTTATAGTGTAACTGCTAATGTATAGTTACTTTTGGTTTGAAATAAAACTTCCCCTGACTGGGTAAATTGGATGATTGATTTTTCCTGCCTTTCTTAAATAGCCACGGTAACACTGCTCACTCTGCCTTACCTCGCTGAACACCGAAAATGCTTTTTAACAAGCCAAAGTGTCCCATGTGACATAGTTTCTGGTAAAGAACTGATGTCTCCTCTTTCCAACTTTCTTTTAATCTTCAAATCTCATAGCTGTGCTGGAATATGAGGTTGTTTTTTTATTGAAGAATCTATGTCCGTCCGTCTGTCCGTCAATCACTTTTTAGCCTCTCTTCCTAGGCAGGTTCACCTGCATCCTATGGCAGTGCGGGGCACAAGCCTGGCATACATCCTCTAGGGGATGCCAGTCCATCACTGGGCACAAACATGCAGACTCTCACACACGGAATCATATTCTATGGGCAATTCAGTGACACTGCTTAGCCTTACTGCATGTCTCTGGGCTGCAGGAAGAGAACTGGAGTACCTAGAGGAACCCTTTATGACATGGGGGGAATATTCAACCCCCCCATACCACATACACACACACAAAGAGAACGGAAGAGGCAGAGCTACAGCAGGATAATGACATAATACAGAATGATAATTAGGAAAAAATGAATCTGATGAATGTAAAATTCAACATATATTGTTCGTTAGATTGGTTTCTGTTCCAAGTGTATATTTGATTGGATTCTCCTTTGTCTGAGTTACAGGCTTTGGTGTGTATGTAGCACTATTAAGTGTGAAGTGTGCCCTTTCCAGGTAGGGCAGAGTGCTGAATGTAAGGCTGTTTGGCTTTAAAGGGGCCCCCGTGCTCAGAAAGGGCAAACTGCTAACAGCCTTGGCCTGGCTGGGAAAGCCTGACAGCAGGAGGCCGATTGCACACTTGTGGATCTGCACTCGGCCTAATCTGGTCCACCAGCGTGTGCTCTGCTAAAGCTGTGGTGGCCACACCCCACTTGACACCAGCCGGTAACTTGGCCTAATGAGGACTCAGTTCGGTTCAAGTGACTGCTTTTTATATCGCTAAGGTCTAGATAAAGCTGCCATTTCTATCAGCCTATTTACAGAGCACTCAGTCCTACCGCCTCCTGACTTACTTGATCATGGTGCATGTGTAGTTTTATGTTCCTTAATGTTTTTTCTTTTTCACAGAAGCCTTATCAAAGGGGTGTTTGGGATTAGGTATCCAGTGGCCCCCATTCCAAATACATATTAAAAATAATAAAGCAAGAGGAGGGATTGGTAATTATAATGATACTGATTTTGTGTGCATGTGACTGGTTGTGACGGAAATACATTTCTGAGTTTAAAAGTTTTATACTCTCCATATTTAAAGTGTCCGACTCAGAATTTAATTAAACAGCATGGTCTTTCTAGGCCCGAAATATATGTGGAACATCAGTACATTCTACACTGCCGTTAGCCATCCGTATTCTGAGAATAACAATTATAATGCACATCATTGTATCTGCACCGCTGCAGCTGAACGGGTCCTTGTTTTATTCTTCTTGGGGGCGGTCTTGGTGCAGCCGTGTGATTCTATTGCAGTCAGACTCTATCAGGAGGGTTCTTCGTAAACGCAGCGGCCCTCAAAGTTCATACTGTCTGTCGGCCATCAAACAGACGGGCTCGAGAGGAGTCCTGAGAAACGCCGCTGTTCCTTTCCACTGCTTGCTGTCCCCTCAGGTATCATGTTACCGTGGTAATCCCATTCTGTATGCATCATTACCTTCAATAATGTTTGGCTGTTTCTGCCTGCCGCTCCAGCTTTAATTAACCCCCGTCTAAATATTTAATATACCTCCAAACATCTTCATGTTCGCGAGTAGGGCTTGGGCGGCGGGCTCGTTCCTGACCACAAGGCACAATTTCAGTAACCAAAATTAAACATACTGAACGCGGAGACTTGCTGTAACTCAACAGCTGTAAACGGCGTCTTGGCTCTTTTGTATTTAACTCGTGCCATATGAATCCATGTAAAAAAGGTGACAGTAACTGCTTAATTACAAATGTTCAGGGACATCAGTAACGTCAGTCAATACCACTGGCAATGCCAGTCCTGTGCAGTGGATTTGGAGTCAAGGCGACCCGTTTTCATTACATGCTAATGCTGTGGCCTTAAATTCTTTTCCATGTCATTGACCGTCATGTCCGTCTTCGAGTTTTAATCAAAACAGTATTCAGAATATGATTCCAGAAGATTATATTTAGGGCGATTTGCGATACAGATCTCACTGACATGGCAGATTGTGGAACAATGCTGGTCTGGCTGGATAATCTTGAATCATGGTGAACTGACCCCCCAGGAAAAAAAAACAGCAGAACTCACTCCAGTGTTGCTTTCACTTGGGAAGGTAGAAAGTAATATCGCTTGCCCAAAAATGAGGCATAGCCAACCGCTGCCCAGACCATATACACATACACCTTGTTCAAATACACAGTAAACAATGTACAACAGTAAAACAATGGTTATGTGTATCCAGGACAATAAGTATTACATCAGCTGAATATAGAGTAGGTTTCTACAGGTTCAATAGTTTATTTCTGGTCTTTAACTTTGGGTTGCTTTGTAAGAGCATGCCAGAGATCCAAAACTTACTATTTAACAAAAGGTATTAAAAATGGAATTGATACACAAATAGTACAATGAAGTGATGCAATGGCATATTTTCAGTTTGCAGACCTGCAAAGTTATCTATTTGTGTATTGCGGAACTAATTTTTATTGCGTCAGTAGTCACTAACCTTAATTTATAGCGGTCACGTGGTATCATTACAGCTAAGTTAAAAGAACTGGGAAAAGAACATAGATACTTACACTGTAGAAAACAGCTTCAGAAAAGAAACTGTAAATATTTGCTACAGTTAGGATATATAAATCGTTCGGGAATCCTCGGTGCAATTTTCTGCTTTCCTGAATAGTCAGAAGCACTTCGGTGCGACAGATTTCTGTGCTACGTGTCTCAAAAGGCCAGTGGCACAAGTTAGCAAGCGGATAACGCCTAATGCCCTTTATTACAAACACTAATCTAAAAAAATCCGACCTGAAATAATGTTTATCTTCTCGTAATTTAATTTTTTGCGCGTGTAAGTCGCGGGTCTTTCGCGTTGGACCCCACGATTCTCTTTATTACACAGGAATGAAGTTTCTTCAGAGGGACCTAATGTTTGTATAAATCCTTTACTGCACAAACGTTTGGACCCGTACTCACACACTATAGGGTCTGTCGAATCGACGGTGTCGATAAATAAAAGTAAATCAATATAACGGTTAAAATGATTTATGTGCTTCATTTAAGAAAATCAGCGGAATAATTCAACTGAACTCTTAAAATTAATACCTGAAATGGCAACGTCTAAAAATACATGCAGTTAAATATCCTAATTCTATGTTATGTAACGATTAAATAATGGTTGTATGAAAACTAGCTCAAATTAACATAGATAATCAAAGTGATGTTAAACAAAATTGGCGAACTATCAAGGACAGCAAACCCCCCATGCAATTTTCAGACCATCAAATATAATGGTACATTTTTCTTAACCCTTTTTGATACAAAAACCTTTCATGCTTTTTCGCATAGCTATTTGGCATATTTTGCCTGCCTATTAGTATTTTGAAAAGTATTCCCAAATTGGCAGGCTTTAATGAGTCATTTGACGTATCAACCACAAAACAGTTAAAATTAATGGTGGCCCTGGTGAACCATGAGAATTGTTCTTATCGGGTTGATCTATAAGCGACCTCTTGGTTGCCACAATTATTAAATTACTGCATCGGGTCCCCCTGCAACGGGCACAAAGATGCATTCATCCCTTATTCTTGCTAGGTTGTTAGCCCGAACAGTAACAAAATGTTTGATGTCACTTCCAATTAAATATAAACAATGACGAGATGATGTTTCCTTTCTGTCCTGCCATGTAAAGTGCATTCATGCCTCTGACTGGATTATGACCTTCCCGCAATGCTCTAGTTTTTGAGCCGCCTGACAACGAACTTTGATCAAGGAAAACTTTCAATCCTTTAATACGACGTGAACCCTGAAATCACGACCCAGAAGCTTGTGTCTTGTAAAATGCATTGTTATAAAAATTTTCCGACATGGCCAAAATGCTTTCCCACAACCAAAATAAACACAGATATTATTTTATACATTGACAGGCAATATAGTACAGTATACCATTCCATATGCAACAAACAACAAACAAAAGTACCTGTATTATAAGCTAACAATCAAATTGAAACAAATTACACTTATCACATGTAAGCAACTTCGAAACGATGCAAAATTTAACAACTTAAAACACATTACAAAATGGTTCATAAATTAAATAAATTAATTGTACAAATTGCCCAACTACGATTGCCAAATGCATACATCAGAAATCAGTCGTTTTTAAATATATATCTTTCACATAGTCCACATGACCGTAAAACAACGTTGTGCAAAAGTCGGGGCTGCCTCTACAGTCGCAAAAAACGTCTAACACTGACAGCGTTCAAAATGTTTAAACTGTTCACAGCTGACGGCTTGGAAGATCGCTTCTAAATCGCCGGTCCACAGTGCATAATTTGTATTTGTTTGAAAACTGCACGTTGGCCAACAGAGTAAAGGAAAAAAACACATATTGTAATATAAAGATACAGCAGCAATTGCGAATTTGAAACTGCAGGCCCTGGAAGCAGATCAGTTATTCTATTAAATTAAATACAGGATATGCATAAGTATGATTGTGTTTTTCTGTAATTTACCTTGACCCCATTTTTAAATTGCATTCAATGGACCTTCCTGGAAACCTGAAGCAGTCATTTGATTTTAGGGCATATTGCGGGCCTGTGTCTTTAAATAAAGTAATTAAACTTTTAATGTATTTCAAGGTGTAAGCAATCCTTCAAAAGCGAAGTGGTTGTGAAACATTTTGGATTTATGTTAATATACGGGCAAGCGATGAAGGAAAGGTTTTGTCAACGTTGAAGTTCAAATGCAGAAATTTTAATCAAACACTTCTGCCTGCTTGATGGGTTACGAATCACTAACTGCAGTAAAATCAGTAGTAAATAAAAGCTAATTCGGTGTGTGGATTTGCCTGCGCGTGCAGGTGTCTACTTGATTCTATTTGTATATTTGACACAAAGACAAATATAGCGATGGTTAGAATACTTCGGAATAATCACATAATAAACTTATTTTTTGAATGGCCATTTGATTCACCACAGTAAATCAAAAAAAAATGTATGAAATATTATTAAGGAAAAATCATGTAACTGAATAACAAAGTTTATATGCGTGTGCCAATAATATACATCCTATTTTTTCAGATTAAGCGGGTCCAAAACAAGATGTTTCAAAATATTAGCATGGGGGAAAACTCAAATCATGTCCTATAGAAACACAATACAGGTTTTCTGCATGAGATGTTGCAGGAGTCGGTAATCAGAAAGTGTAAGCAGAGGAAAAATTTGCGCCTGTTAAATGTAAGAAGAGCAGACAGAGCAGATGCACGTGGTGAGGGCTCCCGGTGTGGATTCTGGCTAGCGAGTCAGTGCTCTTGGGGCTCCTTCCATTGACAGGTACTGGCATGTGTCCGGGAGCAGAGAGTAGGATCTGCTCTGCAGGCTCTTCTGGTTAAAGCTGGAGTGGCCGTAGCTTTTGCTGTGGGAGGATGGTCCCTCGTGGAACGAGCTTGCTGCGGGGGCTACAGTCATGGCTTCCTGCTGACTGGCCGTGTCCCCACACTGGCCAGCACTGGACGCAGGGGGCCTGGCTGTCTGGAGCCGGCAGTCCATCCCGAGAGCCTCGGTTATGAGTTCACTGTCATGCGAGGCACCTGGTGGTACGCTAGCATCTGCGGTCCGCGCCGGTGACCAGATGAGGGACTTCCCTGCTGCCTGAAACAGCGGCAGGGCCGCAGCCGGCACTTTCCCTACACAGGGGCCCAGGAAGTCGGACGCTGTTGCCGCCGCACCCTTGTTATTGCTGCCGAACGTGTGGAAGCAGCTTGGGAAAGTCAGGGTGCTGCCATAGTCCCTCTTTGCGAGCTCCCCGTGCAAACCGGAGGTAAGGTCTTGCTGTTCACAGGGGGCTTTCTCACAGTCATCACCCAGCTTGTCGCAGTCCTCATCGTCCATGTCTTCTAAGTCACTCAACCGTAGGCCCTTGTCCTCCTTACACACCTTGGAGTCTAGGTGTAAATAAAGGCATAGACTGAGGAAAAGGCTGTTTGCCAGAGTGCCACAAAGAGAAGCTGCTGGGAGCCTCTGCGTTTTAATGTAGCCTTTGGCTACCAAGCAGGCTACAGTACGGACTGAGACATAAACCACCTGTGTACTGAATGGGTTTAGGGTTCTGATCATTAACTGTAAAAACTTACTGGGTGGCTGTTCATCGCTAAAACACAAGATTTTATGGCATTATTTATTATTAATATTATTATTACTTCTCTGTAAGCATAGCCTTTTGTATGCTAATGCACTTAAAATCCTGACGGATAGCCTACATGCAGGAAGCAGAGATGCTCACCTTTGCTGACACACTCCTGCTCACTTTTCTCAAGGTCATCTTTCTTGTCCTCCCCAGCTTTATTCTTGGGCGCCCAGGTCATCTTGTTCTCCTTCTTTAGCCTTCTCCTGGCGTTGGCGAACCAGGTGGACACTTGGGTGAGGGTCATTTTGGTGATGATGGCCAGCATGATTTTCTCCCCCTTGGTGGGGTACGGGTTTTTGCGGTGCTCGTAAAGCCAAGTTTTTAGGGTGCTGGTGGTCTCCCTTGTGGCGTTCTTCCTCCTCGACGATCCATTGAAGTCTACGGTTCCGTACCTGCCGTTACAATCATAGATGGAATCCATCAGCATTAATCACAGAACAATCACATCATAAGTATATCCTGTGCAATTACGTCACAATACTGCTCCAAAAACCGTGCATTGTAAAGACAAACACAAGAACTATTGGTATTCTTAGAAATGTTTAATGCAAAACTATATGATTTCTTTAGAACACATTCCTTAGTTTTCTGGCATAGTTTTACAGCTGGATACTATTACAATTAACAGGACAGTTGTAATTAAGATAAGAATGATACGTTTGTACCTGTCATACTGGTACTGCCCTAGAGAGTGATCGTAGGGATAATAGGCAGCCGATTGGGTGATAGACGAGTGCAAATTCCCAGCGCCATCCTTGATGTCATACTGTGGGGGCTAAAACCGTAAGAGCCGTCACAATTCAAAGGTAGACTGCAGGTATGTGTGTCACTCTTTAAATGCTAAACCATTTAACTTAAAATGCATTACAGACAAGGTTATACATTGTTACAGTAACGTCTCAGTGCGCGATGGGTTACAATTGCCATAATTTTAGCTTTTAAAATTTTACCATGAAATATAGTCACATATTACAATACGAAACTAATTCTTTCTAATCATTATATTTTCCTCAACAGCTGCAGAAAACAGTGAACCTAATTAAACCATTAATCCAAAAAAATGTTATTCGCCGCGTTAAAAACGCTTCTGTACTTGTTAAACAAGTAACAGTAGTTAAAGCTCAAGATAGAGGCAGAAACATAATTAAAACAATGAGAATCGATAAGCACGTCGAAAAGGATCGATGAGTTAGATGAAAGTGCGCACTTACCAGCGTGGAGTAGAGCGCCGAGGGGTCTGCGCTGTATGGGAAGTAGTTGGCGTAGTTCTGACCGGCTGCTGCCGCGTAAGGTGAGCCGTACATCCCGAGAGCCGCGTTCAGCTCGCCCCGTGTGCTCGCCAGCAGTCGGTTCTCGTAAGGAGGGCAGCAAAACGCAGCTGCAGTCTGGGAACCGCCGGACCCATCAGAGACCGACCTGGAAATCGAATCGCAGCAAGTCGTACTGGGGTTTGCCGACACGAAAAACTGCGTAAAGAGAATTTTGATACACATGTCAGTCCTGTAGGCTGTAGGCTATATTCTCTTCATAAATGGTCTGGCTCAATATTTTAGAGAAAGGCCACAGAAGTGAGCAGTAGAATATATCAAGTTATAGATTTAAGACATAACTACATGCAAAACAACATGGCCTTTTATGTACGCTTTACATGAATTTACAGATCTCAAATGGAAGATGTTATATAACTTGAGTAACGATGGAATGATGTGAATTTATGCAGATAATATAAATACCAAGACCGAGCATTTTATTTCACGGCAATACGTTTTAAAGAACGAGAGAAATTGTCGTCGCCATAGCCATGTACGGACAGAGCTGGCATAAGTAGGGGATTAAACTTTGAAAAAAAGTTTCCCTCGAATAATATATCACGTAAACTTCCACTGTTGAATGTATTGATTGTTGGATATGCCGGTCCGATAAATCGAACTTGTAATTGTACACTATACTGCATAATTTCAAAATGTGTTTAAATATAAATCAAAATACGCCGAAGGCAATGTTAATAAATGCAACAGCTAACAGGCTAAACGTCAAATTGTGCTTGAAGTTAGTTGTTCCCTTGATGGCAGTGTAAATATTTTTAGTTTTATAAACCGCTCGCAATATTTTAAGTTTAAACCAGCGGAATATTGGCATACTTGTTTTAGCAATAATAAAATATATTTGAAGATACCCTGCATTTTAATGCACTTTTAACGTTAACTTGTGTAAAATATAATATGAATATAATAGAAATATAATTATCCTCAGTAATAGACCGAACACCTTGCTGCTTCAGGTGCAATGGCAAAAAACACAATATTGTATTTTTCCTTACCTGTGAAGTTGTATTATAAGGATATCCAAACTGCGAGAAAGACATGGCTGCTTCTTTTGTTACCATCAGTAATTATCTTCCCTTTGATCGATTTTAATCAAATGCACTTCAAATGCACATTCTCACAGACATTTCCACGCACGGCCTTTTGTCAATAATAGATGACTGCACTTAAGAAGGCTTGAAGCTGTTTAAAGCAGCTAATAGTTTTCACATACACAGATGTATGTAGATAATCCTCCAAAGAGTAGCAAACAATATTAAACTGCATCAGCTACAAAAATATTATTGTGCCTTGGCTGAAGAGGGCTTAAAGGATATCCAAAGACTTGCAAGATATGGACTCTGCTTGTGCTATTATTTGTGCCTCTATAGTTCTTTAGCATTCATCCATGCAAGGGTATCAATGTGACGTCACTGTAATCCCGGAACGGCACGGCCGCACGGATAGAATAATGTCTTTACCAATCGCATCTAACATCGCGCTTCCTTAAGGTGCGCATCCCGTTAACTTAATATGACACGCTCCTTTCCGGCAGGAATTTAAGAATTAAGGGAACATACCGACGGCGACTAGAAACTGTTCGGTAAACACAGTGTAAGTTTCTCTGTGAACGCGCATTGCCATGTTAATATGCTCGTTTGTTTAAATTATCATGTGTATATCAGACCAATATTATTTATCGATGCTATATTATTGTAATCGTATTTTTTTAATGCAGACTGTCTTATGCGTCGATTCATATGTGTACGCTTGTAAAACACCTTTATCCGTGCATGTATGAAGCAGTTAATGAATTTACTATTAGCGGTGCAGTTGCAAGCGCGACGTGTCAGAGAAGGGACAGACGCTTAGGGACGTCAGATTCTGCCTTTAACTGACTCAGGTTAAAGTGCACTTAAAGGTACAGTTTTGTTTTCATTCAACGGGAAGCAGAAAATAAGTTGAGCAAACACTGCGCTACTCCCCTGGGGCGCTTTTCGAGATTGACACTTTTCCAACGCCTTTCCGATGCCGACCGTCCCGGCCAGAGGTCCGGCCCTAAATTAATGCTGATGATGTTCCCATTTTTCCCTATTAGAGTCAGAAATAGTCCCAACAGGAATGGCTGAAAAGGAGTTTGGCAGGTCAATAGAAGTCTGATTGATGTCTGCCTGGAGACCAACCTGGCCATTACAAGTAACGTGTAATTGCATCAATTAACAAATGGCTCTGCTCGTGTTTAACGAACGAGTTACACATGAAATTTGCCTTCGAGGAGAAATTCTAAGTGGAAAAAACACAGCTACGGGAGTATCTTTGTTAATGCCCAGTAATATAGAAGTTTAAGGGGAAAATAGTTTAAATTAATGCACACTTGAAAGACAGGGAAGACACTTATTTAGTGATTTGTCGCGAAGATGAACAGCCTGTATTTGTCTGATGTAATACGTGTCCATTTCCACATTCCACAGTTTTTATGACCTTGACTAATCAACTCATAGCAAACGAGTGCTTTAGACAGTCGATTTTAAAACCCAAATGTCAATTATAAGAATGCAAAATAAGTTGTAATAACCATTCACCGGTTGTCATGTCATCCAGAATTACGCTGTAACAGGTACACTATCCAGCTCCAGCGTGCCCCCTCCCCGTCTGAATTCGAGCTAATACCAAGGAGAATATGGGGCGTATATTTCATTGCCTTCGCCCTTGATGAAAAGCGAGACGAGTCCTCGGGGAGACGCCTGCAATTGCGGGGTTTCTCTTCGAGTGGCGCCAGAGAGCTGCGGGAAGGAGACACAAATCCCGTCTGCGGATAAAAGTAGTAAGATGGAAGCGATAAGCCACATGGTGAGCGCCTTGTTACTCATTAAAAGTTAATAGCAAAGGGTATACCACACCGATCTCGCATCCCCGCGTAACTTACCGCGCCTTGACAAGTGTCTGACTTTTGGAAGTTGGCATTTCCATTCCCGGTCATGGTGCAACATAGAGGTGGTGACCTCGATGGGACGAGAGTTTCGGACTGAGCTAGCAGGGGTGCTGCAAGGAATGCGGGACACATAACCAAACGTCATTTCTGAAATATTGACTGTAGTCTGTTTGCCTCAAGCACCAAATTTAAAAGTAGGCCTAATCTGTAGCTTAATATGTCGGCAATGAAACTGGTTTTTAACATGGTGTGGAATACTCTGGTAGGAAGTTTTTTTTAAAGTTCTTTATTATTGGTATTATTATTTATCAGTTTTTAATGATTATTAACGGTGTGCACAAATATTTGCATATATATAGCTGAGACGATTTTCATTCCTATGGCCTCCTAATGTACTCTGCTATCTGCTAATATCGGACAAGATTAAACAACGCTAAGGCTCCCAGGACTGTATTATTTTTGTATTGCTCACATCATATTTACGACAAAAATTTTACTTACTACTTGTTTCTTCTAAATAAAGCATGAATTTTCCGCTGTCATGTTGTTATTTAAACCCTCGCAGTTTGTCTTCTTTTCGGAAATTTCTTAAACTATAACTTTAAATTCAGCACAACAAATTGCGGCTGGCGATGTTTTTAATTGCAACGTTTTTAACTGAACTGGCCGTTTTTATATCGTGACGCATGGTGATATGTAAGTTAAGTTAATTAGTAATGTATAAAACTGCAGAATGAACCGCACTATATCAGGTACACATTTGAACCAAATACGAATTAAGAGGATTTTTAAAACTATTGCTTAGAAATATATTAGAAAACATTTTTTTTTCCAACACATATTCTGTAATTCCAGCAATTATTCGGATTTGGAAATTTCTGGTTGTAGACAAGATAAAAACGAGCAAAAGGAGGAACTTTATTATTAGTAGTAGTATTATTATATGCCCCCACCCCACTTAAGCATCTCTAAACAAACTTAATGTAAATAGCCTATATAAACGCCTTTCGGTAGCCGCCTTTGAATAACTGTGACAGATTAATTTGAAGATTTGTACCGAATATATTTTATTCTCTGGAGTTCCATGCAACGCATTTAAACTAACGTGCACCTCAAACTACCACGAAGTCTGTTTAGTTATACATAAATGGATTAAAAGCATATAATACCGGAGACAGATATCATAAACTATGCTCGTGTTCCACTTGGGATTATTTACACGTGTTTAGAAATAAACCGCGGTGTCCTTTTAGTTTTATTTATCGCCTATGTTTAAACCCCCCCCCCCACACACACACACACACACACACACACTTTTCAATCCACATTCGAAAATTTCAGATTTTTTATAATTTCCTTTGCCGTCCACGTCTTCACTGTGACACGTATTGACTCTTACGGGTGAGTCGTTCATTGGCAACAAAAGTGACATTTAATAAACAAATGGACGTAAACATTTGCTGTGCATTGTAATATTTATGTGCAAAAATATATCTAAATATATAAAATTCTCCACTGGTGTATGCACTTGGGCGCAGCTGCCTCTGGACGGGCACATGCATTATTCATCCGAAAGGAGCAGCGGACCCATCTGACGCTCCCCCAATTTGAACACTAATCGTACTGACACATCCGGCTGACCCGCTCCTCTGAAGTCCCTGATAGGTGACGCGCTCGCGCCACATCCAGCCTGGCCGCTTCTGCCCCGTCCTGCCCATCATCGTCTAGAAATCAGTACGCATTTATGATTAAAAAAAGCCCACCACACACGCTTGTTTGTGGTGTGTGGTACTCTGGACCCACTGCAGCATGTCGTTTGGTAATTAAGAGCTGAACGTTTTAAGGTTCAGTTCCCGAAAGGATACAGCTCTTGTGCCTTGAAGTAGAGTACGATACTTGATAGCTTTCACTGAAACTGTATAAGTTGGCAATAAAATGTATATTTAATGCAACTGCATGCAAGTTGCTTTGCCTACTTAACAGCATCTCTTCAGTTATGAGAAACGTAAACTCCTCTCCCAGTGGCACCGCGTAGCTGTGATGTTGTAATTGCTGTTACCTGTGCTCCAAACGCACTATAAATATGAATAAACTTCAGTCAGTTTATGCAAAGTGGCATGCACTGGCTCTGGATGGACCTGTGCTCCTCTGGGGGGCTCCAGTTTCCAACCAGGCAGGTTCTCTGTAAAATCAGGCCCAGGCGAGACTCCTGAAGCCTGGACACCATCACCCTCGCTGTCAGCTTGCCCACTGGAAAAGTTAAACCAACACCGAGCCCTGCTTTGCTTTAAGGCCAATTGCACGAACAGGAATGGCAAGTGCAATTTACTTATATAATACATTTTTTATGCTGATTTAATGAATTTCACAAAGGTTTGGTGGTTTTTCATAAAATAGATCAGGGCTTTTATGAAATAATAATAATGACAGACAGAATGAGGGGAGGAAGCAGGCGATGGGGAGCTGAAGTGGAGTGCAGAACAATCTCATTAATGTGGATTGATATATTCCAGTGAATCTACAGTACGTGTGATCCACTGTTATTACAAAGGTTTCAATCTGGGAGATGTATGAGCAGTGAAGGCCTCAGAACCGTTAAATTATCCAAAATTGAAAGAAAGTAATAAATATTCTAATGAGAACTCCCTTAATGCCAGAATTATTATGAATGCGGTCACATGAGTGGCCAATTAAATCTAAAACAAACCTACGTGCACTTGTGAATAAATTGACCACAACACGGGAGGCTGTTAAGTATGTGCCATCCGGATCAGTAGGAGAGTAGGGCTGTAATGATGTTATCCTTGACGTTATTTGAATATATCTTTCCAATAAGGATCCGAAGTGGAAAGAACTTGCCACTGTATGTCTCTCATTTTGAAATGAAGTTCATGGAGACCCAGGCGGTTGTGGATGGAGGGAGGTGCATTCTGTCTCACAAACCCTTTAGCCATGCCAATTGCCCTGGGGTATTTGGGGGGGGGGGACATTAAATTAGAGAAGGGAGCACAGTTCTGCCATATGAAGGTTTGAGGTGGATATTATGTCTTCTGTCAATAACCGACTTTCACATTCTCTCTCCTTTCTGCTTGCCCGCCCCCCCCCCCCATCACACCTGAGGCCAAGGTCCTTGAGCTGGAAGCCCTTTTGTTTGGCCAGGGGAGCATCACTGTGGATGCACCCGAACCTCCAACCAAAAGCCTGAGGCACGAGGGGTCAAAGTTCAACATTGTGTAATAACTGTCAACTTGGAAGCAGCCACAAATAAACAAGTTTATAATGTCTGGATGGATGACATAGACAGAGGGAAGCTACTCATGATGTTGTGGAAATAAATTTTAATCGGTGACTTTCGGACGCCTCAAACACAATGATTTACTACCCAAACAATTACTGCAATAAAACAATGAAGAGCAGAGGTTGGGCTGAACATCTATAAATTAGTGTGACTGACCTATGAAGTACACATTGCTTCCATGGTCTGGTGCACAGAAACTCCAGGGGGCCAATAACTGTAATATCTGTATGGAGGTAATTTCTCATGTCGAACAGTTTGGTCTATAAGAATATGATTAGAAAAAGGTGTCTGATTGGCAGATGAAGATGTCTGATTAGAATGAAGGTGTCTGATTGGAAGACGAAGGTGTCTGATTGGAAGACAAAGGTGTCTGATTAGAATGGAGGCGTCTGATTGGCAGATTAGTCACCCGGAGTGTTTGGATGCAGAGGTAGTTGACTGACATAGCAGGGTGTGGAATCCTGCCTCCTCTGGGGAGGACACAGAAGTTCGTTGTGCTGGCTGAGGTCTTGGAAGGCTCTGCTGCGAAGCTATCATCAGTGGTGGTGTCAGGGATTTGTAGCCTGTCACTGAAAGTGCGTGTTGGCAGCCACACTGGAAAATGACTAGTGACAGAGAGGGCTCTCTCTCTCTTGTTCTCCCTCTCCCTCAGCCTCTCTCTCTCACTTCAGTGTTTCTCCTTGTCTTCAAGCTGAACCCCTACCTAAGGGGGCCTGGGGGGCAAGGGGCGGAGAGTAAACCCCACCATCTTCTCCAGTTTCACCAGCTCTACGGGAAAGGAAGTAGCCTGAGAGGTCTTGCTCCCACGTGTAAAGACCTGGTTTCATGATCTAAGTGTCACAGGATTGGCTTCTGTAGTGGGAAGTGCTCCTGTACCTTGTACGTATGAACGGTCCAACCTACCTAAGCTGTAGTTCCTGGCTGTTTCTGCCACGTCATACCTATTTGGATTACTCTCATTCAAAGCCCGTTCCTTGTTTGTGATGGTGCCACACGTCGACGGCGGTGTGCATCTTTTGATGCCTTCTATGTTCTGCGCGTCTTCCTGTGTTGAATTTGCCCTTGTTTCATGTCGCCAAAACGCAGCCCCCCCAAAACTGCAAGCAAAGACAGCAGCAGCGATGGGGGGTGTAATTAGCAAGGACTTGAGAAGCCACTCTGGTCCTAATCTCCGCTTTAAAACTGTTGGATTTTGGCTTGTGGAAAAAACAAGGGCACCACGCACCTTGGGAAACTTCGGGGGGGGGGGGGGGGCGTGGCCCAAAAGTGGGGCGGGGGAAACCCCCCCTGGCCCCCCCCCGGGGGTGGGGACCCGTTAAAAAAAATCCCGGCAAAGAATTAACCCCCACGACCCCC
>JAODKC010000009.1:11194159-11207459 GCA_026777985.1 Mormyrops attenuatus
ACCGATTCCTGTCCCATTTGCTGTGACATCCTGGTGTCAGACGTTGTGCCTGGAGCCTACATTCCAAATGCCAGCAGCGCATTGTGTAAGAGAGATTTAATCTCCCCATACAAGCCAAGGAGGTGATGTCACCAAGATAGGTTCATTACCCAGGGGTGATCCACTGCGCACTTTGTGGTGAATGCAGATTTTCTGTTTACAAAGCTTCATTTATATTCAAAGCACAACAAACTCCTTTCTCTGCCCGTCTTTCATACTGTGACTATTTTTAATCAGGTCCCAGAAAATACGTGTATCGAGAACGCAGACTCCGTATTTTCGGAAGAACACAACTTTACACTGCTCCTGTTTTTTTCACTGTGTTGGGTGTGACTTGAATACTAAGGTCCACCCAAACACACACACAAACACACACACACACACACGATATGGTTTTTGGCTACAATTGTGATGAACATTTTATACAATACAATGGAAACTCTCCATAATTCATTGGATGAAGATTTACAATACATTTAGAAACACAAGCTGGTGTATTTAGTTTTTTCTTAAGAATGTATTTCTTGACGTGGCAAGGGTCCTCGAGTGCCCAACAAATTAATTATTGCCATTAAATATTCAATGATCAATAGAATTTGTTTTAGCCAATCAATCGGGGCTCTTTGCTAAGAAAGTGAAATGTGCATAAATTAATATTTGCATTTCAAAGCAGCCCCTGTCACGTGACACCAATTGGAAATCTATAGTGTTTTGTACAGCTGTATTTCATATTTATCTGTTTTCTCTTAGTTGCTGACTGCTATTGATTTCTCATGGTATGTTTACAACCAGGAAACTGCTGTAGGTTTTAAGTGTCAAAATGTTTTAAAAAAGCCAATATGTCTCCGATCTCTGTCATCTCCCTGAGGCAGCAAGACAAGTATTAAAACATATTATTTTCCTCAAGCTTTCCATGACTTACGAGTGTGCATGTACATGCGTAACATTAAACATGCGTAACATTAAACATGCGTAACATTAAAATGCATTTCTTCAGTATACTTTGGGAACATGGCAAGTAATCTTACAGCTTAACTGTCTCAGGTTCCTTCTCAGAGTTTGCTGTGTTTACCTGTGCATCCGTTGCTTCTCTGCTGAGCTGCTTCACTGCAGTGGTTCCATTTTCCACTCGGTTCAGTCCTGATGTGGTACATTCATTTCTCAGCAGGACTGAAATTGGCCTACTCTGTGAAGAATGACATGCTGCTCCTTATTTTTTTTTTTTTTTAGAATTAGAGAATTTAAGAATTAAATAATTATTATGATGTAGTCTTTGTCTGATTTTAATTTGCCTTTTCTTTACTTTGCATATATTAAATACATTTATATATGGCAGATTTTACTGAAATGCTGCCCAGTTGTGGTGCATTCTGGGATTGCTGTACTGAATTCTGGCATTTTAGTGGTGTTGCCCAGTGACATCACGCATCATTCTGCTATGATTCCCTAATTTGTGTGTATGTGTGTGTAATGTCCTGGTTTCCTCTCCTTGAGAACTGGACCGAAGGAAACACTCGATACATGTGCAATATACAGCCAGGAAAAAGCTCTCATAAAATACATATATTTCACATTTTTTCCAAAGCTGTTGAAAGTCCAATATGTGTTCCTCAGGAAAAAAATAAAATGATTCAGTAAATAATTTTCTACTAATCAGTTCCAGTTCGGAGCTCATTTGTTGAGTGGATTTTTTTCTTTTGAGGCAGAACAGAGATTTCATATTTCACTATTTATTATGTTGGTTGTTAATACTTGATGGTTGTCTTTTGTTATTTTGTTCCCATCAGATGGTCCGTCCCATTGTGTTTCGTTTGCTCCAGTTATCTGTTTGTTTAAAAGAAACTTGTTGGAAAGCACAATCCCATGATTACAGGGGGACATATTACCGGCAAAGTGCCAAATAATCACTTGCTCATCTGAATGGCTATGGCAATATTTAACATTCAGCTTAATATTAAGAGAAATTACTTCAATAAAGTTCAATTATTCAAAGTTACACAGACCGGGTCCCCAGCTGCCATCTGTAAGCATGACTGTGGTATTCTAAAATAATTACACTACCCATCTCTACAATTACTGTACGGTGGTAAATATTTGTCTTATTTTGACTGCATGCAATTGACATTTTTTCATTAGCAGTGGTTCTAGTAATTGTTTGGGGGTGGGGGGGAATTTATAGGCCGCATAAGCGAGCTGCCCGCATACTGGAAGCTTCCGGAGAGCTGTGCCACTGGGGGGCCACTCTGCTGCTCATTTCAGGCTCCTATAAGTCCTAGTTCATTTAATAGGGCTGTAGTTCACGATCTTTATTTAGTTTAGTGGTAATGAAGTTCTGCCCCCCCCCATTATCATGCCGTAATGTTTGGTTTATAGGGGACAAGGACATTCAGAGCCAAACTGAGACAATACAGTGATGTGACTGGATTCGGCCTATATACACATACAGCTCCATACTTTACAGTAGCCATTTAGGGCAAAACCCTTCGCTAAACTCTACAATAACCTGGTGACCAAAGGAGAGCCGGTATGGCTAAGAATACGTGGGGTTAGTCCAAAGGCAGCTCTTTAATACATAGATTAGAACACAACCACTAATAAAGGTTAAAACAACAGTAGCAAGATAATATAAAGTTTGACTTTTCTGTTTATTTAGGTGCGCTAGACACAGAGCAAATCCGATCAATATGTTTGACTTTCTACACTCCTATATTATAATCAAACTGATTGTACTTTCATGCAAAAAATGTAAAAATCTAAATCACATATGACACAACATCCATACATCCATCTTCCAGCCACTTGGTTAGGGTCGCCGGAAGGACCTAGAACCTTTTATCGAAACATATATACACTTTACATTAAGACATACCTCACTATATACATCACCAACCGTATTCACAATTTATGTACATTTTAACTTTCATTGATTAAATTTAAATTAAACTCAAAGGATTCTCAATGATCTTACCACAAAGATTTATAATGTAATGGCACATATGAAATACCGTTGATATACCAACCTCAGCTTATCACCAAAGCAATAATCATTGATTGTAGATGAAACCTAAAAGTAATTCATTAAAGCGAAATCATTATATATGCTTACCTGTGATGCTATAAAGTATTGACTGTATTATTTATTGACAGTATCTGTCATTTTGCCATTGAATGGAAGTATTTCTTTTAGTACGTCTAGATCTCGTGTTATGGAGGGGGGGGCTTTGTATCACGATGTCTGTTTTATTTGTTCATCGACGGTAGTTGCATTGTGGGAGACGCAAAGGTGAGCAGCCATCTCACCTGCAAATGTGTCGAGCCGGAACCGGAACCGGAACCGAGACAGATGCGGGCCCGTGTGCCAGGGTTTGGCAAAGTGCCATGATTCCATTCTCATCACACGTGGCAGCTTCTTCAGAAAAATCGGCCTCTTTTCCCCAAAGGTTGATGGAGGAACTCGATGGAAGAATCAACAGGATGTTCCAGCGCGTCATCTCCCTGGAGGGTGGTGGGTGTGTAAAAAGCTTTAAACCCAAGCAGTCCTGGCTGCACCCTCAATTCACAGAGACAGACACATTCATTACTACGGTCCCCGGTCACGGCTCCCCAGGGAAACCCCTGGTTTTACCCTTCAAACACCAAGCAGCTCTCTGGTCTTGTCTGACTGCCAGAGCATCAGCAAGGTCTGGAGAGCTGTGCTGCAGCATAAGGATGGTGAAGGATGAAGGGCAGCCATGTTTGTTCTGGATGGGCACGTGTTCAAACGTCATTCAAGTCAAATGTTTCTGTAAAGTGCCCTTTTCTTTGTTTCTCTGTTTATGTTTATCTTTCATCATTTTCCCCTTGTGGGGACTGACAAAACAGTCCCCACGATGTCAACAAGATTTTATCATATTGTGGGAACAATTGGTCCCTACAATGATATATATACATGAATCACATACACACACATACTAATTTCTATCAGTGCCCTGCTGGAAGTCTTCAGCTGGGAGAGGACGTCTCTTCTAGTTAATCCCCAGAAGACGTACTTCATACATCGTAAGTTTCCCCCATCCCAGGATGCTCTCCTGCAAATGTATGCCACTTAATGCGCTATAATGCATTTCCACATGTGCTAAAGAACACTGACTATGGACCAGTCTGTGACAATGAGCACTTAATTAAAGGGACTGCAAGCGCACCATATGTGCCATTGTATTGTAGTGGCCCTAATTTAATTTTTTTGAAAGCCCTGTTTTGAAGCAAGGTAAGCGCTATTGTAGGAAATCCATGAAGCGTAAGTGGAGACTGAGCCCACACACCACCGCAACACCAGCACAATTTACAAGGTAAGAAGGTTAGATCACTTAACTAAAGACCTTAGTCCACAGATCAGGGAGCAATCAGCCCCTTGGCGATAGCTGTAGGGGATGATGTCATCGTCAAAGCAATCTATACACACTGTGACTACTGGCTGCTGTTATGTGTGCATTGTGCCTATACTGTACACATAATGTTAAACGCGCTGTTTTACCTAAGTTCAGAACCTAGTCGTGACCTGGACCGTCACGATCTGGAACTTCTGTAGTTCCTGGGCACTTTCTGGGTCGCTTTCCCACTGCACATTGGTAATCTGTATGCTAAAAAAAGAGTGACGCAAAAAGCTCATAGGTTAAACTTCACACGAAATTTCATATGAAACTATAGCGCCAACTCAGAACAATGAAGGATGAACAAGTCGTTCGTTTTGTTACGGGAAGGATACGTCACGCAGTTCAACAATTTGGAACAAATCGCATTTTTATATTTTATTTATATGGCCCATTTATACCAACATATATATAATCCATTATTAAACCTGGCCAGCAGATCTATCTTTCATTTTCCACAGAATACAAAATGATGAAACATCATCCTGCTAATCAGTGCTGGCGAGTTTCACTGCTGGCACTGGCGATATTAAACAGAAGACAAGTATGTTGGTTATCAATCAGATTTTTCGATGCAGAAGGATGGAGATGCAAGCAAAATAAAAAAGTATAAATTAATGCATTTAATGTAATTCAGATACAAAAATAATTCCATCTTCTTAATTTTTGCCCCATTACTTCTCTCTCTTTTCCCTGCACTTCCGCGTCATTTCCATGGTAGCGTCCATGCTTGTGGTCAACCAATTAGCAAAGTTTGGCACTATAAGCCCCACACAGGAGGAAAAGCTCCCATTGTCAAAGCAATTCATGCACACTGACTGTTTGCTGCAGTTACCTGTGCATTATGCTTATACTGTGCACGGTTTGTTGCACCTGCTTGTGTGTGTGTGTGTGTGTGTGTGTGTTGACTGTTGGCTGTGTGTTGATGTATATATGTGTCTGTCATATGGGTTGTAACTTGTTCTGTCACATCACTAGATTACTCCCATTTGGGATAATCAATCCATCCATCCATCCATCCATCTTCCAACTGCTTATCCTTGTGTGAATGTGTACCAGTGTGGCGCTGTGGAAGATGGGGAGCTTGTTTCTCAGCTTTGTACCTTATGCTGCCTGGGATATGGTTCCAGGCCCCCTGGTGACCCTGTCGCCAGTAAGTGCTTGAAAGATGGATGGATGGATAGAATACATACTTTAGATGTCAGCTCAGTTTTTGGCGGTTTAGTGAGGTTTTTTTATCTGCGAGAAAATTTACAGCCCAAAGCTGGCCAAAACATACGATCAAATGTACTGGCATCACTAAAATGCAGCAGACATAAGTTAGATGCAGGTCATTGCGTTGCTCCAGTAAATCAACCATGGGACAAAAAGGTATATGCAATGACATAAATCTTAATGGAACATATCAAGGCAGGAAAAGGGTGAGAGCCAGTTGGCACGGATACGAGATCGACTTGCATCTTTGCTTCTACCTCAGGCCGCAGGAGGGAACCTAGGAGGGAGGGAAAAGATGGGGGCTGGTGGGGGGGGGTAGCAGAATATGCTACCTGGAAGTGATGGAGAACCTCCAGATTCATTCTCGGCATTTTCCTCCCTGCGCTCATCTTGAATTCCGACAGCCCTCCCCCTCGGGCCCCAGAGTCACATTTCAGGCCTGGGTGGTACTTAAAGGCCCATAATCTTCTGCTCGATGGCTTTGCAGAATCCCGGGCGGAAGCATATTATTCGGTTTAAGGACTCCTGCTGCGCTGGGACCTCCGGCGGCTGGCTGCAGCCACCGCAGTGAGTGTGGCGCTGTCATTATTTATTTAGTTGTGACGTGTTTAAACTGGAGGAATCCGCTGGGGAAGGCGCCGTTGATAAAGGGTAAAATACGGCCGCACTTTCAGCTTCTGTCCCTTCTAATGGTACTGTCAGTGCTGAGCTTCCTGCATTTTTAAAGACGCGCAGGGAGACGGTAGCATTCTGGCCAAAACTGAAGCGGAAATATCAACCTCTAAAAAATTTAGATTCTTTATTTTTTATAAATACCAGCAAAGCAACAAACACAATCGTATTAAAATAGTAGATCGTATGTTCAGAGCTCCCACATTAAGAGTATTAACAAAATAAGCATTTTTATTATTGTTCATTTAACAGGTATCTCAAAATTCCTATGGTTGTTCAGTATATGTACATTCTGTTAAAACCTCTTGGAAATTTCACATTACGTCTGTCACCAAAGCATCGAATTGGCCTGAATTCAGTTCATCTGTGAATCCAAATCCAAATTAAGCCATGACTTGGTATTCTGCAGTTATATTTATTTATTTATTTCCTCACGTTGTTAGAAACCCCCTATGGGTGTGTATCATCTGAATAATGCATGGGCAGTAACTATCAGAAACAACATTTCTGTTAAGGTGAGGCCATAAAATGAACATTAACACTACTGGTTACTATTTTGACCAATATTCCTTATTAGTTCTTAAATTGTTCCATGTTATATTGTTAGATATCAACTTATTGTGAGTAACTGTTATTCTGCAGCTCTATAAATCTTCCAGTAGTAGCAGGTAGTTTCATTGTATGGAGTTAGACTAACAGGTATTTTTCTAACAACATCTCCACTACCCCACTTCAATGCATGTTTATTTACTAGGTACAGGTCATGCTGTTTATTGTTGATATGAGGTCACATCCGCTTTGGCGCCTGTGAAAGGCTGAGGTAGATGTTAGCTTTGAGTTCCAAGCTTAGTAACTGTTGTGTTTTTCAATGGCACTGTTTCTTCTCGCACTGCTTCACCTGCAGGTCCAACATGGTCACTTTTGCTTGACTTTATGGTTTTATATCCACACCTCCGTCAGACTGCCAGGCAGAGAAGCTGATTTGTCACTCCACAGAACGTGTCTCCACTGCTCCAGAGTCCAATGGCGGTGTGCTTTACACCACTCCATCTGACACTAGGCATCATATCACTGTGCAGAAGATACCAGCACAGTGATACGATTGGTGTGTGGAGTTCAGTAGAAGAAAATAGTTCCTACATTAAACTGCTTACTACGGAGTCTGTGGATTTCTTGAGTAACCAGATCATAATTTCCGGTAAGAGATATTGTTCTTGAATTTTTCAAATGTATTTTTCTGCCACTTTAATCACCACAGAAAGAATGCCATTCACTCCCATTATCTTTGAGAGAAGTCTGACATTTTGACAGCCAATATCCCCAAAACTGGGCGACTGAGCACTAAAACCCCTGTAAAACATATCTTTTTTCAGTTTTGGGGTGGCCTGACCTTTTATTTTCACTACCCCAACTAAAAATTAAATTCACTCCTTAATTCAGCTGTTCTGCTTTTTTGACTTGCTATTTGGAGGAAAAACGTCTACCACCAGAAGAGTTGTAATCACAATGACTGTCCGCTAGAAGTGTACGCTTAAAGCCTTATTTATAGGAGCGTTGCAATTTTTTGCAGAATCGCCTCGCGCCACCATCTTGGTGCGTTGTCCGTTATGATAATAGAGTACTCGAAGCACGTTAATGGAAGGAAGCTATGTCAATAGCCCGGCTATATTATCGCACCAATCATATTCAATGCACTGCAGCAAAATGATGTTATATAAACTCAGGGTTGCCAACTCACGCATCTGGCATGATACTTGCGCTTCCATTATAACCCTAAAATGAACTCTTTGAAGCTTTCTGAAGCTTTGGGGTACAAAAGCTACTGACTATTTTCAAAGTAATTAAACTGTTTCATACATGTAAATGCGTGTGCAGACTCGCCTTGATTTGAAAACAACGCCAGCCAGCTGAAGCTGGAAACCCTCTAAACTTAATATAAAAGCAGATTTAAAGCAAACGATATAAAGAGATAACAGATATTACTGGATGGAACTCAAATCCAGTGCAAGCAAAATGGATGAGAGCTGCCCGCTTTCGTTTATGAGGATATTGTTAATTGTCTGGTTATGGTAAATGTCATGGGTAACATTGAAGCTAAAGAAAGACTAAAGGTCTGGAGGCTTAGTTACTTTATGTATGGCTGGATATACAAAAACGGCGGAGGTAAAAATGTGGACGAAACATTTCGGTGTATTCTTGGGTAAGTACAAATATATATCTCGTGCTTATCTTTGCAGCTCTTGCAGCCTTGCGAGATACTGTAGCGTCCATCGGTTGCACACCTTGGAATTTTGCAGGATGTAGTATGTCATCTGGGTACTATTCACCCACCTTCTCATCCATACTGAGGATTTAGACATACTGCTCATGTCGCAAACTGTCGCATGTCGGACCCCAGGTGACGTCCAGGTGATGTCCCGTGGAATTACGCATCTTCTCCTCACCAGGCCTGAATAGAGTGACCAGGGCAAAAGAGGACTTCAAGTTCAAACATGGGACACCTGCTAAATGCCAGTGTACTTGGTGGTGTTTATACCAGTGTGGTGTTTCTGTGGACCTACAGTATGCCTGTATATCTGTGTGAGGGCCAAGTTTGTGTATGTGAGTTGGGGCATCCATTAGCCTTAAAGAGGCCATTGAGAGAGTAAACCCATCAAATAACTAATGAAATGGATAACTCTGGACCTGAATAAATCCACTGACCCGGCCTGCTAGTTGGATCCAGTGCCACTACAAAATTAATGGTCAGTGTAGGCCTCCCATAATCAAGTTGTTTTACTTGGCAACACACTCACAGATTTATCACGATGTCCACGAGTCTGTCATACAGCCAAGGCATCCATTCTTTTTCCTGCTGTAGAGACTGGGCTTGGGGGGCTGGGGGCGGATTTCTGTGCTAATATAGTGTCTTATTTATCACCCTAGGCTTGGCCCCTTTTGCCGGTCTACTGTCCTACCTCCACAGGGCGTGCTGCACAAATCCAGGCCATGACGCTGATGGAGTGGAAATGGGAAGGATATTGCATAATGGCAGCTGCAAACGGCAGCAGGGGAGCCGAAATTTGAAGTGTGTCTGCCCCGTGAGGCCAGGCAGCTGTTTATCCTCTCTACTGATCTACCTGTGGCTGATGTGGAACAAATTGGATTCAAATGAATTCAGATGGAGCTCTTATTGGACATGTAGTCATTCAAGTGATCCCATACGTTCAAGGAACTAGTTTTGACATGCGGTCAGGTGGTCTGTAAATCAGGTGACAGCATCAGGTGAACTCATGTGAGCCAGATGGTTACAGACACTTACAGACACAGTTGTCTTACCAAGTAGAGAATTATGAGCCATTGGATCACACATTCTTCGATGGCTATTCTGAATTTCCAAAACTTCCAGAGGTGAAACACTGCCTCTCAACGTGCATCCATTGCTGAAGCTGGGGTCCATCGTGGGCACCGTCTCCCTGAATCCGAATGTGTCCAGAGTGACCGTCTATCTGTCAGCCAGCTACTGCTGCATGTGGTCTGCTGAAACTCCTTACCCTGAGCCTCAAGCCTTCCGCTTCTGCATTTCACCCAGTTCCAAAGCCTTAGTGCCAAATGAGTAATGGAGTAGACCTTTGTTTTTCTTTTCTCCAAAGTTACTGATTGGTCAGTGCAGAAAGAAGATGCATTGATCAACAAAGAACACAGACAGTCCTGCTACTGCAGTGAGTTGCTGAAATATTGCAGTATAACATAAGAGAACATAAACACAGGATAAAAGATTGTCACATGAAAGAGTGTTTTGAATTAGGGTGCAGTCCTTCACCTTCTGAGTTCATAGGTCATTCTAATAAATATGTAACTAATAAGCTCACGGAACAGCCAAGACCAGAAGTGCAAGGCATGTGTGATGTGTCTTCACTGCACAGAGTGGGAATTTTGACCCAAAGAGGTGGTAAAGCTTCCAAACCCACAGCCGCAAATATGTGGGTTAAACCTGATTTGGTCCTCATGCATTGCCCATCCTCTTGGTACTGTGCTAACTAAATGTTATTGCTGTCACAATTCACTAAATGTAAATTGTCACGAATATTAACGAGCGCAATAAGACTGAATTATTCTAATGGAAGCTATGGGAAAAAATGACATAAGCCTTAATGAGAATTTAGTTTGTTTACTTTTGCATGATAACTGCTGGTGTGATGAGTCACAGTAATCATCAGGGCTCCACTTTTACATTGATTTACTATTGTTTGTTTAAATCCCATCTTGTTTTTCTCCTGTAAAAGGGACAGCTAAATAGTCCTGCTATAGTTTGTTTGTCCCTATCTAATCTATCTGCTTGTGTGTGTGTGTGTATAAACAGTTCTAATACTGCTTGTGTGTGTGTGTGATCGATAGACAGATAGACTGATAGATAGATAGATAGACAGACAGACAGACAGACAGACAGATAGATAGATAGATAGATAGATAGATAGATAGATAGATACTTTATTGATTCTGAGGGAAATTTAAGCATCCAGTAGAAGAATAAGGCTAATAATAATAGCAATGCTTAAAGATAATACTATTGATTAAAGGAAGGTAGCAATAATACTAATCTCTGCAGAGTAACAGTGGTGCAGTATTTGCCAGGTGGTGATCCTGGATCTTTGGAAGCCCAGTGTACACTTTGGACCTCACAGGCCACCTATTAAGGCTCATTCAGAGATGCCAGTTCATTCAGCCCCCCCCCCCCATGTTTTGGACTACGGAAGGAAACCCAAGAGGACACTGGGAGAACATAAACTTCAGAGAGGAAATCAAATCCGAAGCCCTAGAAGTGTGAGGCCGATCTTTGCAGTCCATATGATATGCTGTTTAATTTTAGGATTATCATTTCAGGTTTTCAACTGGTCTGAGATTTTATTTATTTTTCTTAAAAAGAATTTTAAAAAATCCATCCATTTATTTAAACGAGGCAGCACAGGGCAGACGTTCGTGTGCGTACCATGCTACCCTTCACAGGCAAAATAGAGAAAGGACACTGACACCGAAACTGGAAAAAAGTCTTGCTGAGTTTTAGTGTGGATTTTGTAGTTACTGTAATTTTCACTCTCAGTTATCTTCAAATATAGTTGGACTACGATATTTTGCCGCAAGATAAATCAGAGTCCAAAATACTCGACTTCAGTTATAACTCAATTTTGGTAAAATATGCAACATTTCTATGGCACAAAAGGTAGTTTAGAATACCAGTTCACCTGAGGGTTGTAGCAGGATTTCTCAGTTAGCTGAGTTAACTTAAGCTACAAGTCATTGTCCAATAGGAGTGCTCCTTTTCCTAAACTCTTATTGGGTGATCATTACTTCTAGCTTAAGTTAACCCAGCTAATTAAGAAATCCTGCTTCAAGAAACACCCTCCGGTTGCCTGGTTTCAGGTGGCAGGAAGAAACCAAGGTACCGAGAGAAAGCTGATTCAGTACAGAGAGAACATGCAGACTTGCACACACTTTTGGTGGGGGTGTAATTTGAACCTCCAACCCTGGATGTGCAAGATAAGACTGGCTCTGACTTGCAACCCTTCAAATAGATTCGTTAGGGGTGCAGCGAAACATTTTGGACTCGATGAAACCATGTCATCCTGGGCCCCCAACCCAGACCAATCCAATTATATTCCTGATTTTCTTGTCACTCAAGGATCCATGGAACCATTCTAACACTACCCCCCCCCCCCACACTTGAGCTTTGCTAATTGTTCTTAAAATTTCCTACAAGATTTCCTTTAGCTTAGTGTTTAATGTTTTATCCAACAGCAATGTGAGGACACACACTCGCACACGCACAACTTGGATTTATGTCTTACAGAGGACATCCTCTCGACTCGCATTTAAATGCAAATAATCATTCTTAACTCCAGCCCAGCAAAAACCCAGAAAACATGATGACAAACCAAAAGTTCTGGAACCAATTATTTAAGAAAAGCAAAGGAAGTTGTTTTAAAAAGTCAATAAGTGATTTAATCATACGGTGTGGGACCAGGGAGTGTCTGCCTTTGTATGGATATGTCCAGAGACCCCCACCACCACAACACAAATCCTGAGCAAACACCGAATCATCACAGAGCCTCTGGTGATGCTGCTATTGATTCCCTCCCCACACCCACCATCCCGTCCATAATGAAGTGGAGCTGCAGGTCTATTACTGCAGACTCTGCCATTGGCTGGATGTAATACAAAATTAGCCAGCATTCAGCTATCCTGTCAGTATCGATTTCACTACCCAGATTACTTGTTACAAAAGAACAGAGCTGTCTGTGGCATAATTGAACAAGTTAAGTCCTTGTCTCAGGACGTAAGGCGGTATTGATTGTCAGGCGACTCCTATGCAGTAGAAATTAAGGTTTTTTGGTGATAAATCCAGGACGGTTTTTTTGTCTACGATGCGGTCTGTTGTATGGAGGTACCTTGCTAAGCTGCAGTAAATAAAACTGAAAACATAGTTTCTGAAAAAAGTGAGTGGACTGCATGAAATGAAGATTTTGTTGCCTTCCTTGTTCCTGAGTCTAAGTATTTGTTCCCATATCTGTAGATGATGGTATGTCTGCTGATGCACCGCCAAAACATTCTGGATGCCATCTGCCTTATTCCCTGTGCTCTCTGGGACAAGCTTCAGGCTTGTTGTGACCCAAATGCAATTCTAGACCCTATTTACCACCCACCCCGCCAAAAAATAGTGTTTCCAAATTCAACTTAGTAATTTGTCCTGTATTCTCATACACATTTCATTTTGAACCGAGCAAAGTTTTTCATTTGGAGCATTGCCCCCCCCCCCTCAGCTTGCCAATTTGTAAGAGGGGTGGTATCTCATATTTCTTTAGATTACTAGGCTTGCTATTAGGATTAGAAATCAGGTTAGGGCTAGATGCTGTCAGAACAACAACAATGTATTCCCTAGATGGGTCCGGCCGGGGGGGGGGGCGGGGCGCGCCCCGCGCGCGCGCGCG
>JAODKC010000009.1:11219318-11236149 GCA_026777985.1 Mormyrops attenuatus
GGGGGGGGGGGGGTGGGGGGGGGGGGGGGGGGGGGGGGGGGGGGGGGGGGGGGGGGGGGGCGGGGCGGGGGGGGCGGGGCCCCCCAGGTCATACTCTATAAATGAGGCCTGGAGTGTGCCGTCTCCCTGGTAACAGAAAAGATGAGAACGAGAAAGGACGCGTCTGGGGCTCGATCTGACCTGTGTGAGGTTTATAAACCTCCAGCAGCTGGGGAGAGTCGGGAGGGATGCCCCCAGAGGACCAGCCTTCAAAGCCCATCTTTCTGAGGGGAGGGGTGCCTAAGCTTTGAGTTGGAGAGAGACTTTACAGTGCAATAAGGACGTTATGGGAAGCACCAGTGGCCGCCACCTAATGAATAAGGTACCAGGCTGTAACTGAAGAAAATATACAGCTGACAAGGTGAAGTAGAGAAGGCCACCGTCAGTCCTGCTTTATACTGCCATTGAACCATGGGCTTCATCATAGCCGTCCCTACTTTACATTCGCATCCACTGTACCATGTCACACAGCTTCATCACACCTGACCCTACATTACATTCCAATCCACTATACCATGTCACACAGCTTCATCAGAGCTGACCCTACTTCACATTCCCTTCCACTGTACCATGTCACACAGCTTCATCACAGCTGACCCTACTTCACATTCCCTTCCACTGTACCATGTCACACAGCTTCATCACAGCTGGTCCTACTTTACATTCCCTTCCACTGTACCATGTCAGACAGCCTCATAAGGGCTGACCCTACATTACATTCTCATCCACTGTACCATGTCACACAGCTTCATCAGGGCTGGCCCTACTTTATACACCCATCCAATATACCATGTCACACAGCTTCATCACAGCTGACCCTAGTTCACATTCCCATCCACTGCATCTTGTCACGAAGCTTCATCACAGCTGACCCTACTTTATATTCCCATCCACTGCACCATGTCACACAGCTTCATCACAGCTGACCCTACTTTACATTCCCATCCAACGTACCATGTGACACAGCTTCATCACAGCTGACTCTACTTTACATTCCCATCCAACGTACCATGTCACACAGCTTCATCACAACTGACCCTAGTTCACATTCCCATCCACTGCTCCTTGTCACGCAGCTTCATCACAGCTGCTTTTGTTCTACACTTCACTCTATAGTATCGTGTTACATTGACACTGTATTTATATACTATATTGTCCCCCCAGTGGCAGCTATGTACCATTTTAGCTTCATCAACGCTTCCAAAGCAGCCAGTGGTTTTGGCTGTTGATTAAAGCTGTGATTTTCTTTTACGGTTGGGATCTTGTCATGGGCTGGTGTGCAGGGGAGTGTGACAGACCGGGGGCCCTGAGTTAGCATCCATTTATGACCGGACCAGCAAGCACACAGCAGGAGGTTAAGACAACTGCAGCTCGACCTCCTGGGCTTGTGTCTCTCCTGCTAGGCATTCTGGGAATAGATCCTTAGCAGTCATTCCCCCCATACTGCGATAGGAATAGGATTACTGCTGTATGTTCAACAATTGGTATGTGTGTGAGTACATGTCAGTCAGTGAGCGTGTTTATACGTACAAGGATGGGGTGACAGATTATGTAAAACTGCATTGTTACCATGTTTACAGATAAACTCCAGTGCCAATTGCTGCTGAACCTCTCTTTTACTGAAGCAGGTGCAGCATCCAGCATGTGGTTGAATCAAAACATTCTGGTGGTGTCTGCAGTTACTCGGGCCCCGGGGGCTGAACCCTTCTGGCCCTAACAGAGTGGACCAGGGACCAGCAACCGCGTCGTCACCTACGCCCCAGGCAAAGATCCGTCTTGCAAATAGCTACAACTGTCACAGTTATTGCGTGGCCCCTACTCCCCTGGTGGGGGCCTCCTTTGTGACACCTCCTCTGAAGCTCAAGGCAGCCGCGGGGCCTGGTCTCGCAGGTGCTGGTCTGTGCGTCTGAAACCCTGCACTGTGGCGACCCTGAGCAAATATTGACTCCCGCTGAGGAGCAGCGAGTGTCACACAGTTCCTGCGCTCTCCAAATAATTATAAAATAATTAGGCTATATTAAGATGTCACATTCCGTTTCGCTGAGTCGTTGTTCCTTCAAAGCCGTCCATCCATTACGCGTCTCCCACAGAATGGATAAAACCTGGGTCAGGTTATTGAAATATTTTATCATCCTTCCCTGCAAATTGGGATTTAAGTAGCTGTGAAGTCTCTTTATGAAAACAACTCGGTAATTACTTCATTACGAAATGCACATGTGAAAACAAAAGGCACGCTGGAAGTCGTCTTCCGAAGCCGTGCGGCGTGGCGAGCTGTGTGTTTGGCTTTTTGCGTTCTCTTTTCCAAGTTCAACTTGTCAGATGTAGATAAATATAGCTTGGGACAAACCAAAATAAATGGGTGGCTTATGGAAATAAGCAGGACTACAAACCATAATGCACGATGCTGCCTACATGCCGCATCTCACTGGGTTTAAATAGCTCTTCGGACTGGGACGACGACACCGTGGACGCAGCTCTCTCCTGTCCTTATCCAAACAGGGCAAAAATAGCTGCTGCCCCGCCGAGAGCCAAGAGAGGGACCCCTCTGGAGGGTGATTGCTGCCCTCGCTTCTCGTGATTAAACGTCGAGAGGAAGTTAGCCTCAGAAAGCGCTGTGCGCGTCTCTGTCCCCTCATGTCGAGCTTGGCCCTTCAGCGGGACTCATTCTCAATGGGCAATCGCCTGCCATGTGTTTAACTAAACACAGGTGCCATTTTTGTGCTTTTTGTTTAGTGTTTGTCCCGTGCCAATAGTGTAGGCCTTTTCAACATATTTGCGGCTTTATTTTTATTTAATTTGAGCCTGTACTTTTGTATCTGCTCATTTCCTTATAGCAGGGGGCTGCTGTGAGTTACTCTGATAGGTATTAATCATGGACCGGAGGAGGCTGGGGTTGTGGGGCCAGCATATAGGCAAAGCCACACACAGGGTCCAGAAGAATCACTAAGGCTGTATCAGAATTTAATGACCAACCATGTTGCAGTATTCAACTGATTGACTTCCACTTGATGGTGCACATAACTACAGTGGTTTTTAATCCTGTCCCTGGTGCCCCCCTCCTCCCCCTGCCAGAATGTTTTCATTCCAACTCTCCTTTAATCAAACTTATATGGTCCTTTTTAAAAAATTTTTTTTTAGTGATTAATTGTCATTGTTGACATACCACACCGAAATATGTCCTCTGCATTTAACCCATATGTGACAATGTGACAGCTAATTCTGTGCCCAGAGAGCAGTGCTTGGGGGCAGTACCTTGCTCAGGGTACCTCAGTGGTGCCTTGTTGGTCAGGGATTCAAACCTGCAATCTTTCAATTACAAGTGCACATCCCTAACCATTTAGCCCTTAATAGGCTAATAACAAATGTGACAGGTTGAAAGCAGTGTGGGTTGGAATGAAAGTGATTTCGGGGGTGGGGGGGTGCCAGGAACAGGACTGAGAACCATTGCATTACTGATTCAATGGTGCCATACTTTCTTAGGCACCCTTGTAAACCCAGGTCTTATAAGCACTGGGGCTCAGATATGCAGCACACAACAGTCGAAGTACACACACACACACACACACAGACACACACACATACACACACGCACAATCAGGTAAACATATCTTTATGGGGACCGCTCATTAATTTCTATGGGGAAAAATGCTAACTATGACGACCTTAACCCCCACCCAGCCCTAACCATAACTATAAGTAACCAAACAAAATATGAGACTTTTGGCATTTGTACTTTTTTGATTACATTCACAGATCTTCGTGGGGACCTTGAAAAATGGTCCCCACATTGTCAAAAAAACAGGTTTTTATTACAATGTGGGGGACATTTGGTCCCCACAATGTAATATAAACCTAACCCACACAGACACGCACACATTCTGACACTCTACTAGGAGGCTGTGGAAGTGGTGACATCTCCACGTAACCGCCGTTGTTAGCAGAGCCACGTTGGGGAGTGAATGGAACTGAATGTTTACCCCCCCCCCCCCCCGAACCTGCCGGGCTGCCACAATAACCTCAGGTCTGCAGGAGAAGCGTCAGGCTAGCTTGCACACAGTGGCAGCGGGGCCCCGTAGGAGTTTGTGCCGGCTTATTCGTCGTCTCTCAGCAGCCTCCCTGACAGGCCCGGTGCACGTTGGCCCTCTGTGGGCACGCAGAGCTGGCTTTATCTGCAGGGGCCCTCGGCTAACCACTAATAACGGAGTGCTTGAGCTCCCGGCTCACATGGAGCGCAGTTGTACCATAGTCAAACATCAGGCTGATGCTGGGCGGATAACGCCATGCCTCTATTACAGCCCCGGGGTTTATGCGGCCTGTCCACGACTTCCCCCTAAACATGCCGCACGGGGCTTCTGGGAAATGGAACAGCTACCCCAAGCCCCAGGCTGTTATCTCTCGCTTAATTCACTGTTCTCCTCTGCCTGACAGGCGATGCGTTTTTTTTCTCTCTATACAAACACTTCCAGCTTCCCATAAAAGAAAGCCTGCTTTCTTCTGAGTGGCCGCGTTTGCACGCCCGCCCTGTTATCATTTGGTAATTATCGAAAACGATGCGAGTTCTTCATTTTTTTCCCCCCATTTTCGTTCGGAGTGATGTTTTTGTTGCTTTTTTGTGGCGTTCGGTGCGGCGCTCAGCGGTAATGACAGCTGACACCCGCTTCAGTGCCTTTCAAACCAGCTGAAGGTATAATTTGGCAAATTTTACACCGGTGGAAGGAAAAGAAACAATGAAAACACAGATGGGGAGAAAAAAAACAGCGAGACAAAAAATAAGGTGGGAAGGCCTTTGTTTTCCTTGAAACAATTTGAAACAGGTTTGAAAATGTGCTAATTGTAAGATAAATGGGTGATCTTTTTTATTTTTCTTATGTCAGGAAGTCTGAGGACTTGATGGAGATAATGTAGTCTGTGTTTATTGTCTTAATTGCAGTGGTAGTGAGTGGCTACTTGATGTTGTCTTAGTTAATGGTCTAATTTCCTCCCCAATTTGGTTGGATTTTATAAGGGTTTTTTTGGGGACTGAAGGCGAACATTTGTGGTCTGGTGATACTGGTGGTGGTGAGGACGGCTGTTTGGAAGACTGGCTCCTGTACACTGGCCCCCTTGCCTTGGAAGAGCAGGGGAGCTGGAGAGAGGAGCCGTGATCAGCGTTTATTTTGGCTCCTTCAGTCGATGTGTCTGTCCCAAAGGACTTGAATCCCTTATAGGCATAATTCATACTTCTGTTGTTGTGCTAAAACCTTTACCTCATGGTAACCTTTACGAGTCACTCTCATTGCAACCAAAACAATATTCTTATAAAAGCTGCTCCCTGTTGTGACTTATTCACACGACTGACTTTATTTGTACAAGTATGTAACCGTCTTTCACTTTCATATATCCTGTCTTACTGTCTTAGAGACTCACATATAGAGGTGAGAGTAATCTGGCACCTCTGGAGCGATTTTTGGGTTTAAGGGCCTTGCTTAAGGGCACAGCACTATGATGATCACTCTGCCAGGCATAGGAAGTAGGCTGGCAACCTTTGGATTACACAGCTAACCTGTGGAGTCACACACTCTATCTGTATACACTGGCAGTTTCATTGAACATCTTATTGAAAATTTCACATTATGTAACTAGGTAGCATTAGAATGGCAGGCCCCTTCTGGGATGTGTGCCTTCAGCACTACGCCCTCTGCTGGCTGCAATGGCTCGTGCACCACATGCCAGACACACCTTGCACCATCTACTCCCTTGCCATGCTACCTTTTGTTCTCTCTGTGGAGTAACCTCCTTTTCTTGGGCCAATCCAGGCCCGAAGAGTAAACTCTTTGTGTCAGAGATTTACCTCATTTTGGTCTCTTCTGGCTCACTATTAGTGACATGGGAAGGGGAGGCTAATGCCTTTAATGGGCTTAGGTTGGGCCGCCGCACTCCCCATGCCAAGCGATCCACGGATAAACTTCTCCTCTCACCCCTCCCTTGCCAGGATTCCATCACTGCTGTTTAAAGCCAGCAGAAAGGAGAAAGACTTTGCCATAACCAGGAAGTGATTATCCTAACCTTGTTAAGCAATGAAGTACAACCGGTGGCTACATCTCGCCATGTGCCAAAGCTGTGTCCAACATTAAACCTTAATAATTCTACAAGGTAGTAACGACACCAGACCAGGCTCCAGAAGGTTCTGGAAGCATCTGCATGGGGGTCGATGTTGCTTTCATGTGTGCCGAAAATGCTGCTTGGCGGAAGTTGCTTTTAATTGCTAAATTAAACGAGGCACACCCTGCCGATTCCTCTGCCTCATCCCATCTCGGTAAGCCCCGAGGAGTCCACGCGGTGCCCCCCCCCCCCCACCTTGTAACCCTCACCCTCCAGATTATTTGGTTGCAGTGTCATCTGCAGTCCTCCAGGTCAGGCTGAATCGTGTCACATTTTGCATTTTAAATGGTTAAAATACAACATAGCGACCCCCCACCCCACGCACACACCTTTTTTTCACTTGACAAACTCTAATCCAGAGGCACAGAATCATCACCATGAGCCCTGGTACCTTTGATGGGCTGGATTTAGGGAAATCTCCATTCCTTTGGTGCATTTCTGATGCTACGGAACAATGGTACCGGCAGGGCCCAGTTAATGAGGGGCAGTGCACTGCCAGCGAGATGGTGACTTCAAATAAACCTGATTAGCCTCCCCCCCCACCCCATGAAACCCAACTCCCTCCCTCGCTCCATCATCCCTGAGTGCCAAGGCCCTGATACCATACACAACAAAGACCCCCCCCCCCCACAGTTTTATTACCCTGATGAAGTAAGAATGTGCTTTTCACATGGTGTTAATTAAAAGATTTGTGGCCCTTTCAGTGCATTAGTTGGTCATAACCCTGTTTCATCCTAAGCGCCTCCTCTTCATCCCCAGATTCACATTTTAATCTGCGGGGAAGGAGCCCTTGTTAGAGCCACTGCAGGCTACACAGCTGCGGGCCCCTTTCTCTGTTTGCCGTGGTGCAGTAGACATGATGATGTCTTAATTAAACATGCAAATCCACCATCTTTACACTATTCTTCCTATATTGTTGTCCCAATGCAGATTTCCTTGAATATAGTTTTGTAGATGTTACAATATGGATCATTTATGTCTCTTGTGGTTTTAAGTCGCACCTTTTAGGCATAACTTGAATTAAGAAAGGTACATATCTTCTAGAAATTACCTCAGTGTTTTTTCTATGAAGAGAATTCAGAACCACTTGTGACTCAGAGCAAAAATCCTTTACATTTAATTCTGGGCAAAAACATAAGTCATTCTAAACATATATAAAAGAAGAAATGCATTTAAAACAGAATAATTTAATACATCATCTTTCGGGGGTGATTGACTCAGTGGCTCAGTATGCCATGCTTGTGATTGGATGGTCACTGGTTCGAATCCCAGGGTTGGTGGAGTAACTTTTGAGCAAGGCCCTTAACCCACAATTGCTCTGGGCATAGTCTCACCCTGCCCACTCCCCCGAAAAAGTAAAATAAACAAATGTATGTCTCTTTGGATAAAAGCTCCTGCTAAATGAAAGAAGTGTATAACACTGTGCCTGTTATATCGGTAAAAAGGGCCTGTCAAAAGGCTTCTGTTTTTCCGATGTTTAAACAGACTGTTTTTTTCCGTACTTGATTTGTATGTTCTGAAGCTGCTATTTGTACTCTTTTGCTCGTACTTTCTCCACTGCTTGTGCAACAATAAAGGGCTCAACGCAGAATACATTGCGGGTCCAAGGAGCCAGTGACAGGCAATCCAGTAACGGCAGGAGGCAGGTGCCCAGTCTGCGCCAGTGACAGGCCTTTGAGAGTTTCCAGTGAGCTGGCCTTCCCGGATCTCTTATTACAGCCCCCAGCATCTGCAGACCCCCCAATCCCCTCATTTATAGGGCTTTCTTAGTGATCAAAATTAGAATCTTTATTGCTTCGTGACCAAAGCTTGCTACCGGTGATGACATCATGACAAGCGACAACTAAAAATTAGAGCATAACACAGGCAGATACTAAATACGAGACACAAAATACACAAAACAGAGAAATAAATGCAAGGTAGGTGATAAATGCAATGTATCACAATGATAGATGCTTTTGCCATCTATAAAGCTGAATGCTGGTTTTAGGTTAAGTGCTTCGCTGAAGTGTACAAGAGCCAGAACAACCCTTTCCTGAAAGGAAACCAGTGTGCTTAGGCTCATGCGGCCGCACTCATAACCATTACACTGCTGTTCTTCGCAAAGTGAAGAGCTTTACAAATGCAGAATGTCACTTACGTACTTCTGCCAGTCGTCCTTAACTATTTGCTGTCACTCCCTGCCTTTCTGTAATTTACCTGTCTTTTGTCACCACAATAAACATTTTAAAAAAGCTCTAAACAGGAGCACTGATGTTTCAGTCCTTTGAGTAATTCTCTGATTTGTGGGACAGTGTCAGGCATTCGCCTTCAGCTCACTGTGAACCCAATGCCACAGGAAAGAGTTTGGTAGCCTAGGAATGAAGGTCTGTTTATTGTGGAGATCAATGATCCAGATTAAATATTTGGGGGAGGGGATATATTCCCCCATCTACCTCAGTTTGTATGTCCTCCATGTGAAGCCGTTGGAATTAAATCAACCGTTTTGACTGTTGCTGTGGTGTGTGAGGTGCATGCATGTGGTTTTCTGCAGGCAGTGCCATCTGTCCTGAGGTTTATGTGTGATCTTGTGTGTGTTTAATGGGGTGGGGGTCATTAAGGAAAAGAAACAGTGATGGAAGATATTTATCAGGGCTACTTATTCCTGCTGCTGGAGGTCTCACCCTGCAAAGCTTAGCTTCAACATAGCCGGCTCTAATACTGAGATGCTACTGAAGGGACTGGTCATCTGTGTCAGGTCTGTTACATTTGGGCTGCGCCTAAGATCTGAGGGTAGTAGATCTCCACCAGCAGGAATGAGCAGCCCTGATGTAGGTGCAAGGAGATTAGGGTTTGGTGCTGCAGTACTCAGTGTTAATTTTAGAAGCAGTAAAGGTGAGCCATCGGACCCTGGGTCATTCCAGATGGGTGTTGGGACAGCAAGTGACTTTCTGGTCTTTTCTGCTGTCTTTCTGGTGGTGATTGTGACTTCGCATGGCACGTTGGAGACCTCACTGATCATTCTGTACCAATATCAAGGGTTTGAGGGAGTTTGGGGGTTAGATGTGGTGTAGGAATGCGTAGCCCAGACAAGACCAGCTAAGTGTCAATACAGGGATCAGCCGGAGGTCAGGAGTTCAGTACCATTTTTTTTTTTTATTTTTAAGTCTTCCTTTCAGGTCCATATTATTCTCCTCAAGGCTGTATTGTCTTATGTCACAGGAAGAAGGTTCAGTTGGCTTCTTAAATAACAGAAAGAGCTTTGTTTTAGTTTCCCATGTGAACAATTGTCTAAAAAGTGACCTCACTGTTTAATTAATGGGAGCAGGTAAACAGAGGTAAACACCGCTATAATGTAAAGCACACACTGCGGTTGTTGACTAATGGTTGGCTTTGGAGCCTGCCGTCGTTCAGGTGAGCCTGGTATTCCCCGATCTCAGGCTGATGAAGCCATCTCAGCTGCAAAGCCCTCCAGTGCCGTCACCAGCGAGGGCAGACAGTGTAATCCTTTGTTAAATAACGTGTGTAATGATGTTGCACTGGGGTGCCGGGAGGCTGGGCCGTCCTCAGGCTGCTGGGGAGACACCTGAATGCCCCTCCTGCCCCTCCAAGCCCAGGCAGTGCCCTTAGGCGAGCAGCTGGCTTTATCGTGCGGCCCGGTCTTGATGGGTCATACCTCAGTGATCTCTGAGCGGCCATGCGGATCCCGGTTAGATTTGCCAAGCTAATCGAGACGCGCATATCCGTGGGGGTAGGCCTTATTTGTGTTGGATGCATGTGTGTTTTTGTTTGGTGGACTGGCACTGGTGGCAGCATCGTCAGTGATGGTGGGGGATGGGGGGTGGTTTGGATGCGCTCCGGCCGATTGGACGCCAGGAGGGGAGGCTCTTGTGTGTGTAAATCCAGAAAAATCTCTGCTTTGAAAGGGAACAGATGTAGATTTACATATGTGGAGGTCTCTGGGCTCTGATGAGATTAGCTGGTGTTTTTCTGCCCAACTGGAAGGTGCATTTTTAATGAGCGCCCAAAGCAGGATGGTGCTCACTGGCGGGGTCTGGGGAGAGTGTGGGGGACAAAAGCGGGGGGGGGGGGGGGAGGCGTTCGGGCCTGCAGATGGAGAACAGGGCCGTAAACAGATTGCCGCGGTCTTGGAGCGGTCAGTGACAAGGCTTTATAAGTTTACAGGCTGGCAGGGATGCCCAGAGCTATGCCGCCCGCGAGACAGTCAATAAAAGGATTTGTGACTTGTTCTGCCTCCTCCGCCGCTTGGCCAGCCCGCACTGATTCAGGCAATCCCGGTGTGACGGTTTCGCTGGGTGAATCGTCTGGGAAATTCATACGTGGCCCGCGGTTTTAAAATAAGTCTGCAAGCCATCCACTGCTAAATGAAGTTTATCGGGAGACGCCTGAGTTATATGCAGCGTGTCGAATTAGTAAACACGGCTCTCCTTCAGTGATTTTTGTCATTGCATGCAATGTCTAAAAATACGAGAGAAGTTGGAAAAAACAAACTCTGGCTAAATGTGTGTGAAACTAGAGTAGATATAGCCTGAAGTTACATTAATCAACATTATAGCTTCTGTACTATACATGTAAATTATGGTTTGACCCCAAGATATTAATTTCTGAAGTTATATTCTAAATTATTATTTATATTGCAAAATAATAATACGATCAAGTGTTTAATCTGCAAGATCATATTTAGATTCGTATATGTATAACTTTTGAACTACTATATTTGTATCATATATCATATACTGTGTGTGATATAGAATGTATTTTCTATTCTGAAGTTGTGTGAAGTGTATGTACATGTATACTATATCGTGCCACCGAAGACATCCATCCATCCATCCATCCATCCATCTTCCAACCACTTGTCCTGGTCAGGATCATGGGGGACTTGGACCCTGTCCCAGGCAGCATTGGGCACAGGGCTGAGATACATCCTGGATAGGATGCCAGTGCATGGCCATGAAATGTACACATCTGGATTGAAAGCATTCCAAAGAAGCACCGCTCCAGGTAGCAGTGACAGGGTGATGTACCAAGGTGGAAGGCTGGAGAGTCTGGTCGCCATTTGCTCCAAGTATGAGTATCACCGGCAATCATGGGAGATCTCTGTGACACCAGAAAAAATAGCAGTTTGGACAAAACTGGATTGCCTGGAGTCTGCAGCAACATCAGCATAGGGCTTCTGGGCCTGATCCTGCAGCATGCCGTAACAGCTTTGTCTTCCGCTCTCCCCAGCTCGTTTTCACCAGTGGAAGCCTGGGTATAAGCAGGTGATGGCGACCGAGCCGACCTTTCGGCAAGGGCAACATCTGTCCTGCTTGCCGTTTGGGTATTTAAATGCGATGGCTGGTAGCAGCAGGCTGCTGGATAGCTCTGTGGCGAGTGACCCTTTTGGACGGACGCTCGAGTAGACAGCTGGGGAGAGTGCGTATGTGTGTGTGGGGGGGATTAGGTGTGTGGGCCGGTGTTTGGATGGGGGGCAGAATAGGTGCCTTCTGAGTAGTGCTGAGCAGACACGGTTGTTAATTAGCCCGAGCATGGCTGCTGTAATGTGATGTTGGGGTGTCGGCCTGCTTCGTTGGACCAAAGCCTTTCCCCGTATTTTAGTCGTTTTACCTCGCTGCTCTAAGAGTTTTTAGTTAGCACTGGGAGAGGACCAAAGACAAAACAAGTCTCTGCATTCCTAGTGGGCATCTCCCTCCCTCTGAAGTATGAAATCACTCCTCTTTCTCTCCCTGCTCTTCCTCATAGCTTTCAGCCACATGGCGTGTCCATCTGAAAGGTCAGCGCATCACTGTTTTGTCTTTGGTCTTCTTCCCCAAAGTTTTCTTCTAATTTTGCCGACAGTATATGCAGTTGTCAGCACTGTCAGCGTTCGCTCACAGGAAGTGACATCGGCGAGAGTCCTCTCCCATGCCGAGCTGAAACCAAGGGCTGTGAAATCACACAGGGCCCTTTTTCATGTGTTTTTTTTTTCCTGCCGGCAGAAGGTGGGAGACGGGCGGACGAGCATACCTGTGTATGGCTGACTGGACGCCTCTCAGCCGTGTGATTGGGGCTTTGAGGGGTAATTACCACCGCCTCCCCTCTGCCTTGTGTCTGCCACGGCTTTCTGGCATGAGCATCGGAAGGGGGGAGGTGGCCGCAAAGGTAGCTGAAATCCCATCTGCCCCCCTCCCCCCCCATGGTAACCGCAGGAAGAGTCTGTAATAGCCTGGCTAATTGAATTATCACACCATGTTCCTGTGGGAAAGGCAGCTCCCCACTAAACTCCACAGAGGTAATCCATAAAAAATATAGGGAAGGCCAAGAACGTGTTTAGCGATGCCTATTAAACGAAGAGACGTTTAACAGACTTAATCTAGTATTAAATGGAATGTATTATTTTTACAGATCCCTGAAGAAGGCCTTTAATCACCCTATAGGTAGCATTACACAAAGTCATTAAAAGCTGACATGCGTTACAAACATTACTGTAATTGCTATATAACAATTCCCTGGTCTTTCGGTGACCCAGGTGAGTCCGAATACACAGACGAGCCCCCACCCCCCCATTTTTATTTTCTGACCTAACAACGCTGATTAATTGCCTCTTTTGTAGGCTGCAGATTGAATGAGGAACATTTACCTGCGTGCAGTGCCAACTCCCAGGGCAATGGAAGTTTGTACCATTCGAACAGGTACTCTGGGTTGGGAGTGGGGTTAGGGATGGGGCGGGGGGGTGGCAAATCTCGGCCGCAGGCAGTCGAGCGCAAAAAGTCATTCAGAAGGAAAACGGCGGCCATCCTTTATTTATTTAGCAGTGAAATATTCATTTGTCACGTGAAGCGTCTGCGGTGGCCTGTCAGTCATGGCTGCTCACTGGAGGGTGCAGACTCTTTGCCGTCGGGGACTGGGGGGGGGGCGGGGCTCGGCCGATCTCCTGCGAATAATTGCTGGGATTTCGCTTTTGGGAATGGGGCCCACTGACCTCACAGCTTGTTCTTTTCCGCATGAAGAGAATTCCAGAATCTTTTAGGTGCCCTCTTTCACTTCACTTTTTTTTTGTCCATGGGATTTTCATGCATGGTAAACACACTAGGAAACATGCGCACGCACACACACGCACACACGCACACACACACACACACACACACACACACACACACTGGTGCACAGGAGGTAAATTATTAATTGTTTAACACCAAGATGCAAACGCAATCAGGTCAGAAATACCCGTTCTGTTGCACCTTCTAGAAAACAGTGCAGGAGCCTTAATATGACACAACCCTTTCCGCTGCCGCAAAGTGTTCACATGCCAGTCCGTCCGGTCCAGTGGTGGCTGGTGACTTAAAAAAACTCAGAAGATATGAAGACCTTTAACATTATTACAATAGTGAATTTTTCTAAAGAAGGGAGAAATGTGCTTTTAAATGACAATAAGCTTTTCCTTACAAGTTATTTTTATAACCCTTTACATAAAGCTCTCATGTGTAATGCATTATAGATACCTTCATAATGCATTTTAATGGCTTATACTGACCACTAAAATGCATTATGAAGGTATCTATAGTGCATTATAGATGACAGCTTCATAGAGCATTCATAATGCATAATAAACATGCCTATAATATATAATGGTTTTATAAATAGTGTTTATAATACTTCATGAATGCATTCTAATGCTTCATGAAGGTGTCTGTAATGCATTATGATGACTGCTTTAAGTAAAGTGTTACCATTATTTCAAAGTTGCTTGCTTATAATTTAATCTAAAATAGGAGGTTTTGCCTCTTCCGCCTCAATGAGCCCCAAACGCTGAGCAAAATTTTAACGGTAGATTCATCCATTTAAAGGGCCTTCGTGTAGATAAACGTACTAATCAGACCACTAACAGAAAGGCATGTCCACTTTGAGCACGCAGAAGGGAATGGGTGATTCAGGAAGGATCCCAGTCTCCTTACCATCTTGTTATCCTAAACTGGTACTGAGGCGTCCCCTGTGTTGATTCTTTGTGCACAAATTGCGATCTGATGTCTTACATGGGGTTTAAAGCACTTACTTAAAAGGATTATACACCATGACCTCATCGAGGATATTGTTGTATCTCTGAACTTGAAACCTTACAAGTCTCCCTTAGCCTAGATTGTAGCTCCTACAATGCAAACACGGATCGGCTGACACGCGTGTTCAAGCACACGCGTGTGAACACCTACTTTTTCCATGTAACCTGAAAGGTGATGCCAGGTCTCAGTGTGCATAATTAAGGTGGCCCTTACTCAGAAAGAGCCTGTCTCTCCTCTCTGTACTCCAAGAAAGAATCCTTTAATAATGAAGGCTGTTAGGTGTGCAAAATGCAAGAGGAGTTTCTTGACAAAAGCTAGCCTTTCTTGGAGCCAATGTTGCTGGATTGGGGAGGAGCATTATTATCATTTACTGACATTTCATGGCCCCTTGCACCAGATTTAATATTTCCTCTGAGCTTGAAGATTTGTGGTGATCCTGTCTGTTGTTACATACAGGTATTGGCGATTGCCCCTCGTGTTGTTGGGTGCAGTTGCAGGTGCTTGTTCCCTGTATTCCTGGGTACACGTAGGTATAACTGTGTGCCTCAGCCGGTTAGCACTCAGTCCTTGTGATAAGAAGCTTGCTGGTTCAAATCCCAAGCAGAGTGCTTTCACTGTTGGACACCTGACCGAGGCTCTTACAGTAACCCCGTCTGCTTTTCTCAGGAAAATTATGTCATTTTCAATAAAAGCATCTGTATTTTGAGGTGGATGATTATTACTGCCTTTTAGGAGATAAAAACTCAAAATGCGTTATTAGTATTTAATCCTTGATATACATGCATTAATAGTTATTGTACTGTTATTTTAAGTTGTATATTCAATAAAACACCAGAGATCGTGAGGTAAACAATCGCAGAAAAACAGAAAGATTACTGAAGTATGCCGCTGCCTTGGCATGCGTGGGAAATTACATATGTATTGCACAGTGCTTTTCTTTGTTATTCTTAACTTATAGTGAGATTGGTGTAAATTTTTAGTGGATTAGTATTATCACTTATTATTATGAATTTGTCATTTTTATTGTGATATTTGAGCATTGTGCTGGGTACTGGAATGCCAGGTATGAATGCATTTGTCATATTACTGTTATTGGTCTTAGTTTGTTAGTAACTAAAACAGGGGCCAGACCTCATTTGGGAAATATACACAAAATATGTAAATGTGTCTGCATGATGTTAGCAGGGTCGCCATAAAGGGGGGGGGGGCAGTTTCAAGGGACATAATCTGATACGCTGTCATGGGGCCCAAAGTCTGTAACGACACCCCTGAGTGTTAGTGAAAAAGAGAAACATCAGTGAGTGAAATGTTTATCTTGGACAAAGTTGTGGATGGACGGCTTCTGTCTCCATATAGACAGATGGTAGATAGAGAGATAGATAGATAGAGAGAGAGAGAGAGAGAGAGAGAGGGAGATGGAAACTGAGACGGTGAGTTAGAAGGACTCAGAAGGAGAGGGAGGTACAAGTACTGGCCTCTGTTCCTGCACGGACTAAGTTTATTCCATGGAAGAAAAATCGATGAGTGTAGTTTGGACAGGAGCTTTAGAAAAAAAGGCCAACTAACTAGAGCCGATTGTATGGTTTCTCCCACAGTCTCAGGCCTCCCCTTACAGCAGCAGAGGCCTTACAAACGATTAAATAATAAATCACAAGGTCGGGCGTTGGAGGGTGGACAGAACGTGTTTCATAGTGAAGCAGACAGAGTGCCTTGAATAATTTATGGCACGGGTAGAGATTAAACAAGAGCGCTGGGTATGAAGGGAGCTTCACGGGGCCGCCGTCCCTGGTGCCGGGGCCGTCAGCGGGATCGCTGCAGCATGTCGGGGCCCGGCCCAGTTCTGAAGAACAAAAGAAAATGGCGAGGTGGGGGGTTGGAGGTGGTGCTGGGGCGGGAGGGGCAGCAAAGATAGGAAAAGTTGGTGGCTTTACCTCTCAGAAGGGAATCGGCACATTAATAAGTAAAGAGCTGAAGTAGTTATCCGTGTACAAGGGGCTGGTTTGAGCAAGGAAGCGAATCGTGGGATATACCACCAAAGAAGAGCCGGGGAACCGTTTGCGCTGCCATGAAAAGGGTAGCGAGTGGAGGACCTTTAAACAACGCCCCCCGCCTGGAGGTAAAGCCCTTTACTCTCATCACTAACATGGGTAACAGTGTAATACTGCCTCTTACGTACACACCCTGCCCCTCCCCCATGATCCAGCACCCCCCCTCACAAACACTTCACGCCCCCCCTGCCTGGTCCCAGGGCCTACATATGACTGAAACCTGTGTCGTTTTTGACAAAGGATGAGTGACTGTGAACTACAGCCTCTTGAAACAATGGGGAAGATAATGAACCTGGATGGAGTGAGTCAATTAGCATGTAGTTTCAGGACTTAGATTTAACCGGGAGGTCGGACCTACAGAAGAGTGTGGGCTGTATTGAAATGATCATTAATATTAAAGAGCTAAGCAGAGCTCTAAACAAAAGTAATTGCAGAATAACCCTGAAGCTAAATGTAAGAATGGCTACAGATGTTTAGCATAATGTATATCTGTCTGTTCCTGCTGTTTTTGGAAATTGTTTCTTATTACTGCTTAACTGGGGAGGGGGGCTGTATATGTGTTGG
>JAODKC010000009.1:11268306-11288025 GCA_026777985.1 Mormyrops attenuatus
CCCCACCCCAGAGCTCCGTCTCCCACACATCCATCTAAATATTCGGGCTTCCATCATTTTTTTAAGATGGCCCCTTTTTCATCCTCAGAATAACATTGTTAATGCTTCATACTGTATGCTTTGTGAAAGCATTAACTGCAGACTGGGACGGTGAGGAGGAGGAGAAAGAGGAGGAGGAGGTGCAGAGACCCTGACGATTCAGCGAAGCAGCAGTGTGCCGTGGAGCCCAGAGTCTGGGATGCCATGGGACCTGTTTTAGGGCCGGAAGAGGCCAGATCATCCCAGCTTCAAAGATCCAAACAAGTGGGAGACTGATCTCTGAAGCAGGCCTTGGGGGAAATGGTATGGGGCCGGTAAACATCTGTCCTGTGGGAGAAGCATTGGGAAAATTACCCCCCCACACACACCCCCACGACTGCCACCACCTTCTCTTTCACTGGCATCCTGGGTTCCTCACATCGCTGACTCAAGCACGTCTGTTAAAAACACACTTCTTTTTTTTACCCAAATACACTTGTGTGCTGTCTCCCTGCGAAGCAGATACATAAATATTGCCCAATACAAATTTTACACAACTGCTCCGTCCTTTATTTTGAAGCCACAATTAATTTTAAACACTTCTAGGGTTTGTTTTTCTTTCCTGCGATGTTCTTACCACGCGTCAGTCCTGTTCTTTTCCTTTCAGTGTCTGTAGTCTCAGTGTTATAAATGAGATATGGGAAGTGCATTTGACTGGAGCGGAGCTCCCACAAAGGAGACCTTCCAAAGAGCCTCCATTTGTTTTGATGTTTAGGACAAATCGCAGGGGTCAGACCATCTAGTCAGGCCAGCAGTTATGGCTCAGCTCGGCAGAGGTGCTTTATAAGTTGAGCGACAGCCCCATTTCGGCTGTCTGTCTCTAGGACTGGATAAAGTTAAACACTTTTACTACCACTCGAATGCAGCTTGCATTAAATCTGTAATGTTGTAATGATCAAACAGAGAGGATCCAAGGGCAGAAGATATGGATGTTTCATTTGGAAGCTCAAATCGAAGTCAGAGGCAGACGGGGTCAAAACCAGTAAGGCAGAGAAACAAAACAACCTGAAGATGTGATACAGAAGGGAAAGTGGAGGCACAGCCAATGGATTGGTAGCAGGTTGACCGTCGGCAATGCAACCAAAGCCAGACAAGAATCCTAGATGCAGGAGGTCAGAGGGCTTTGTGGGCTACAACAACAATAGGAAATGCTCGGCAAGATGCAAACACTGAATTTTTTGCAAGTGCTTATGGGAATCACTGGGCTAATATTCAGAGTCTATTCACTAGAGTTGCACCGATCCGATATTCAGATCGGTATCGGCGCCAATCCAGACTTGGCTATTGGCCATACGTGACTGATCCACGTCCGATACTTATACTTATTTAGTTTTTCGCAGTCTCTAAAAAGATAGCTCCTATTTTGTGTGAAATCTATTTGTACAATCAATCACTCTTTCCCATTTTAGATGTTTCTTGTGGCATTGAAGCTGAATGCTGTCACTCAGTGTTTTGCTACTCAGTGGGTGTGAGTGCAGTGACTTCCACCGGCTGTGATATCATGAGCATACTGTTTGCAGTAGGGCGAGCGTAAGAGCATCAGATAACAGGATGACAATCTGGAAGCACTGTACACTTTGATGAGCAACTAGTATCACAGCGATATGCAATCTTTGTAAAAAACAAAGTTTTTAGAGGTGGGCGTAGTGTTTAGTGGAAAATCTCAGGAAACAAAGTCCATGCAATTCTGTGAGACAACGCGAGTAACATGCAGTGGATGATTTGGGAGTCGCTAGCTTGGGCTGTTTTGCGCACACATGAAGTCATGTCCACTTGATTCATGGGGGTTTTACTTGCACAAAAATGTTCTGAGCACAGAACGAAAAATGATTGGTTCAGAGAGATAACCAGTCAAATTGTAGAGGAGGTCCAGGCAACTAGAAGAGGGGGGACATCTGATTGGTTGGTCTCACCTCCTCTAGTTGCTCACCTCTCTGAACCGATCAATTTTTGTTCTGCCTTCAGAACATTTTAGTGTAAATAAAACTTCCATGAGCGTCCACTTGTCTGTTTGCTGTTGAAAAAGCTTTTGTTTTAAAAACACAGATCTAATTCAGGGTTTTATTTTTCTTTTTACAGTCGGCACAAAAACATTTGCAAGTGATTTTTTCGTGTTCATCACTGCTTGCTTAATAATGCTCTGAAAATGAGCCCCATGATTTTCAGGGTAGCCTAGCCCCTAGTGATGGCCGCCATTTTCCCCGCCAGCAGCTTCTGCTGGAGAATTAGAAGTCTTAATTAAAACAAGTGCATCTGCAGATGTATGTCAGAGAGGAACGATGTGAATGAAGGAGATGTGGATGAGGCTTTCCCCGGATGTTGTCAGAGTGAGCAATTGGAACAGGCAGGGCCTGTATGTGTTGTAATGTAAAATCCCGCCTCCAGTACTGGACCTACAGTACCCCACAGAGTCCAGGTCCCATGTGCTCCTACATGTGGTGTACCTAGCTCAGCATCTTTTGTTATCGGGGGGGGGGGGTTCCTTCTCCCTCTGCTAATTCAAGTTATTCATCTCCAAACTGTGTGTGTGTGTATATATATATTCATCACTATATTTTTAATGATGCAAAATAAATAGGCAATACTCCTGGGGAGGCCCGGGAATCTGCAACTCCCTGTGAGGGTACTGTTGGCATGCGCTGCCAAACAGGCCAGAAATTTGCTTTGATTGGATTTATTTTTAGCAACTTAGTGCAAAGCTAACATAGACATAGACAGACATGTTGACAGAGGGCTGTGTTCTGTGCCGCCGTCCCGGTTTCACATTAAACACTGACATTAACTAAACAAAAAAAGAAAAACAAAGCTGTGAGACTCTTAATGGATGTGTGTGTATGTGTGTGTGTGTGTGTGTGTGTGTGTGTATGGGGAAGTGTTTAGTCAAGCTGCGGGTGCAGGTCACATGTAGCACTGTGTCATCCAGCCCAGCGCCGGCCGCCTTGCCACCTGCCGCCTTGCCAGCATTCCCCCTTCCACCCGCAGTCAGGCTCCCGTGCATCGCGGCAACCCTCTCGGATCGCGTTCATTAATAAATGAATTGTCAGCTTTCCCATTCCTGGATAATTGAATCCCACTGCAGTTCCTAAGTAGGACACATCTGAATTAGACAAATGGAATTGTATTGGGGGGGGGCGCTTAAGGGGGTCTCCTCTGGGCACGGTCCCGGCTCCGGCCTGGAAACCCGACGGGGCCTCTTGTGGCAAGGCGATGCTGGCATTAGCTGCTGTTGATAAAGCCGCTCCTGTAAAGTCACAATACATTTTACAGCCCACAGATCATCAGCGGCTGGGAGCCGCACGGGAGGTGCAAGAGCGTCAGCTTATGCCACACGGCGTCGCCGGGGAGGCCACAGCTTAATGCCATTACGCTCGTTTTAAATAACGTTATGCAAATGAGGAGTGACGGGAGATTATCTCCTGGGGACCGCGGCTCGGATCCCTCTGTTTCTCTCCAGTAGCTTTGGAAGGTAGCCCAGGCGTCAGCAGGCGAGAATATGGCGGGACGTGGTGGAGGGCGCCGGAACGGAGGGGACGTGGGGGCACACCACTTCTGATATTAAAATCAATTTACAAAAGGTGACATGGGGAGTTGGATGGGGGGGCGGGTTCTGACCTGATCTTTGGAGGAAGGGTGTTTTCGTGTAGGGATGAGTCAAGGTGAGGGGAAACGGTGAGCAGCAGAGCAGGGTAGGTGGGGGGAGGCAGGGGGGCGGCGCTCTTTATTCAGGAACATACCTCAACCCGGCAGTCTCCATATGGAGAGCATTTTATCCAACATGCCGCATATTTGTGCCTGCTTCATATTATGTTTGAAGCTTAGGAACAGTAGTTGCTATGACGTTGTGGGTGGAGCAGGAGTGCAGGGACCAACTGGTGATTAGGGTACTTTGAATTAAACTAAGAGCCAATAGGCAGGACCCTGCCAAAGGACATCCCTGCCGTCTCACTGCAGGCATGATCAGGGCGATGTACACAACAACCGCAGTCAATACTTGGTTAAGAACAAGCCCATCCATTATTGAGCAAATTAAGTCATTTCTGTCTGCAGTACTCTGGGCCAACAATTAAATACACGGCAAAGGTGTGGCACACGTTTGGAGACGCGTGTCGTGTGGGGCAACCTAAAACTGATGGGCTCAGTTGCATTTTTGTGCAATAAAGCGCTGCAGAAAATTGAGACTCTACCTAAAAGAAAGCCTTTCTTTACGATGCACTAAACAATTTCTGTCCCAATGATCAGGGACATAAATTTCCTTGCAATTGCTTCCAAGGACTGTTGTCGTAAATTAACCATTCCATCATTTGCCTTTTTAAGATATATATTACTTAATTTGACTTATCACACACAATATGCATTAGTCTGGATTGTGCATACTTAGCTCTAAAAAAGGTTCTTTAAAATAATACAATAAGTGATATTAAATGTAAAACAATACATTGAAGGTTGTGTTTCACTTTAGAGAGACTAGGGAAAACATTGAGAGTCACAACTGGCTCCTGGCAGCAGTGATACCTGTGAGAAACAGCGACAGGCCGGCCCTGGGGGTGTGAAAAGGCGTTGCTCTGCACTGGACGTAAGTCCTCGGTTTACACAGGTGACACTCAGCATGTCTGTCCTGGAGAATGTGCTTTGCAATAAGTGAAAACACACCAGAGGCCTACAGGCATATCCTTAAGAACCTCAAAAACATGCCTCACTTTTGAAATGCATTTTATGTCTGTCTAGAGTATAAGTACTATTTCCTGCCATATCATTCATTATTTTCATTAATTGTGTGCAACTTCCTATTGAGTTTTGAAGATTAAAATAAGCCTTTTAATTGTTTTTTTGTTGCATTATTAGCATAAAACTCATCCACATGGCCAAGAGTTCTATACTTAATCCTGTACTACAGTTACACGATTTTATGTTGAATTTTATTTTATTTAAGTTTTTTGGCCAGGTCTCTGACAGCAGGGCTCCTGCAGGATCTGAAATGAGGAACTTCCTGTTGAGTTACAGGTCCAGCTTCGTAACTGCCCCGACCACCTCCCTCCCCCGGTGGTGTAGCCACGTGGATGCAGTAATCTTCCAGTGCCGCGGGTGGATATTACATGTCTGAGATGGTGCCTTCGTGAGGCTATATGCAAACATCAGCAGGACCCTGGGTCACTGCTGAAAGCATCTCTCCAGTATTAGACTTTTCACGATGCCTTTTATATGAGGGAAAAACATCAGAGCTCACACTCAAAAATACCCCTAATCTCTCACAGTCTTATGTAATGAAGACATGTGCTCATTTCCCGTCCTATTTCCTCGCCAGGGTTTACCAGCCAGTGTTTTTTGTCCTTTCTTAAATCAGTAGGCAGTGACCCTCTGAGTTTTATTTCCTGAGAAGAAGAGCCTCACTAGGAGGATCAGTGTGAACAACAGTGCCCCAAGTGGCCACAGAGCGATTCCAACACCTGCCTGAGAGGATTCTTACTTAGATTAACTTACTGTTACATTTTCCAAGAAGCTGAGAAATGATAGCAGAGATGGTAAAAATAATATGTCTGTCAGGTGGAGTGACTTTCCAGCAGCGAGGTAACTGGGACATGACAACATCTCCGAAGGATTCAGTAGGATCCAGACTCACAGATTTTCAGTGCAGCAGTGACCCTTGTGACAGCAAAAGAAACAGAAACATTTTCTAAGGGAGAATGATCAGCCCGACATGAAATAAAAAATTATCTATTATTCTAGTTATTGGCATTATTTTTTCAAAATCCATATTAGTTTTATTTTAAAGCTTTTTGAGAACTATTTATCTGGGAAACATTTCTCAGTTAGAGATGGCGCAGTGGTGCAGTGGCTAGCACTGTTGCCTCACACCTGTGCGATCTGGGTTCCATGTGTGTGGAGTCTGCATGTTCTCCCCGTGTCGTCATGAGGTTTCCTCCAGGTACTCTGGTTTCCCCCCACAGTCCAAAGACATGCTGAGATTAATTAGTTACAAAATTGCCTGTTGCTGATCCCTTCCCTGGGTTGTTACCTGCTCTGCCCCCCCCCCCCACCCCCATGAACCTGAATAGGATAAGGGGTTACAGATAATGGATGGCGATTTCTGAGTTCATTATTGCTATTGTAATCTGACAGCTAAAGGGTTCACGTAATACTACATGGTGGATCATTAACTAGTTAAAATGAATTGTTAAATATGATGGGAAACAGTAAACTGCCTGTTTACATGGTCTTATAACCAGAAGATGGTCAGGTCAAATCCAGTAATGGACATGCTGCATCAGCCTTGTGTAAAGCATTTAAAATGCCAAGATGTTCTAGTAAATGACTAATCTACTATCTATAACTACTTATCCGATGCAGGGCCAAGATGATTCTAGAGTCAATCCCTGGAAGCACAAAGGAGGGCCGTCATTGATGGGAACCCAAACCACAGAATACTGCAGCTGTGCACACAGGTAAAAACTGCCAAGTTGCTTTAGGTAAATGTGTCAGCTCAGCAACAGAAGGTAAATCACATCCTAATTGGAATGTTCTCCAGGCACTGAATTGGCTGGGGTACAGACAGCCGTTCCAATAAGAGTGGGCGCCTCCCACAGGGCCCAGCCCATAATCTCATTCACGAACATCAAAATCACAATTTCGTGATGTCTTCTACTCAGAGGACATGTCACATTAGACCACATAATGATGGTCTTATAGACAGAGCAGCCAAATCACACCCCCTTCCAAGCACCACCTACCCTGTCATCATCTGCAAAGGTGACGGGTGGCCTCCGTGCACTACACGCTGATAACAGTGTGATGACTCTCTATCTACACTCTACCTTAATTTGTTTGGAGCCCTAAGTCTCCTCCCGCGGCTGGGTCCTAATGAGGCGGTTTTAAATCGATCGCCCCTTTTGAGATGCGACGTCACGGGCTGATCGTATCAGAAAGCTGTCCCTACGCCGCATTTCCATTCCATTGGCTCTAACGGGGGGAGGTGTGCATTACCGGCTGCTACAATCGCATTTGTCAGCATGATCCTTTTAAGTGCATTTCAATTAAAGCCCTATTCTCTGATTTTATTACGCATCGACTCCGTGGCAACTGCTCTTGTCTGGTAGAACAAGCGGTGGATAATGTACGCAATTTAATTTCCTTAATTGAGCAAGCTTGCTTTTCATATCCTAATTTCTTAAACAGCCTCTGATTCTGCATCCAGCCCGACCGCTTTAATGAAAAAGGGCGGCCAAAAACATCTGTTACAGATGTGATTAAATTACCCACACAACATCTGCATTTGCGATAGCGTTAGCAGGCAAACAGGTCCTTTATCTACTCTGGGCAATTATCTGCTCTGGCTGAGAATATCTGGAATATTAATTTGTCTGCATCCATGAAGCCAGCCCTGTTACATTTTTTTCTGTCAGGCAGCAGGCATCCAAGGGACTATTTCCAGACAGTTATAGATTTTTCTATTAATTAGGTCATGATAAATCTTTCTTCTTTTGTTGACACAAAATACTTTTCCTAGATAGTTAGGAATCAAATGGTTTCGTGGGTCACCTGGTGTACAGTGTGGTAGCGGGCTGGTCATTGTGCCCTGGGCTTGTCTCACAAACAGTCAACACTGTTTTTTTTTTTTTTTTAACAGACCACCTACTCCTTACCGGCCTCTTGTAGCGCCCCCTTCAGTTCAGGGCTGGAATGTACCCAGAGATCACTTCATTTTCTGAGTAACGTCCAGGAGGATCCTCGCCCTGTCTGTCCATGCGAGGCCTAGAAACTTCCATTTGGCCTCATTAGCGATCACATGCACACCTGCAGTCATCCCCCCACCCCCCACATTGCCACCTCCCACATCGCGACCTTTTTCTCCTGCTCCCTGCCCCCCCCCCCCAAGCTGAGCCCACATGCTGGTATTCCTGGAAATGGTTTCCCCCATTTTCAGTGTGGGGGGGCCATAAGTACGGAGCTATAAATGTGACATTTTAACATGCTTTTTCTGGAACCATGGAACACCCACCACTGGCTGTTTGCGTTTCATAAAAGCCCTAGTTTGCCTTTTACTACGGTGCGTCCCACGCCGCTGTGACACTGAAGCGCTGCTTCATGGAGACACACCCGGAGCCTCGCTAGTTGCCGCTGTGTGGCCGTCATCTTTAAAGTCACACTCTGTGGCTGCACCACTAAGTGGCCCAGGAATGAGACGCACATGGATGCCCCAGCAATGTCCCCTTTCAAGTGGCTGCTTCGGCTTTGTTTCCCATTAGAAGCCCTGATTTTGCTTTTCCTTCCCGCCTCTCCTGGGATCACCCCGCGGCCTGCATCTCTCTATAATGGCTTCCAGTTTAGCTGGTGCAGGGGTTTAGCCACTGGGTTCGGTGCTGGGTTCCCCATCCACGGCTGCCTTGCCAAGGCCACATGGGCCCATTTGCCTGACCTTCACCTGTTTAATAACCTTCGCCTTTGACTTCACTGACCGGCTGAAAAGCAGGCGGGAGGGTGTGGCTCAGAGGGTTAGGCCTGTGTGCCAGGTTCGAGCCCCCGCCTTGGCAGAATAGTCACAACTCCATTGCCCCACCTCCAGAATGTTCCAGGGGTGCCGGAGGTGTGCAGAGCCAATTCTTGGGACCCTAGGCAAAAAACTCCATGGGGCCCTCCATTGCACCCCGCCTGACATGGTAAAATTTCTGACCATTATTTTAGCGTGAAGTCTAAATTAATAATATCAGTAAAGAGAATTTAATAAACATAATTCCTTTACTTTCACTTTACTGTGAAAAACAGAATACACAATAAAGCAGATTTGTCGTTGCAATGTACTATGTAATCGGTCGTCCTCGGGGGCCCCCTCCCAGCACGGGGGCCCCCAGGCAATCACCTGCCTTGCCTGTCCCGTCCCTACGTCTCTGTATATGTGTATGTCTCGAAATTAGAGAAAAGATGGGATATGCCAAAAAGAAGCATTAAAACTGACCTGTACTCATAGTTGTGCAAATAACAAATAAAGGATCATTTTGTTTTTCATCTTATTCCTCACAGTCACAAAGGCTGGCAGAGAAAGCAAGCGTGGCTCCAGACTTCGGTGGTGATCTGGCGGGGTTTTCAAACCCTTGACCCGAATGGGACTGGGGAGTGCGGGTACAGGCGATGCGTTGATAACAGACATGCAAAGCCCTCTCTGTCCTGCTCTTACCGGCTTCCTGTTATTACACTGGAAAATATGCCTTGATCTCCATCGACCCGTCGCGAATCAATGCTTTTAAAAATCTTAGACACCTTTTACTTAAGAGCAAAAGCATGCATTTTATGTTTTGACATGGTTGTATTGATTGGGCGGTGGGGAATGGGGATGGGGGGGTCGTTGACTCTTTCCCTGTCTGCCAGTGTCTGGTAACACAACATCCTTAATGGCTTCACTGGGGTCCATCTGCGTCCTCCACCCGCGCCCTCTTCTGGTCCCTACCCAGCAACGCCCCCTCTCTGCTGATTCTCTCTCTCTCTGTTTTTTTTAACACTAGTCAATACTGCGTGCTCCCTGTCCACACCCCCGTCACTCATATCTGGCCCGGCCATAAATTATGGATGCCTCTCTCACATCAAGTATAAGATTTCTATTGTGTTTGCCAATTGCTGATCAATACGCCTCGTCCTCCCGCTCTCCCCGCCTCCGCCTCTCTGACGTTTGCTCGCCCACAGTTCCGGACTCTCCCCTTGAACTGCAGCTCTTCCCCAACCTGGAGGGCAAGGCGACTCAGCGGTCTTTAGCAGACAGCGGCAGCTATAATCTTCAAATAACAAACATTTACTCCCCTCACTTACGCTCCGTTCCTCTCCCCCCACGGCCCAACGTGTCATTAACAAGTATAGACAAGGTCTCTAAAACAAAATACCAGGCCCTTAACTCTGTGCTGTTTCCACTGGGGTGTGACCACGCAGTCAGAAGATTCGCCTTTGACATCGCAGCTCAGGACGTCGTCCCTGCGGGCAAAAGTGAATGAAGCGCACTGTTCGTCTGACATGTAAACGAAAAAGAAAGCCAGTATCACAGGAGCCAGGAGTCAAATCTAAAGTCTAAACATCATGACTATATCAACACGCCTTGCTGGTGCCTTGGTCTGTTGTGTTTATGGGTCAGGAGGGCATGAAATAGGCATCGTGCTGCTTACAGTTATAACCGGCAGACTTATACCGGTTATTAACGTGCTCAGACCGAACCCCAGTAAAATATCCAGCTATAAAAATAGAAAATATTCATTTCAGATGAAAAGATAATTATAATAAATGCAGGAGTGACCTACAGGCTATTTTAAAAATCTTCTGAGCTTAAACCTGTCCCAGAATGCAACACTGAGCTGCCCACTTGAAGAATATCAGAGAATTATCAGTAAACCTCTAACCAGTGTAAATATAGTTTTGATTCCTTAATTCAGTCTTCATATTTATATTATTTTCAATTTTCATTTGAAATCCAGTTTGGTTTTAGTTTTCAGTGTGGTTTTATTAGTTTTTATTAGCTTTTGTATTGAAGACATAGTTCATTTTTAGTTTTTATATATTTAAGTTTATCTTTGACTAATTTTATTTCCAGATAGATTGAAAGTTCTCGAGCTATTTTCTGATGTTTAGAGAATCCTACACAAATACACAATGTGCATTATCTAGTAATGTCCTCAGGATGTGCAAAATATGATTCCGGTATTATTTTTGGTCAATTAATGTAAACACATTATTACAATGTATTTTAGTAACTGTAACTTATTTTAGTTTAAGAAAATACTTTCTTATACTTTTGGTTTTAGATAACAATAATAGCCCTGCACTAACATAGCACGAGCCTGGACCATCTTCCCTGACATTTGAACACCTCCCTGTTGTCATGGTGAGTGATCAAGTGATGTCTGCTCTTTCCTGCCTTGTCCAGACCCTCTTATGGACTGTGCATTTGGCTCCATCCTAAAACACACTTTTAGTTGGAGCAATGCCCCCTCACTCCCCCCAGGCTGGCTGGGTTTTTCGGATCAGGTTTACCTGTCCCTGTCGTTTCTCGGACAAGCACGTGACGCTTTCGCTTTTCCGCTGCCCCCGTGTGGACCTTAATATGAATTATTCAGATCATCTATCCTCATTAGAGTCCTTCTAGGATGGGATTCAGGACAACAGCTAACAGCTCACATAGCAGAAAATCTATACTAAGTGACATTTCACTTCAAATGGCAATTAATATAACCGGAAACAGGATATACTTTAGCATGATTGCTCGTCAGGTGAAATGTTAATTAAGTAATTGTGCCTGAAGGTTAATTTCTATTTTATGCTAAAGGAAGTATAGAAAACAAGATGCCAAATGAGGTGGAAGATCTTAGATGGCTAAGTATCTCCCTTATAGAGTCCAGTCTATGACATAGAAACACAGACCTGGGTAGAATGGGTCCCCTTGAAGCCAGCAGTGAAATCTGGAACCACAGAATGCTGTTACCAGTCTGGATCTCAGCAGACACCTATAGAAACGCACCCCCCCTCCCAAAGGGACATATGGACAAACTTTTGCCAACATGTTCCTTGTTAATCTCAGAAATGGGGGTGATGTGTGGCCCAGTGGCTTAGCCCTCTGTGCCTGTTAGTGGAAGGTCGCCAGTTTGAGCCCTGGCTGGATAGTCACATATCTGCTGGGCCCTTAAGCATGGTCATTAACCCCCACCCCCCACCCCAAAATGCTCCAGGGGTGCTGGGTAAATGACTAACCCTGTGCTTGGTCCCCAAGCATCACTCTCAACTACCTATATATGTGTGTCTCAAAGGAGAGCATGATGGGATATGTGAAAAGAAGCATTTCGATGTACCTGTACTTGTGCAAATGGCAAAAAAAAGCCTCGGTATTACAGATTCCTCATTTCAGTCTGTGCTCTGGTTGGTTTGCTGCATTTTCCCCTCCAAGTTTATATTTTTTTTGCATGCAGAAGCCAAGAATTACATGTAAACCTGCTGACTTCCTCAGTGCCAATTCACGGTATATAGCCAAAGGTGCGCTTTTCTTTTTTTTTTTTGCGGTTAGTTTGAGTTTCATCTCCGTGGGATCCCGTCTCATCCACTGTGCTCACGCTCGCAGCCTTGCATGCCAAACGCAGACTGTGCACACAAACACGGGCCCTCTTTATGGCGGCCAGGGGGGAAACACAGCACAGAGGTGGGGACTCCTGTACCGAGAGCTGCTAGAAAAGGTGGGAGGGGAAAAGAAGAAGAGATTCAACCAATAGTAGGAAGACTTTTGATCAGTGATCCTCATCTCTGATTGCTAATTAACTTCTCGACTAATTTCTTCACTTCTTTGAAATGTAATTGTCAATGTTAGCATTTTAAATATTAGCATCGTTCGCATGTTGCAATTCAAACAAAATGTGAAAACAGACGACTAAAATGGCTAAAGTGGCTGATTGACCTTTCAGTTGAGTGTACTGATGCGAGTTCAGTAATTTATTAATATTTCTACATGTTGTCTTTTTTTTCATAGTTGTGTGTCTAATGTGTGCCGCTGACATACCTCCAAAGAGCCAGGTGGCTCTGCAGTGTCCCGTCCCTGGATGAAAACGGACCGGCCTAACTGAGGCCTTCCCAGCATGTGAGCTGTGGCTGTTGAGTTTTCAGGATACATCAGTAGACCACAGAGCAGCGGTTCTGTGCCTCTTAGCGAGAGAGATAAGGGGTTATGCCCTCGGGGGAATGGCAGGCCTCCTGTGAGGGTCTCACACCTGTGCTCCGCGTGACAGGGGACCCCGAGGGAATTCCCTAAGTGTTCCACCCTTGACTGTGCTCTGCCATGCTACGGAGAGCGGGGCCCAGACAAAACGGTGTCAGACTGGCAATAAGGACAATGACAAGTTAGTTAGTGCATTAACCTCTTGGAAAAAGCGAAGGAGGCCCCGGTGAGTCCCTCTGCATCTTCTCACAATGGAAACAATCTGACTGCGCAAAACAAAGTTAAAACTTTTTGTTCGTGTCAGACCAGTGCTTGAGTTTGAACTGGTGATACATCTATGAATGATAAATTAGTCTGGATTGCAATGGCAACAAAGTCACAAACGGAATTATCATCTTTTTCAGGTACAGCACGATGCTTTCAGTGTCCTTAGCCCTATGTAGTACAAAACTAAAATTAACGTATGATAAACGGAATAACATTTAGATTAGAAATTATATTCGATTGCTGAGATTCAGTATTTAGCAAGGCAGTATGGAGATCCCCATCCATCTTTCCATTTTCTAAGCCAGGTATCTTGGTCAGGGTCTCAGGGAACATGAGCAGTCTTCAGTACCACAGTTGTTGCCATATCTGTTTCACTTAGTTATTCCATAAGAAGAGCAAAGGAAAAAACACATTTAAATACATAGATTATTGTATATTGTAGATACCCTCGTGCTGTATTACAGAGGAGCTCGCTTGTTGCTTTGGGGCAGCAGTCTCGCATCTTTTAACACAGTCCACTCAGTGGCCGCTCTATTAGGTGCACTTGCATTTTAACACAAATTGCCTGGCTCCTCCGAACACATAAGCAAGAGGCTGCAACTGAATTCATACGCTGTGCAGACGGGGTCAAGAGGTTCGCTTACTGTGCGGCTAAACATTATAATGAGAGAACGGCCAGACTCGTTAAAGCTAACAGGAAGGCCGGAAAATAAAAAAAAGTGCAAAAATAACAGCTCGGTACAACTGTGGCGTGCAGAAAGACATCACTGATCGCACAGATCGCCTGCCCTTGAAGTGCTTCTGGAGACAAAGATGGGTCCTACCCAGTACTAGCAAGGTTTACCTAATAAACTGGCCACTGGATTTTCATTCCCTACTAGAAAGCAAATGGGTGGCACCTGCCAAACGTTTCTATGCACTATGACCTTTATCCATATGTTTTTAACCACCGCGTTTGATTGTCAGTGATCCACCACTGGCAAAGCCTTTTGCTAGCGCGAGCTGCAGCTGTGCAGTTAAATTTCGCCTTTTATTAAAGTCAAGCTATGAGAACTGATATCCGTGTGCGCTTCAGCTATTAGGGATGGAAGTAACAAGGCTGCAGGCTGATAAGCTGTTCATGTTTTCCTAGGGTTTGCGGGGAGAAGAGATTACAGCTGTCACACACCTGGCCTTCAAAGCCAGCTCCTGGCTGGCAGCAGGACTTCTTGCTGAGCATCCAGCGCTGAAGGTCTTTCCCCGTTTGCCAGATCCTCGGTCGAGGGCTTACTGCTTTCGAAATGCACACTATTATTTAATTATTTGACTTCTTAGCAAACGCTTCCACGTCCAAAAACACATGCGCAGGTCAGAGTTTTGCCCTTATTATTCCTGTTGGTACAACTGGAGGTTTTATCAAAGCTATTTATACTTAGCAGTACTTAGCTAGCTGTGTAGGTGAGATCTGGCAACACGGGGGATGACAGTGATCTTCAGGTGGCACTATAGCTGCCTCCCAAGCACCATGGCAAGCATGGCTGAAGGTGACAAGACCACCTGGTCCCCGTGATGAAAGGGGCGCCTCGTTGCCCGTCCCACTCTGGGGATAGGGAGCGGCGGTAGCGTCTGTCTGTAATACAATGGCTTTTTTGTGTACACTCCTCTTCTTTTTTTTCGTTCTTCATAAGCATGTTCCAGCAGCCTCCACTCCTGTCTCTCCTCATCAAATTTCAGAATATGTTACTTCTCTGATACCGGGGACAAGACTTGAAAGAAAATCGTAAGGATGTGAGCTTATACACTGTGCCAGATTTTGTTAAATAAATGGGCAAAACCTGGTGCCAATTCATCAGTAATTGTCCCTTTTGGCACTGTCTGTTATAAAGTCTTGGAACAGCCTAAGCCCAAGATCACGGTAAATGTTAATCTTCTTATACTTAAGGTATCAGGTTTTCTTTTGATGTTCCTAAACATGTTGACTCCTATCTCAGACAAGTAGGCAATCCAGACATAGCTAAAAGCAAGCAGGTTTTGTCTGTTATGGCTTAGTAAAAAAAAAATCATGTTTCTGTCTCTCTTCCAAGTGTTTTTGTGTTTTTTTTTGTTTTGGACTAGAAACACAACAGATTGAAAAAGAAACACATTTTTTTTTTAAAGATGTACCTTTATTTTGGACCCCCATCCTAGTTTAAATGCAGTCACTCAGATTATAGTGAGAGTGAAGTAACTCGACTCATTTTTAAATCACTATTAATCCAGCCCAGCTGGTATGTCACCCAGGGGGGATATTAAGACTATTCAAAGATGTGCCTCATAAACGCAGCATCATTTTCGTTTTCCTTATTTTTAATTATTCAAGAAAATGATGGGATTGATGGAGCTGGTGAGGGGGTATGTGGGGAGGAGAGTATGGTTGGGGGCCGGAGGTCGGGGGCATGGAGGCCTCATCCAGGTGGGTCTGCAGTGAAAGGTGCCATACCCCCCCTTTGAGTGCTTGAGTGCTGAGGTTAGAGAGGTCAGCACGGGTCGATAGGGGTCGCGCCGTCATACACGTGAGCCTGACATGCCGAAATGACAAGGCACATATGGGAGTTTGCTGCACAGCGAGCGCCGCGCGACTGCTATGCCGTCCATGAGTCTCACGTAGATGTGCCAAAATACACAGGTTCAACTGCGCAGAAGCCCAGGGGCCTCTGTTAATGAGAAGCCTTAGCCAACCTGGTTTAATAAAGATTTCTGTGTTATTTGCCAAAGACTCAATCAAACTGTTGAAGTGCACCCCTACATGGTCGTCAAGTTTTACCATGCTCATCAGTCCCCCAGATAAATTTCACCACCCCAGCCCTATAGAGGGTGACATTGGGTGGTTTGCAAGGGGGGGGTATATTTGAAGCCCAGAGGCCCCTAAGCATGTTTATTTGCCTCCAGTTACGCGCCATGTGATGCCTCTGAGCACTGGGCCGTGCCTGTTGTTAGGCGGCGGTGGAGATGAGCTACACAGCTACTGCATCAGCCTGAAAATGACAGGAGAAGCAGCACTGTTACTGCCAATCCCAGGTAATTAAGGTGAAACAGCCCCACATCGGGGAACGATTCGCTGAGGCGGCTCCCATCTCTTCTTCTGGGGCGTGCTCGGACTCCTCCTGGTTCCTGTCGCGGAGGATTCTTCCCTGAAACCAGACAGCTGCGCTCATTCATGCGGTGAATTCCCACCTTGACGCAATAAAGCAGAAGCCCTCCTGCCTGCAGGGACTCCTGCTCGACTGTCCTGGGAGATTTAGGATGCAGTTCATAACTTTATTACGACGATTTGTTACGGGGGTGAGAAAAAAACAGGTGTAGATTTGGCCGGGAGACGGTTTGTCAGCGTTGGCACCGGTGAGGGTATTTCATTAAGAAAACACTGCCTGTTTCATTGTAACTTCGTGATTTTGCGTCTGCAGATTCCATTACTGTTCTGTTGAAATTAATTTGAGGGAAGATCTCACCTTTCCAGACCTGTGAAATTGTGGCAAGGCTATTAAGCTGATTTTAATATCGAGCAAATTCCTGTTTTGAGGTTGTTCTTGGGGGGGGCTGTTCTCTTCAAGCATGGGGATATGGTGGCCCACCCCGAAAGTCTGGCTTGCTCTGGGGAGACAGGATCATGGGGGATTCTTGGTAGGATTTCCAGTGGAGGATACATGGTGAAGGCATTCTTAGGTCAGCCCCAGTAACTGCCCCTCGGTTTGTTTCCTGTGGTGGTGGGTCGTTCCGTCGCCTCCCGCCCCCTGTGAAGGCTGCCGCTGGCAGCTTACAGCGCGAAGGCGCGGGAATTATCCGGCTAATGACCGAATTAAAGCCGTGAGTCACTGTGAATCTCTGTGTAATGTTACGTCTGAGGGGAAGGTAATAGATTGTCTACCAGGGTCTGCTGTCTTCACTGGCTTTTAACAGGCATTTTTAAAAGTGGCAATGTTACCCTTATAACTTCATAACCATTATTGCCATTTTCAGTAGTAATAGGGAGGTGTGGCCCAGGAGACCTGTAGCACTGTCAGTGGTCAGGAGAGACAGATATGTGCAATAAACACGAATGGATTGTCAGGCCTGCAAACGAACGAAGGGAAGAGCCAACAAACATATGAGGAAGGAAACGAGCGATGGAGATGCTCTGGGTGGTAGCACAGCAACGTTAGGTCGAGGCTGGCTGCAGAGGAGAAGCAGCTGAGGCCTGCGAGCATTAACTCTGCAGCTGACGCAGTCCTCCTCTCGGGTTTCGGAGCGGGGGGCCAAATATTCGCTTTTTTAACGGCAGATCGGAGAGCGCTGTAAATTTGGTGGGCCGCTGCGTTCTTGTTGGCCGCACATAACCACAGTGCCGGCACTGGGCTGCTAGCGACGGGCGTAAAATCCCCACATTTGGAGGGAGCCAAATGACCTAACCCTGTAGTGAAGCTTTTCTGGCCCTCAGCCTCACCCCAGAAAGCTGGGCCTAAATCAACAGCTCACCTGGTGCCCGTTTTCTCCAAGCGTGATGTAATCCACACTTGTCTGAACACGCCGGGGAAAAAAAATGGTTCCAGGTTCACTCATGCAAAGCGAACTACATTCCCATCATGCCTGATACTGGGGACCTCAGGGCCAGGGGACAACACAGACTGCGTCAACTGGACCTCTGTGTGCTGTAAGCTGCCATGGTCACCAGTATGTCACTGGGTCACTGACTCACCTTGACTTGCTGTGAAGTGTAACTATGATAGCACTGCAACTCTGTTTGATGGAAGAACAGCTCTAATTGTTACAATTTATCATTACTGGCAATATTAAGTTTTACTAAACCCATCTCCACTCCCAAGTAAAACCTCTGTCAAAAAAAACATGAAAAAAACTTAGGTTTTTCTCATCCATTCCACTTGGTGCAAGTCTTATAAATATCCATCCATCCATCCATCTGCATTACACGCATTTATTATATTAGCTTACAGTAGACGTACTGTATAACTCAGTTACCATTCAGTTACAGTATCTGCACATTCACAGATACTGTTTACATTCAGCATGTGGATTGGGCATAGAGCCCATAAAGCTGTTATTGTGTTTGAGACCGTGAGCTAACCGCAGCTCTGTCCCACTTCCCTGCTACACTGGCTGTCTTTTTACTGCCTTTTGTTGGTGCAGCATTACACACAGTCTGATTTTTCAATTTGGTACGATTCCCGGTCACTTTGTGGATTTCACCCAATGTTGTGTAATTCCCATCAATTCCCATTAATGACATGGCTGTAAATGGGAGACCAGCATCTTTTAGCCAGAGAAAGCATTTTGCAAGCCATGAAATCTAAATACCCATGGATGGGAACCCCAACACCACCAACAAAAGCCCAACTGCCCCCCCCCCATCACCCTGTTAATGTCTGACCATATTTGGTCCCTAAAACTCCCCCTAACATCTTAAGTAATGTTGGCTGCTGTATCAGCTCATCTTTATTGCGTAAAGTAATTGTTGTTTTTGGGGCTATTTAAGTAAAGTTAATGGAGGGTTTAATTAAATATGCAGAGACATATGAAAAAGCCTGTATTGTATAAATTCTCTGCTACGTTTATGTACTTGCCCTCTATGTATGTAAGTGACTAATCTTTGTAGCGTGTGCATTCATGTGACCTTCTCGAAAGGCACAGGAAAGACCATGCGATTTACAGCAATGAATGTATTTAATTGCGTCATGCATTTTTTAAGCTGTGATCTGGTTCTGATTCTTTCCCCAACAGCGTTGTGTAGATCTGTGAAGCAATCTCATTCCTCTGTCTTCCATTCTTTTCGTGTTTGTCCCAATGTTCCATGTGTAAATAGAGGTGTTAATTAGCTTACCAAGTACAGGAAGACATAGACAACAAAGTTTTTCACATCCTGGGTTAAAGGTCGACATTACGCGCCATCAATGGAAAAAGTGATGTTAAGAAGCTAAAAGTTTGCCCATCTTGATTACCTCAGGATCACAAAGCATGAAGAACCAAACTTTGAAAACATTTGACTGACAACATTAAACAACAAATGGGATTGCTTCAGTGTCCTAAAGAGGTGCTATTCTGCAGCAGGGAGTTAGAAAAACTGTTAGAGTAAGAAAGGATCTCACAGCGTACTTTGTAAGCCCGCACCGGCCACAACAAAGATTAAGATGACAAACTGAAGAAAAACGATTTGTAAACATGGCAGCCTGGGAGAGGTCCACTTGTGGAAAAAATCTTTATATGGTCTCAATTTCTCCATCTGAAAACCCTTATGAACTAAAAAAAAAATTTGGAAAGTATGTATGTGTCTGCCATAATATTAAACAGGAGTACGACAACATAATGACTTTACTTTTCATGTAAAATGTTTTTCCCTTTCACTTTTTCCTAATTGTTCTTCTTATTGTGTTAATTGGCATATAAAAAAATATGTCTATGCTGGAGAAACAGAGAGGAGTTTGAAAGGACAATGAAAACCGTGTGATACTGAAAATAACCTTAAGTGTATCAAGCAGGCCCACTACAGGCAACACTGCCTTGTTGTCCTTAACATCGCTCACCCTGCATGACTAATAAGTCCCATCTATTAAAAAGGTCCACTGATTCACGCATAGTCACGTCCAGTGGCCTCAGACAGACTCTTTTGACTGTTCCAGGGCCATCGTATGAGACTGAGCCCAAACGGCAGCCCACCCCCTCCCCACAGGGGGGGGGGGGGGGGGGGGGGGGGGGGGGGG